>JBAMCF010000170.1:460000-1102058 GCA_037075285.1 Drosophila lutescens
TATCCACAGATTAGCTTACTCACAAGTAATTTCATGATAAATCAGAATTTGGAAATAAAGTCGACTCCAATGATCGTCTCTATTTATACCCAAGGGGCAATAATAAAAATTCTACATTATTTAAGAAAAATCCATTATTTTCACTGTTTACTTCAAAATTATTTCGCATAATAAAGGTTATCTTTGGGTTAACATTACCAAAACATAAAAACAATTCAGTGATTTCTTAAAAATTTTAAATTCAATAAAGTAAAATAAGAATATATTGTATAAACTCTGGCTTTATACAGAAAATAACATCTTTAAATATCATATCTAAAATGTAATATTGCTCATATTAAATACGTTAAATCGATTAGAAAAGAGGATTATGACTTGTATGATTTTATTGCCACCAGATACCAATACCTCTTGTTGTGTAAGACACCAATTTTAAGCAAGTTTCACTGTACGTATTTAAATCTAGAGAGATGGCTGTTCTTTTGGAACCAACATAGTTGCTGGGAGAGGCGACCGCCGGCTGTCTTTTTAATTGCAGTGCCACGACCTCGGGGGCTGCGAAAATATCTTGGAATTTCAAGTACATGTGTGCGGCTGGGCCGCTTGTACTTGAAGATCGCGCAGGCAGACGACAGCAGGCAGATGGGCCTCCTCGGGATTCCTGGAATGGGGTGCCTAATTCGAAAATAGACAAGACGTTTCCACGCATGTACTGTATACATAATGCATAAATGCACTTTTTATTGAATATTTTATACATTTAAATGCTTCAACATCGTCGCTGTATGCTTAGACAAAAAATAATTGAGTGGATTGGATTGCTTGCACTTAACATTTTGTTGGTGAGTGGTAAATCAGTTTTTCGATACTGGGACCCCCGGCGGGCAATACATTTACAAAAATACTCGAACAATTACATTCAATTCAATTCATTTCGATTTGTATACACTTTCAGTCAATTTTGTTGCTGCAGTTTAAAATTTCGTTGTTCTTATTGGTCTGTTAGTTGTTAATTGGAATACTGCACATAAAACGGTCCTCACATCTCTTAGCTATAATATAGGCCTAGTATATTAAGCAGAACGCCCATCATCACGTTTGTTTTCTTTTACTTTTTCATTTTGTTAAAAATCCAGTCTATACACTTACATTTAGCGGATGAATACTTTATTAAGTACACGGTTTAGCACATTTCGTTCCTCGATATCGATGTCGTATCGGTGTATATGATATATGTAAAGTATATAAATATAGATCATTAAGGCACATTTATGGACAGTTTACTTTTGATTGGACCTGCTCTCTCATTGTCTTTTTGTCGTTGCTCTCGCTTGGAATGCTTAAAACTTGTCTAAGTTTGTCTACGATAAAATACGAATACGTTACGTCTGCCTAGATTTCCATAGCTACCGATTATAAATACGAACATTTAGCTTACACGCGAAGAAGGGGCTAGAGTTAAACAATAATTACAACTGGGTTGTAATAACGGATTTGCGAATGATGGTCGGCTCGCGTCCCTTGGGGGCCGATACCACCTCCGATGAAACCAGCCAGGGCGATACCATGTCGTTGCTGTTGCTGCTGGTCGGAAAAGGAATGCGGCTGTTGTCCGGGTAATTGCTCGGGTTTTTCTGTGCCAAAGATCGAGACGAGGGTTAAAACAGCAGGTCAAATGGGTCAATGGACTTAAAATGGTTAGTGGAGTGCAGATTGACATGAAAACGAGAAGGCAAGACAGGCAACTGCGGCAGGCCGGAGTTAAAATACCCTTGCAGATATTAAAGTGATTGAAAATGAATTATTAGTTTACAGAAGAGTTAAAATGAAAACAAAGTAAAGCTCGAATTTTCAAGCTAATAAATCAGACGTGCTAAAGAAAGTATACAAAAGCAAATATACAAAAGTTTCTGAATAAATATCAATACCCTCTGCAAGAGCATAACAAAACGTTAGTTGATAGCTGTAGGCCAGTTTAGAGACAGACAGTAAAAGCGTAGACATAAGCTCGCAGGTGCTCAAACCTTTTCACTCGGCGGCGCATCGACTTCGCTGTGGTTTTGATTCAGATTCTGATTCATCTGCTGGCTTGTTTTCTGCGATTCCAGGCGCTCCTGCTCATTGAGCGTGGAGAAGAGCAAGGTGCCGGCACTGGGCGTTGAGCTGCCCGTCGGTTTAGCAGCACTTTCGGCGGTGATACCGCCGCTGGCATTGTTGTTTATGATGTTGTTAATGAATATTTCATTAATGAGTATTTCGGCGGCCGAAGCGTTGCTCAAAGCGGGAGCCACCGACTCCGAGGCGGTGGTGCTAACGCTGGCGGTGGGGCTGCTGGGCGTGCTGATGGTGGTCACGCTGGTGAGGGTGCCACCGCTGCCTGTGTTATTCAGATTCACCGGCAGCGACGACGGCGGAGTGAGTGGTGCACTAAATCCGGACACAAAGGTGGCATTGCTAAAGGGCGCATTTCCATTAGTGGCGATGGCGGTGGCAGTGGTGGTGCTCGAGCTGCTGGAACTGCTGCTACTACCCGTCGATGGCTTCTGTTCCGGTATGCTGAGCGTCAGCTTATCGCCTCCCTATTTTTGTGGTTTAGCAAGCATACAGACACAAGCACACGGAAACAACACACGCAATACCACGGATAAACATTAAGTGCGGACAACGAATGGAAATAAGAACGTACAAACAGAAGGCATGAAACGAGTGCAATGCAGTGGTCTTAAACTGGTTCGCTGGCCGACAACTTACCACTGATATGTAGGTGGCGTTCAGGGAATCCGGTCCATCACTGTGTGCATGGTTGTTGCTGGCGCTGCTGCTGCTGCTGTTCGTGTTGCTCGTGTGCATGTTGCTGCTGTGGGCGGCCGGCACAAACATCTGATTGGTGAGCTTCGCGTTGCCGCCGGCCCCCAGTTCCTCCTCAACGCGAGCTGCAGGATTAGTTAATAAATCAGTGTTACTTTCTAATAAGTTTAATAAATACAGACGAAGAAAAAGCACTACAGGAGCTAGTTACATACATTTAAACTTAACACTTCTTTTAATGAATTACTGGGAAATTATCTAGCCTAGTTGGTTAACTCACCCTTTAGGATATTGCACTTGATGTTGCCAGGCGGCAGAGCAGTGGTGTTCACATTGGCCAGCTTCACTTGGTTGTTGGGCTTTTCGTTGGCGTTCGAAAGGCGCTTCAGCGTCTCCGTGTTGTGGTCCATGTCGAAGGTCTTGTTAATGGTCACCCTGCCAAAAAGTTCACATTCTGGTCAGCATATATCGATAACTGGACGTGGGTTACGCTACCTGATACTGTTAGCATCATTAATGGCTTCGTTTGCTAGCACTGATGGGGATGGATCTTTGACAATGGACTTAAGCAATGAGTCTAGCTCTCTATCTTTATCCGACAAGCCGCTCTTAACACTGCACAATGATATACACAACACAGAAAGACAGGTGAGAAACACACAGAAACAGGTGAATTAGTCAATCGGGAAGTGAAAGCAAGATATTTAAAGGTACATCGATAGGTTAGCAATACGGAAGGCTTACCTGAGCTGGCCGGAGCTAATGGAAGCCTTGCCAAAGCTGCCGTGATGTGATGCCGAAGCATTTCTAAACGGATTGGTCTCATCGAAGTTCTTGGTGGCGTTTGGTGAGTACGGAGGCGTGTAGTCCGGATCCAATCTGAAAAAGGAGTTGAGAATCTTTAATAAGGGGAAACTAAAATCGGAGTAATATGAATTACTTACTTAACAGTCAGACCCGAAGCCTTGCCAATCGATCCAATCTTGCTGTAGGCCGGATCCTCGTTGCTGAAGTTTGACTTGAGGGAGTTGCGGCCCAGCGAGGCGAAGTTGGCTGCCGCCTGGGAGGAGGAACTGATGGATCCGCTACAAGCAGCATCCGGTTCAATGATGGCCGAGTTTTGAATGACAGTGAGCACCGAAGGCGAGGGCGTCACAGTGATAAACTGATCCGTGGAAATGAGCGAGTCGAAGGCATCGTTATTGTTATCGTGGCTTGAGGTTGGGGTAGATACGTGGGAAGACACCAGGGGAGTCACTGGTGCAGCCGGTTGCGATGCGGCAGCAGCTGCGGCCGCAGCAGCAGCTCGAGCATTAACGGTGGCCACGGCCGAGGCCGCCGACTCCTGGGAGGCCTTTTGTCGTTCGCGCAACAGGTGCGACTGCCGGCTGGCAAATCGTTGGGAGGGTCGCCTCTCAAATTGCACGGTTCTCCTGGCCCGACTCTGCTGGGTGGTCTGGAACTCGGTGCGACCGGAATACCGGAAGCGGGAGCCCATGCGGAAGAAGTTCTGTCGGGCGGAGGGACCCTTTACGGGCGCTCTCAACCGGAAGAAGGTGTGATGCTCCACGGCGCACTTCCACAGGTGCTTGCAGGCCTTCTCGTTGTATAGCCGAAAGACAAACGTGTGCTCCTGCTCCCTGCCCTCGTCGTCGTCCTCGATGACAATGAGTGTCAGCTTCTTTTTCTTAAAATCCAGCTTGCTGATCTTGGGCCAAAAGAATAGACCGATCTTCTGATCGCGCTCGAAGACGAGTATGCCAGTGGGCGTGAGCCCAAGGTGGTACTCGCAGCCATCCTTGCCCAGCACCGTGTGCATGTCAACGCCGTACATGTCCAGCCACTTGGCCTTGTTCAGAAAGGCGGTCTCAGCCTGAGCGGGCGTGAGACCTCGGCACGTCTTGTACTCGTCCAATATGGCTATCTCCAGGTCCTCCGTTTGCTCGGGCACAAAACGGAACTCGGAGACGGTGGCCGCCGAATGTTCCTGGTTATCGAAGTCGCCCAGTTCAGCTGCAAGAGATAGGGGAATATAAAGTCAATACAAATTAAAGAATATTAAAGTAGAAAAATCACATACACTGCAGGGCCAAGGCGCAGAGTTCGGTGGACTTGTCGTCCGGACAGTCGAGACGTCCCTCGAGCAAATCTTGTTTCAGTTGCAAAAAGAACAGGTAGCGGGTGAGTTCTTCGCGGAGGGTGTTCGGTTCCGAAGAATAGAACTTCACCTTCAAACGGAACGTGTAGGGCGGTCCAACTGCGGGAAATGTTAAAATAATTAGTATTGTTCAGCGCACGTAATTGGGCTCACACGTCAACTCACTTTTGACCTGCTTCTTGATGGGCTTGGTGGGATCCAGCCAGTGCTTGACGTGATTGGCATCCATGAACTGCAGCCCAAAGTAATCCTTTTCGATGATGTCCAGTGCGTAGAAGACCTGTTCGTACAGGAAGCTGCCGAGAGCTTTTTTCTGCAAGCGCAACGGGGGGAAAATTAATGCCTTCGGTGGGGGGCAGGTGTAAATCAATGCGACCCTGAACTAATCACGTTCGCTTAGCGGGTTAAATTATGTGCTGATCAGCAGCAACTTGCTTATTTTTATCACACGAGGTGAGGCAATGCAAGCTGTCGAGTGTCTTCGTTAGGGTGGATCAATATTGAAAGTGCTGAATATAATTTACTTTTTATGGCAATTTTTGGTTGATTGAATTATTATCGCAATTAGAAAATGTTTAAATGGAAGAAAGAAAATTACATACTATGTTTACGACTGTTTTAGATCTTTTGAAATCGATCGTGCCCAAAATAATAACTAAATAATACAACATTTTTGTAATTTAATGGAACTTTATGATATTTCTATTTCTTATTCGTTTTTGAAAATCATTAAAATAAATTTGAGATATACTTCGTTTTGTAAAATATTATAGTTTTCTTGAAATGTGTTTTTAAACTTAAACTCGGGAAAACTTTTTTAAGTGACATTTTTTTTCAAATAAAATAAACGGCAAAGCCAAGTATAAGTAAAGTTGTACTAAAAATTATTAGTTAGTAGAACTGAAGCACCCTACCATGTACCAATATAGCTCTGTCTTTATCTCCACCTTGGCAATACCGTACTCTGTATGGTATCTTTTAAGAGATCCACCCATTCAGACCCATTTTGTTTGTTTGTCTTCCCCCAATTACTGCCAACGGCAGCAGTTTAGGCCAAAAATCGAACACGGGCCAGATGTAATTCGATGTGGTGGCCCAGTGGTACTCACCGATAATTCGATGGAAAGGTCAGTGTTGTCCAGCAGAATGACGCGGCAGTCGATCTTGTTCTTGTTGACGACGATGCGTTGCGGCTTAATTTGCGAGCCACCGGCGGTGGCAGCACCGCCTCCGGCCACGCCCACCGCAGAGCCGCCTGCACCTCCACCACCGCCGCCCCCTCGGGAATTATCCACATAGTTGTTGCGCACCTTGCGACGGCTTAGAAAACGCAGCATTTTCGATTGGCTTTTTGTTTTGGGTTTATATATAGCGGTGAGTGGTGAGCGGTAAGCGGTATAGGGTGGTGGTATATATTTCAATGGGTTAAAGGTTGTTGTTGTAGTTGTAGTTGTTGTGTTGCCAAGGCAGCCGAATGCACCGATAATTCACCTGTGTGCTCACCTCGGCTGGGAAAAAAAGGCAGCGCAGACATCAAAAAACCCCTCACACACACACACGCGCACAACTTGTTCTGGCTAACACGCACACACACACACACCTATACAAGCGCAAGCGATAGACGCCCCCGTTTTATTTTAGTTTTCCTTTTATCTGTTTTTTTTTTGTATTTTTCACTTCTGGATTTGGGGAGTTGATTTTAAAGTTGCTGCCAAAAGTGGGCGCTCCTTTCGAGCGGTTTCTTTTCTACGGGTTTCCCTCTGCGTTCGGAACCCCCGCCGCCCCGCGGAAAATCACTGCTAGCCTGGTTTTTGGTGGCGAAAAAGTGGTAAGAAAAAAGTAAAGAAAGACCAAACACGTTCGTTCCCGTTTCGCAAGGCGCTTTTCTGGCCTTTTTCAATCGTTGAGTTTTACTTTTTTTGTTCTGCGGTAACTTTGCTTCGCTTTTCCGTGTTATTTTGTCATTATTTCGGGCTATTAAGTGCACTTTTTCGATTTTTTAGAATATAGAATTGCCGTGGAAGTTGTTGATAACGAACAGAATGATATTTCCCTCTCTTTCTTTTTATGCTAGCAGTGTGACCAGCTTCTATGCGCTTAATTATACCCTGCCCAATTTGGCATTACTGCTAAGAAATATACTACATTTTGAAAATGTTTCGTTCAGCTGTGACACGAACCTGGTTTGGAGCTTGGCTGGAAAACTAGTTTTCGTTAAGTTTAGGTTCCCTACCGTTTAAATTTAAATATTAAGAATATTCTTTTTTTACTCTATTTAAAATTGTTTGTCTAGCAAATCAATCAAGTCAGTTGGTAATTCAGTCTTCCGATCTCTGAAAAGCAATGTTTACGATATGTATTTGTTAAATATGCAGCATTCAACTTACTTAACAATAAAATGCACCTTTTAGGCAACTCAGATTTGATATAATATTTAAAGACTGCTGAGCAGTCGAGCTGAAATAAGGGTTATATTTACTAATAATAATTTATTTATATAAATTTATACATACCATAGCTTATTAGCAATCGTAACATGTGATTTTAGCGCTATGGTCAGGGATGTAACTCCAAGACTTTTACGTCAGAGAGGCAACCAATATAAGTTCCCTATCTTCCGATTTTGGATTGGACCTGCAGTTACAGCAAGTTCTCTGCACTGGGTTACGTTCTTATGAAGGTCTAGCTTTGCTTTGAAAGCCTCGCGGGCATCATCTGTCCAATCGTCCTCATCACAGACATCGAAAATTTGGCGCTCATCAAATGAAGCATTTGTAACGTAAAGAAAACTAGAAGAAAAGTTAGTGCCAAGAAGTCTCGTACAACTGATGTTTGTGGGGCCGAACAAAATTTAAAATATCACCCAATTGCTCTTCCCTGATGTAGGTGTGGACTATGGATAGAACGGATTCCTGCTGAGCTCTATTTAAAGTTGTTAACAGCTTTAGTTGTTCTGATGATGATCGTTTAGGGATAAGACAGCCTGCCACAGACTGTATGACCAAGTCCATTGCTCTGAAAATTCCACTAGGGCTGCAGCTTTTCTTATTTTTTTAATGTGCACCTCGGAGTTTTCCAAGTAAGGTGAGGTCGAAAGCTCATTATTGGCCCTCAGCAGATCATCACAAATACCACTCACGTATGCATCGGTATCATTTATGACAACCGACATGGCGAACACTTGAGCTCTAGCTTTAATATTTATAATGTTCAAAACATCGTATACGTAATCGGCTTTAATGCTGATGTAAAATATATGATAAGCAAATAATATAACACAAGAAGAGGTTTAAACTTACCGTTCATCTCCAGTTGTGCTTTCCCCTTCTATTATGAATTTCAGAGCAATCGAATTCGGCAGTTCTACGTCCAGGTAACTGTAATTATAATCCTGAACTTTAATCAAGAATGCACTTGGTATACTCCTCCTTTGTGAGATATTTCGCCGCGTATTCTATAATATTCACCCTAAATAGCAAATATATAGACAACGAAATAAAGTTATAAATGTTGAATACTTACGTAATCCTCCCATTTGGAACAGGAAATGAGAGTTGGCAGTATGTTGATATCTTCTAATCGTTCCTAGAGGCGTTCAAGTTCAACTTCTTCAAATTGCTCCAAGAATTTATGCGATTTCTAACAAAGAGGTCCACACATTGGACCTTCAAGAAGGCAGTTTCATCGCAGTGCTTGCACTCCAGTTTATGTACTAAATACGACTGCATATCCTTAAGGCTCGCACTTTCAAGAAGCCAAGATGTATCCACATCGTATATTTGTCGATACAAGTTTAATATAGTTACAAACCATGATAAGCTTTTGGGACATTTCGAAGTTTTTCGAAGAAGGCCATTCGAAGGTCATGTTGACCCTCTCTATCGGCACCTTCAAAAGAACTTATGAAAATTCATAGCTCCTCTTGCCAAAAATATTCAAATTAAGCTCCATTTCCTTGCAAACCTTAATTTTACCTATTAATCGATACTGCTCATAGCATTGATCTTGAATATTGAATAAAGCTTCAATGCAGCACATATAATCTTCTAAAGGCAGGCTGTCGAAAGTGGCCAAAAAAGTAGAAGAGACTATACTTTACAATACGAAACCGTTGAGAAAAATGAGTATACTCACGTGGAAGACTTGGCACGCATCTAAATTGGCTTTATTGCGAAGATTATAATCTTTTAAAGCGCGAATTGTGAGGCACAATTTTTCGAAGAGCTGCTTTGCAATATGGGAATGACAAATGATACTTCTTTCAATTAACCAATAAAGTAATGGGACGCTTTCCCACGGAATAACCGCGAGTGCCTCCACAAAAAGTTGGACATTCTCAGCGGACACAAAGTCCTCGAGCTTTTGCTCCTTGAGGCGCTTGGGATCTTCGGGATCGAACAACTGGGTTCTGTTGGTGGCCCGCAGAAAATCAGGCAGCAAGCTGAGGCGACAAATCAGGGTCTGGTTTTTCATTAAGTAGGCGAGGATCACGTGTCGCACAAGGATGCCTTCCTCTTGCAGGAGGCGGACGCACAGGATGCGCAGCCATGACATCCAACGCTCGCCGAGATCGCAGGACTTTGGGAATAGGCGGGTCAGCTGGTATTCCAGATTACTTCCACCAACTGATCGTGCTCCAGGTCTCCACCAAGTCCACTAAAGTAGACCACAACCGAGAGCTGCACGGGAAGAAGTGCCCATCTAGGACGCATCATAAAGCAGGCCGACCTTCGCACCCGACGATTCTCCGACTTCAGGAGCCTCTGGCTGGCGTCGAGCAGTACCAGGTAACTCTGAGTCCTCGACACGATTGGCTCAGTCGAGGGAATGGGCAAGGAGATGCTGTAGCAGGACCTTTCCATCCATCAGGCGGCGTCGTTTGGCGATGTTCTACTCGTTGGAAGAAAGTATCCATGCCACCTGGGAGCTGACAAAAGGAATAGAACAAAAATCTGAAACTTGGGATAAAACATTAAACATAATGAAACACAAAACACAATCTAATTTCTAAATCTTCCTACTGAAGTAAATCCTTTTTTATAAACAATTTTTTTAAAGCACTTTCGGAACGAATTAAATCGAACAAATTTAAAAAGTGTAAAATAATGAAATTATTTTAAATGAGGTTCCGCACAATGCCGAGTGACTTATGAAATCGCCTAAGAAGACTCCAAATATATTCAAAAAAATGTTAAAAATCATTCCGACTGTGAAACTATGTTGCGACTTTAATCATAAAAAGTTGACTTGTTGGCACTTTGCGGTCGCGCAATTCTTTAAGTTTAGTACAAGCAACTAAACTAGAAAGAAGTGCACAATAACTGTAAAATAGGAAACACAAGTGGGTTCCGTAGTTGCAGCCGGCATTTGCAAAATCCTTTTTATGGGCAATTTATTCCTTTATTTGTTAGTGGATTTAAGGCCGTAACAGTGTCCACTCCCGCACATCCCAACTTCCCGACTTCCCCACATCCGCACCCATTTCGCTCCGATTTTCCCTCGATTTTCCCACTCCCCTCGGGCAGACGAAAGCGCCCATTGGTAGTCGTATTTCGAGTTTAAAGGTAAATGGGAGATTTATCGCCGGCGATTTCCGGTGTACATATATGTACGGGTGTGCGAGTGTGTGTGTTTGTAGAGTGGGCGGTGGGTGGGTGGTTTAACATCTTGGCTGCGGGCCCTGTTTATATCGTGGTTTTAGTGGGCCCTCGAGAGGTTCGGTTTTTGGGACCGAGGGCTTTACAACATTTGCGAAAAGTTGAAGCCATTGGGCGCCAATTGCATGATTCATTTTCGCTTATTGGCCATTAATTCTCAATTTGGCCCCGATTGAGGCCAAAATAAATATCGTATAGATAGGCATTTACATTTTTATCGAATGCATTAGAGATCCACACAGGCTATAATTACCCAAATGGCCGTTATAACAAGGCGAATGATTAATTACTGACTAATACCTGAAACCCGATCCGTGGTCAGGCAACGATTGGAATCGGGCTGCTGGTCGTATCGCCCCCCAAACCATCCATCCATCCATAATAACTAGACAGGCGACGATGCAGGTCTTTAGCCATGGCCAATGTCTTAGGTGCCAGCTGCGGCAACTTGAGCAGCCTGTTCCGTAATTATGACAGGCGGCCAAAGGCCCAGACTCCAGTTCTCAGATGCACAGATCCCAAGATCCCTAGGTCCAGGTCCCGTCTCGATTTTCCCTGCCGCAGGGGTGTGGCAACAATTAACAAATGGCTTTCGTTGCCATTGCCACTGACCAAAATAGACATGTTTGCAAGGGGTTACAGCCACACGAATACATAGGCCAGACGCACAATGCACTCGAACAAATGCAACCGAAAGCCCCTATAAATGTTCTCAAATTGGGGTAATTAAAATGACTTATTTATTAATAGTACCACTGACAATTCCATCAATTTATGATTGCAAAAGTGAGAAATTAAAACTATTAATATTGAATTCATTAAGATAATGATATAACTGAAATAACAAAATTGATTGATTGAGAACTACACACAAAAAAAAACTTGGTAAAATCAACTGATATAATTGTCAATTCTACTAATTAAATAGTTACTTTCACAACAACAAATACACACCATTAGCAAGGACACACACCTATATTCTTGACAAAATTTACAATTTTTGTGGTTTGGGACTGTTTGACAATTTTTCTTTTTGTGTGTAACAAAATTGTTATTAAAAATTTACCAAAAATAAAATAACACTTCATGAGAAGCTAAATCGATTAGAATAATAAGAAATTTTTATACATAATTCGATTTTAATAACGACTAATCACAATGTCTAAATCTATATTAAGTAGAATTATCCCTAAGTTCTTTTCATAAATTTCAAATTAGTTTTATATGAATAGATACATCCTGTACTCAGTTCAGAGTGCAATATCGTTTGAAATTCGCCAGACTTGGCTTCCATAAATAACAGGAGCCCCATATAAACTCGGATTTGGGCCTTCTTATTTCTCCCTGTACCATGTGTGGCAGTTGTATTGTCTTAACGATAATGGCAAGTCGTGGGTATGTAATACGAGGTGGGCAAATATTTGTGTCCGTTTGAGTGAGTGTGCGGTGTGGTGTGGTGCAGAGTGGTGCGGTGGTGCAGGGAGGGAGCTACAAAAGCAAAACCAAAAGCAAAGGTAAACTATTATATTTATATGGACGTCTGCGGATGCTGCTGCTACGGCCCAACTGTCTGCGCACTTATCTGCAGCTGAGTGGAAAATAAATTCCTTTTAATTAAAACCGCAGCACAGCTCGTGATTTAAATGGCTCACGGCTCAGCCAGAATCGGTGGCAAAAAAGAGGAGAGACCGAATCAGAAGCGCTGTGCAAATTTATTGGCTTCCATCCATAAATCAGCGAAACAGTTCGACTGCCCGGCCGGCCAAGAGGTGAATTCATTTTAATTAAATAGAAAAATGTTTTGTTGTTTACTTGGCTCATCCTCATCCTCATCCTCATCCTCATCCTGATCCTGATGGGAGAGAGGAGCGCTTGCAAACTCAGAAACTCACAAACCCTTGCCCCAAATCGAAGGGAGCGAAATTCATGGCTGGGAATTCCGAGCTCCAAGTTTTCAGTAATTGGCTACTTAAGGTCCTTCGATTGGGGACAAGGACACAGGCAGCCAGTCTGGGGACGAGTGCAATAAAAAACATCCTCGTGTTGTAAAATTTTATGTGTGATTGTGTGTCGCTTTACGATATCCTCTCCTCCTGGCTGCCAGCCTGCCATCTCCATCTCCTGCCCCTCTCAAGTTCCGCCCATGGCCAGGACTCGTTGCTGTCCGGAGATAGATACGCCGGAGTTGGAGTGGGCCAAAATGAGGCGTGGCCGGCAGGAGGATAGTGGGTGGCCGGCATTTGTTGTCTCAGCGAATTTCTGCCAGCCAAACGATGCGATTGCCGTTACCTGCTCACCTACGCCCTGGGGGAATATTTCACGGCTATTTGGCAAGTCAACAGCTTGTTTTATTTCGGCATGTAATTTTCGATGAGTATTTTTATGACAGAAAGGCGACGAAAGCCAAAATCAATTGGAAATCAATGTGGCAATAGTTTTCGCCGCTTTCATTTTCACTTAAAGGCATAATTAATTGAAACGGCGGTTTTAGAAAAACCAAAAGGTGGAATTTGAATATTAAAATCATCTCTAAAATTTAGGTTAATATAAAGTTTTTTCAGAAAAACAAACATGGAAATTTGAATGAAATAAGAAATTTTTAGAATAAATTGAGATAGGCAAAAAACTAAATTGAAAACGGTAATATCAAAATTCAAAAAATAAGTTCTAGTTAATATTTTTAATTATTTTCTTAGATTATTATATATATTTTAAGTTATCTGTTTAGAAGGCATACTTAAAATTTAATTTTCAATAAATGTTTTTATTACAAAACCAGGCAAAAAGTCTTACTTATTTTAATGAAGCTCTTATTCTTATAAACGAGAAATAAACTACAATATTGAATTCTTTATGACAAAATTAAAAGTAAACCAATTTGGCAATGCCTTTCTCAACATAAGAAAATGTAATTAGGCTTACATTAAGCTGCTGACAATGAAAAATACCCTGCGTTGCAGGGTTATATTTTAAATTACGCTCAATTTATTTTATTTTATATTCAATTTAAAAAGTGTCAACTTTCTTCCTCATTTCGGGTGAATTTTTGTGTGGCCTGTGCGTCGACCCTCTGTCCATATAAAAAGCCCATATGAAACGCATAAAAAAAGTTATTTATGCCCCGCGGTCGGTCGCTTTTGTTGCAGTGCGTCGGGAGCGTCCTCGGTGGAAATCGGTCCCCGATTTTCCACCATTTTCCCCTCCCCCAGCGGCGGTGACAAAAAGCTAGAGGCCTTTTTCCGCAACTCTTTCGCCTTGGCCGGTGAGGTCGAAAAGTTTCGCAGCATTGCAACAATTAAAAGTGGCACAAGGGTCATTCAAACAATTGCCCATTGTTGTTTTCGAGGCAGAAGTCCAGGGCGGAAGGTTGGGGCATTTAATTTATGCCACTAATTACTTTAAGAGCTTTGTGGCCGCTGCAATCCTGCAGATTGCGTTGCCTTGTATAAGATTTTCCAAGCCATTATGTACGCCGAAAGGTTCTCCCAAAAAGGCAACCCCCAAAAACGGGAGAGCATCCTGGTATTCTGGCATTGGGGCACTCCAAAGCCAAATAATATGCAAATTAGAATTATATTCAAACAGTTTTTTCTATGCCACTAGGTAAACGAAACTAAGCCAAAACTTTTACAACATCTTTCGTTTTGCTTCACTGTCTGCGGCTTTGCTGCCTCAAATGACTTTTGCCAACTTAACCAAAAAAGGAAGCAAACTTCCAAAGGTTTTTCAGGCTATTTACACTCAAGAGTTGCTGGCCATCTGGTCTGGTCTGGTCCGGAGAGTATCTCGTACTTTTTGACCCAACAAAAAGCCATCTGAGTGCCCTCGGCAGCAATAAAGCTGCAAAACTATAACTAAAGCGGCAACTTTAAATTGTAATTTATTTTATTGACGTGTTCTTACAGCCCTGACAGAGACCTTGACATGTGATTTGCCTTAATTACAGTGGGATGGCCCCAGGAAACGAGCTTTGTCAGGGGAAGCACTTGGAAAAATTTTTATTTAATAAGAATAATGAAATTTTAAAGAAATAAAAGTAAAAATAAGAAATAATTGTATGTTTTAATCATTTTAAAATGTATCAATAAGCTTTGTTATGGTTTTTGAACCTTTAAAGGATCCAGATGAAAACCAATTGTTTGTCATGTATGCTTGCAGTCACTCGCCTACCTTGCATTGGGCACACGTCGATTCATCTTTGTATCGCTGCCCGTAACAGAGGGGAGCGAGCCAATACAACAACAATTCCATTGACCTTTTTTTTCTTGTCGCCAATTCAAATGCAAATTAATTTAAGTTTAAAAAATAGTTACAAAATCTAAAACATTCTGTGTTTAATATTCTTTTGTTCAGTGTAGCTGCCCCCTGGCCACATAAATCTCACCTCCGGCACAAACACACACACGCACAGGCACAAGCACATCCTTGGAAGGCGGCAAGGATGAAGCTCATCATCGATGTGCAATATTCTGCTTATCATGCGCTTTTTGCCCGACGACAACACACAAACAGAATTACATGGATCTAACGAGTGGCACTCGAGGAAAAAGTGGGACCATTGAGCATCACAATTTGCTGATTGCTCGAGTTTTGCGATAGGAAATGAAAACCGAAACCGAAACTCATTTAAATCAATATTTTGTTGGGCACGTATGCAGGCGAAAGATGATGTGTGGATCGGATGGGATCGGTGGGGGTGGTGATGGGGATGGGGAGTGGGAGGGGAATTCCCGGACTCAGCACTATTGTCGGACTTTGGCCTAGGCGTTTTCCCAGTGTCCTGGCGTCCTTGTGTCTTTGTGTCTTTCTGGCCACATGACCACCGCAAAACCCCAGCCAGATGACGCCTGCATGCAAATGTCCCTGAAAACCGAAACACACACGCAATTATATTTGCCTTAGGTCGGCATTAGTTCGTTGTCCGGAATTGGGAATCCCGGATACGGATACGGACTCGATGCCTGCTGGCCTGCTGCTAAGAGTCATTTCCGTTTCCTTTACGGGCGACAGGCGACTGTTTTTCATATGCTTGATGCCCGATGCCCGATGCTTCATGTGTGCGGTTTGCGGTGATTGTTGCGACATCTATTTGATCGAAATGGGATTGTCGAGAGTGGGCTGGATTGAAGATTGCCCGACAGCAGAGAGAGAAAGATTGAAGATACTCACTAGTATTCGTACCATTCCACCCACACTCACATTCACATCCCCATTTCGCCTCTGATAGTCAGTCAATTATTTGGCCCAAATATTTGCCACTGACTTGACATATTTCTCCACTTTACGTAGAGTGCCGAGTGATAAGCACTCGACAGCCTCATCTCTTGGCTTTCGGTGATTCGGTGATAGTGTTTCAGCCAATGTAAATAGTCACGAGTATAAAACTTCATAAATTGGGCAAAGGAAGCGAAGGGTGGCTGATGGCAAAGTGTTTGGATTGCGATGGAAACTCCTGATTTCAAGGGATGATTGCATCTTTAAATGCGAAAACCCTCGTTTCTTGGGCGAAATTGAATGGTCAAGGGTTATTTCCACAAAGGCTCTTCAATTGGGTCTATTGTTCATTATTTCCATTACGAGGTTTGGTCCGCAAATTCATCGAATTCGTCTTTGCTTTCTATTAAGAATAATCATAAAAATGCTTGCCAATCTAAATCGACTAAAAGTTAAAGGCAATTCCAAAAAATGTACTTAGAATCTAAGAACCTGGAAAATAATAAAATTAAATATTAGATTTCATTGGTTTTTAAAGCATTTCATAAGAGAATCTATAAAGTATGTTTTTTCTGGTGTCGAAAAACATTTAATTTTCCGTAAGACTGTGTAAGCTAGCGTCTTTGTCAAGCCTCCCAATAATAGAACTATGAAAATCATTCTTCATTTCGACTGCGGCTTTCAATTCATGGATTTAAATGCCTGCCTCATCGCTCGTTTCCATCAAAGAATACTGTCCTCCTTTGTGGCGCTTTCATTACATCCTCCGCAGGACTTCTCCAGGACTCCCCCGGGTGAATGTCCCGCCCAAGGAGAACTTCCTGGCTGCGTTTTTTCCATTCCCTTTTGAGGGACGAAGACGACTAATATCTTGTGCATTCAACTCGGTTACTACGCACTTATCTCATCTCCGTTACTGTGCATAGAATTTTGACAGACAATTAGCAGTGGAGCGATGGCAACGTTTCTTCTTTGACTCCCGGTTCCAGTACCCCCTATTCCTACCACAAACAACCATTCCTACACTTCGCTTCCATCATCTCGCTTTGCGGGTCTGCTGCACAGTTTTATGGGTGTTTTTCTTTTTATTGTCCTACGCATTTTCTATGACATTTTTGACGCTTACGATTTGAACATTGTCTTAATTGCTGCTTTATGATGTGTGCTCTCAAATGACACGCAGCATTTGCCAACGTTTCCCGTGATTATGATTTAGTTCAGCAAACTGGGGGACACTTGACTTCGAGGAGGAGTTTGGGGTTGCCGAGGCGCCATAAAGATTAAACACGAGTGTAGTAACAAAGATTGTTGCTTTTGCACCCGTCAGTCCGCCGTAAAACAGTAAAACCGTCTCTCACCCAGTTGAGTTCACATATCAAGAGTGTGAAGTTCTTTAAATATTTGCCGGGTGGCATAAAATATTTACAATGTGTAGCATGTGTGGCAATTGTCAGTCGAAACGGTTGTAAACGGGGTATAACTTTGTTATTGATTCATCAATTGTCTGGGAATAAATTTCGAAAATGTGTAAGTCACTACGGAGAAGAGTCTATCAAAGAGTAAGAGAAATTTGTCCATTTATTTTTATAGCCTAAATTTGGGGAAGTATTAAGTATTTATATAATTTCGTAGACAAATTTAATTTAGCTATACAAATCAATCCCTCATTTAAGATCCGCCGAAATCATATTTTCCCTGATTTAATCACATTTGATTCAATTTGTTAGCCAGCGAAGGCCAGAAGATTGATTGGCTTCCTCGAATGCAAAAATTCAATCTGCAAATCCTGGCGCCGCTCTCAAAGGACACACGCACACAAAGTATTTCCATATTTACGCAAATGAACGACTTGGACAGGGTCAGGGGATTGGGGATGGGAGTTGGGGATCCGGGTGGATTGGCTGGATGGCTGGATGGTTCCAGTCAATTACCCGCAGCGCATGCATCTAAATCAAAGGCCACAAAGGCAATCGCAATCTCCCGGGCTTAGCAGTCCGGAATCCGGAATCCCGAATCCGGAGCCATTCCTCACCTGCTGCTGCTGCTCTGCTGCTCCTATCTGTGGCAAATTTATAGAAACCATTTGTATTTACGTACCCAAAGCGGCGATATGTATTTGCTCGCATGAAAGAGTCGTATATTTAAAATTTGCATTTCAACATAAAATTATTTTGGGAAGATTTTAATGACAAATTATGGCCGCGTAAATTATGGTTGTATCGTCGTCCTCCTCCTGCAGCTGCACCTTTCTCTCCTATTTGTATTTATATTTATATCGTAAAGGCGCTCATACAGATATATCCCCATGCACCCATCCACCCGCCCACGTCGCCAAAATGGCAATAAAAATATTTCGCTACAGATCTTATTCAGCTTTATTTCGCCATTTTTATTTGTTTTCGTGTCGGAGTTATGTGTGTGAGCGTCCGTATTTAGGGGGCTTCGATGGGGGGCTTCCCCCTGGCCACCTTCCTGGCTTTGTTATATTTGTTTTCTTCCTCGACTTTTTTATACATTTTGCAGAGTTGCCGGGGAAAGACCTCTTTTATACGACGAGTACGGGGCTCTGTATCTTTACGCTTGCCTGGCACTTATCCCGGGGTCCTGCTGGTCCTGGTCCTGCCTTCGCAGGATGCCTTCGTATCCACAACCAGGAAGCCAGGAAGGCCGTGCTCACCTTGCGATTTGTTTTTAAAAGCCGCTCAGCTGTGGCTCAAACAACTTTCTGTTGGCTGCCTTTGTTAAAACAATAAAATTATTATTATTGCTCCACATGTTGGAATTCGAGGACTTAAAATGTTGTTTCGCTCCCGTCTTTTCGGGTTCTTCCGGTTATCATCCCCAGCGCCTCCCCCTCAAAAGTCTATCTCCGTCTGGTTCTTATGCTCTTATAATCATCGTCCATCATTCCTTTGGACCCGCGTCTTGGGAATTTGTCATGCAATTTAATTTTTTTCTCTTGTTGTCCCGTTTTTTGCGCCATTTCGACACAAATTTTATGTCATTTGTTGATTGTGTAAATTTCGCGTTTAGCCGGTGAGCCATTCCTTCGGCACAATCGCGCTCCAATCCCTTCGCATTCGCCTTCGCCTTCGTCCTCGGATTCGGATTCAAAAGGTGCTAAAGGATTTTATGTTCGGCCTAACCGTGGCTTATTTGCGTTTTTAGTAGCCCGGCCAGCTACTTATGGTCGCGATGTCCTCTCCCGACTCTTGGCTACATAAAAAATGATTTACTATATGGCGGGTCTCCCTTTATGACAAGTCGTAAATTGCATTTTATGTCGCATGGTGGCGGGCTTTTTGTCTTGTCCTCATCCTCATCCACATCCTCGTCCACATCCACATCCACGTCCTCCCTTTTGGCGCACTCGCACTTTTATTCGTTTGTATATTTGTTAATTAAGATTGAGAACGATGTGCGGCAACTGCACACAGAAATGGCCAATTATGCAGCGTGTTTGCATCTGCATTTGCATTTGCATTTGCAATTTCAGCATTTGCAACTAGCCAAGTCGGACTAATCCGCGACCTTTCTTAGCCTCGTGTTTGGCGAAGCTGGCTGGCAGCTTGCTTATTTTAATTAGACTCTGTCCCAGGATCTGAGCAGGGCACAAAAGGTGGTGGGTGGAAGAAGGCAGCAGGGGCGAACACCCAAAATATTTTAATGGGGGGTGGACTCCATTCGGATGTCTGGCTAATTGTATAGATATTGTGGTCTAACTCTGGTATTCAGAATTTCACAGCTGGCCAAATGAAAAGCAGGATTCACAAACACAATGAAGACCTTTTAAGGTTTGGCCACAAAAATTCGTAAACATTTTTTAATAATATTTAATTAAATGGCTGTTCTTTTGGATTTTGTGAACCAATTTTTTTTTATTTTATTTTATTTTATTTTATTTTATTTTCACTAATAATTTATCGGAAAGAAATATATTTTTTTTTTTTTTGGTGTCTAGACATTATATGATATACTTATGATATTGAGAAATTTTGTAAATTATAAAATAATTATAATTATCTAAAAGCATTAATTTTTGTTGAAAATAATTTTCTTAAATCCATTTTATATATTTATAAGTGTTACTTGGTATCTTTGAGGGTTTTAAATCATATCCTATGATATCGTACAATTTTGTAAATTATCTAAAAACATTTCATATTTTTCTAAAACCTATTCTTAGAATTTACTTTACATTTTACTTATATTTCATTGTGTTTTTTTTTTTAGAATTTTTAAAATTGGTTAATCGAACCCCCCGAGGATTTGCCACTGGCTAAGTGCAAGTGTGCTGCCTTCCGCTGCGGAAATAGCATCTTCTTGAGGAGTCCTTGAGCACCACCTGCCACTCCCCCCTTGCCACGCCCACTTGCAGCAGGTACTTAGATGCAGCTATTTGCCTTCGCATCTGTATCCATATCTGTACACGTTTCTGTGTTTCTGTTTTTTAGCTGCATCTGAATCTGCAACTGGGCTTCCTCGAGGATGCGGTGGCGTGTGTGGTTTTGGGTTTGTGGATTGCCGTCGCCTGCTTATGGAAAATGCCAGCGAAAGAAGCCTTTCCGCCAAGAGATTACGAAACGTGTCACAAGTGCAGTCTGCACCTTTTTGAAGTTATGTTTAGAATGGCAGCGGACTCTGTGCGCCGCCTAATGAGTGGAATTAGAATTCAACATATGGCAAAAAGTCACGTTTTGTGGAATTAATGATTTGGGGCGACGGCGTCATCCTCATTGCCTCTGACAGATACTTGACGTGCGGATTCGTTGGAAGCCTTCTCGCAATTGGCCAAGAATGCCACAACTGAGAAAAGCGCTATAAAATGATCCCCAAATTACGTGGATAAAATGGAAAATAATGATGCATTTGTTTGGAAATTATAGTGAGCTTTTTAAGAATAAATGTTTGAAAATATACACATCAATCTATATAATTTCCCTTTCAAGCTTAGACAATTTAGTTTTAATAATCTGATCAATTTAATTTAATTCTTTTTTATATAATAACAATAAACTTTATGACAAAAAGCTAATTAAGTCTTAGCTCACACTTAAATATAATTAAATTAAAGAAAGCCCAACTGACAAGGCATTCTCTAAGTGTACCAAGAATGGCAGCACATTCCTTCGCAGGTGCATCCGAAGGCACCGAAGCCCACGATTAATTCTTGGCATTGCATCATCGATGCGGGGCTGTGATTTTTCCTTTTATGGCGACCTATTCAGGTCAGCAATTTATGACTTAAAGAAAATTCAATGGCTTCATAAGCACTCTCTATTGTGGTGCAAAATTTATTGAATGAACGTGTCCGCCATAAAGGAGCGTTGAAACCAAAAACCAAATCAGATCATATTAGGCCCTAATTTGGCTTTCAAATAGATCAAGCTTAACCGGAAACACGACAAATGTCAAAACTTGTCCCATACATAACAATGAGCGCCATAAATTTATAATCTGCCTATTCTGCTCCGTTTCATAGCCCTTTAATGATGAAGTGCGATCATAAATTTTAGCTCGAAAAGCAAAGCTCGAAACCTGATTGAATGTAAGCTCAATTAAGATATTTGATTTGATTTGGTTATTAATGTCGGCGGCTTTTGGGTGCCATTTAAATGTCTAACAGAATTTTATAACGTTGTGATGTAATATTATTATTTCAAATTTTTACTGCGAAAAGGAATTAAAAACTTATAAGAATACCAACATTTCTATACTAAAAACTTACTTTTAAAATAAAATAAAATTATTTTATGTTGGGAAATGTTCGAAAAAAAGGATACCTCTTAATTAAATTAAATTGACATGAAAAACACAACAAAAAATATATTTTTCTCTTACTTAATTTAGAGGTACTCTGTTTGGCCAAGTGAAACTATCCCCTTTGAACTCACCTAATACTAATCTACCTGTGTGCAGTCAGACAAATAAATCCACTTTCGTGTCACATGCCCAAATCAATTTCTAATAAATAGTGTGTTTCTTCTGATTAAAACTATTCCGAATCTATCTAATAGATACACATGCTCGAGAGTGGCTCGCCAGCACGCACACAGCCGCTCCGCTCCGGATGAAGAAATATGAGTATGCAAATAAGCTTTAAGCGCACAATCGCAATCAAAAACGACAAGAACAATAACTTCGTAGCGGTAAAGTGTTTAGACACGCAATGTCAATAAAGTATCTTATCTGCCGAGCATACGTTCAGCGGGCGAGCCGATGGATACGGATACGATACTCAGGCTCGGAAACTCGCACTCAGTCCCATTTCCATTCCCGTTCCGAATCAGAATCTCATATAAGGCACGACATCGGCGTTATTCGTTATTCTTTTTCCCCATTTCGAGGGCGGAAGGGGAGGGCGCTGAGAGGGGAACTCATTCAATAATGCGTGCCTACGAATTCTGATTATATATCGCACGGGTCGAGCGCAGAACAAAAACCCAAACAATGTCAAAGGGTTCGGTTTCTGTGGCGGGCAGTCGGCTTTAACTCCGAGTTGGCGTGATGCACTGGGAGAAAAAATGCTTAAGTAAAAGCCTTTGTTTTCAGGAATCTATTTTCAGTAAACATGATTGTTTTCTAATCACATTTTCGTGATTTACTTACTTTCCAATTGTGTCTATTTAAATGCTGAACCCCTGAAGACCACCTTTTATATATTGTATTCTAATCAAGAGTTATACGAGTTTTAGAATATTATAAAGCGTAACGAACAGGTTATATTGGTTTGTTATCAGTTTTATCTACACAGTTTCAAGAATTTCCTAAAAAACTTGAAATAAATTTTAAAAATGTGTAAATTAGAAATTACTAAGCCAAATCTGAAGACAAAATGAAAAAAATTGTTTAAAATTTTTATAAATTCCGGCTTAAATATATGGTTGCTTTCTGGTTCCATCTTATTTTAAATGGGCTTTATTTTACAGTGTGCCCGGTATTTATGTGAATGGAGGAGCGATTGTGTTTGTGGCAGTGATCTTTGCATGTTTGAAAAACATTTTAGCATGCAGGGCGTGGCAAGTGCGTAGCGGACATACCTACAAACAAACCAGGCCAGGACAGAACGACAGACTAGGGGAGATGGGAGACGGATTCACCGGCGGATAGACAGACAGCGGGTCGAAAATTGCAAATTGAAATGTTACAGTTAAGCACGTATTTGGCCGTGAAGCCGGGGGCTTCGTTGGAATTCGAGTGAGTGTGTGTGTGCTTGCAGCGATAAATCGATGCGATGTATAGATTTCGGCGGTATTCTCTATGGGGCAAAAGCGGAATCCATTCCCCATAAACGCTAATGAGCCGCAGCACGGCAACAACCCGTGATTCGGGATTCGAGTGGCCGAGAGATGCAGATACCCTCAAAGAGAGAGATACTAGGCACAAGGTCAGCTCCATCCGAGGAATCCATTCAATATGCAGTTCCCATCGATTCCATAACTCAGTCAAACGTGTGATTTCCATGCTAATTGATGGCATGTTTATGGATTGGTTGTCCTCCCACCAATGTGAAAATTCGTAAGCCTCCACCATTGATATGCTAATTTTAATGGCCAAATAATCGCATGTATCTGCCTTGTAAGAGCCTAATAAATTGATTAAATTCTTTGGCTTTTATTAGGAAGTTGTCATTAAGTCATCGGTGCGATGCTGCCATTAATTGCTGGCTTCGACAAGCAATTCGTTAGTCAGAAACAACGCGCAAACACGCCGAAACAGAAACCGTAGCCCGAAAAACAAAGCCAACATTTGGCATGCTCGTATGTAAATTAGCCAGAAACACAAAGTCGCAGACACTCCTCCAGCGGATTGGTATAATAAATGTTGGAGCCGAGAGGAAAACACATGTAAGGCATGTGGAAATGGGATTTTAAACGCTTAAGCTGAAGTTGCCCACGGTTCTCCGTCTCCCCAGTTTTGCATAGATAGATATCCGCGAAGTATCTCTCAGATGCTGATGAGGCCCATGACGAATGCCCGGCAAATGCAAATGCGAATGGAATTGGAAATGCTCACAGCTCACAGCCAACAGCAATACACAATGGACTCGAGTTTCCTTGGAATCGCCCCCGGAGTATCGCCTGCAGTTGTTCCTTTCCCATCTATGTATTTATTCTAGCACGCGATCCATTAGCCGCACACAGATGTATCTCTTCGCTGCGGTGCGGTTTGTTTACGTGCTCGCTATTTTTACATTGCATCCCGCATAACTCCGTTCAATTCTAAACATTCCCTGTATTTCTTCTTAATTTGCTCGTTGCTCTTCTTTTTATTGAACAGCCCGGCAGTCAAAGAATATTTATTGATGATATGACCACACCTATTTTATGGTCCAGCTCCCCGATTTCCAGTCGGTGCCAAAAATAGCCACAAATCCCTGGTGCTAAGTCCAAAATAAAAGCCAAGTCGGTGGGAAGTGGAAAATGTGACTGCGGCTACGGCTGCAGATTGGTATTTGTGCACTGGGAAAAATGTATTTTATTTTAAAAATGTTTTCTGTCAAAGAAAATTATTTTAAAGGAGTAACTGATGTCAAAAAATCCTAAGTATTATTGATTTTTAATAGATAATTGGTTTAAAATTCTGGTCTATTTAAACTAAATGATTTTAATTAAGAGTACAAAAAATTTAGCTTTTTGAAAATTGTAAATTTTTATTAAAAACATTATTTTAATTATTTTTAATATATAAGATTATGTTAAAGCTTGTCATATAAAGGTAAAAACTAATGAATGATTTTTCAGTGTTCCTTTTACGGAACGAATCCTTGTCAATCTAATTCTGGAAATCCTTTTTTCCCCAGTGTATTGGATGGGGAGTCTGCGAGTGGGCGGTGGGAGTGCTGCGTTCGGGGGCTGAGTGCACTGCCATCTCACTTGAGAATTCTCACACCTCGTGGCTGTCAGTCCAGGTTTTTCGGGAGTTTAGAGAGATTCGGGACTTTTTGAGTATTTTTATGTGGGGATGGGGATGCGGCGCGGCGCGGCGCATTCACGTGCCAGGCTTTTGATCTGTTTAGCATTCCGTGGCACATCGGAAAGTCGTAACTATTGACAAGATCTGGAGCACCACCGAACGAACGAACGAAGGAACGCCCAGGTCATTGGAGAGAAATGGCTGGTAGTCGAATGCATTTCATGCAGCACTCGTGTATTTGTTTGCATTAATTTGTATATGTTACTTTAACGATTTAATGCCCAGCACGGCACCGACCCGACGCAGATTCCCTGAAATCGGGTGTGAGATTCGGGGGGGGCAACGGGGCACAGGGCACCCAACGGAGTTCGATCCCCCATTTCTCCGCTCTCCATTTTCCATCTCCATTCCCAGGTGACTGCACTCGGCGGGGAATTTTCCCTGGCTTTTTGGTTTTGGCCGGGCGCAAATTGCTCGGGCGCTTCTTACTACTTCCTTTCCGCATCAAATTGTGTGGATATTGCGCATCAATCACTTGATAAAGAACAACAATGGCGCACTCGCATGATGAATAACATCTGCTCGGCCCGAATCTGAATTAAGGCGCAATGTTTTGCCGCAAATATACCATATATATTGTATGTCCGTGTATAGATCCCTCATGCATGTACGGGAAGTTTATGGAAATCCACTTGAAAAGCCGCAGCGACTTATGGACTTGTTTCGTCAAAGAATAAACACATTGATTGATAAGTGAATAATTCAGGCGAGCAAATATTGTTCGATTTAATTAATTTCCAATTGGCCGTCTGGGGGATTATTATTCATCGCGAAGACCATTTCCGACAGACCCCATTTTCCCAGGGCGTAAAAATATTTTGTTTGGCCTTAATATGCTGCATACGAAGGTGTGATAGATCTTAACTCGTTGCGAATGTAAGCAAACAATTGAGTTTGAAACCAAAATAATCCATTTACTCTTGTATTATTTCGAAAAGCAGCAATAAAGTCAAGTCTGGGAAATTGTTTTATTTTATTTGGAATTTATAGTGTTGTACTTTTGGGAATACACTTTGGCTTCCTCCATTTAAGGTATTTGGGTTAAACACACTAATTAGATAAATCGAAAAATAAATATCTTCTAACAGGCTGCTTTACAGTTTGCAATAAAAAGCTTAAAAGACTTTACAAATAAATGTAAATGATAAAGCCTAAATAGTTTTGATTAAAATAAGGAAATGTACAGGAGTTATCATTATTTTCGATCCTAACAAATTCAATACTATTTGCATATTAGTATTGTAATTACAAACACATTTTAAGTTACTCTAATATTCTCCTTAAAATGAAGGAGTATATTAAATTAGAAACCCTATACTCTATATTCAGGAGTCAGACTTAACTTATAATGCCCGCCCAATCCAATATTTGCCTAACCCCGGCGAGTTCCTCGAATGTTTGCCAAAACAATTATTCATCTGTTAAGTAGGGAGTATCTGCTGCCGATATGGAACATGGTGTAATCGTGTCTAGCTCTAATTACTTTTACAGCGACAACTTTTATCGCCCATCGTAGCGGATATCTCCGGATTGAGGGGCAATCTTTACGCATAAATAAGCACAAAGTCAGGGGGGAAAGGAAGACGACAGGGAATAGGGGAAATTTGTCAATCTATGTTTTTGGTAGTGGACTTTAAAGACCCGATGGTAAATACGATATACGCGGCTGTTAAGCCAACCGAATACCGTATGCCAAGTTTCGATTCCACTCGCTCTCTCTCTTTTTCGTCACTAACTTCTCTTCGGCTCTTGGGCCGAATTTCGAAATTCGAACTCAAATCAAAGCAGACGTCGCGAGGAAAACGCATCGACGAGTGGAACGCCGACGATGGGTATCCAGTAGATACGCGAAGCTATAACGGTACACATGTTGCTGTCGGAAAACGCGAGCGGTCCAAGTGGAAATGTAGCCCAATCCGTTCGCTTCAGGGTTTCCATTTAAAGAGCTCCCTCGCACACACACACACACTCGCAACGTAACGCACACCAACGCGCACTCGCACCCATACAAGTGTTCTCGGCTCTCGAAGCTCGCACCACTACCAGTGTATCCGCATCGGTGTGAGTAGAAGAGGTGTTTGGCATTGTGCTCAGGATACAGGATTTAGTGGCCAAGTGCTTAATAAAACCATCATAAACCCCGAAAAACCGAGAACCGAATGCCCGAAAACCGTCGAAAGTGATAAATGCAAATTATCTCTAATGAAATATAACCAATCGCAAAAGTGTGTGGCCATTGCCACAAGGAGTTAACGATAATCCCAGCAAATGCCCAAGTGGTAATGCAACGCAGACGGTTTAACCTTGCCGGTTTCCAGCACTCGAAATGCGAATAGGCCTTCTAATTTACCAGAAACACAATCACTGAAAATATGTTCAATGCAAATCGCTGACCTAAACCGGTGTTTAAAATTATTTAAATTATCTAAAACGAATGTATAAAATACTTAATGACTTACATATCACATGTGACCCTTAAAAAGACCTTAAATGTTTAAAAGTTTCACTAAATTGATCATATATTGCAAGGGACAGACAAAAATTTAATCAATTTTGATTTTTTAAATTTTATGAGCAATATATTTACAATTTAATTTATTTAATTTTCTAAAAAAAATCTTCATTCCAAGAATTTTTAAAGAAGTATTTAAATTCCGTTGATAAAACCCCCAAACCGTAACTGGCTGACTTGTCCGCCTGAAAACTCAAGGATTAGCCGCAGCAAAAAACAAAAATATTTAAAAAAATCTTATGAAAATCCCGGCAGACTAAAATAGCAACAAACGTTGCCGCGGCTGACTTTGAAAATCGCTCCACTCCACTGGAGCGCCCGGCTCTGGCTTTGGCTCCAGTTGCCACCACTTCAGCGGCTCTCCACTCGACGGAAGGGCTGGCTGGCTGCTCGGTTTGCGGTGCCGTGCCTCGAGTTCGTCGATAATTGGAATTTACGACTGTGGCATAAAAAAAGAGAAAAAAGTAGCAGAAAGAAAGAAAGAAACCAGCTGAATACTACAGGACGACAAGGCTGCAAGGATATAGCCACGGCACGGGCTCGTCGTCGTTGTTGTTTGGTGACTCGTGCTCGAACCCATTGCCATTCCCAATCCCAATCCCACTCCCTGATCCCTTACCCATCCCGAATCGAATGCCCCTTAACCCTTAGCCTGCCTGCGACAGTCGGGTGCCGTGTAAATATTTTTTTTGTCCTCGCTCCCCGTGCGGTTCAGTTCAATTGGCCCTGTCAGTGGCAGGCGCGCTGATTTGTTATGGTAATAGTTGTCAAAACGAGAGCAGATTCGAGAGATCCTCGGCGGCACTTGATTACACTTGGCCACAGTGGATATATATGTACAGTGTGGATAGTAGTGTGAGCTTAACGAAATCAAAACTAAATTGCTGCAAGGAGGTGCGAACGTAAATCTTGGCCAATTAGGAGTGCAGTCGGAGTCGGTCCTGTGCGAGTTTCGAGTTCGTTAAGAGCTTCGAGTTTCTTAACCATCTATCTTTCGGTCTCATCGCAGATACAGACGGCGTGTCTCTGGCTCATTAGAAGAAACTAGCCAGAATAAACTGGCCAAAAAAACACAAAAACAAAAACAAATCTAATTCCAAATCCCAAAACCAAAATCGAAATCAAACAAAACGAAGCAAACTAAAGCAGGGCAATAAAAACAACATGGAATATTGAATGAAATCGGCTCGGCATATATGCACATACATTAGCAGGTGAGTTATCTGGCTGCTTATTTCCCTGAAAATTTATGCTCATGCATATCTGCATAATCGCAAATTAAGCTACATAATTAATAAGCCAGGAGCCAGCCTCATCGCTGTCACTTGGCGTTGATGTAGCACTTTGGGGAGCTATCAACTGACGCTGCCTTCTGCCTTCGGCCAGCCTTTTAGCTGCTGGCCAGCTTTTCATTTTCACTCACAAATCGGTTATATGTATACCTACCTATATGCCATATGTGTACGTGCCACTGCTTTCCGAAAAGTATCGATGTCTGTAATCTTAATTAGCAACACCACAGCAACCGGCAACAGAGACAACATCGGCCAGCAAACAGGGCCCACAAACATCTTTTAGCATTTCAGGCATGGCGTTCCATACACTGCTGTCTTTTCCTCAGTTTTTCTATGCACTGAGAAAAAGATTTTTATAATTGATAAATATAATGTATACTAAAATTAACAAAGGTCAGTGTGACTTAAAAATCGACTAGATAACCGTTAAAATAGAACTGGTTCCTTTCTATATACATAGCTTTATAAAACAAAGCAACCAGTTTTTTATGTCTTTCTAAAAAACACACCTATTAAGTTGTCAAATATTGTTTAAAAGAATACTCTTTATGATGTGTTTTCAAATTGAGCTTACTCATCCTCATTAAATCACAATTGTTTTGCTCACGATATCATCTTTTTATTGAACTTTAAAGAAATTAAATTAATAAATCTTGTTTGTTATGATTATTTAACATTCAAAGTTAATTCCTTTTTATTTAATTAGTTTTTTTACGCCATCTTAGGACATTATTTTTGTGAGTGTTGGGGGCTTTTTTCTGGCTATTTCTCACAAAAATCACATTACACCGAAAGCCGAAACCGGTTTCGGTTGATTTCTTGTCATATTTCGTGTAGAAGCCAAAGGTGTTTTGTACAAATGGTCAGCAAACTAAACAAAACTTAAGTCGCCGGCCAGCTCGCAACCGGCTGCCCATCAAAGAGTTATTTATACTTATTAATGCCGACGATGAGTCCGTTGAGGAACCATAGCCCCTCTCGTTCCCCATCCCCATTCCCCAGATAGTCGTACGACATCCCTAGTTATAGTTCGTTCGGGGTATGCAAATATCTTTGATCTGCTTTCAGGCTGAAAAATTCGCACCTCCATGTGCGAACAAAGCGCCCATGGGGCCAGCGATTTGAGTGCATAGGAAATCAAGTTTACGACTTCTGCGGATGGGTCGTGTTTCTCCGCTGGCTGAGGAGAAAGGGTAATATATTTGGCGGGGGCTGGCGGTTTAATTGCTTCCATTAGAAATCGCTTAGTGACTTTAAGTGGCAGCCAGCAGCCAGCAGTGGACGGGAAATGGAAATTACAGGTGTAAATCTCAAAATCCTGTTTATGCTCTGGGCTGCAGTGATCTGTTAGCATTTTCAACTTTCAATACGACACCTTCAACCAAACAAACGGAAAAGCTTTTTGTTTGCCTTACAAACGCTTTTTGTGCGTTGAAAATATTACTTCATTATTCGTTAAGTAAAAACGAAATAAATAATTAATAAATCAACGCATCCATTGTTTATTCTATGTGGCAATAAAAACAGATAAAAGCTAATGAATTTTAAATAGCGAAGAATTCAAGTTCGTTCAAAATAACCGGTTCCCTTTGGTGGGGTCAGTTTGTCAGCTCAGCATCAGCATTCAAAGTATTTCGATTGGAATTGACCAAAAGTGGCTAACAAAGGCAGAACTAAAAGGGCCACAAAGGGGTCCACGAATACCCTTGGAAATCCATCAAAATAAAGGTAGTTGGGTGATTTAAAAGATACATATGTAATTAAATGGGCATGGGTTGATTGATATGATTGTATTTGAATTTTATTTTGAATATTTTATTATTTGCCATGGTTCTGATTATACTTATGGTTTTAGGTGTTTTCTGTGTGAAGAAGTCATTAGACCTCTGTTCAGGGTATCTCTGTAGGCCCATCCCTATCTCGAGCATGGGCCAAGTGTTTGTCCGTCACATTCATAGGCAAATTGCGGACGGCAGGCACATATTTATGAGCAGCTCTTTTTTTCGACCCGGGGGGAAATGGAATATCGTAATAATTAATTAAGTTATAACATTAAACGGCCATAAAGGGGCATTAGGCCCATAACTTTGAGTGGACATATGAGCATGAGCTATGCCACTTGGCTGGAATCTCAGATATTCGTTAGCGAAATACCCATAACTCTTTACCCTTTGTTATCGCAAAAGGGGGATCTCTGGCCGTAGATGGGGGCATCTTGGCCATATGCCTGGCATTTCGGCCATCATCACCATCACATTTTACGACTCCAACTGACCATACTTTCTTGGCCACAATCCACAATCCACAGCACAGCTCACTTTACTTTTCTCGCCCTGTCAGTTTTGATTTTCGGTTTTTGGCAATGTCAGCCATGTGCCAAACAAATGACTTCACATTTTTAAAGATATTACGTTGACATACAGCGCCGCAAATTGAGTGAGTCGACCGCAAGTGCGTCATGAATTCCAGCACTTGGCTGTGAGTTAAGAACCCCATTCGTTAGATGAGCTATGAATACTGCTGGCATCCTGATTAGCTCAGTAAAACTGTTAGTTACACTTAACCGACTTTCTAAGAGACTTTATAAATGCGCCAAAATGAGTGGGACGTGTTGAGCCCAGAACGCATTGTTCGCTTAAATACGTTTTGATTTATTGGCGAGATGAATGGAATTGACAGCGGTTATTAATTGAGCTGCGGCAGACAATGGACACGTTTAACATAAGAAAAATTATTTAAATTTAAATTTACGCCCTTGAAGCTGACCAAATAAAGTTTTTAAATAATTTCGATCTTGTAGTTCTATGCTTTGAATGCATCGTAAAACACTTTCATTGCAAATTGAGCGCTCGAATTGGGGCTTATTAATGCTACGATTCATATCTTAATTGCTTTTCCTTCCAGGAATATTCCAAATATCTCTCTGCCATTGAAGGTAAATGGAGTTGAAGGTATAAGCCTTAATGCTATCTGGGCCGCACATATAATGCTTTCAAATTATTCACAAAGGCCACATAAATTTAAGAGTTCGCTTAAATTGGTCCGTTTTAAAGGCCGATTGGTCAGTCAGAGTCCCGAAAATTGGTGAATATTTATTTTCAACTGGCCGAGTACGGAATATTTAAAATGATAGCGTCATTCCATACATTTAAATTTATTCGTATTTTTCCTAAATGTATAAATTCAAGCTGATATACTTTTGTGCAGTTTATTAGTTTCATTAGTGACAGGCAGGAATTTACAAAATAATTTCCAGAGCCAAATATTTGATGTCAGACAAAAATAAATCTGTAAAGGGAATGTAATTTGAGAAAGAAGTAAATGTGCATTCCCAAAATACTTTACATTTCCGATGAATATTTTGTTTATATTACTTATAAACTAAATTAGACTAATATTCAAATTATTTCTATAAAGGAAGGGCCAAGAGATGATTTTTCTAAAATTGCAATTAATGACTCAGAGTTATTAGAGTCGTACTTCAAGCTAGTAATACGGAAAATATATAGAATAAATCAGCACTTAAATTCTATAAATCTGAGCACTAACTAATGACTTGAATTATTGCCTTGTGCAGCCAAAGGACAGCCATCACCTCCGTTCGTCCACAAATTCCGCATCATGGATGAAAATGCGATAATCTATCAATGGCAATGATAAAGGTCAAAGGAAAAGTCTTAGCCAGCGATAAGTTTGAATAAAAGAGAAACCGAAAATCATGCATCACGAGGAAACGTACCAAGTAGTTTGCCGACTGATTGAAGGGGAGGACGACCTGGACGATCGGGAGCAGGACTGCCGGAGAAAGGCCACTCTGCCCCCTCATCCCTGCCCCAGTTTGAATGCCTGGAGGCAGTTGCTCCTTCCCCTGCTCATGCTGTCTGGGATCAGCCAGGTGTTCGGCACATACATAGAACAGGATGAACTCATGCAGAATCTGGACCGACCGGTTCCGCTCACCACCGTGCAAGGAGTCCTTGGGCGGCAGGCGATGCTGCCATGCGACATTTCGCCGCAGGAGCGCGACGATGCGGTCTACATGGTCCTTTGGTTCCGCGAGGGCGATGGCGAACCCATCTATAAGTAAGTAAAAGCTTGATTAAAATGATATTTTATAAACTAAGAGTTGAATAAAGTAATTAATTTAGTAGATATTTTTAGTACAAATTACTAACAATTTAAATCATGCAATTAATCACAATTAATGACAATATTGTTTATCCTACAAAATCATAGTTTATGCAAACAAACATGGTAACAATGAACAAGCCCTGGGGTATAATTATATGTTATGTAAACAATTTTTTGAATTGATTTAAATTGATTGATCTACATAATATAAGCAGTAATCGCTTAATTGCCTAAATCTAAATAATCATATTTATATTTTTTACCTAATATTTGCGTCCTAAGAAAACATATTTTGGCTAATAATATATAATTCACTAAATAAGTTACACACATTTATAAACCTCAAAATCCCTCTCATTTCAGCTTTGATGTGCGAGGCCGGCAGTTTGGGCAAGCGCGTTTGTGGTCCTCGCCCTCGGCCTTCGGCACCCGCGCCCACTTCAGCAGCACCACCCACCCCGCCCAGTTGAAGATCGATAATATCCGGATCGAGGACGAGGGCGTCTACCGGTGTCGCGTCGACTTCCGCAACTCGCCCACCCGGAATTTGAAGATCAACCTGACCGTCATCGTCCCGCCTGACAGACCCATCATCTATGGCCAAAACAGGCACGAGAAGGCCGGAAATGTGGAGTCCTTTAACGAGGGCAACGACATCGTCCTGTCCTGCGAAGTATCAGGAGGTAAGAGATTTAGGTCATACTGAAAATCTATAAAAAGACTTAAATAAAATTAAGGAAAACAAAGAAATCTTTAAATTTTCGATAAACCTTTTATTCCTCAAATAAAAAATGTAAATCAATTCTTGCTCTTACTAAATATAATTTATGTATTATTTTTGTATTTTTGCAAAGATGCAAAGAGGGTTTACCATTAAAATAAATTATTTAGCATACTTAAAGACAAGTTCTGATATGTCTTAATATTTAAGTTTCATAAATCCAAAATTTTAAAGGGTGAATAAATCATTAACCTGCATTTATTATTCATTTAACCCACCAAATTCCAGGACGGCCGCGACCCAATGTCACCTGGTACTTGGACAACACGGCGATTGACGAGTCCTTTGAGCTGCGGCCCGATGGCAAGACCATTAACCACCTGTCGTACCCAAATGTCGGCAGGCAGCACCTGAATTCGCGGCTTATGTGCGTGGCCAGCAATACAAACTTGACGCCGCCCAACAACAAGGTCGTCATCCTGGACGTGAATCGTGAGTGAAAGTGCTCAGGGATTACGAGGAAGCGGCAAACTAATGATTCTCGTTCCAGTGAAACCCATTGCCGTGCACATACTGACCAAGGATCGGTTCGTGTCCGCAGATCGCACATACGACGTGGAGTGCAAGAGCTCTGGATCAAAGCCGCCGGCCCTCATCACCTGGTGGAAGGGCAGCAAGCAGCTGAAGAAGCTCACCAAGAACGTAAGCCAAAGAACCCGTAATGAATGCGCCAACTCCAAGTCCCAAACTCATTAATTAAACACAAATTAATATTGTGTACAGTGTGCGTCGCTTATAATTGCCACAAATTTCCTTTCCATTTTCGCCCGGTTTTCGCCTTGGCCTTGGTCTGGGCTTTCCCTAACTTTCGGTTCGGTTACTTTCGGCCCCGTTTCCGTTTCATTATTCATTTCCTAATGGACTCTGTTTGCGTTTCTTTTTTAGTTTAATGAACCCGATAATCAATCTCTAAGTATACTGACGTTTACGCCCGGACGCGAGGACGATGGCAAATATTTAACATGTCGGGCAGAAAATCAATTCATCGACGGCAGCGCCATCGAGGACAAATGGCGACTCATTGTCCACTGTAAGCTGAAAGCTGCGGCAACACTTTAAGAGTGAGAGAGAGGGTGAAGCCTAATTGCAAAAAAATCGTTTCTCCCATTTGTCCACAGACCAGCCGACCACCACGCTCAAGATTGGCTCCTCGCTGAATCCCGACGACATCAAGGAGGGCGATGATGCGTACTTCGAGTGCATTGTGCTGGCGAACCCGAAGCCCTACAAGATGTCCTGGTTCCATAACGTAAGCATGTCCATGAATAATGGGTGCCAAACACTCGAGTCACTGCGCAAAAATAGGAACCTTTAAAAATTGGTTCTAAATATTTGCAATATCTTAAGCTGGAGTCTAAAATTGCACATCATTTATATGTGGATTAAAAGAAAAACAGATAAATGTCCATTATGTGTATAGAAATAAGTAAAAAAATCGATATATTCTAGGGTAATATTATATTTTTATAAAAAATTAAAAAATATAAGATTGTTTCTTAGAATACTCAGAAATGTTTATTAGGCTTATAAAATTTCGTAATCATAATTTAAACATTTAACACTTTATTGAAGCCACACCAAATTTTTATTGACTTGCTAAAAGTTAGTTTCTGATATTCATCATACGCCCCGTATACTAGCTTAAATTCATACGCACCGTTGGCCAGTTATTTTCGTATGATGCCTAATTTGTTTTTTTTTCTGCTTCTTTTTTCTCCCTCTGCAGGGCAAGGAGCTGCAGCACAACATCTCCGCGGGCGTCATCCTGTCGGATCAGTCGCTGGTGCTGCAGAGCGTCTCACGTGCCTCGGCCGGCGACTACACCTGCCTGGCTGTCAACTCGGAGGGCAAGGGCCCCAGTAATCCGGTCACATTGCGCATACGCTGTAAGTAAATCGCAGCCAAATCCCATAGCCAACCGTCTCCGTCTCCGCCCAAAATGCCCAGCCGACCCCCCGCCACCAGCGAAGTCAGCCAAGTTTGGCTTTGAACTAACGTCTCTGTAATTTCCAATTTAATCCTTGAGTTTGAATGGGTCTTAATGTATTTAGAGTACGGGGCTCAGTGCTATATTCTGGCCGAGAGCCAAGAACAAAGGCCGAGTAGGTGTGTCGGCCCAAGTTCCCTGCACATACATATATAGTACATATACATACCCAACCAACCTCCCCCCAACCCGCAGGCCCTCGACTCACGTTAATGACCAAGATTATGGCGCAATGAATGCATTGCCTTGGCACTTGCCCTGCCTCCTTCTCGGAATTCCCTGACTCTGGAACCGAATGATATTCCAAATGACCAAAAGACGGGGTCGGATTCCGCCCCCTGGCTTAGGATTCGCCATGCCCAAAATGCGGCAGCCAAATTCGAAATTCGGTATTAATTCAGGGCGTTTAAGGTCTATCACTGTAGAAAATTTAGATTTATTAATCCTAAAACAATCAGTCAGGAGAAAAAATATTTAATTTGATTCCTTAGAATATTTATTAATTCTAATTTAAATTCATTAAGAAAAAATATTTTTTCATGACTTAATAATACCTAAGTTAACTATTTTGTGATTTATAAATATTCAAACAATTCCATTCAGACCATACAAAAAATGTAATAAATATTAAAATAATATTTTATTTAAGAATAAGAGGTCTATTTTAATTTTTGTATATTTTTTTTCGTGTTTTCTTTATTGACCTCATTGTTTCAAGTGCATTGTTAAAGCGAGCGCCTGCATATCGTCAATCGCTTCGTTCGACCGGCTTGATAGGGCGTTAAATATTTCAATAAGCGATCTAATTACTCACTTGACTTCGATAGATGCCCCGATTTGTGCCACGGACCACGAGGAGCTGTTGGGCGCTCTTAAGCACGAGACCCTGCCCCTGAAATGTGAGGTGGACTCCTCGCCGCCGGCGGACTCCTTTCACTGGACCTTCAACTCGTCCGGCGAGCAAACGGAACTGCCCGCCCGTCTGCACTCCAGCGAGGTAGGATTGTCTGTGGACAGCCACTTTAGAAGTGCTAACTAACGGTGTATCTATATGTATATCCCTTTAAGACCGGCATGTCGCGATTAAACTACACACCCAGCACGGACCTCGACTACGGAACGATTTCCTGCTGGGCGAAGAACTCCATTGGCACGCAGAAGAGTCCCTGCGTGTTTCAAATTGTGGCAGCCGGTAAGCACCCATCATCATCATCTGCATTATCCCAGTTAATCGGGGCGAGCGTAACGAACGTAACGAACGTAACTCTCTCCGCAGGTCGGCCGTTTCCCCTGCAAAACTGCTCGGTGACCAATCAGTCGGTGGACTCGCTGCAAGTCGACTGCCTGGAGGGATTCGACGGAGGTCTTCCGCAGGGATTCATGCTGGAGCTGGTCGAGCTGAACACGCTGCGTCTGGCCAGGAACATCACGGTTTCGGTAAGCCACTCGGGGTTGGGTTAATAAGGACAGGAATCTTAATTACCAGGAGAACCCATTAGACCACTTTATCGGGATCTTCCGCTAATCAATGTGGGCTTAAAATAATTAATTGCCTTGGAGTGTTCAGGGAAACGGGAGATAGGCAGACATATTATAAGTGGAGATATTGCATACTTTAGGGCGCATTATTTACATTTTTAAGTTTGTAACCCTAGAGAAATTTGTTGAATAATTTTTTTTAAATAAACAATACTCTGGGACTTATAGCCTATGTTCCCAAAAGCATGCAATGAATTAATTATTACCGTAGGAAAACATTTTATGACGTACTTATAGAAAGATATAGGGGTTGGGAAACTTGTTAAACTTTAAAGTACAATAATAATATTTTTTCTTAAGAATAATATTAAACTTTACATTTTGTATTAGATATTGGATATTTTTCTTGTTATTTTAATAAAAATATATATTTTTTTTAAGGCAGAGAATATTAATTTTCACGAAAGTCTCCTTAATTTATTTATTCTAATGAATCACTGCAGAAAAATGGGTTCTAATGGGGTACCCAATTCTAATAATTTTCTTTAATAACGTTTACATTAAAATTATTTTTAGAAAGAAATTTACAATTCTTTTGTTTCCTTATGTTTTTCCCTCTAAATAATTTAGCACACGCCAGTGACCTTTGTGATAGACAATTTAGACCAGGCGGCCACCTATCGCATGGTGATATTCGCCGTTAATGCCAAAGGTCGTTCGGAGCCCACCATAATCGACGACATCAACTTCAAGGGCGTGGCCAAGTTCACAGGTGAGTGCTGGAGCTGCGAAGCCCAGTAATTGGGAATTATGTGGCAATAATTTAATTGCGGCCACCCCACTCGCAGGCGCCTCGACCGGCCTCTCGATGCCCCTCTCTCCATTTCTGGCGGGCCTGACCCTTTTCTGCGGCCTGCTGTTCGCCATCTTCTGCATCATGCTGGCGGCCGTCTACCGGAGGTTCTCCAATCGGTACGGACACCCACGGCTAATGGCTAATGGCTGCGGCTTTGCCCTAATGGCCCCATTTAAATTGCAGGCGCAGCGACAGCAATCTGAAGGTGGCCAAGCACACGCAGCTCACGATTCCGGCGGACTGCCAGCTGGACCCGCTGCATCCGGGCGTTCAGACGGACGGATCCGGCAACCACCAGCCGCACCACAGCCTCCTGCCCCTCAATTGCGATGGTCGCAACGCGGTCGACTGCGCCGCCCTCGGGGATGTGGGCGTGGGCGGTGGGGGCGTGGGCCTCGATGGCGGGATGAAGGGCAGCTCGCCCATCGGCCTGGTGGCCATGCCCGGCGACACCCTTCGCTCGAACGCCCGCACCCGGCACAGTCCGATGGCCGATCAGGCCGATATAGACGACACCGATCCCGATGTTATACCAAATCAGTATGGTGAGTGTCCATTGAATTGGATTAGAACTCCCTTGGAGTTGGCTAAAAACTTAAAGATATAGTTTAAGTTTAAATAAACTTAATATAATAATTAAAAAATAAATAATTTAATTTTAAACCAAGAAAAAAAAAATGTTTCGTAGCTCGAGTTTATAATAAGAATAATTTTAGTTTTTGACTTTTTTATTTTAAATTATAATAGTTTCAGTTTTGAATTTATTAAAAATTTTTAATTTTTGCATAGTTGATAGACCTTTTTTTTAGCCGTTATTTAAATTGGTGGCATATCTTGTCAAAAAACGAAATCATTTCATTAATAGTAGATATGCCCTAAACATATTTGGATAGGGTATTAGCATCTTCTTTTCCGCTCACCTTCCCTTCTTAATTTAGTTTCCCAAAATTAATGTATTTCCAGAAAAACGTCCGCTGAAAAGCCTGGTTTCCCCGCCAGGCTTCGCCAGCCCCTCGAATCGCCTGATGCAGCGCGATTATCTCCGGGAAACGGAGCTCACGAAGGGCGGCGGCGACGTGGGACTGGGGGCAGCGGAGGGGCTGTCTAGCATTGGACTGATGAGCAGCTCGGGGAACGAGGTGCTTCACTACACCTTCCGGCCCAGCAAGCAGATCGTGAGTATTGAAACCTAGTATTAGAGCTGGCAAAGTGTCGATAGGGTTATCGAAATAATCGATAGTTTAACAACCGGAGACAGAACTACATATCGATTATTTAGTATTGATATAAACTGTTATCAGTATCAACTGTTAGCAATAAATTCAATTTATGATAAACTATCAATATTATCGATAACTTAAAATCCGTTGCATATCGATTTATTTTGCCAGCTTAGGCTTAAAGCTTTTGGTGTTGGTTACATACAAATGTCATGCCCTATATTTCATGGTGTTCATCTCGGGGCTTTCCTCAACCGCATTCTTCTTCCTCCCAAAAACAAAAAAAAATCACAAAATATCCAGAGCTATGCCACACTGAACAAAAAGGGCATCACCACCTGCAGTCCACCGTTGGGTTCGCTGAACTACAATGTGAGCACCTCGACGCCCTCGTCCTCGTACCACCTGACGCCCCAGCCCATGGAGGTCAGCTTGCTGAGTCCAAACAATCCGTCGGTGACGTCGTCGCTCAGTGAGTACCGATTTCGCACCGGTCCGGAGATCGTCACCACCTCGAATCGCATACAGGAAAGTTGTATATAAAATGCTCTCACACCCATACTTACTTCTGAGTGTACAAAAACCAAATGATATAGAGTGGCAAATGTATTAATACATGAGTATCGTACCGCATCGTATCGAATAATATCCTAGCAGCTAGACGTATTTATTCGCATGGTTTGAGGAAAGACTTCTCCTAGCTCGTAAGCATCTTGTGTACTTAATGCAATGCCAAAAGTGTAACTGCAATACACTCGTTTTGTAAATAATCGTTGTCATCTGTTGTTGTAATTAAGCCCGATAAGGAATATACATATATATGTATTCTCGATGAGAGAGGAGCGAACGAAACTACTTCTAAAGAACATATCGTTTAACGTTTCACCCACACACTATATCCGATATCCTGTATCCTGTATCCTACATCCTATATCCTATAATTCCAATTTCCCAAGATTCCCGCGAGGGTTCCGATAAACAAATGCTGTCAACTTAACATATCGCCGACATCCTAACGCTCGCTAAGCTAACCCGAGGTCATTGTTGTGCGCCAAAAAAAGCAAAACATGCAAACTGAGCTGGCCGATTGCAACTAATTTACGCCATATTTAGTATACCAATAAACGTATATATATCCATTTAATCTGAACAGGACCTGCACTCTTCCAGAGTTCCCGGCAGAGTACTGCGGGAGTCGCATTTGTGAGAATATCATGTCCATATCCTCTATGAAAGTATTACCTATTGATTTTCGTTTCGATTAACTCGAGTCTCGAGTGTTTAAGTGTAGCTACCACATACGTGTATTTAACTAGAGCCTAAGTAGTCCTAATTAGCGGTCTAAGCGAAGTGTACATACATGATTATACAGCAGGCGAAAGCAGGAGTCCTTAGTACTCTTAGTACTGTATTCCCGTTCTCCCTTCCGAGATTCTCCCTGTAATTTGAAATTGTCTAACCGCTCCGAACCGACAAACTGTACATAGTTCATAATTTATTGTGAGGACGAAATGCCGTTCGCTTCGATGTACGTTGTGTTGCCCCCATCTAGGAGTAAATTAAGCATTTATAGAACAATTGCTACGCCGCAACATATGTACAAAATCTTCGGAGCGATCCGGAGGGAGCGTGTCCCTTCCAGAGCCATTCGAAATTCCCAGTTCTGATTTCAGAACTCTGAGTGCTGAATTCTGAATTCCGAATTAAGTCAAGCGGCAGCGGCGTTTCTTCCCTGGAGCGGACACCTTTACAGCTTGAGGATAGTATATATATCTGAATAAAAAATGTATGTATCTTTTAGAGAATTGCTGCCACTTAATCTCAAAATGTAAACGCGGGGCGGCAGGCGATACTCGTGCGATACGAACAGCAAGCGCAAAGATTAGTATAATTTGTCAAGCCTAGTTTTTGTAACTATTAGGAGAAATATTAAATACAATTAAATTATAACTAAATGGAATCGAATTGGAATCACTTCAGTGTTTTACTGATACTGATGGACAACTCGCCGCTTTAATAAGCACTTGGGCAGCAGGAGGTATTGCGGACACGAACCTAACTCCTGCGGCACTAGTACTTAGGAAAGTGAGCTCGGTAAGTAGGCACTCTTAAACATAATCTAGTATATGCAATATTCACCCTTGATCTCCGATCTCCACTGCTCCATGTTCTGCAATAATAAATCAATTAGTGTGGAAGTAGTATTTTCCCTGGATCTCCGTCACAATTGACAGCTTGAAGATGCCGATGCCTCCATCCGTTCTACAATGTGTATAAGGTTAATGTATTCTGAACTATGCACTTCATCGTTTAGTTTTTGAGTTATTAATACATATCTGTACGAGATACTTAACCTTCTGTGGCAGCTGTCTCTTTGAAATGTTTTCCTCCCCCGAAAAATATAAATATTTCGTTCAATTCCCCCCGCCCCTTGTCTGCCCTCTCAATCACCATGTAGATGTGTATCATTGCAAGTCGTGTACGGCTAGTAACCTCTTGCACATAATACATAAGTTTATTAAATTTAAATTGGCTTAATTGACCCTCATTCGTTTTCCGTTGCCCGGTGCCCGCTGTCCGTTGTCCGTTGTCCGCTGTCCGTTGCCCGTATTCGCCGGCAGCGTTCAAAATTGCTCCATGACGGACGACAACGACAAACATCGCTGTGTGTTTGTATGTCTGCCTTTCTGTTTGTCTGTATTTTGCTGCCTTCATTGCTGGAGCATTCAAAGTCAATTGAATTTAAACGAATAAAACTACATACAATGCGATGCTGCTACACAGTCTTATTGTTGCCGCATCGCATCGCCCGATTATGATTGCTGTTGCTGCCGGGGCAGAAGCGTCAAGTACTTGTCAAAAAGTAGCAGAAGAGCTCGTACTCGTACTCGTATTCGGATTCAGATTCGCATTCAGCAATTTGTCAGCGCAAGATGCACAAACAGAGTACAATAAATAGCTGGCTGAATGCATTCATCAGCTAAATTAGAATATACATAGATTAATCAGAGTACAATAACACTTAGTTAAGTGAGTCCAGTTTAGAGGCAGCAGCAACAGCCATTTGCCGTCGTTGGAAATCTGTTGCATTTCCTGATTGACATTAACTATGGCTTTTGACATCGCAGTCAATTTTCATTCGGTTTATTAGATTGTCATCTTGAAGAGATTCAAGGGGTCTTGAATATTGATATTTGTCAAAAGTGGATTAAAATTTCTAATAAATTTAAAATTGTCTGAATTTTAATAAGGCAATACATTTTATATTTTAATATTCACCATTTTAATTTTGAGGAATTTTAACCCAATTAAGCTGGTTCTTGGCTTTTTTTTTGAATTTGTATTCTTTTTAAAGTTCCCTTTTTATATTTAAGGACCAATGATTTTTAACCACATTTTAAGTTTTGGATTTTTTTTAAAGTACTGTTATTTTTCTGCCTGAAATAAAGTGAATTATGTAGAGCGTTTTCTTTTATCGCATACATACTTATACATTCCGGAGAATCGGAAAAAAGAGAGTGAATGTGAGATAGAGATCCGCACGAGGGTAAGACTCATCGCTGATGTTGCTGCTGTGGAGATGTTGCTGGTGTGCCTGTTGCTGTTGCCGCTCGACGACGACGAGAACGTTGATTGCGATTATCGCGCCTTGGAAGGGTCTTAACCCCGATCGGAGAATTGACCAGTAGTCGTCGATCTCAAGCGCATATATTTCGTGTGCTTACTTATGGAATTTATAATTAATGAGCAGCTCAAGAGGAAAAGCAAGATTGTGTGAAGCACCGATTTTAACTATTCATTGAATTGACGCTTTATACAGATATAGATTTCACAGAGGTTTCGGGAGTCCAAGAACTGCGATCTGTGATGTGTGATCTGAGGTCCGAGTTCGAGAACGCGGAGAACATTGCCGCTCGAGGGCGATTCCACAACTGATTTGTGCAGTGATCGCGCGGACAGTCGTTGGATTTTTGAAAATAACCATCAATTCATTACTCTCCGTGTGTGTGTTCCGATGCGTGTGTGTGTGTGAGAGATCGCCCTCATGCGCGTGCTGGTAGTGGTGCGACTCAATTCCGCAACAACAAGGAGAGCAGGCAATTTCCCCGCCCACTTTCCACTTTCCCACTCGCCACTCGGCACTTTCCACCCCGAACTGCAGTTGATTACCGACTAAGCCGGTCATCTGAACTATCCCGCATATAGTCGAATTGAAACTGAAATTGAAATAGAAGCACTCGCCTCGAAATAGCCGCCTCCCATTCATTTGAGATTATTTAATCGCACTCTCTCTCTCGCCGGCTCGTTACAGTTCTGCTTGTTTTCCATCTCGGATCTTAAATCACCATCGCCGACGGCTTTTCACACAAACAGATTGTCCAGGCGCATAATAGATTAGGCTGGTCCCCTGTGCTCCCTTGAGTTCTTCCCCAGTTCTCAGCGCCCGACCATGTTCCTAATACGCTTGGCGGGATTATAACCATATGCTGGGGAGATTCAATTTTTGTCCACTTCAGAATCCGGCATTATGCACTTTTAGCGCTAAGATGATGATGTGGGTGCTCGGGAGGTGGCAAATAAATTGCTGTGATTCTTACATTCTCACACTCAACTTATGTGTGGAACGCAGTGGTCTATTTAATCTCAAAATAAATATCTCATTCCTTACATATTTTATACAATTTTTAAAGACAGTTGAACACCAAAATTATAAAAAAATCCTTTTTGTTAACCCAATATAAATTACACATCATTAAATTAATCACAATCACTCAAAAAGTATATGTGTAAGATAATCCGAGACCTAAGGATATTCTTTCATTTGCATTAAAACGAAAACAGCTCTCATTTCCAAGTTTCTACAAATATAATTTGACCTTCTGAGCTTGAATGTAAGTAATTAATTCCAATTAATCATCGAAAGTTTCAAGTGCAATTTAGCTCATCAATTATTGGGCTTTTAATCGCCTCGATGTCTTAATTACAATTGCATTTGTGGCCCAAGAAATGCAATATTTTTCCCCTTAAAGTGCCACATTAAATACATGTTTGTTGAGATTCAATATGAAAATAGATTCAGTGAAAAATATTATTTAGCATTTAAACTAAATATAAATAAATGAAATAAATTAAATTGTTCCTTACAATTTGCTGGGAATGGTCTTTATCAGCTATTTGCTTTGGATCTAAATTTATGGCCCTTACTGTGGAGCTGCCCTAAAAATTAAGATCTGGATGAAGGAACTAAACTTGTGATTGCTGGTCGTATTTACAAGTTCTCACGAACACACAGATTCTGCGCTGCTGTGAGCTCACTTAGTTGAGTGAAGAATTTCAATTAATTCAATTGAAGCGGCTCGCCAAGTAGGTAGTGGGCACGGGCACTGTCAACCGCGGACCGACGTCCATTTCCATATCTAGTGTGAATTCAAGATTCTTTTCGTATCTGGCATAGCCCCATATCCATATGTGTGTACAGCTTCCTTATTACGGCGCATACATCATCAAATAGGCCACGGAATACATACAGGCATACATACTTACGCTGTGAAGCACGTAATTCCGAATAAGCGATTGTAAAACTCGAGGGCAGGACAAGTCAACTTAAATAGCTCTTACGGATGGGATCCGTTGGGATCTAGGAGTACTAAGGCCCCGCCCCGCCCACTTTTCCTGGCCACAAACCAATAAAAATGGACGTAACCCTTTCTCCCGGAAAATACGGTTACGGCCAAATGGTAACCCACTCAATAGGTACATCGATTTTCGCACACTTTGTTGGCCATGTTGGGAAGGGGGAGAGAGCCATGAAAAGATTAAGGTGAAATCCACAAATTTGGCGCAAATGAATTTTCTTTTTATGTTTTTACACATCTTAAATTTTTTATTATTATGCCATCCTTTGTTGTACGTTTTCGATCCTCATTCTATTACACTTTGCATCGGTTTCGCATCGCCAGGTCCAGGTTCTATCCAACCCCCCTGACTTTTCCAGCTTTTCCCTTTTTTTCGCAGCGAATTGGAGAAATTTGCGTGCGTGTTTTGAATGAGAATTTGTTGCATATTTGCCTGCCTGTTGGCTTTTTGGGGTTTTTGTATTTTTGTATCCTGGGCAAATGGAAAAAAATAGACGTGGTAAGTCGAAAGTGGAAATAGTAGAAGTAAAGGAGCCGGCGCCATCTGTAAATATCCCCCATCCCCTTTCTCGGTGTCTGTGTCTGCTGTTGTACAATATATAAACATTTACACACAGGCACATGCACATACGCATACGCATTCGCATATCGTAAAAAAGTAGCAAATTCCCCTGTTGCGTATGAATTTTTGGCTTCTTCACTGAAGTAGAAAGCATTTTCGCTCTGGGTAAATGTGATTTATATTGATTGTAATCGCGGGAGTGGCGAAGGGGGGGCGAAGGTTGGATAGGAAGGAAGGCAGGCGAGGCAGGAACGCTTCCATCCTAACTACAATATCAGTGAGCATCCGACAAACAGCGATTCAGTTTGCAGAAATGAGAAAAAAAATACATATCCTCTCAATTTGTACACACAATCTATTCTACAGCTGTAGTTATGCCCTGCCACCAGTACAGCTTAGGTACACTTGGAGCAAGTTTGTATTAGGAAATATGACTTAAATAATGAATTTTCTTGAACCTTGTAAAATACTCAGTACAAACTGTAAAATATGTAATTTTATTTAATTTAAAAATTTATATTTATTAAAATGTATTTCAATGAAATATAAGAGATATGTGGTATGGCACATAGGTAGTTGGAATTATTGAATTAACATATATCTTTAAAAATACTAAACAATATATAATTAATAGCTGTTACAAAAATACCCCAAACGACGATTTTGATTGATAAATTTTACATTTATCCAGAGTGCATTTCTAGCTATGCTGATTCGATGCAGATGCAGAAACAGATAGAGATGCAGGCGCACTCTCCACGAATCCCACCGTCAGCCGTCAACCGCCAGCAGCCTTGGCTGCAGTGCCACTTACATTTGACATCAAGACAACGGCAGCAGCAGAAGCAGCGTGTGCGGGTAGCAAAACACCCCTGACCTCTGACCCCTCAACCCCCATTCCACACGCCGTTGCAAATCCCCCACCCCTCTCATTTTCCATTGGCATTAGCACGTTTTGTGTGCACATTATAGATGCCCTCATCTGGTCATAGGTGTACCAAAATGCACTTTAAAAAAATGTGTCAAGAATAAAATGATCAAAAGTGGTTAAGGCAATATACTTTGAATATTTTAGGATAATATTCCGGCCTTTATCAATTAAAATCCTATTTTTTACGGAAATAATATATATATTTTCAGAATTTTGTACATCATAATAGCTAACTAACAAGAGTATAATCCTTTGAAAAATACCAAATATCCTCTTAAGTCCGTTAAAAAGCCTAAAGTCCCCTCTTTTTTAAGTGTGCTAAGGATACGTCCATGTCTGAGTGGCGTTTGGCTGGAGGCCTGCCTCGAATTTTGACTTTGTGCGACGTATCGCTGGCTCTCCTGAATGCCAAGCCCCCTCTTCTCTCCCGACACCCCGCTGGGTGGTCGTGTCAAGGACTCGAAGTCCTTTTTAATTTTAATTAGGTTGTAACACGTTGCTACGTGCTATAATTCGAATGAAGGCGGTAACCGGAGAAAGGGAAAGGGAAAGCGAATCGGCTGGATTGACAAACCGTCTGCCTAATTGTCTGCAACCGGGACAGAAGAAGGCGACCCAAGGACAGAACCGTGTCCGCCCCAAAAAAACGCCCAAAACTCCCACCCACACAACCGACAAACACCATCTCACACACGCCCACACATAAATCAATCCTCGAGAACGTCGACTTACCAAAGCGTCGCATATATATTCGCATTCGGAGCAATTTGTCAATTTTTCGGTGCTCGGTTTTTTGCGACTGTCCCGTGATTAACATAAACCGCAATTTTCATTGCCGACAGGGCGAGACGAAAACGGGCTGGAAACTTTCTTAATAATGTGGCCCGGCCAACCCCAGCACACGCACATCCTATATATCTCCATATCCCCGTATCCACCTGTCTGAACTGAACTGAACCCAAAATATACGAATACGTATCCCGTTCTCCCCTCGAGGCTGTTGCTGTTGCAAAATTTATTGCCAGCAAAATAAATACGCAAAAGATGACATATGATTTGACCCGAAAGATAAAACTGTCTGAAAACAAATATTTCCGCTTAGAGTCCATCCGTAATGCGAGATGGGCGTAGAGATGGAGATGGACTGGCGGAGCGATTCGAGGAGCAGCGGTCATGTTTATTTAAGGTTCTGGTTTGCTCCTTCATTATTAAGGACATCATTCAACTAGTTGAATCGTCCTTTTGCCCTTTCGCCCCTTTTGGGCATCTGTTAGCCCATTCTTTTTGGCCGTAATTTGTACACGCATATGTATGTGTAAAGGAGACGCCTCCCCGCTTTCCCTTCCCCATTTTCCCGCTTTTTCCGCCTTTCCCACCACCACCAGCGAGTTGAGCTACTTATGCAAATAAACATAAGGCAACTCGCATATGCCGAGGATATATTTCCCTGCCGCCGGAATGCTGGAGGAACCCCTAGATTTTGACATGTTATGAGCGGTTTGCCAAGCTCACTTGTGGCGCTCGGAAATACGATATTGTTAATTAATTTACGCCTTTATTGGAGCCCTTGCCTTGGCCTTTAGTCAGCAGTTTCCCGCACCCATATCAAACTGAAATCATGTCAGGGGTCAGTGTGTGTGTGGGGAAAAAGTGTATCAAAAGCTCGTTAACGAACATTGAATCCGAATCCCATAGCCAAAGTGGGGATGGGGTCTGAAAAACATGACTAACGAATGATTAGGAATGCCAAGACGAGTTGTGGAACCTTTGGCTCAGGCTACCTGGTAATTATATTAGCCACTGGATCAGTGCATCGAATTACTCCCGCAAGCAAAGCACTTTTCAAGCACACTTGTTGATCCACACACTCAACTGACCTCCTTTGCTGGAACACTTTTAATGAAAAATAGATAAGTAGAAAAGGGGCAGGGCTTTGATAAAATCCTCTTCAATGGTTTTGCGAAATAATCAATGCAATTCAAGGAAAAATACGAGTGTTAAAGGCATGCCTGTTGAAACCAGATATCTATGTTAAATCGCTGGGCAAAATCCAAGAGCTCTGAAATATCTGATTAATTCGGATTGGCAACCATTCAACAAATGCTAAAATAATTACCCAACGAACCCTTAATTAGGCCTCTTGAAACACAATCTGTTTATGAACAGGGAACACATGTGATCGAAGGCAAAAATATATTTTTTAGCAGGCTTTAAGTTCTGTAAAAGGCAAACTATGAAAAGTTTTGATATTTTTAGCTGCCTACTGGATTTCAGACAACCCTGCCGATCAAAGGGATATATTCATATTTTGTATTTGTTTCTTTTAAAGCGTATTTTACGTTTGCTTTTCTTTTGTGTAGAAAAATCTCTCATCTACATGAGATAGAGGGCGCCTCACGCCACGCCACCTGGCTTTTCAAATTATCCGGCAACCCTTATCAACGGTTTCTATTAAATAAATTAAAATATATTTAAAAACAAGAGAGAACGCTATAGTCGGGTGCCCCGACAATCAGATACCCGTTACTCAGGTAAAGGGAGTGCGAGGGAGATCGAGATAGAAACTTTGAACACGCATAACTTTTTAACGAATGGTCCGATTTGAAAAATTTCTTCTACATTTCGATAGGTATTGATAAACACAATAAAACTGCATTTTTACTTTTCCGAAATATTGAAATTTTTGAAATCGTATATAAGCGATTGTGGGCGTTAGAGGGGGCGTGGCACCTTTTTGAAACAAACTTGCGCTGCGTAGGAACTCCTAGAATCTGTATGCAAAATGCCAATCTTCTAGCTTTTATAGTTTCCGAGATCTCAGCGTTCATACGGACAGACGGACAGACAGACAGACAGACAGACAGACAGACAGACAGACAGACGGACAGACGGACAGACGGACAGACGGACATGGCTAGATCGACTCGGCTAGTGATCCTGATCAAGAATATATATACTTTATGGGGTCGGAAACGCTTCCTTCTCCCTGTTACATACTTTTGCACGAATACAATATACCCTTTTACTCTACGAGTAACGGGTATAAAAAATTAATTTATTCAGTGACTTGGAAAAAATGTATGTAATTATACCCGTTACTCGTAGAGTAAAAGGGTATATTGTATTCGTGCAAAAGTATGTAACAGGGAGAAGGAAGCGTTTCCGACCCTATAAAGTATATATATTCTTGATCAGGGTCACTAGCCGAGTCGATATAGCCATGTCTGTCTGTCCGTCTGTCTGTCTGTCCGTCTGTATGAACGCTGAGATCTCGGAAACTATAAAAGCTAGAAGGTTGTGATTTCACACACATATTCTTGGGCTTCCTACGCAGCGCAAGTTTGTTTCATCGAGGTACCTCGTTGAGCTCGTATTTTAATTGCCTATCGATTGGACTTCAAACTGGAACTTTTATTTTTTTTCCATTGTTTGCAAAAAAACGTGATGTTAAAAAAAATTCAAAAATTGGTCAACAAATAAATTTTTTAAGCTGCTTAAAAATGTCGGTCTCTTAGCCGTGGGCCTTGATTTCTTTAAATAACGACTGAAAAACATTAAAAAAATGATTATTTTTGTCTAAAATCCTAATCCACATTTTCCTTCTCAAATTTGCAATCACTTGGCCGAAACATTGGAAATAATAGTCCAAATATGGAATGTCATACCTGTCATAATGAGCTCGTTATCTTATTCACAATCGATTTGCATTGCAAGCCAGACATATTTAATTTTTGCCATTTTTCGCAAAAAATTGTACAAAATTGGGTAAAAAATAAATTTCCCGGGAAGTGATGGGGATCGTTAGTTTAGGTTGTTAACTGCCCAAAACAGTTGGTCTTTTATCTGAGGGCCTTGATTTGACCAAATTACGATTGAAAAACTGAAAAAAGGGTACTGGGGCTTGAAGTTAATTTGGTTCCTATCTTTTAAATATTTTCACAAAAAAAGCTAATATTTAAAATTTCTTAAATGTGATTTATTATGCATACTTAAACTAAAGTCTTTGGTATGGCCCATTCCATGTGAAACGTGACAGGCAAATTGGGGTAAAATATCAGAAAACATCAAAACTTTTTTTTCGATAGAGGATTGAAATGTAGCGACCCGTTTTTATTTTTGTATACATAATAAAATAATTTCTAACACTTTTTTTTGCACATTTTGTTAATTCTTTTACCCACAAACTAACTTTAAAGGCATCAAAAGGCATGCAGAGAGCCTGCGTGGCTAGGACCCAAATGGGTATAGTATTAAAAATGAATTATGATCTAACACTGAGCACTTATTCGAGGCGGCTGAATTAATTGAAGCAGCTCGTTTAACAAAGTGTGAATAATGGCAGCTAAATCACAGACAATTATTTTGTTACATCCCTGATTGGCTGCTAACAAGATTGGCAACGTGCAGTGCATTTTCATCGCATCTAGCTTTCATAATATTTAATATCATATTTCTCATGCCTTGCCAACTCTCGTGGCAATATATTTTGCAATTTTCCGCACAACACCTCGGGTTACCATCGGACACATGGACAAGCGGACATACTTATGCCGGGGCTGGGGCTGGCCAATACATATTCATTGGCCAATCGATTTGTGCGCCAATATTTCTCGCCAATTTGCGGGTCCAGCGCCAGGGTCTAGGTCTCCAGTTAGCCGGTTTCTGTGCCAAAAGACCTGGGACACCGGTAGGCGGTGGCGATGCCGATCGAAAAGTGGCAGCGGATTGCAGCGGCCCGGTTGACTGGTTCCTGTTTCGATGTTTCTGCATGGGCACATTTTTCAGCTAGTTCTTCTAATCAATTGCCCCAACTGGACGTCGATTACTGCCAGCGGTTGCTGCTGGCTCTGGACCCATGTCCTAGCCCCTTACCCCTTTTCCCTTCCAAAACCAGGGGCATGTCCTCCTGTCCGTTGTCTCTATGCGTCGAGCACTTACGGCATTTGTTGCCAATGCCAGACTCTCTAGGCCTGCACTCAAAAAATTTCATTTAAAATGCATAAAGGAGCAATAAATTGACTAAGCTTTAGGAAAGTTGAATGCAATCAGAGAAAGAAATCAGGAAAGTAAATTAATAAATGTTAAGGGTTTTGGGTTTTAGCTTGCAGTATTAACAAACATAAAACAAAATAATAAAATAAAAATAAATAACAGATAACAATAAATTGTAAAAATAAAATGCTCAAGTGTAGTCTGAATATTTATCTAAAATTTTATGTTTCTAATTAACTACTAAATTATCAGATTATATATTGCAATTTTATTTTCTTTAACATAGTTAATTGTAAAAGTAGTTAGTAAAGAACTATTTAAAGACCTTTCAGAATGTACCAACTGGGGTTAAAATTATTAAAACATTAAGACAGTTTAGTGTATTTTTTGCAAAGCCATTAAAAGAACACCTAAAAGTGTTAGCTAAATCGTAAATATTTAACGGGAGAAATCTCCCGTTACTTTAAGCATAAAAAAATAATTAAATACCTCAGTGCCCCTTTTGGGACATAGAATTTTTCAAGTGTTGGCCTTAGGTTCAGTGTCTCAACTCCCCAATACCACCCCCCACAATCCTCCCACCGAGTGTCCGGTGTCCGCCGACAAAATGTCCGCCGGCCGTCGTCGTCATCGACCGTTTGCCCAGCGGGCGAGTTTCAGGCGCGTGTCAGCGGCAGCCGTAAATGATGTCCAGTTGGGCATAGCAGCATGGCATATATGCCACGATATATGAACGTTTTTGCAGGGGTCTGGGTATCGGGATATATCTGTGGGTGGGTCGGAGGGCGTTGGCTGGCGACTCCATGACAGAGTGCTTCGACTGGGCGACCGGCGACTCCACGCTGCGTTTTGATTTCGAGTTATTGCAGTCGGCGGAACAGCAGCAGCAACAACCAGCTGCATTTATGGCTTGTAATCCGAATCTCAGTTGGTCAAAAAACGGCGAAAAAATTAAATTTGCACACAGAACAAGTTTAAGTGGCAAACGGGGCGAAGGGCCAATGGTTTTTGCTCCTTCTTGCCCCTTTGGGCTATTTTGCAAAACTAGTTTGCCCGGTAACAGAACTAAAAATAAAAACAACCAAACAACAACCAGCGGCAGCAACAAAAACTGTTGCACATTTCGGAAAAAGAAAAGCTGAAAAACTGAAAGCGAGCAAAACAGCAAATTGCAGAACGGACCTCGAACAGCACAAGAAAAATAGCAAACAAATTTACTGCCAATTTGCTGCTCATTTCGTTTAGAAGGTGACATGGGAACACCTCCTCGACCCCCCTCATGCGTGGTTTTTACTGTGGGGGTGGGTGGGCGTAGGGGCAGTGGGCGTGGCAGCGCGAAAGTGCGCTTTTGGTGGTCGTGGTCTTGTGTGCACTTTGCGCGTATGTGTTTCGCATTTTTACACTTAATTGCTCCGCTTTGCTCCAAATTGAACTGCCCAGGAATATGTAGAGGGGGGCGGTGGGGGCGTGGCAGGACAAGCCAAAGCTCGACCCGAGCACAAAAAGCGCAACTGCAACTGCAACAACTTTTTGGCAGGCAGCAGCAACTCTCACATGCAACATGCAACACACACACACTCCCAATACCGAGGGCTTATAAATTTTTGGAGCACACATATAGACGGGTTTTTGGGTTTTTGGGAGTTTTCGGTTAGTTTCCGATAACGTTTAAAATGCCAATAGACCCAGCGAGAGAAACCTTTGAACAAACACTGGGCAGCCAGCAGAACAAACAAAACTATTTTCGCCGCGATAATCGCCGTCAATTGCAATGCAGCAGTTGCAACTGCCCCATTTTCCTCCATTTCCCGCTTTCCGCCATTTCCCCTCTTTTTTCCGCACCCAACAACTTCCCTCGAATTGCGCAATTTGCGGCAAGTTGTGTAAAACATAATTTTTGGGCAATTTATTGCGTGTTTGGATGGGCGGGCACAGATTGTGGGTAAAATGGGCGTGCCCGTGGGTGGGCCAAAAGGGCTGTGGGCGTGGCCCGCCCATCACTCATCATCTGGCCATCCACACATTGGGATTGGGGATTCACGATTGGGTCTGGGGAATGGCACTGGGAACTGGGACCATCATTTCATTCAAATTTATGCGCTAAAACTTCCGTTCATTTGGCCCTTGAATCGAGTCAAAAGAAATGGCAAAGGAAATAAAAGAAATGAAAGATAGTTGTACATCAGGGAAAAATCCCTTCAAATAAATGTAGCTTTGCCAAGGAGCGGAGAAAATTTGTCAAGAAAAATTATACTTTTATAAATATGAATGTATTGTTTTAATACACATTTTCCAGAGTTCAATGAGGTAAATGCTTTGGAGATTAATAAAGTAAATATTTAAGAGCGAAACTGAGGTATTAACTTATATTTTTCAGCTCTAAGTCCATCTTTAAACCTCTCTTATAACTTTTAATAAAGTTCACATAAAACAAAAGCCAATTACTTTCCATTCTAATTCTATTTCAGGATAACAAGAAACGAAATTTCACTCTCTGCAGATAATAATTCTAAATTAAGGAACAACATATGTCGCCAAAAAAAGAACTATAAAAGTTTTGGGAGTGCCAAAAAACCAGTTTGGATACAAAATGAATTATTATAAATGCTACAGAGACAAAAAACTCCATTTCATATATTCAAAATATTTAATAAATACTTTAATCAATATCCAATTGGAAAGAAATCAATGTTTATATAACAAAATTCTTTCGAAATTTTCCAAGCCATCGGGTCAACACTGAGTGCCTGAAACTCTTCGGATTTGATCACATTTTCCCCCAGTGCAGTCGAAGAAGAATAGCGCCAGAGAGGTAAGAAATGGCTGGGTTATTCATTTAAATTATAAATGCATTCGGAATGTTTAATTTTTGAATGGTGTGTGTGGCCGGAGGAGGAACGGAGGAGCTATGCTGCTGGGACCGGGGACCTGCACTCCTTTTCCTACTTACAAAGGCAGCACATTCGATTCGCATTAATCTTCATTTGTTTTAGAATAGACTGGCGCTGCTGGTCGGCTATGCTGCCCCTCCCCTTCGCCTGCCATTCCCCCCTCTGTCGCCCTCCTGGCGAGCAGCTCCTTGCTGCAAAAAGGACAAATACAAATCTAAAGCAGAAATGTCTGCGGAATCGATGGACGACGACATGGTCGAAGAAGGACGAGCTGGGGAGCTGGGAAAACGCAACGAACAGAAAGCCATAGGTCATAAATTAGATTTTCCATTAAGCATATAAAAGCACCTTTTGGTTATCCTCAAATGCGTTCATCCTCTCCTTTCACCCCGAATCCCCCACCACCATCCCCACCCCGGTCGACAAAAGGCGGAATCCAACTTTGCTGCAGAATCGAAGAAAAGCATTGAATAAACGAGTGAGCTGGCATGCGACAAGCGGCAGCAGGCAGCCTAAGATTGTCCGCAGGAGGTGCACCCCGATCCCCCGATCCCCCGATCCCCCGTGCCCCTTGCCCTGAACCCCCACATTCTACATCTCACCCCGTCTCCGCCGGAGATCCTTCCCCAGTGGAAGCTGTTAGCCGGAGCAAGACCACTCACAGAAAAAAAGGAAATAATAATTTTCATAGTTTTAAGAAAAGTCAAGTAATTGTAAGTAAATTTTCAGGACAAGGCGGTATTTAACAATAAAGATCAATATTGCAATTTTTTTTAGCTTCAATCGTAGTAAAATTAAGATAGATTATTTTTAAATTAGTGTTATGATTTAATCATAAATTATTTGTTAGTTTTCTTTAGTTGTTTTAATATATTGATTATTTTCTTTATTTATTTATAGTAGGTATCGACAGCCCTAGTTTCTATTTAAATGAAACAAAAATTGTTTTTTAATATACATTATTTGCAAATTATGCTTTTATATTTATTGCCTTTTGTTAAGTTAACGTAGTCGAACAAAACCATGTATGTTTGCATGTGCCATCATATAGTGAATATATAATTATATATATTTTTTATTAGATTATATTATTATTATAATATTATCTTATCAGCTCATTTTTTGCGATACATTTACGGCAAGCATTTGGGAAAGCCAAAAATAATTCATGAACTTTTTTGAATGTTTCAGAGAGAACATTTTTTAAAGTTGACTATAAAATTCTCAAAATCCATCATAGAATATAATCAAAATATTTTTTTCCCAGTGCAGTGGCAGCGGCAACGGCAGCCATATTGAATGGATTTGCACAAACGTGCAGAAAAACTTTTGCTGACACAAAGGATGCAAAAAGGTGAAAGACGCAGCACAGTTTCCCCCAGGAAAACTTGGACAAAGTAAATTTAATGCAATATTTTTACATACCTATACATAGAGTCGCTTGAAGTTGGCAATAAGGGAATTTTTCGCACTTTCCTTTTTGCGAAGACTTATTGGTGCGAATTAGTTTAATCAGTGCGCTGGCGCTCCATTGAAATCCCGTTAACGTAATGGGCCTTTTTGGCAGGCCATAAAAAGTCATATAAACATTTCAATTAACGAGCCGCCCACGTCTCGGACCCCATCCACCATCCACCATATCCCAACCGTATCCTTACGTACCAACACATCCCAGCTACCTGACAGGCATCGACGAATGAGCCGTGGCTTTGATAAATTGAAGGCAATGCCAGACTATGCCGGCCATCGGCAGTTAGTGAGCCATCCCCAAAAAATCAGAAATCAAGCCAGCTAGCTCGTTTCAATTCATGCCATTGCCTGGCTAATTTAGTGAGGAAATGGACACGAGGGCAGCGGGAGCAAAGGACCTCGCAGGACACCAGAGCACCAGCAGCAGAGCACCAGCACCAGAGCACCGACGACAACACAAAAGTGTCGTATTCAAGGTCATAAAACGTGCGTCATGGCCGGTAATCAAAGCATGAAATTAATTTCCAATTGATTTTGGCCCCTGTCGCCGGGGCCAATCGCTGCAGGAAGTTGACCAGCGGAAGTGCGAAACGATAAACAGCAACGACCGACGACGACGACGGCGTCGAAAAGGAAGTCGACCCCTAACCCCCCTCGTGAAACGGGTGACATCCTTCAGCGGCGCCCAAGGAGGAGGAGGAGGAGAAGCAGGAGGAGCAGCTGGTGCAGCCTTGTGGGGAGTGGGGAATAGTGGGCTGTGGACGTCTCAGCCGGGAATGTGCTGAGGGGGCATTAAACGATCAGGCATTTAATGACACCCGGTCAGCCATTGATTTGCCAAATACATGGACGACGTACGAACAGGACTCGGTCTCTCATCCCCCAGTTCTCCAAGGGATGAGCAGGATGAGGTGCTATGGGGGCAGCATTGGTGATGACTTGGACTCCGTTTGAGCCAACACAGCCGCAGGGATTGTCAATACCAAAAAGCCGGTCAGGCATGACACATAGTTCACCAGCGAGGGAAGCTTCGCTTTAAGTGTAGTTTTAGTTTTTAGCGCCTAAGAACTACAGAAATTTAATTTTATTTTTTAGTTATTGCTTCATTTAGTACCCTCCAAAAAATATAGAGGCTATTTTAAATCGATAAAGTCAATTTACATTGGCAATTTGAAATATTTTGTATTTAATAACAAAAGAGATTTCTAAATTAATGTTTTCTAATTTAAATTTGTTCCTTAACAACTAAGCTTGTTATATACCCAATATATTTTAAAGCCAATCTGAAGTTCCAGTGATGTTTGTATTATTCTTATCAAATCATTTAAATGGAAATATTTATCTGAAAGTCGTACTTATCTCTAGAGTCTAGACTCTTAAAAATTATTTTAAAAGTTTTTAGAATTGTTTTTAATTTTCAAAAATTAAAATAATATTTTGTTTTCTTGTTTTGACTTGCATATTTTGATTTTGTTTTCTAGATTCTATGTATATTTCCCTTAATTATTTACCTGCTTGTTGATCTTAGCTCCTTCATTTCCTGCGAATGTTCTTTAATTATATTTTGTGTTTGCTTTTAATCAATTCAGAGAGCTGCCCTCGCTGGGCCGTAAAACTGGGGAACTGGCATTGTTGGGCGGCGCCATGACCATCAATATGAGCGGATTGCGAGGTGAGGGGCGGATGGACGGCAGATGGCCATCTGGCCAGCTGACAGACCCTGCTCCTCCATCTCCATCTCCATCTCCATCTCCATCCACATCGCCATCTCCATTTTCATTTTCATTTCTCAGGCCTAGACCACAAAGCACAAACAACTGAAGCGGGGCATTTAATGTCGCTCTGGCTGTCATCGCCAAAATCGAATAACCAAAAACAGAAAAGGCAAAAAGGAGCAAGCAAAAAAACAAAAAAAAAACAGAAAAAAGGCCAAGTAGTGGAAATGGCCGGAGTGGCAGGCAAAACGAAAGCGAGTGCCTGACGAAAAAATATGCACAGCATCCTTGACGTTTGTTCGCTCGTTGACGCCCAAGCTGCTGCAGCATGGGGCAGCTGATGTTGTCCCGCTCCCGCTTTCCCCCGCTTTTCCGCCGCTTTTCCCGTCGCCACAACCACCAGCAGCAGCGGTCCGGTCCCCAGAGCTGTCACTGTCGCTGTGGCTCAGGCATAGGCTGTTGCTTGTCCTCAACTAGGCACTCAGAAAAAAGGGAACTAATTTAATAATATTTGGAAAATATATTTTAAATTAAATATATGAATTAGACACTAAAATTAATAATTTTGTAATTTTTAAAAGTCGATTTTGCTAAGTGAAACTAAACAATCCTTTCTTAAAATTCAAACAATATGCAAGAAAATAATATTTAAAATTTAATAAAATAAAATATTTTATAAATCGCTATTAACAAACTACTCGATCCAGAGATATTTAAAGTAGAATAAAAGTGCTCCTGATTATCATATTCATTCCTTTTCTGAGTGTGGACTCTGGCCGAGATGTGTTCATGTCTAATGTCGAAATGGTTAGTTTCACTTTTTGCGTCAGAAATCGTAAAATTGGATATAAAATTTTACGAGCGTGTGGCTGGGCCTCGTCCCGAATCCCCAGTTCCGAGTCTCGAATCTCTAGTCTCGAGAGTTCTGTTGGCTCTCTCGTCCTGCGTGGGTCCTACACAGACACACACACACAGATGCAGATACGAAACAGTCACTCACACTCAGGGGCAAATTTGTCCTGCAAATGGCCGCCTGTTTTTGGTCACGGCACAAATTTTGACGCTTGACTAGCAGTGGCAGCTGAAGTTGAAGCCGAAGCTGAAGTGGCAGCAGCAGCAGAAGCGGCAGCAGAATCAGAAACAGAAACAGCCAAAGACGAAAAGCGACGACGGCATTTTGTTTGCGGCTATAAATCATTTATGCAAGTTGCTCTGGCTGTTTGCGGGGAAATAAAAATTTAAACGAAATTTGTTTAGCAATTTTGCTGGTTAAAAATTTAGAACCCATTGGCTTCGTCTACCGCTTGAGCTTCAGCTGGCCTTTTGTTCGAACTTTGAATTGTTGCATTTGAGGGGTATAATATGCAATAATCTCACATCTCACACACAGGGATCCACATATGGGGATCCCCTGCGGAATTGGGGGGAGCCTGCTATCCGGCAGGATACATATGTCTATATGTATATTCATGAGCAATATATTTTATAAGCATCATTGTGCATATTGGATAAAAAATAAGCTTAAAATACAAAAATATTCCCTTGCAGGCGGAAGGCAGCAGGCAAGTAAAAGCAATCAGACGCCTAGCCAGCCAGTTTGCTTCCCCGACCATTTTTCTTCTATCAGAAGTTCACCATTGTGGGAAATGCTGTGCAGGGCCTCAAACATCCTTCTCCCATACAGCAGCCAGAACTGAGAACCCAGAACTCAGAGCCCAGAAGTACGAATACCCAGGGAGAGGAAGGATGTGCCGAGTTTGGAATGTGTTTGTAAGTCTATTGTAACAGCAATATAAGTGCGAGGATGTGGGGGCGACTAAGAGCTCCAAGTCTTCAGCATCAGGAGCAGGAGCAGCAGCACCAGCAGCAACAAAATATTTACAAAATTGTAATGGAATATCAACAGATCATAAAATCATGCACATTTTATTTGTCGTAGTCGTAAAATGTAAAAAAACATCTACCCACCACACACACACACACTGTCGCACACCCACTCGCACACCCACTTGGAAATCCTGGCTGGGAATGGATAAAGTATATTGAAAATAAAATGAAAATATTTTATGTGCATTACAATGGCAGCGTGTGGCAATATCTCGAGTACAAGTACAAGTAGGATGGATAGAAAATTGTGGCATTTATTAAATGGCTTTGGCTTTAGCTGTGCCTTTTCCCTCCCTTTTCCTCTTTTCATCCTTTTCATCCGACTTGGCTTATTTCATTTTACTACCGCTCAAGAAAAGGCCGGCTGCTTAGCTGCATTATCCTGGCGATGCCACGGTGCCACGCCCCCCCCCCCCCCACACGGCAATTACTTGATTGGGGGCGACATATAAAGCCGGGATTTAAATTGAATTAGGAAAAGTGCAGTTCAGTGCAGGAGTACGACCAAAACAAAATCCAAGCCACAAAATTAAAAGAACACAGAAAATAATAAAAATAAAGTTAATGTATTAGGAAATATTATAATAGTATAATAAATATGATACAAAATATATATGAGGCCCAGGATTTTTTCCAAAACAATTTAAATCTTTTTAAAACAAAAGTGTATTTAAGATATAGGATTTTTTCCAAAACAATTTAAATCTTTTTAAAACAAAAGTGTATTTAAGATATAAATTTTCAGGCTGGTTATTTTCCGTGCAGCAATACTGACAGCAATAACAGACAGGGGGCCAACGACTTGAACAAGTGTCGCCTTTCCAAAACTTTTTAGCTAATTTCCGATTTGAACGAAGAATTTTTAAGCATCAGCCACGCCCTCATTTCGAGGGCGGTCCGAAGGCCTGGACAGCATCAAAATCACTTGGGTGAATGCTGTTAAACGACTAAAATTTGACGATGAGACACAGTAAACTTTGCGGGCCGCACAGTGGGCCAAATTGGGGAACCTTAGAACAGTTCTTGGGCCGCATTAATAAAAAAAATATTCCTAAAAATATTTATGTGCCCCGCAATTTGTACCGTGTTCGTTTTATATTTCTTTAAATTATTCTAACATCAAACAGATATAGTTAAAATCTGTGAGTTAACTACAGATTTTAACCATTAAACCTACTCAAAACATGCAAGTGAAAGCAAAAGCTTTAACTGATTTTTTTAATCACTCATTTTATGAAGAAATTAAAAATTAAAGAAAGATATACAAATGTAAACCATTCATAATCAAGAAACAATCTGCTGTGAAAATCCCATAAAAAATCCGTTTTATAGTTTAGACACCCATTCCCGAAATACACATAAACAGTTTAACATTTTTATACCCATACTTAAATTTATATGCAGGGTAGATGGCTCAAATGGGATTCCGATATGAAAATCTGGTTGTATCCATTTAAACGACACTTTGACTGATGTTGATTGATTGCCTAACATAATGAGTTGCAGGTGCATTTATATGGGCCGCGGTCAATGGGCTGTGAAATGTGAAAACTAATCTATTGGACCGTCGATTCGATTCAATGGCAATTGATTGGCGACCAAAAGGCGTCATGAGGGAAATCAATTAAGTGGGAAAATGGGTAACAGCCCCTGTTCATTAGCAGTTACCAAAAGCGAACACCGAAAGGGATTTATACAAATTAGTTTCCCTAATTAAGGAGGTAAAATATATCCGGCTCATGATGCGATACCAAATCAATTACATTAACCTAGCCGCATGTGCTAAATTATGCATTTAAGGCTAGATCGAGAATCCAGGTCCTATTCCACAGTGCTCTTATTATTCGCTGGTCTAATACCTTTCACCTAGTTTTTTCCCTAATATAAACGAGGCTACTTTCAAGAATAAAACAGATGGCCCAGAGAGTGAGTGTACACGTCAGAGCATTCAAAGGCTAATCCCAAACCAAAACTATTAACTGAATGCTAATTATTGGCAGCACCCGAGCGGCTAAGAGCCCAGCTATTTTTAGGCCATTCTCAGGGCTGACAATTTCACTTTAGTGTCCGCTTTATGGGCGGCCACGCCAAAGAAAACAAAAACCTGGACAAGTGCAGAAACGAAACCTACGTAATTGAACACGACTGACACTAAAAATAACCAACCAACCGAGCGACCAACTAACCGAGTAACCAGGCTTTCGACCAGGTCGAGAACATCAAGCCAGAACCCCAGCTAAAGAAGCGATAAAAAGGAGATAAAACGCCCAAAAATAAAACAACACCGGAGTGAGAGATAGAGACCCGAGACAATCCCCTCTATCTGGTACATCCGATACTGTAGTTATGGCCACAACGCAACTGAAGTAAATAGTCTTGTTTTATGGTTTATTTAAAAGTCAGCCGCCGGGTGGCCAGCAGAGCGATAAACAAGCAACTCACTCCCAGCCCAACTCGACTTCTACTACTGGACTCCACTCAGTTTGACAATTGAACACTCAGAGCCGTCGGTTGACCTGCAATTCCAGGCAGGAAGAGCAGCCAGCAAACCTGCCGAACGCTTGTCAGACAGCTTCCTCCTACTCTTCCTCCTCTCGGCCCTAAAAGCCAAAAATTCATTTGCCCGAAATTACAAATTACGGCACTTGCAGCCACTGCCACTATCGCCAGGCCATGGCTCAGACACCGACGATGAACGGGCACAGGGAGAAAATTTACATCCACAACTGGGCTTCCTCAATGATGCGAAAAATGGGAATCCCATATTGACAACGCATAATATTTATAACAAAATTAAATTCATTTCGAAATATGTGAGTTGGACTATTTTATTTTTGTTAAATCGTTTAGAAAATCGTTAACATGTTTAGAAGCCCCAGACAATTTTACAAGAACAGTTTACACAACAAATAAATAATTAAAATAATTCTGATATATTTATTAAATTGATTTAGTACAAAATTATATGTTAAAAATTAATATTATTTAATAAACTGACAAAAAATTGTTACAATATTTTAAAAACAGATCAAGAAGTACATTACTTAAATCTATAGTATATAAATAAAATATTAAAAAACAAATATATATAAATATCTAATTATAAATATTCAGAAAATAGAGGGCGTATAAGCAATTTATGTGTTCTAAAGTGAGGGCTTTTGACCTATACATACTGATACTATGATGATAAAACTTCCCATAATAATATTCACACTAACAGAAGTTAGGAACATGGTAAAAATTCAAAGCAGGAGTATTGGACATGCATTAATCTTTTTAAATTTTTCTGAAATTTATGCCTAGTTTTTTCGCCGTGTGATAGAACGCATTGAAAGCGGTAGTTGGCAAGCAACTATTAACTCAACAAGCATAAAATGAAGCAGTCCCAGTCGAAGAAGAGGATGCCCAGGTCTGATTGCGGTGGCTTTTTTGTAGGGTTGGGGGAGGTGATAACTGGGCTCCCGGCTGGAAGGCTGGATAGCTGGATAGCTGGTGGCAAAGGTCGCTGCTTCGGGTGGCGGCCGAGCCGGCAAATAAGCCGACAGGAGCGGCAGATATCGTTGACGGGCGACCCGGTGACAGGAGCCAGGAGATCAGGGTGCAGACAACTGGAGAAAACTGGAGCCAATGCCAGGGTTATTACATTTGCATGCGGCCCTGCTCCTCCTTCCCTTCTCTTCCCCCAGCAGCCAACTTACTTTGGCCCATATTTCAAAACTGTCGACACTCTCCAACATGAAAAAGTACAAAGCCAAAAAAAAAAGAGGCACAAAATGTGGAGAAGGAAAGCGCACAAGTCAAAAGGAGGCGCAATTATGACAAAAGTATGCCTGGCATAAATTTCCTAACAACCTCGTTTCGCACTTGTTAGTGTTGGTGTTGATGCTGATGGTGATGGCCTTGCGCCGAGCCACCCAAAAAGCACTCCAGGCCACCGAAGCACCCACCACCCACTTCTGCACCACCACCACCCACTCGAGGATGTTGTTATGACATTTGTTTGCTGCTAAATAAAGCGAGGCATTAAAGTTAATGACGCCCGGGCAGGTTGCTTAAAGTGCCAACCACCCGCGGCCAGCCACCACATAAATATGTACGTATATGTATGTATATAAAATATATATATAGAAATATACACACACTTAACCCACAACCGGCGGGCAGGACAGACAGCCACCCACTAAACCACCCACAGAAAACCCCCCGGTGGGCGTGGCAGGGAGCACCACTGGCAGGGCGGAAATTAGAAATTAAGTCGCGCGCTGTTTGAATATAAATTTAATTAATGTTACACAAATGCTTAAAAGCTGTAGTTTGTTTGCCCTAGACCGCCGACACGACAGCACCACTAGGGCCACTAGCGCCACTAGCACCACCCAGGAACAACAACGACAAAGGACGGGGACCCCACCAGCAGTCAACTCTGACAGGCAACAGCACGCGCCTTCCGCCGTCCGCCTTCCGTTTTCCATTTTCCATTTTCCTCCCCGGTCCTGCGAACTTTGGACGCTGTTTAATAGTTTTCAAACGCTTGTCTAACTGACGCCTTCCGTCACTAATATGTAACCGCAGGGCGAGGGTCGATCCGCCAATTAGGCGGGCCTAAAAATTCAATTAAAGTATAACTGCATAACCCCCGGTCCTTTTATTTATTAAAATAATTATAATATTCTTAAGCATCATGATATCGCACATTTCATATAAATAAAAAGTCGATATGATTAATAACATGTTTATGATATGAATATATCAATTAGATATTTTGTGATATCAGTTAAATTTTTCCTATGTAATATTATTATTATTATTTATTTTGTCAAAAACAATTGAAATAATTGAATATATTATTCAAAATCAATGTGATTATCAAACCTTAAAAAAATATTAAAATAACCTGCACATATCGGCCTGATCGTTTGTCAAATTTTTCCTATGTAATATTATTATTATTATTTATTTTGTCAAAAACACGAAACCTTCGAAATTCACTAATTGCAAATATACATTCCCGTTTTACATTACGTTACATCCTCGGAGCCGTGTAACCCGATATTAGTTCACCTGGCAATATAATGGGGCGACCCTCTGCCAATTTGGATGGACATGGGATGGACTCACAGGGAAAGCCACTCGGAGTGGTCATCGCATTCCGGGGAATCGTGGGAATGGTTAGCTACTACCAGCTAGTGTGGGTTTATTTGTACGGAACTCCCGCTTGCGTCATGTGTGAGCTGTGAGCTTTTCTACTGCTCCACTGCTCCACCTCCTGCTGATGCAGTTCATTAATTATTTGGCCGAAAGACCAGCGGGTTGTCACTGCTCTGCTAGTCGCATTTCCCCAGCTCGCTTTTCTCCTTTTTCCTCGGCTTGTTTGTTCGTGTGTGAGAATCGCTTTGGCCAGCGCAAAGTCGCTTAATTAGTTTCAGTTGAAGTTTATTATTAGCGCAAACTTTGATATCGATAACAACGTAAAGTCATTAGCATTTACAGCCATAGTTAGTCACAGTCACTTTTGGTAGTTCTTCTTCTTCTTCATTTGGTGGGAGTGATGAACTGGGGATCGGTAATGGAAGTGGTAGTGGGTGTGGGTGTGGGTGTGGGTGGGAGTTGGCCACTACACGACAATGCTTTCAATGCTTTGCCACTTGCTGTTTCTTTGCCCAACTTTGCATACAAGCCAAATTACATTTCACTCCCTGCTCATCCGCTGCCCTTCGCTCTTCTCCGCAGATTTCAGCCATTTGCATCTTACAACAGGACGCCGTTTCATTAGAATCGGATGAGGATTCAGATTCGGATTCGGACGCTATATATCTGTCCCCGCAGCGGTGTCATTAAATCATGCTAAATGTCAGTGACTGTTGCCGTCAGTCTGAGTCGCGTTGCGCCAATTGCCCCTGGCGTTGCATGCACCAACACCCGGTAACCCCCCGCTAACCCCCCACTAACCTCCGAGAACACCCTGGATTCTCTGACTCTGCTGCGGTTTCAAATGCAAATAGCAGCCGCGCAACAGCATTTCCATGGAATTAGTTAACGTTTACCATCGCAATGCTGCTGTTGTTGCTAGCAACAATAACAACTAAGCACACGTAGAGAATTGATGTGTTAGAAAAGGTTAAAGTTTCCCGAAAACACCATTCCAGCTCTTTAAAGATATTTTGATAAAAGATAAATGGCAGCAGTGAATTTTCTGAACTAACAAGAGAGCGAGATTACTTTTTTGGGACGAACATGCTACCTTTTTAAGTCGCAATTTTTAAATTACTATTTTTATATTTGTAGTAATAAATTAAACACACAAGTAAAAAAAGTATAATTATTTATATATTTATAATTTTTAGAGATCATTTTTTAATATTAAAGAAAATGTACAAGCTTTGCCCTTTAAGATATTTATTTTTTATATTATTTAAATATTTTAACTAAGTAGTCGTAGGATAAAAGGAAAAGGAAAAGTTTTCAATGAGATATGTTTTAATAGATGTAACTCTTAATTTATTTTCTTAAATTCAGATAAATTTGATTTGACTAACGCAATTCATTTGATTTTAAAGATCTCACAAAAATGTCTTTTCAAGATCCAATGACTGGTTTAAAATCCGCACAAGTTAAAATGGATTTCTAAGAATTTTCAATTTTCTTAATAGTTTTGTTGTTTACTTCTGAGAACTTGAAGGGAAAGCCCACTTCTGTGCTCCACATTCAAAGAAAAGCTTTTGACTTGTTTAATGTCATGCGGAAACAGAAAGTTGAGTCGTCAAAGGATTCTAATAAGCGACTTTTATGCCAAGTTTAGTGCTTTTAAATAAATAATTATTGCAAAATATAGTTAAGGAATGACTGGAATGGCTTCTAGGCCAATTAGGAACCATAGATTACTGGCCAAGTTTTTTCGAGTGCAGATTAGACCTCTCGGCTGCATGTCGCCGCTGTAAGCCGGACAACAAATTGACAGTGTTAAATTAATTTGAAAATACATGCAAGTGCCTGACGGTCCGCTGTATTTCAACTGCCCGCTCAATTTCTGGGCTTCCATTTCCACTTCTACTTCTAGTTTCACTTCCACTTATATGCAAGTGGATATAGGTGGATATAGGTGGATGTGAATCCGCAGCGTTGTGGGCCAGACTAACTGGCAGGCGGACTGGCAGGCCCTGATGTCAGTTAGATGCTTTCCACTGATTTTAATTAATTCATCTGTCAAATAAGATTAGTTTTATGGTTTACATTGTACACACGGGCACACATGGAAATAGCAATACTGTTGCCGTATTTGGTTGCTGGCTTTGTGGTCTCGGGTTTTTGGGGTATTTTGGTCAGACATTGGGTTATATGGGTTATTTGGGGTCCTCGGGTTGGGATTTTGGTTCAGTTCCGTTCGCTTCGGTTGTTGAATTTCAATAAAAATGGCTTTAATAAACGACTAATTGATGTGTGCCTAAAACTAATGCTCCATTTGGCTAACAAGCTGCAAATGTCACTGATAAAGTTCCGCAGCACAAATACAAATACAAATACAAATTCGATTCCCTAGGGGTCCAGGAGCTTTGAGGGGGTCAGTTGCCCTTAAACCGAAATCGCATTTCAGCAGTCCCATTAATGAGCTATAATAATTCAATAAACTGACGGCAATATAAATTAACCTGTTGCTGTGCGCTGTTGTTTGGCCCACTCAGTCCGGCCGGCAGTTTTCCCCGTGGTAAAATACACAAATTTCATTTTGACATGCATTGCAGACCACCTACACATGTGTACAGGCACACAGATACAAACACACACATAGATAGTCGGGTAAATATCCAGTACGACCACATACTTCGGCCCGCAGAGATAGCCATGGGTATTTATACACAGTCATACGGCCCATTAGCCACAGATTTTGTAAATTATGTCAATAATTCAATACAGATATGCCAGCACTGCTGACATTTGTCAGCCACCCATCGGCCACCCAAACCACCCACCACCCCTCGCTTTTCCTTAACGACAGAAGCAGCCGTAGCCGTGTCAAATTTGTGCGCCGCTCATTGTTAATCGCCCGGCCATAAGCCCGAAAACAATTAAGTTAATCAAATGCAATTGAGCAATGTCATTTATGATTGTTCTGCCACTTGGCCTCGCCGGGGAGCGATCCCTTTCTTCCCATTGTCCCCATATCCTGGCGCAGGATATATGTACTTTGCCACGCAGTTTGTGGTGCTGCCTTGTATTTCTAACCTTAATGAAGAAATAGAAAAAGAAAACAACATATATAGGGAAATAAAACGGTTATACTAATTTATATTAAATTTAAACGAATATTTAAAATAAGTTAAGATAGGTCTTACTTAAGATATTTTTTGTAAATTGCTTAAAAAATTAATATTTATTTATTTGGGATTTTTAATACCGTTTTCAATGTTGTTTCTATGCTCTTTGATTTTCCCAAACTTTTTAAATCTGCAATAAATGGAATCTCCCTTAAATTCTAGCTCCTAAAATCATTAAACACCCCAGGCATTTCTCTTTAATTAATTGTTAAGAGTAAATCAAACAAAAGTGGGAATTTATAAATTTCTGGAAAAGTCCCATCTGTTAATTGCTTCGTTTTAAGCCGCACCTTGTTGACTTTGGCCGACACTCAGGTGAGCCGGCGAATAATTCTGCTTAACGAGATCATACACACTTCGGTCTTGGGTCCTCGGTCTGCTGGCTGTACACCCTGATATAGCATCCTGTTTATTTATGCCGGCAAGTTGAACTATGAATGCTGCCCGGAGTTTCTCGCTTGCTCTCGTTATTAATAGGATTGTCAATCGCAAATTGTGGCTCTGTCTCTGAGCCAGATTCCCTCTATATACATGGCCCAGAAGGCCCGGGAGTCGGCTGGATACCAGGTCCTTTGCCCCCGGTTTGAATGCTCCATCGTCGTCGTCATCATCATCAAGAACATTGTCAGCATTGTTGTGCCCATCCCCATCCCATCGCAGCCCGATTTTCGGGGCCTGCTGTTGCCAGGCTTTGGCGTTGTGGCTGAAAATTATTATAGCGGTTATTATTCACAGTCAATTACATTGCCACACAAACACAAACGTACTGGGAGCCAAAGGCACTAAGGACCAAGCAGCAAGGACAAAGGGGGAAGGAACCCGGAGACATTGAGAAGGAACCGCAGCAATCGCGTGGCCGCCGGTAAGACAGCGAGTGACGTTTTGACAGGCACCACTACTATCCATCCCCGTATTGTACATAATGACAATTATAATGGCAACCGCAATTATGGATGCCAGTCGATTAATAACGCCGGGAACTCGACTCCCGATTCCTCGCTGCCTTAGCTGCCGGCATCCCAACTGCGCTAAGTAACGAGCACAAAGCGCCGTCAATTTATGTCTTCTGGCGCCTGGAGAAAATATTTTCGAGTGTGTTAAAATTGTTGTCCCCGTTTGACTTTGAGTAGGAGGAGGTGAAGTTCTACTGTTGGAGGTGTGGAAATAGAACTCAATCTTGTGTCAATTTTACCTTGCTTAATTTCGCATTTCGGTTGACGTAAATGGGATGAACGATGGCCTACAGCTTATCACTTCTGGGATTTGAGTTAAGCTTTTCTAAACTCTCAGATAGAGATGGATTTTTTTGGTTTTAGGCCGGCTCAATTGACAGTGCAGCCTAATTTTAACAGATGATAAACTAATATTGTGATTTTTCAATATAAAAAATCCAGTTATAAAAAAACAAAAAACTTTGGTCAAACTATAAACTATATTTGGTCAAATATTTTAAGCAAATAAACAAATTATTTATTTAGGATATATTAATTACCAAATTGCTGAGCATTAAAGCGCATTAAATTAAGAGCTGGCACTCACATTAGGAAGTGCATTTTCAGTGGAAAAATGTGTAAAGTATTATAATTCTCTCCTAATATACAAATCCTTTCAGCGCACAGCAAAAAGTTTGATTGATGGCGAGTTGTGAAAAAGTTCAATTAATTGCACTTTAAACTGTTTTCCATTCATCAGTAATTTTTAGGTGTGGAGATCTAATTTCCAGTATTTTCAACAGCTTTAATGTTGAATTGATTTATAATCGCTCCAAAGTGGAGTGTCCACCAGAGTGCCTTGTTGTAAAATGTTTTTGGCCGAGGAGCCAATTTTCGGCCAGCTTGCGATAAAGTCGCCATCGCAACGGCCAGCTTTGAATCCATCGACGTAATTTCAATGGCAATTATTTTAATAGATATTTCAGGGGATTACATCTCCATCAACAGTGCCCCAAACTTTCTGTGCGTTCTTCGCTTCGTTCCCATTGTGGCTGATTATTTATTTCGCCAGAAAATTTCTTGAGCGACAGCCGGGCTTAAGTTGTAGCTGAGGACTTTGAGTTGGCATTGCTGATGTAGATGTTGCTGCTGTTGCTGCTGCTGTTGAGCGCCAAATCGTTAGCGCATTTTAATTAAACTCTAAATTAGTCATTTTCATTGCCTTTTGGCACAAAGTAAAAGTGCCCTTCCGCTTTCTCCTTGGCGTCCCTTCGCATCGCCATTGCTGAGGAGGGGGTCCTTGCAATTCGTTTGAAAGAGTGAAGAAGGCCCCTCATTGCGTGTATGTGTGCGTATCTGTGTTTGCCATCGTTGTATTTGTATGTTTATTGCTGCGCTTTTTGCTGCTGCTGCTGCTGCTTTTGCAAACTGCTGCTGCTGGTGGTGGTGCTTCTGCATTTTCATTTATTTCAGACGACAGATTCCATGGCGGGCTCTCGAGTCTCGCAACTAAATTAAGGTTAAGATTGCAAATAAAATGTATTACCCAGCTCCGATCCCCCGAAACCCCCCGAATCACCGCCTCACGCCTCATTTGAAATGCATAAACAACTTACAAAGCAAAAAGTTCAACGACTGTCGCCATTTATCTCTTTTAGCTTGTCTCCTTGTCTAATGACACGCCCACTGGAGGGGGAGGGGGCGGAAGGAGGGGCAGCTTCATGGAAATTCATGGCCGAGACGGCAGCGAGCGGCTGAAACCGCAATTTAAGCCTAAATGCTGTGCGTTTAAATAACAGCCACTGCCGACGGTTGCGGACATGCAATGGAGCCTGCGTCAAATTCAAGACAAACCGAGAGCAAATTTGCCGCCAGGCCAAATTGTAGACCCTTGTCTACCCGCCATACCGCCATCCCGCCCAGATTTCCACTATATATGTGTATATCCTCTCTGGCTGCCAGATGCTGCTGTCAGCACGCCTCGGGCAGAGACCAATGCGGCGTATGCGCAATGTGTGCCCCTCCTAAAATGCAACGGCAAACGGGATAAGGCAGCGGCTAAACTGCAACTGCAGGCTACTAAATTTAACTACAGTTAAATAAATTCCCTGAAATTAGTAATATTTATGTTACATTATTGCACTGAAGGCGGCCACAAATAGGAGTGAAGAGTGAGGAGCAGTAACAAAGCAACGGCGTCGTGCGGTTAAGTAACCACTCTTTATCTCTTTCAATAACAAGTCCAACGACAACATCAGCAGCAACTACAACAGCAACTACAACTAGAACTATGCGGTGCCAGTGCCACTATCCCCATCTCGTTGCCTTTTGTTCGCTGCCCCTCGGTGGAACTCCTCTGCCGACATGAATGAATGACATAATGGTGGAAGACCACAATTTCAAAAGCATACTTAACAAATATTACGAAATACTACGGAGAAAAGTGCACGCAACAAAAGAATAACAGGGCAGGCCAAAGAATCGTAGACGGGCGACATGGTTGTGGGTAAAGAGATGCACAGCAGCAACAGCAACAGCAACAGCAGCAACAACAGCAACATCAGCAGCATCAGCAACAGCAACCGCCGCCTAGGTGAGCTAGACAAAAAGAGCAAAACAATGCAAACGACACGCAGTGGACAAGAGGCCACAATAGACTTTTGAGGGCCCGAAGTCCAGAGATGCTGCCGTGAGTTCATTGCTCGTGAAAAATCCCTGGGATTCCCCAAACAATTATACCAAAAATATATACATTAAATTCTTGAGAATCTGTGAATTAGTTACAATACCAAGACTTGTTGTTCACTAAGTTACAGCAGATGCAGAGATAAAGTTATTTATTTGAAAAGTGGCCACAATGGCTTATAGAATTTCATAATGAATTTACTACTTTAAAATCTTACAGATTAGTTTTTTAAGTTTTTTAGATATTTTTTACAATTTTGTTTTATTAATCGTATTATTAATTTTGTTTGGCTACTTAACTGTTACCAAACTAAGTATTAAGGGACAACAATTAAGATGTCGTTGATGAAATAATGGTTTAAAACATTAAGATATTTTTACTACATTTTTTCAAAACAAAATCTTAATTTCAAAGGTAATATATTTTTTTATAATTAAATGGAAATCATACTAATTAAATCGAAAGAATTCAGATCCCTATTTTTTATTTATTTATTCTTGACTCGAAAACCGAGTGTCTTCCCATTAATTCCCATCAATGCTTTTCACTTCGATCTCCATTCGTGCCCTTCCGTCCGCCGTCATCTCCGATCGGAGGCAATCCGGGACAATGGAGAAACTGTTGCTGTTGCTGCATTAAATAATAATCATAATAAGTAATGTGGGGAGACAACGTTCTCGGCCTGCAGCAAAGTGGAGTGCATTCGGGGAAAAGCCAGAGAAGGGTGAGGGTGACTGCCGGACGGACGGCACTCGGGCCAGCTAAACGTCATGCAAAGTGCGGTAAAAGGACACTACAGGATGCCAGCGCTGATGTTACACTTCCTGCTGGCTGGCAGCCAGTCAGACTGGCAGGCAGGTCCTGCCTGTTCATTTGCCAGCCGGCTTTGTTGCTGCGAAAATACCTTATAGTTGCATGTAGCTGTTGTCGCCGTTGTGTGTGTAGTGTCTCCACTCATCAGCGCTGTTGTTCCTCAGCCTCGGCTTCAGCTTCTGGCCAGGTTCTCATCCCCATCCCCATCGCCATCCTCGTCGTCGACCTCATCCTCATCCTGAAGCCTGTCATCGTGGCGCGGTCCCTTGTTAAATCCTTTACCAGGCTCCGCATTGTTGCTCACTTTTGCCTGCCAGCCGAGCCATTGTTCATATAGACAAGTTGGCCTGGCCCGGCGTGGCCTACACTGTCTTCTAATAGCTTAGCCTATTACACGTCAAACAATGGCATATGAAATGAAAGGATTGGTAAAATAATAAATGGTTTTTGAGCTCCCTTTATCTCAAAAATATTTATATTTAGAGATTGATGTAAATATTGATTTGTTCCCTAATTAAAAAGAATACAAAAAAGTTTATAAAGGCTATGAATTGTAAATATTTAAGGCATAAAACTGAAATACTTACATATTATTATTTTCACTTTGTAAAATTTTTGAAAAAAAATTTAATAAATAATTGACTTTAAAAAATATTTTCTTCTGGTTTGATACCATATTTTTCTCCGTGCATTGTACAGCTCTGTGCGGTTTATATGCGCACAGGTAGTAGCTTTTGCACGGCAGCAGCGGCAGAACAATGCCTTGGCACACATCTCGCATTCGCCTTTACTTTACCGTATTAAGCTAAAATGATTTAATGAGCATGTTTTACCCAAAATGTAGTAATTGTCACGAATTACGTGCTCAGCCTGAAGATTGCGTATGCAGAGCTGACAAATAGCTAAATCTTTGGAGCGGTCCAAAGCAGCCTATTTGCCTGCCTTTTTCAGCTCGGCTCAAGCCGGCTCCCAGCTCGAAATATGTATATTTGCATATGTAATTTGATGGTAATACTCGTTAAAAATATATGCATATATCTGCGTATGCCCCGTTTCTGAATGTTTAAGCAACAAAAGCAGGGCCAAGTACGTGGGCTTAGCCCGGTTAGTTGTTTGGCATAGTATACTGAATTTTGGGGGCATAAAGCTCAGCATACTTACTCGGCTTGCGTCTTAGATTCCCAGGTTCCCAGGCTCCTCCCTCACAAAAATCCAAATTAGAACTCTGAGAGCAGCACGTGGGAAAAATATGGAATACTGTTGTGGTTGTTGTTCGTGTGGCAAAAACTCTTGACGTAACAAATTTTCATGTTGAGTGCATAAAAACTGTAAAAAATTCATATAAAACCGAAGAACGCACTTTACACGCTCTTCCGCAGAGCAGCAGACCCTTCTCATAACATAGATACAAATAACCACAAAGGGAGAAGCGATGACGTCCACGTCTGAGTGACATGTAATAAAAACGAAACAATATTGTATGATAAAGTATACGCCCAGTGGGCACACACATACCGAGATGAACATGGGGACATGTGTATATGAAAACTGAATTAAACGAACTACGAATGGGAAATAATAATAACAGCAGCATAGCAGCAACAACAATGCCCCGCCTGAAGAACAAGAAAAGCAATAGCGGCACAAGACAAAAGATAATGGCAGCAGCAAAAAGCAAAAAAATGTCGACCAAGAAGGGTCAGCAAAAGCAAAAGCAGCAGCATCAAGCGAAAGCAGCAACAATATGAATTCGCAGCGTAAACAGGAAGCACACAATGGAGTCAACTCTCAACTGTCGTCGGGGTCACCAACGACCAACAACCGACAACCAAAAAGAAAACAACAACGATTGCAGGTCTTTCGGTCGGTCACTTAACAGTTGTGCTTCACTTTTGAGCTGCTTTCGTTACGTTACGTTGAGGCTGCCTTTGCCAGCAGCAACGGCAACGAGAACGGCAAGCAGCATACTTTATTTGATGGTCATAACTTTTTCATTAGAACAAAAATATATATTCGAGCACAATATGTCCCGCAGCGCCGTAAACTATAAGTATATAAATAAGTACGGCTCCACGAGTGCCACAAGCAGTTCATATAGAGCACTCGCCTCTTCCCATACTATATAGTATACGAGTATAATATATATGAGTGCGCTTCGGTCTGGCATTGTGTTTACGGTGGGTTATGGGCCCTCGGTTCTGGGTAGTGGGTAATGCTTGGGCTGTGCGGGTCGCACTGAACAACAGGAGCAATAGCCCGGGTTGTCATACTTTTTGGATGACCATAAAAGTCGCTGTGAAGTAGGACGCTTTACGGCGGAGTCGGAGTCAGAGGCAGAGTCAGAGTCTGACCCACGGCTCAAAGCCCTCTGCGCTGAGCGATGAAAGTTTAAGTTTAACTTCAAGTCGCCCACAGGGGAGCGAGCATGGGCGCTAAAAGTCTTGAGAGCCAAACGAGTTTGAAGATAAACAACGATGCACAGGGCTTCGTCTGGCTGAGCGAGCGGCCCAAAGCGGATATTCTTAAAGTCGCGCTTAAAGACAATGGGATAATTTCAGCTTAAATAGTGGGCAGAGTTTTTGGGGGAATTCAAAGGCTAAAAGCACTGAGTAGAAGCAGGCATAAAACAGAGATAAAAGCCACAGAAAATTATGTATAATTATTAAAACTTGATGTAGTGGGGTATAGTCATACCAATGAGCTAAAACATTAAAAACTGATGTAAAGCGACTTATAATAAAATTATTTTAGGTCAAGGATTTCCATAAATTTTAAGATATATTATAAAAAAAAATGTATTCCTAAATTATTATAATTTAAAAAAATGTGTATTATTTTCCAAGCAATTATTCAAAAGTCTAAATCATTTTCAAAATGAAATGAACGATTTTAAATTAAAAATCATAAATGCGTTTCTGCGATTATTCACAAATTTTTAGATATATTTGAAAAATGATATATAGTTAAATTCAAAAATAAATATAATTTTTTATAATTTTTATAACTGTGACTTAAAACTAAAATTTGAAAAAGAGCATTCAAAGTAATCATTTAAAAAAGAAAGTGTACGATTTTAAATTAAAATTCATGAATGCGTTGCTACGATTGGCAAGACAGGCCAATAACACTTGATGTAATTGCCCTTTGTCACATGGCAGTGCTGCCTTTATCCGGCGCGCCAGTCGATTCTTAATTATTCCAATACCCATTGCCGAATCCCCCGCCGTTCTCTTGTTCGCCCTGTCTTGTCTTCTGGCTGTTGGCTTTACGTCGATAGGGCATGCCATTTTCAGATTAAACAGCAACTAAGGAGAAATGTCTTGTGCTAACGCTGCAATGGCATGCAACATCGCTGCCGCTTTTCCCGCTTTCCGATTTCTCGCCAGCCCACTTTTCCGCTCCCCAGGTGAGCTGAGCTGAGCAGGAACATCCAAGCGAAGCGGCACATTCCTTTGCATGGGGAACTTTTTGCATTCGAATATCAAAATCAACAACTAGTTTTGTTGTTAGCCCTCGCTCCCGTTGCGTACTATCTATAAGTACTATACCTCCATAGCTATCTTCAGAAAAATAGAAGCTGGAGCACAGAATTGTAAAAATTAAAAAAATTCATTACTACCTAATCTTGATTTATCAAAATTAAAAAAATTCAATTACTGCTTAATCTTAATTTCTTACCAAACAAAATCAGTTAAATTTGTTTAGTCGGTTGCCTATTTATTATACCCGTTACTCGTAGAGTAAAAGGGTATATTGTATTCGTGCAAAAGTATGTAACAGGGAGAAGGAAGCGTTTCCGACCCCATAAACTATATATATACTTGATCAGGATCACTAGCCGAGTCGATCTAGCCATGTCCGTCTGTCCGTCTGTCCGTCTGTCCGTCTGTCTGTCCGTCTGTCTGTCTGTCTGTATGAACGCTGAGATCTCGGAAACTATAAAAGCTAGAAGATTGGCGTTTTGCATGCAGATTCTAGGAGTTCCTACGCAGCGCAAGTTTGTTTCAAAAGGGTGCCACGCCCCCTCTAACGCCCACAATCGCTTATATACGATTTTAAAAATTTCAATATTTCGGAAAAGTAAAAATGTAGTTTTATTGTGTTTATCAATACCTATCGAAATGTAGAAGAAATTTTTCAAATCGGACCATTCGTTAAAAAGTTATGCGTGTTCAAAGTTTCTATCTCCATCTCCCTCGCACTCCCTTTACCTGAGTAACGGGTATCTGATTGTCGGGGCACCCGACTATAGCGTTCTCTCTTGTTTTTATGTTTATCTCTTTATTTTAAGAGTTTTTTTGTTTGTTGTAAATGCCCACAAAAAATGTTTTTTAACCAAAATCCTACTGAATTTGTAGAGACTACTGGTTGGCTTTTGGTTAAAAGAGATTTCTGTAGCCGCCATAATTTTCCCCTAAAATATGACCAATAAAAGGGAGCTAACATTTTTTGCTTCAATTAACTTTAGTTCTTTTTCAAGTATGCAAATACCGGATACCTATTAAGTTGAACCCCTCTGTGCATGTTGTATTTCCCTGTGTTTCTGCACTCGGCTTGTATTTGCTTGTTGATGCTGTAAAGCCAAGGAAACTTTTGTCCTCAGTTGCCCAAATAAGACTGTGTACACAGTGTGGGAAGTATGGTGATGGTGGGTGGATAGCTGGGTGGCTGGGTTCCCGGGATCCCGGCTTGATGGGCAAATGGGTGTCTCTTTGGTTTGGTGGATTGGGTTGATGGGTGCAAACACAAGTGTACAAACACTCGTGGCGAAAGATTGTCCTGGGAAATACAGACATCGCTGCTGTCTCTGTCTTATTCTCTTTCTCCTTCTACTTCTGCGAGTCGCAGTTGCAGTTGCAGTCTCGGCGCAAGTCGCATATAGTTGAATGCCCCAGAGGGAGCTTACAAAACTATTATGCTCTCGCGCAGCAGTGCCAAACCGAAACAACAACCAGAACCAGCAGAACCAGTGCAGTGCAACAACAAAGGCGGCCACAACAACTGTACTAATAACAGCAGAAACAACAATCCCGCCCCAGAAACATGGCCATAACGGCTAAGGAAGAAGGGGAAAGGGGGACTCGCATATCAGCTTACAAATGCAATGAGAAACTGCAAATGCAAAATACCAACGCGACTGCAGCCAAAGGATATGGAAGGATATGGGGGCCAAGTCAGGTGGGTGGGGTTTTGGCCAGGCTTCAACTGTCCGCTTAAGCCGAAGGGGAACACACACACACGTGGGCAAGACAAAAAGTCAGAGCACTACAAAAATCAGGCCCTAAGTATACCCTCAAGATATTTTTTCAGCTTGTACTTTTTTAATTTGGTTGTTTTGTTTGTCATTCCCCGTTTTGTTTATTGTTTTTGCTTTTGCCGCACGCTGCTGGAGCTGCTGCTGTTGCTTTGTAGTTGACAAATACATTCATATGACTAGCATGGATTTGCTGAAATGGACATGAAAATGAGAAATACGTTCAACGAACCAGCAAAGCGGCTAAGCACAAAACAACACACACACACAGTACGGGAGGGAAATGTGGAAAATTCAGGGGAAAATGACAGGGGGGCGGGGGGTTCTAAACCATATCTTGGTGCTTAATTCCGCCCCAATGACAAGAAAGTATCCGAGGACGTCTAGGCCAGGCTTCATCTGCAGTTACGCATTCAAAACTCATCAGCGACAATGCAACAGCGTCATCAGTCTGAGTTCTCAACTGCATTTCTGCATTTCTGGCACTGGCACTGGCACTTCGTATTGTTTTCCGTCCCAGCCCAATCCCAACCCCATTTTTGCCTCCTGGGATCTCTGGAATTCCGACGACTGCATGCCATCAAGCCTGATTAATGCCCATTTGACGCACAACGCTGCGTATACGTAATAATGGGCAAAATGTTTTCACAATCGGAGACATTTCTCCCAGGAAAAATCGTATTGAATATCTTTAGTCCATTTAATTATTGAACTACATTTCCTGTTAATTTCTAGAGAAGCTAAATGTTTTTTTTCAATCTTCCATCAAATAAAAAATTATCATTAAAATTTTTTTATTTTCCCTGAAATCTAAAAATCTAAGCTTCAAAATGTTAGAGCTTCCTGCAGTTGCAGCTAAAATATGGCTGTAATCTATCCCTAACAAGCAACCGAGAGATGGGGAGTTTTTCCGCAGGGGGAAAAACAGCTCTTGCTGTTCAGTCATCTTTTCAGCTTGTCCCTTTTTTAGGGTCGGCAAGTTAAGTAGAAAATATTACGTATACGCATTGTTATGCTTTTTGCCAAGACAAATAAGATGGCGGACAGAAATCACAATGTGCATTGTTATATGGCACACAAAAATTGTATATCCATTGGAGGAAGGGGCCTTGTGTGCATGTGCGTGTCGTTATTAGAGTCAAAATTGTATGACATACAAGTTGAAGCCAAATGCACGCATAAACCGGGCAACAACAGCAGCCGTGGAGGATTTGGACAGGGACGGAGCTTTAACTATTAGATGATCTCAAAAGAATATGTAACAAATTATTTGCCCAGGGTTTCAATAAATTCTGTTAAGGTTTGAAATCACTAAAACAGGTGTCTAAAAGCATGCCATGATAATTTTTTTTACAAGAAATTCAAATAATAAATTATTTATTCACTTAAATTATTAAAAATATGAATAATTTTATATTTATCTTTTAGAAAACAAGTTTTTCAATTAAAATCTTTAGAGGATTAAACTCACAAGAAAGGTGTCTAAAAGTATGCTTTAAAATATTTTTTTTAAGTCCTGCTTTTTAATATTCTAAATAACGAATAATTTTAGTTTATCCTTTTAGAACGCCCTGTTTTTTGGTCGCTCAGTTTCTTGGATATTTAAGCCCCTCTTTTGGCATTCCGCCACTGGACTTGGGGCGTTTTGGGGCTCGGGTGGCCAAAAGACAAGACAAGGCCATGGACAGCCAGCAGAAACAAAAATCTCATATCTAATGGATGTGCTCGCTCATGTGTGCGTGTGGCTCTGCAGGCATCACGTAATCATTGCACAACTAAAAGGCAGCCATTATTATTTGAATGAGAATGTGAATGCGACTGCGAAAGCGAGTGCGAGTGCGAGTGCGAGTGCCAGTGTGTTGGGAGCGTAACAGAAAATTACAAGCAAAAGATGTTGGCATTTACGATAAAAGCCCTGGTAATGTTCTCCTTACCGAGGCACTGACAAACACACACACTGCAGACAAAGTTCCTAAGCCGGTCCGATTTGGCTCTGCTTGTTAGCCGAGTTTCGAGCTTCGCTCCCAGCTACAGGTTACCATTTTGGGTTGGTGGAAGGGGAGGGGGAAAGGCAAAGGAAAACACACCCATACTCCCTTTGAATCTGGGCGATTTTTCAATACTGCGCAACGAACACGTACACATGCGTGTGTAATTGCTCTTTGTCTGCATTTGTCTGCAATTAATTTCGTTAATGAATGCATAATCGCATTTTTGTGCACGCCTCGAAGCCATTTGGGCCCGCGGCCGACTGAAATTATTGCAAAAGAATTCAAATGAAAATAAATTTACGTAAAGGAAAAACTCATTAAAATGAGCCCAGACGTAAGGAACAAAAACGAAAAAAAAATGAAACAAAAAAACGAAACTCCCAACTGAGTTTTCCCTGCATATATGTACTCACACAAATATGTGCATTATTTTATTTCATTCGTTTGTTTGTTTTCGCTCCGTTCCGTTACGCTTTTTTCCAATTTGATTATTACTTTTTTTTTGTTTTTGTAGCCAGCGTACGAATAATGAATTTAATGAACCATTAAGATGCTCGCCCAGTGATAAATTTCAATGCGGGGCATAAATTAAATGGACCCTGGAAATGCGGAGGCATTTGGTCTCTCAACTTTTGATTGGAACTCCCAGTCGCCAGTCGACATTCTCCATTTTCACGTTTCAATATTTGCGTTAAGCACACTTTCGCATAAAGTGTATATATGTATAAACACCTCGGGGGGCCAGCAGCCCACGTGTTTGAATTTTTTAATTTTGATAATTGCACCACAAATAAGCAAGCACCCTCTGCGAAACTTTTTGCCAACTTTCAAATGCGACTTAAGTCTGCAACTTGCTGCTGCTTTTTTGTGTTGCTACTGTTGCTGCTTTTGCTGCTGCTGCAGCAGCAACAATAAGTCGAGCAAATTTTTTTGACAAATTGCTGCAACAATATATTTTACTTTTTTCCCCTTGGTTTTTCGCTCTGGCTTTGGGCGTAACAAAAGTGTTTTACATGCCAACAGATTCATGGTATTTACACGCACGCAGCATTAATGTCGCAGCTTCCCAGGCGCCACCCCCACCCACCACCTCGTCAACCCCCCAGTTTTTCGCACATGGAAGTCTCACGTTGTCTGTTTGTCTGGGTCTGTGGTAAAACTTTTCTTACATGCAAATACAAGGGAAACAGGAGGAGGAGGACGAGGAACGCCCCTTTTTATCCACACGCTCACCCACAACAAACTCTGTACTTTTTGCATTGCATACTTTTCAGGTTGCGTGCGTGAAAAAAGAAGAAAAACGAACTTTTAAGCTGCTTTAATGCGTTTGGTGCGTACGTCGAAGGTGCAGGGTCGTCCGGGGGGAAGGGGGTGAAGAATGGGGAAAGAGGTAGGTGATTGTGGTTGGCAGTGCGAGCGTGAGCCACCTTAGCCAAGTTCAAGCCGTTGAAAGTGCTTTTAAAGTCGCAATTTACATAAACAAAGAAAGAGGCCCGCGTCGACTGAGGAATACTCTGCAAACACGAATAGAAATAATAAACTATATACACTCACAAAATATGTTTAGTTATTGAAACTTTTTGTTAAGGAAGGCCATTATTATAAATAAGTAAAAACTGTTAAAAAATATTTAACATTTCCTAAAAAGTTATTTTGGTTATACACAGGACCCTTTTTTATTTTCTGTTGTTTTTAAATAAATATTTTTTATTTTTGTATATGCATAAAATAATATCCTTAAATAACTGAGCTTTTAAGAAGGTTTGTAAGGTTTCATCCTTCTTATACTCATTGCATTTTGTTGATTGATGTAAAATATATAAGCAACAAGACTTTCACATTGTTGTTAGAAAATGCATAAACAAGTTGACGACCCATTTTCAAGTGCCTGTCTAATACACCCCGTTAAACTCTTTGAGAATTAAAATGAATAAATAAATAAGAATAAAAGCAAAAGTTCCCAACTCAACTTTAATTACATTCTGCTCTCCGGTGTGCGAGTGTATGGGTTTTTTGTGTGAGTGTGTGTGTTTGTGTGTGTTCCTCTGTGGCTCGGTATTTTCAAGTCAATGCTTATTTAGACGCTTTCATTGTTACTGCCCTGGCAATAAAGTACGTGAAGCAGGCGAACCGACGAACAAATAAGCACCGAAAAAATGTAAGCAGTCAGCAGTCCAACTCACACTCGCTTTTACAAGGTTACATTATACACAGATGAGTTCAATAAAATAATAGTAGTTTTCTGAAATTCTAATTCAAATTTATTTTAATATTAAAAAGTATGCAGGAAAAACTAAAAACTTTGATTTTAGACCTAAAATATAAATTGTTGCATACTTTTAGACTCCTTTATAAGAGATTTGAAATCTCCAGTGACTTTTCGATGATAGATTTTTAATACTTTGTTTCAGTTCTCTGGTTCTATTATTTTGAACGTCATTGTGTGTATATATATATAGTGGCTGACTCTTACTCTTTCTGGCTGCCACCTTCGTAATGACTTCATTCAAATGCCAACCAACTTGAAATGCCAAATGAAATAACTTGTGCCGGGTAGCTGAAGAAGCAGCAGCAGCAGCGGCAGCGGCAGAGGCATGCTGCAACAACAAGCTGAGTTATGAGTTGGCATATGACTTTCATTTTGAAAACCAACGCACACACACTCACTGAACACACACAACACACTCACACTCTGGAAGGCAAAAGCGGAAACGGATGAGATGGAAACGTTGTTGCCATTTGCGAGAGCAGGGACCAAAGTCAAAGTCGGAGCGGAACAGCGTTCACACATAAAGTGTGAGCCTGCTGCTGAGTCCATATCCTTGTCCAGGATCCTCCGCTCTCCTCCCTTTCTCTCTCTCTCCCTCTTCACCACCATTCTTTGCCCGCAAATGTTTGCATTTTTGCACATTTCTCCTGTCTCATTATGCTAAATACATTTGCATTGTTTGCCCGTTGTTTTTCTAGCTCTTTTGATGCATATGTGTGTGTGTGCCCCTGCTGTCCTGCCACGCCCCCCTCCCCTCCTCCAGTGCGTGCCCCCCGCCTTGGCTTTATAGTTGTTTGCTTCCGCTTTTGGTTATTACGCATTCATGTCTTGCCAAGTGCGCTTCAGACGTTTGCGTCAGTAGACGTATGCCAAAGTATAACGTACTGTATGTATGTATGTATGTATATATACGTAATACGTATGCTGGCTAAAAAGTCAAAAGCAGCAAATGCCAGATTTTCAGCATCGCACTCACTCACATATATAAGAACAGTTGCCATTGCAGCTTAGTCGGTTCGGTTTTGCATATGAAGTGCCGACTCAACAATCGAAAATTTGCGCAACAGACTCGCTAAGTGGGAGCCAAACTGTAGCATACTTTCCAGTCAAGTTTATGCAGTTGGCTTAATGAGGCACAGCGCCAGCTGGCTTTAACCCATGGAGTTCAGCCGGCAAATAAAAAATTCCCAATATAAATGCTAATTTTAATTTGTGATATTTTTTAAAATAATATACACATTTTCATTTGGCACCATAAAAATCCCCATTTTACGCCAAACAAAACTACTGCTTAAAAATGGGTTAAAAAGAGTTTGTCAAACGGCAAACAGAGGTCTAAAAAGGAGGCAATAGACAGAGAAAAGGAAGAGGGGTTAGAAGGCAGCTGAAGGACACTGGGCAACCGCACAAACGCAGGCAAATTAAAAGCGCCCGAGCTCAGCTTTCTCGTTATCATCTATGACTTTGTAAAAGGCTAATTTATGCATTACAGTTATAAGGGCAAACCAGAAATTTTTAAGCCACACACACTATAACACGTGGCGCCACTTTCAGGACAATGGTGGCGGAGAGGTCCTTGTGGGGTGGTGGCGAGCAGAGGGAGAGACAGAGACTTTGGCATTAGCCAGGACAATCTACATAACAATAAGCGACGATTAAAAGCTTTACGGCTTCAGCGCAGCCCACTTTCCACAGCCCACTTTCCACTTCACATGCCCTCCGCACATTATCTATTAAAAATTTATAGCCAGACAACAGAAACGCCGCCGAAATGTCGGCGCCTGCCTGCAGCCAAAAATCCGTAGCCGAAGCCGAAGCCAAACAAAAGCCAACAAGTATGCACAAATTTAAAATGCTGTCCTGTCCCCGAAAAAAGGAAATACATGGCAACAACAGCAGAAACAACGACCGAACGACAACAGGCGAAAAACCAAACGCAAGAAAATTTCAAATAAAATTCACAAGCATGAAAGCGCCATTACACACAGGCAGCGAAAACAGGCTAAAGCCGACAAAACCCACAGAAAGCAGCAAAACCAAACCGAAAGCGGGGGCCAAACCAACAAAAAAAATATCCAAAATAACGAAAACAAAACAGCTTCTAATAATTTTTAATGAAATTCCAAATAAACACGTAAAAGCCAATGAATGTCATTTCAAAAAGGTAAAAGCTTACCGCCAGGATCCAGCACTCCAGCTCTCCAGCTCTCCGGGTCGAAGGAGCAACAAGGTGCGCCCGGCGAGGATGTGCGATGCTTTCCCGTTTGAATAGCACTCACGGCAGCAGCAACAGCAACAACAGCAACAGCAACAACAGCAGCAACACCAGCAACAACAGCAGCAGCAACACCAGCAACATCAGCAACGGCAATTGCCGGCAAGCAGCTGAGGGCAAATGGAGTGGCATTCCCCCAGAATTTTTGGGGGATTTCGGGAATGGTACGGATGGAGTGGGTGAGGCGGTCGTCGGGCAGACAAAAAGCGAAACAAGCGGCACAACAACGGCCAACAAAATTTATTAGTCCGCACAATTTGACTACTTTTAGGCGCAACAACCGCAGGACAGCGCAGGACACAGGCTCCCTCTGTCCTGGCAGCCTGAAAATATGTTTAGTCCTGGCCGAAAAAAACCCAAAAACAAAGGGGGACCAATAACGGTCACAGCAGCAGCAGCAACAGCAGCAGCAACACCAAAAACAGCTCCAGCATACAAATACACAAATTTATGGCGCAAACTGGAGAAATATTGTCAAGGCAGGGGGCCCAAAGACAAACAAGTGGACTTCAAGGCGCGTTAAAGCAAGTTGAAATTTATTAATTTTGTGATAAGGTAAACAACTGCCCGTGGAGCCCCGGCATTCAAGATACAACATCCCATGGAAATGAGGAAAACAAAAATTCTAATTTAAGTTGCGCCACAGTTGAAGGAACTCCCATTAAACTTGTACGTGCGGTCGAAACGAATGGGCTTCTCAAAGGAATCTATAATCGCAGTACGCAATACGAAACGGCTACTATACGATAATGTGTGAGATATTTATATGTAGCCTAAAAAAACAAGATTTGATATAATATTCTTAAGGAAAAAGATAAAATAATATAAGAAACGAAAATCTAAAAATTAAAAAGGAAAAGAATATATTACGTACATACCATTAATTTGTAGAGAGAGCGTTCATTGGTTAAGCTGAAATCTAATTATGAATTTTATTGTAATATTTTTATAATAATAATATAATTATTATATAGTTTTGCATATAATCCAATGTCTATTTATTATCATTTTTATCATCTTTTAGATAAATTTTTTTATCAATAAGACATCTTTTTTTTTAGTTTAAATTTCTACATAGGTTCGTAGGACTAGAAATTCATTTTTAAATTTATTTATTTAGCGCATCTATTTTTGTAGCGAGACAGAAAAAAATGAGCTCATTTATTATTCGAAGTTTTTATGAGTTAAATATGTTTGCTAATAAAATGTTAATTAAATGCGAAACGGGAAAAAAGTTGAGTAAACATTTAACCACAGCCCCGTCGAATACTTTGAACAATTCAGAAAAAATCCACTCAGACTGTACCGAAATTCATACCGCGAACCAACTTTCAATACCCATTAAGTAATGCGAACAAATTTATTGACTTGTCCTGGCTGGGGGACTTAATGCCAAAGTTTCACCGCCGCCTGCATGCGTTTTTGCGTTTGCGTCGCTTTTTAAATGTGTTTGGGCCTCGGCGGTTTCGTTGGCGGCTTGGCGGTGGGAAAAGTTTTTCATATTTAATTTGAGGGCCACCCCACCGCCCCCACAGGGTTTTCCACGCGGCCGTACAGAGCGGAAAACACACAGCGGCTCAGACGCACTTTTTGAAAGGTGTTTGACCGGCAATAAGTCAATTTTGTGTACATTTTATTCACGCGCGGGGAGTTATTGTGGGTGGCAGTGTATGGTGGTTTTTGGGGCGATTTCTGGGTGATTTTCCGGGGGGAGGGGGCTTGCGGAGCGGATTGGCGTCTCACTCGCCCCACCAGGGAGTTGGCCGCCAGAAATTCAATGATTAATGTGCGTTGGTGGAGCTGTTGAAGTGGGCGTGCTGTGAATGGGTTGGTCCCACGTTGCGGATGGCAAAAGGTGGGCTCCCGTTCTTTTCCCGCTTCCAATCCCGCTCCCGAAAAACCAAAAAACAACGACGACGCTCAGTGACCTCAGCGAATTTCCAAAAGTTTATTAATTTATTGGATTCATGAAGTCATTCGGCATTATGCGTGGGGAATCGCATTTCCAGCCAACCATTTGGGGTTGGGCCACGGCCAGTTGGTTATTTACTTTGGCAAAGTATTAAATTTTGTTGCCTTTTGTGTGGCGGCAGCAAGGCATTCGAGCGCGGACGATTGGGCAATTCGATTTTAAAGGCTTAGAGCAGCCCGATGTAGTTTCCATTTAGTGCAGAGCATAATATCTCATTGCCTCAAATGGGCGGACGGCATCAAATCGATTCCAATTCACTCGCTCCACCGAAAGACCGCTGCTCCTAATGGCGCATCAAATATAATTGCATTCGACTGTGCATTCAAGTATTTGTATTTATGGGCGTGATTTTGAAGAAATGGCCTAATGACGAAACATCAATAAAGTTAAGCCGATTAAATTCTACAAAAACATGCAGGAAATAATAAGCCGTGTGCTTGGGTTCTTTAAATGATTGAATTCTCGAAGTGCAAAAGCAATTTGTATATTGTAATTTACGAAAATTAAGCTGCAAAAAGATAAATATGATTGAAAGAAATTTAAAAAGTCATAAAAGATTTTTTAAATAATCTAGTGATTTTATTTTGATTTTCTGAAATCGAAAAATAAATATGTGTAACCAAAATATTTTATATGCATTTAATATGTTGATACTTTTATGAAAAAGAAGCTGAAAAAAATATATGTTTACAAAAATGGTTTAAACAAATTTAAGAAGTCATAACAAGTTTTAAAATCAATTTGTGATATTATTTTATTTAAATTCAAAAATGATATATTTCTACAAAAGTTTTTGAATTTGGATTTCCTATGTTAATATTTTTTTTAAATACTCCAGCTGTATCGTGATCGAAAATCTGATTTCTTTACATCAATTAGCTAATTATTTGACAGCCAAAAGGGTGGAAAAAATACTTTAGTCCTTAGTTTGTCACGGAATTTGTGGGCTTTTGATTCATATACCCATTCCCATTCACTCAATTTGTATTCGGAGTCAACAAATGCAGCTGCATTTAGTGTGCACGCGGATGTGCGTGCCATGTGAATTGAATTGGCAAAGTGCAGCGAGCACAGCGACTGGCCATGGCTATTACACGGCAATTATTTAATTAATTAAAACTAGCCGAAAGCGTATGTAAATAAATGCGGAAACAAAAACACAGATAAAAGGTAATTAACTAATCAAAACACAAAATGCAGCCCACACACCTGCATCCTGGCACCACTACATCTGCACTCTGGTATCCTTTTGGCCCTTACAGCTAGGCTATGTGTGTGTGGGCCAAACTAATCAATGCACACACGAGCACATGAGCTCGGGGGTAGGTTTAATTTTCGCTTTGGCATGCACATCACACATGCGAGGCAGCCAGCCAATCGGCTTAAACACATTTGCCAATACACGAGATAAACAAGCAGGCAAACAAACAAAAAACGACAAACATGACATAAAAAAAAAGCAAAAAAGGGAAAAAAATGAAAATTTACGTAGCATTTTAATAGGTAAAGTTTTCCCTTTAATGTTTATTGGGCTTGTTTGTTGTTGTTGCTGCGGGTTTGCTGCTTTCTCCCTTTCTTTTTTTGAATTTTTGCTCCTATATATGTTGCATTTTTTGTTTTTATTTTTGCCGCATTTCATTAAATAAAACTTTGCCCGCAGCAAAAGCAGCAACAGCAGCCGAGAACTGGAGACGAGCTAGTTGTAGAATTTAATAGCTGCACCCCAGTTAGTTACAACCTGTGCCACGACCCCTGTTTCGAAACAGTGGGTGGTTGTCGCCTGCATAAAACACAGAGCACCGAGCACCGAGCACTGAGCTCTGAGCTGAGCAGAAAGCAACAAAAACCGAAAAAAAACTAAATAAAATGCCATCAAAAGTGCCAACCTTGAGCACTTGGTTATTAAAATGCATTCAACCAAAATCTAAAAACTACAAAACTAAAAAACGACCACGTCGGTGGAGCTCCTGCTGCTGCTTCTACTGCTGCTAAAAACTAAACAACTTTTGCAGGGAAAAGTGAGGCAGAGGCAGCGGCAGAGGCGCAGAGATTGAGATGGAGGAGTGACTGCAGCTATTTGGCCATTGTTGGCAGCCGCCGGGGGGCGTGTAGCGCCCACAATTTTGTCGTTACACTTTCTAGGTGCCTTCCTCCCAGCTTTTTCCTTTTTCTCCTATTTTTTTCACTATTTTTTAACCAGCGGGCGCCTTGCGAAAAATAATTAATTTGCATAATCCTTTGTAGCACTTTGCTTCATTCATGCCCGGCACGTTGTTGGCTCTCGCTCCTTCGCTCGCTGCAGCGAAGCTCTGGCCGAGCTCTGCGAAATTCTGCAATGCAAATTACCTTAAGTGCGGGCCACACAACACATCACCCGCAAAAAGAAAGCTGAAATGGGTGGGCCAAAAGGGAGGAAGGGTGGGTAAGGCAGAGGGACTGCACTGTACATGGCACTAAACAACCTCAAATCCTCATAGATCTTAAGTTATGTACCCAAACACACACACACTCCAACTACACCCTCTTTCGCAGGTGGCAGTGCGTTTAGCTGAGCGAAGGCTGCAGCTGTCTTCTCTCATGTCGCGAGTCTAGCTGGCAAATGTGTAAAAAGCACCTGCTGCAAGTTATTTAACCAGGCAGTAGTGGCCGTGGAGCCCTGGAACCAGTCTGGTAGCTGGTTGCTGTGCGGCTCCTCCTTTTGGCCAAGATGCGGGTGGCTGAGAGCAGAGAGCTGAAAGCTGAAAGCTGCGGATGCCTGCCGAGTTAGCTGCCTGCACTTCATCACACAAGTCGCCAACAAGTGCCTACAAGCACATGAAATAAGCTGGACCTGCACTGTGATATACAAATTTGGTATTTGGAATGACTAACTCAAGTTTCTTTTAGTGAAAATTACAAAAGAATGTTTTTAAAATAATTCAAATAATACTTCCTTCTCAGATTAAATATTCATATATTTTGTAGGCCTACTTAAAGACATATTTCTTCACAAGAGAATAAGGAAAAATAATATTAATAATGAGTAAGTTGAATGAGAAGTTTAAAAATATTACAAGTATTGTTGAAAGATTAAGGTCCGGTTTCTCGTCCGCATATTAAATTTAAAGTACGGATAAGCGTTGGTAGTTTCGAGTTTAAAGCTTACTTTAAATTTAACTATTTTCTGTAAAAGTTATTATTGTGTAGATAAATTAATTAAAAACAAATGTTTTATTTTATTTATTTAAATATTAAATCTATGTGTAATGACTGATTTTCCAAATTGTCCAATTGAAAATTTCGTTAAATGAAAATTAAATATTAAAACACAAAGCAAAAATCTCTTAGTGCAATAATACATTTTCAACCTAGATTATTATCTTAAATTGTAAATTCAGGGGAAAAATGTTTTTCGTGTAAAAAGAGCTGGAACCTGGGACTCGAGAGCCATGGCCCTTGAGGCAACACCCAAACACTTGGCTTCAACATTTGGTTAACACGATATTTCTTGCCGCCCCTGATTTCTGCAGCGCTCCATCTCCATCTTGGCTTTCATCTCCCCAGTTCTCATCTCTTGGCTCAACTGCAACTCAACTGCAGCTCCGGGCACATCAATTTGGCTCAGGATCTCAAGATGAGCGAATGCCTGGGCAAATTAGTGCAGCGTCAAGCGGCGGTGGAAATTTGTCCGCTGTCAGTTTTGCAGCCTGAGCTGGCCCTCTGATTTATGCCCCACTTTGCGGAGTGGCCGGCACGTAGCAAACAACAAAAAAAGAAGGATGGAAGAGGGCCAACGAGTGGCCTGTTGGACATGGACATGGACAGTCAGCCTCCAATTGTGCTCGCTGTTTCGGCCAGTGTCCACCGTCGTTCGGGCCAGGTTACATAACTATAACTCACTCGCCCGCTGACGACCTGGGGGCATTCTCAGATTCTCGGCGGTCGACTTGCTCAATTTGCCATATATAACACGGGGCGCCTTGCTCTTCATTTTGTGCCTGTGCCCCTGCCTTAACTATTTTTCAAAAAAAAATAAGAAAAAGGAAGGTGAGAGGGGGGCTCTCCTTAAGTAATGAAGCAAGCGCTGGCAGTTTTGTGGGTGCTGCTTCATTTCGTATGCCAGGCTACATAGCCCCCTCTCTCTCTGCCGGCCAGCTAGCCGTCTCTTTCGATGGCTCGTAGTTCGTAGACCTGGGCAGTATAAAATTTATGCTATAATACCGTTTGTCCTTGCTGAGGCCAGAGTTTCCCGCCCAGAGTTTCCCGAGCTTCCCGTTTCCCGGCACCGGCACCGGCACCTTCACCCAAAGTAAAGTAAGTATTTTTGGGTATTTGCATAAATTTTCTTAAGTGCATCAGGCAGTAAATTGCAATCGATGTTGTTGTTGCCCCGGCATGCTGCTGTTGTTGGTATTTTCCTTTTGGCCCTCCTGAGCTGCACGCTCTTTGCATTTCTTCGTCTCTGCCGGTTTTTTTTGTTGTTTTTCAGCTGGCTGCAAATTATATAGCACACTTTCCACACCTGGACAGGCCGACGTCGACATCGCTGGCCACGGCAACAACTCAACGCCGACCCGGCTGCCACGCCCCTTCTGGCCATGGTCCTTACCCTCAGCTACTTCCGGACTGGCTAACACACACACACACATCTGCAGAGTAGTCAGCACACACACACAGACACCTTCGACATGAGCCTTGGTGTCTGGCAAATTGTTTTCAAGGAACATGCAAAGCGCAAGTATTTAATTAATTTTTGCATATTTTATCTGTTTGAATTTGTTGAAGCATGTTCGAGTGCTCCGTCTCCGTCTCCGTCTCGCTTGTAAGCTGCTATCTTGGCCAGCGTTGAAATGCTTAAGCCATTGATTGCATCTAAAGTGGCGCTATTTATACGTTCGGCTTCATTTAAATAAATTTTAAATAAAGCACAGCCAAGTGGAGAACGTTAAAGGATGGCCATTGGCCACTGCGGTGTTTTCACAGTTTAAGAGACAGCAAAAGGGGTAAAAATCAATTAAGAAGGTTGGGAAGTTATTATAGAGCTTTAAATTCTGCTCTTTCCTTGGAAATACCTACCTTTAAATCAAAATGCTTTTTTTACAATATTTAGAGTTCATAATTTTCAGTTAAACCTCACATATTTGTTTACTTGCCGGATAAAAAACATTATGTTCAAACAATTTAACCAATATCCATAAATAATAATTTCAATAAATCCACATGAGCAAAAAAATTCAGCAAATATTTACCACTGATTCCCCAGCGATGAGCTCTGATTTTTATTTATTCAAAAATGAACTAAAAGATATTTAGTCTAGTGAGGGAGAACCTCCTCCGAAGTGAAGGCCAAATTCTATTTCCACACGAATATAAGCTGCGGCTTATATACATTTTATAAAGTTGCTCCTGAGGTGAGCCAAATCAGAGTAGTTTCGTGTGTTACTTTGTTGGTTGCCGGCAAACTTTGTCGGTCGGCAGATACATGGGCCCATCTATATATGCCAGCCCCTATATACAGTGTATATATAGAGCTGGGCCATAACTATACATATTAGGGCTACCCATTTCATAAATTGTCTTGCAGAAAATGCGGCTGCTTCTCTGCCTCCTTGTTCTTGCTTTGCTTTGTTCGAAAATCAATTATGCTGTCATTGTCATGCTTTTGACCCCATGCCATCCTGATCCTGGTCCCTCACTCCTTACCCCAACCCCCCAGAAGGTCGGACCTCAACTGTTATCACACCTAGCGCTGTTTAAAAACACGTTGCTCAAACATTGACTGTTGACGCCCCCAACTCTCTTGGTCGCCCGGAAAAGCCAGGGCTTCCCGCTTTCCCGCTTACCGCTCCTCATTTCCCGATGACGATGATGTGGGGTACGGGGGTTTGGCTAGCGTGCAGCGCTCCCCATTTTACGTGCCCATAATGGACCCTCATCAGTCTCATTATTTATGCGACGTGCGGTTTCTTTGGATTTTGTTAGATTAAAAAGTGCCTGAGGGTTTTGTTGAGTGGCCAGAGCGTCACTGTGGTCACTTTGTATGTGTGCCGGTGTGTGTGTAAAGGTCTAAAGGTAAAGCAGGTCAGGCCGGTCAGGTATTGTCGTTCTTCTACGAGGCCCTGCCAACAGCCAACGTTCAACTGGCCCTGCTTGTTTACGACCTTAGCACGCGCCCCTTTCACCTCAGTGACTATTTGTTAAATTTACAAAACGGACAGGGCAGACGGTTCGATTGGGGGATACCCTCTCGAAGGATCAGCAGAGGACAAGGGGTGTTAATTCCTCAAAGATGGCACCGAAAATTATTGTTAAACTGGGGAAAAAGTCAGGGTTTTCATGGAGGGCAGAGAAGACCTTTCTCTCGGGCTTATGTTAGCATTAAATATTTTCACCTAAAATCATTATTATAATATTAAATATAAATTGAAGTATTCGCTAAACTAAATGTAAAATAAAAATTTAAAAAAAGAATAGAGTTTCTAAATCACTTTTAAAATATGCATGGCTTGCATTACTTATGTTCCAATATTATAGATTTATTTTCGCCATCAATCAACTGTTAGAAAATTCGATACAAAAATCCAACTACTTTTTTGTTTAAAACTATATATATTACTGCAGCCAAGCTCTCTCCAAACACTAATTAAATCAGCGAGAGCACTAAAACAATCAATCCGAGTCCACCCCGGACCCCGGATTCCGAATCCTGTATTCCGAATCCTGAATCCCGAAGACGGGACCCCAGAGTAATGGGCCATAAACACAGTGTGCCGGGGTCCGGCTAAAAGATTGGCATTAGTAATGCGTTTCCTCTTTTCCCGCTTTTGCTTATTTTTGCTGTATTTTTTGTTGTATTTTTATACCACCGACAGGCTGCTGACTGCGAAGTGGAGCTGGTGCTCAAAGATTAATGCGACAGCCATTGAATATTTATTAGTTGTTACTTTGCATATAATTTGTGGGCCAGGCCCAGTTTTCTGAGCTGCCATTGATTTGCCGTCTGCCATTTGCTTGCCATTTAAATGTGGAACCTGTCGGGCTGTTGACTCTGCGGTTTTAATTTGTCAGAGTGCGCTAATACGAAATTAATTTGCCCTGGCTAAGCGGGACGCGCTGCCAAGCTACTTGTCCAGTTTGCGGCCAAGACAAATGGCGTCTGTTGTTGAAATATTAAAAAAGGACGAAGAACGAGAACGAGAAGTAAAATTCTTTTCGTGTTTTGGCCGAGAAGCAATTACATTAAATAAAACAATAACAAAGAGAGAGTGTAAAGCGGACAAGCAAACAAACAAACAGGCAGACAAACAAAAGGCAAACCCACAAACAAACACAAACACATATGCTGGCCTGGCCCGAAAGGCAGAGAGCGGCAAGACAAATTGTTGCAGCAGCTGCATGTTGTGCCAATAAACAAAGCCAAAAGCACAACAGCAAAGGGGGAATCAAAACCAAATTAAATAAAATAAAATAAAGCAAACAAGGCAAACCAAATAATAAGAATATTGCATTAGTTTTAGTGAATGCCTGGGGGCTAGTTTCAGTTCGGGAGTCCTGCAGTTCGGGAGTCCTAGAGTTCGAGAGCTCGGAGCTTGAGAGTTCCACAAGATGGGGCGTCTGTTTCTGTTCCTGGGCAGCGGCTAAAAGCATTAACCGCACTGACAGCCCAACAACCGACAAGCTGGTAACACACACGAATCCAAACAGGACGAAAGACGAGGGACATAGGACACCCTGCAACCCACATCCACACACACTTGCACTTGACTGCATCGGCGGTCCAAAGCTGGTGACACGCTTCTACATCGGCGACAACATGCTGCCACAGAAACGGGAAAGCGGGAAAAGCAGGAGCAGAAGGAGCATGCGAATTGGGATTGCCAGCCCTGCCTGCCCGAAAGCAAAATGTTTTTACACTTAAAGACAAAACCAGAGATTCGCCCCGAACCGAACACACAGCTCCCAGCTTGTCAGAGGCTGGGCGCGAAAATCTCCCGCCCAGCTTTTCAGTTTTCCGTTTGGACTCCACTCCCAACATTGAAACGTTTGCGGCTGCGGTTTGTACTTTTTGGTCTTTGAAGCTATGCAGCTCTGTGGGTGGCGTTGGGTGGCTGTGGGTGGCTGTGGGTGGCTGTGGGCTTGCTGGCTAATGGGGGGCCGTGGGTGTCGTGCCGTAGTGGCCAAGTCCTCGGCAAGCTGTTGTCGCTTTCATCCTCATCCTGGCATTGCATTGACAGAAGATTAGTGTGAAGCAACAATGTGAAAACAGCGCTGCAAGGGTGCCTCACATACTGACACACTGAGCAAAAAATACATTTTGTATTAATATTATACAATACAATACAGATCCCTAGATCTCAGTGATTTTATTTTAGAGTTTGATTTGTCTACTGCAATTTTAATAAAGAATTATAAAATTAAAGAATTTCTTATAAATTTATTTCTATAAAAATATAAATTTAAGTTTTTGGGTTCAGATAAAATAGTTGAAAATTTAGCTTCTAGATATGATTGTATTGTAATTGAAAATAAACTTGTTTTTAAAGAATCAAAAATAAAAGAAAATGTCCTGGATATTTTGCTTTATTTTTGATATTATTTTAGAAAAGTATCTTTAACTTAAACATTGAAAAATACATAAATTTAAGTAATGATTTTGGTTACAGATAAAAAATGGAAGATATATCTTTAAGAAATGATTGTAAAGAAATTAAATTTTTTTTTAAATAATCAAAATTAAAGAAAAATGTTCCGGATATTTTGCTATGTTTTTTAGTTTATTTTCATAAAAATATCTGATTACTATTGTTTATTTTGTCTTTAGAAATAGATAGATATAGATTTTATTATAAGCCATATTAGTTGGTTATGGCAAATATCCATTTAATCACGTATACGCCATGGTAAACGAAGAGTTTTCCCCCTAAGATTGGCCACATTTTCCCCAGTGCACAGCCGCAGACAGCTGCATTTGGCGAGGAAGCGGATGACAGGTCCCGAGGACCTGGGGGCGAAGACATTTTTATTGCGGTGCGTTTGCTTTTAAAGTTGTTCCGAATTGCATTTGCCAATGTCGCTGCTGCTGCTGCTGCTGTGTGAGCCCCGCCGCTCAAAGATTACATAATTTAACGAAATTTAATAAACATCAACACCAACTGTGCGTCCTTTGTGCGAAAAACTTGAGCCAGGGTCAGGAGTCGAATGTTGGATGTCGACTGTTGGCTGTTGGATGCTGCAAACTGTGAGACTGTGCGACGGCGAGGTTAAAGGTTGAAGGGGATGTGAAGCAGCTAAAGCTTTATTAAATTTCACGCACGCCACGCTTGCTGGCGAACCTGAAAATAAATGCACATGCTGGAAAACTAGCACCACTCCACCGCCAAGCGATCCAGCGATTTTTGCGCTGCTGGTGACTGTTGCCGGCGAATGGGGTGCAAAATGTTTTCACATCTGCATATAAATTCCTCTCATTTTTGTTCGCACTCCGACAGGCGGCAGGCAGGCAGCTTACACACGCTGTTTTGGCCACACTCCGCCACTCTGCCGCTGTTGCCAATATTTGCATTTGCATTCTATTCCACATTTCTGTTTTTTCCTCTTTTTTTCGTATATTTTTTTCACCCGCTATTGTCGCCTCCCGTACGCTTACACTGTTTACATAAACATTTCTGTCTTTTTTTTCGTCGACACAAAAACATTTCGCTGCACAAATTTACATTTAAATTAAATTTTAAGTGCATTTTCAAATAAACTAAGTTGCTGGCAAAGGAAGAGAGCAGGGCAGAGAGGTATGGACGATGGTGGGGCAATCAAAACTCAATGCGTGCACTTTGTGTTCACGCTCCTGTGATATTCGCATAAGTCCGAGGTGGGCAAAGGGGCGAAGGGGCGTGGTAGTGGTCCTGTCAACGACAGGTTACGGGTTAAATGCCAGCAACATGGCCAACACAACATGGTCGCAAATCGAGGTGCAAGTATTATATGGGTGGGCCTAGCCTAACAACACCGCTGCCGCCATCGTCACACATGGCCATATTGATTGTTATCAATTTTCGGTTATTACATGGCCAAGCGCTTGCCATTTTCATGGCGATTTTTCACTTGTTCAGTTTTTCCAACTGCTGTTGCTACGAATAAATTGTTGGGGCACAAAAGGTAAATGTGTTCCGTACACTAGGGTTGGTTAAAAAAATCGATAGCATACCGATACTACCGATGATTTTACAATTTAGGAAACATCGATGGCTTGGGCCCAATACCAAAAGTATCACTCAGAAAAATAATTTAATTATACATGTAATTTTTGGTATTTTTTAAGAACATACATCTAATTCAAAGTATTTTATGTGTTTTAATTTGGTCTCACTCTAATCGCGTTAAAACTTAAATCTTTTTTCTTTATGTTTTATGATACAAACAGAAATTTTTATTAGTCTTTTTTTCTCATAGTTTTCCTTAATTTTTGTTATTTTATTTTGTAGTTTTCTTTAATTTCCGTAGGAATCGAAAATATCGATAGTGTTCACTATCGAGGTTTTAACAACCTCGTACACCGTTCGAAAATCGATTGTATGAATTCAACGATCAGAGAGAGCTCTTCTACAAAATTATACGAATGCCTCCCAGGACAGTAAATAATTTGGCAAATATTAAAGCCACTTAAAAGCCAGGGACCGACAATAAAACGATCGCTTGGTGTTTATTGGGTTAGAAGAAACATGTCCTGGCCAAAAGGGAAATTCACACCCCAAGCAGAAGTTTTGACTCCAGTTTCTGTGTCTGTTTCGGTTTAGTTTCCGTTTCAGTTTCTCAACTGGTCCCAAATGAGGATTGGGAGCAAGTGGATGAAGAAGAAGTAGAAGCCAAATAAAACATTACCGGGCAAAGTTTCTCTATGCATTTTTGATTGTTCTCAATTGTTTTGGCAATTGTTTGCAGGGTATCCCACGGTCCATTACCCTCCTCAGCTGCAAAATGTTTTTCATTTCGACTCCAGCATGGAATTTCGTACTTGTTTCCATTTATTTACCAATTTTGCCATTGCCAGTTATATTTTTCGGTTATATTTTTGTGGCACCAGCTAAATATGTACGTGCATCGAGAGATTTATGTTTTTGATTTTTATTGAAGCCGAGTGCATCGATTATACTAACAGCAAATTGAACTAATAAACGAGATTTATAAATAAATGCTTGCCGCATGTAGATATTTATTTTTCGTATATCGCCAAGCCCACAAAAACCAAACTAAGCCGGCAAATGGATTCAAAACCAATAAGAAACACAACATCAGATGCGCATTTGAACATGTTTGTATTTTTGCCAAATATGCTCTCTGCACTGGAATTAATATAATATATATAAATACTTTTTACCTGCCATAAACAGAAATGCGACTAGGCACACAAGAAAACTTGTATGAACTTCAAATGGAAAGAAATTGTAGTGCAAAGTTTATAAAAATAATGAAAAATAATAAACTTAAACAACTGTCTTTATTAAGTATAACATCAATATTAATTTTAATTGTTTTTACCAAAAATCATACTAAGCCGGTAAATGGATTAAGAGCCAATAAAAAAAGCCAATATCAGGTGCTCATTTAAACGTGTTTGTATTTGTGCCAAATATTCTTTCTTGACTCAGAAGAAAAATTTTATCAATTTCTAAAGAAAAAAAATTTAATAAAAATAAAAATCCAAACAAATATTTGTTATATTTATTAATATACGTATGTAACTTAGCTCTCTTTTTAATGAAGTACAAGGTAAAGATTTATTTTAATGCCTTTTCCTGTGTTCTCTTGCCAAAGGATGAAATTCGATCTGGTGAGCTTATGTGTGTAGGACGCATCTTTTCATTTATTGCTTAATTTATATATGGTTGGGTAAATAAATGAAATGATGAAAAAGTAAAACAGCAGAAGCCACGAGTTCGCGACGCAGAAGGGACAAACGAAAATTAATGACAAAATTTAATGGACACTTGTACTGCGGCCACGCCCCCTCACCCAAATCCCACCCATCCGTGAACGCCCCCTTTTCCCCGCCGAGAGTGCGTGGATATGTTTACACACACTTATGCAGTGCTACACTCTCCGGCAATGAAGTTTACTTATACATTTAAGTACGCGTCGTATTTAATGGAGTGAAATTGCATGCCAGCGCAGCTGGAGCAACGCAACAACCAAAACAACAACATCATCAGTTGGTCTGGCAAAAAACAAACAACAAACGTTAAGATTGTTTGACGTCAGCCGCTTATGAAGCACCCTACTGCACTCCTGCACTTTGGCAGCCCGACGAACCCAATAATGTCTCGAGGTTTCAGCTGAAGTTGAAGTTGAAGCTGAAGTTGCGGCTCGAGTGGTGCGCTGATTAGCTGCCGGTTATCCCGGCAAATAAGTTGTGATATATCCCCCTGTCCCCTTATTTCCCTATCCCCCATCCCGAAGATCCCGCTGACAACTCGACGGCGAAGGTGATGTTGGCACAGTTGAAGAGGCCCAGGGTTTTGCATGATGGAATATTTCGAGCTGCAACTATTCACGGCATACACGGAGAGAATTTTAATTGAGAGTTTTTAACGCATTCAACATTTATACACAGAAGTAAAGATTGTAATGTAGGGAAAAAACATATAAAGAAAAAAAACTTAACTTGAGAAAATAATAAAATAATATTAAAAGTACTAATCACAAAATTAGCTTGACATTTTTTTGTAGTTGTAATTTATTATAGGAAATATTAGCTATAGGAAATATTTAAATATATTACTAATGAGGTATATTTTTATACAATTCAAATACGGGAAATTAAAATGCTGAATATTTTTATAAAAAGATGTGTTCGGTTTCTAAAACAAGTTCACACACGGCTTTGTTGTAGAGCATAAATTAGTTACTGTAAAATAAATCTAGCAGTAGTATTAAAATATATAAAACTTAAAATACAAAACAATTAAACACTTTAATTAATCTAATATCGTAAAAATAATGGTAGTTTATAAGACAGGAATGAAAAAATTATATAGTTTTTTTATGTGCAACCTCTTAATTGCACCGAATGCTTTCAGGTCGGATCTCATCACCATCACCAGATGTAGATGTAGTGCAAAAAATAATTCCCCCAAAATGCAGCCAGTGTTAAAACTCCATCATTCCGACATTCTGGCATTCCGGCATTTTGGCATTCTAACATTCGAGCATTCTGGCACTCCTGGCTGCCTAAAGACGCCGCTTGGTGCAAAGGAACTTTCAGCTCATTAACTTAAAAACTTGCGGGCTCTCGAGCTGGATCTTAGGATTTGCCTGAATGCAGAACATGCATGACAAAGCCGGCCCGAGATGAACCAAGCACTCCACAAAAAAAAAAGTACCGCAGCATTTTTAATTTACTACAGAAATTACAAGCGAACTGCGATGGCTGCTGCGTGAGAAAAAGTATTTTTCTTAAAAGCCGAAGGAGAAAAACATCGTCGGCGGGTGGAGGGGGAGGGTGAGGGGGAGGGGGAGAGATGAAAATATAAATAAATAAAGCGAGGTCGAATGCAGCAGCAGCACTCTCGTTCGTCCTGTTCGCAAACAGTTCGCCCAGCCCAGTCAGTCAAGTCACTTTGTCATTCCGAGTGGAGCGGCAGCATCAACAGCATCCTGCATCCCATATCCTGCAGTCTGAATCCTGAATCCAGGAGCCTGCCTCCACATCCACACTCACATTTGCATGACGTCAGGAGTCGAAGGAGGCGGACTGCAGGATGTACTACTGGTAATGGAACTGGTGGATCTGCACTTTTTGCCGCCGCCAGAGTTCTTCATTCCCATTTTTTTGCTGCTCGCCGGCGACGGGGCGACGGAGCTCTTGTTGGTTTTATGCTGGCAGCGTGTATATTTAATTAAAACAGGATTAATCTAGCAGAAACAATACTTCACTAAATGCAGCAGCAGCAGCAGGAGCAGGAGCAGGAGCTGGGCTGCCTGTGGTCCACGGACTCCAGCTTTAGCTCCATTTCCAGTTTCGGCTTCTGCTCCAGCCTGCGGCTTGGCTAACAGACTCGTTGGCTTGGCTGGCAGCCGGATTGGGGGAAAACTGTAGGAAAGCCGTCGGAACCGGAGGCGGGTTATGGCAGAGGGGGAGGAGGGGATGCAGGTGGTGGCTGGTGGTGGTGGTGGGGAGAGAGGAGGTGGAGCGGCTGACCTGGCTGCCAGATTCGTCCGAGCTTAACACAAACAATGGCGTTAACTGCTCATGCTCAGCCTCGCTCACTCACACTCACACTGGGGGAAAAGCGCACAGCCACCAAAAAACAAGGATCATATTTAATATTTAAGGAATGCTTCCTGTTTGCATTGCACTTCTTAGAGTAGCAAGCATAGATAGTTTTTAATATTCGAACTTCAAAAGAATATGAAACACTGTAAACCAAGGGACAATCGTTTTATTAACACTAAACAGCAAAGTTATAAAATTGTCTAAGATATTAAATGGATCTCAAATCCTATGGTAGAGACGGTTTCGTTTGGATAAATAAATTATATATTTAAAAAAAAATATTATAAAATTGGTATGCCTTTTTAGAATATAATATCTGATTTTTGTTTTCCTTTACAAAATATTTATCCTATAGATGTGCATATTGCCCACCAAATTTAAGGTCTTAAAAATACAAAACGAAGTATGTACCGTTTAAAAACTGAGACAACAATCGACTTACAATCGAATTAGCATGTTTGTTTATGTTTTAAAAAATATGTTCATATCAAAACTGTATTTTTTATCGCTGAGTATAATTCACAAAGCCAAATTATTCATAGATATATATAATGAAATTGGTGTTATCAAAGATAATTGTTATTTATTTTTCTCGGTGCACACACACACACACGCACCACTCACTCGTCAGCTTTAATGCAGTGGGGCCCCAAAAAGTATGCTACGCCTTTTGATACGTTATGCAGATCCTTGGCAGAGCGCCGCCGACAGCTTAGCAGCGCGCTTTCAATCATTCAACTTCAGCCTTGGCTTCTGCTCCTCCAACTGCTGCTCCTTCCAATGTTCCTCCGACTTGGGGCTTCGTTGCCAATCAAGGAAATTGCGTGCTCACATGTTAAACGGGTCGGATGAGGGGTGCCAAAACAGGACAAATGGGTAGGAAAGAATAACATCAAGCCAAACAGTAAAGTGGGCGAAACGCTTTTCGGCCATTTACTATCGACTTTAATTAATATTTACCTCCCGAACTGGAGCTGCATAGCTTTCAGCAGCCACTATTAGCCGGGGCAAACAGTTTTAACAGCTTTTTCGTTTGCCTTCACGGATGTTTTGACTTTTAGTCCATCGGGCCACATCAAAAACTTGAAGCGCAAGTCAAACGGAGGGCAAATAAACAAAATATATGCCAAAGCGGTAGCAAATTTCATCGCTCGCCAAATATTATTTCATTTTTAATATTTTGACCAACGGAAAGGAAAGAAAAGAAAACAACTTGCGCCGAGCAGAGGAGGAGATTGAAATCCAAGAGCCGAAAACTAAGAACCGAGAACCAAGAGCCAGAACAAGAGACGGCTGAGCTGCTCCTGAACCTAGCAAAAATCCACACCAGGAAGTGCTATACACAGGCAATGCCAACAGCAACAGCAATGGCAACAAGAACAACAAAGGCAACAGGAACAACAAGAACAACAAATACAACAACGGCAACATGAGTCGAAATTGTAGTTGTACAAACACGTCAGCTTTTAAATTACTTGGCCTAAAGGTAAATTGAGCGGAAGTTAAAATGTTGGAAAAACAGCACGAAAAAAGCAAAACCAAAAACACGGTGAGCTGGTCGGTGGGTGGTTCAATGGGTGGTGGGCTTAATGGGTGGTTCAATGGGTGGGCGGTGTAACGGAATACAGTGCCAGTTAAGTGGGGGGCAAAGGAGGGAAAGGGGGTGTGGCGGCGGTGTCCATAACAACAGCAACAAGACCAACGGAGTTCGTGGAGAGAAAAGGCGGCACACGGCAAATTTGCCGGGAGTAAACGCAAGAATAATAACAACCGAAAGCAAGTTTTTCGGCTCAAGTTGTTGTTTTTTCAGTTCTGTTCTGTTCTGCTATGAAATTCAGTGGCATACAGAACGTAATTTCAACTAAACGAACCGACAAACAAAAACAAACAAACAAATAAACGGACGAACGAACGAACGAACAGCAACGAAATATTATTTTAGCTGGCTTGCATCCTTCCTGCAGCCTTGCGGCCACCAGGAGATTCCTGCTCCTCCATGCACACCTATACCATCCACCCACCTTCTCTACATTCATATGCCGGCAGGGATAAGTTGGCGAAATTGTGCAATAATAAAATATTTGCAATGTACTCGAAGTGCGGCGGCGGCTGCAGTGGCAAAACGCCACCAACAGCGACAGCGGGCTGGCAACTGCATTTTCATAAAGTGCAGCTCATAATAAAGCCGCGGGTGGATGGGCTGGTGGTTCCCACACCCCTACACCCCTCTGAAAACCCCTCGGGGTCCAAATAAAAGGCACAAATAAATATGAGCAGCAGCATCCACAACAGCAGCAGCAACAAGCCGAACCAAAACAAACAACAATGGCAAGAACCGTCGACTGTCGAGCAGGAAGGCCAAAACAAAAAAGCCAAAAAAACATAAACAAAAACAAAAAAACAAAACAATACAAAAGGCGATGCAAAAAATATAATAAAGCCCGCGAAAATATTTGCAGCGGGCATTGAGAAATGTTGCGCAATAAAAATTGCATTTTTATGCTGATGTTTGAATTTCGCATGCAAATGAAAAACGAACAGTGCCAACCGAAAAATAACACTCGCGATTCGTAAGTTTGGCCATCGGAAGGCTCGACCATTGGGTTACCCGATATCCAACTTGGGCTCTCGGACTCAACACTATCTAATTCGATGGATTGATAAAACACTATCAATACGCTTATCTCAATGATTTCATCGTAATCATAGCGTCAAAGGTATCGCATTTTTGGAATTGTCAGATGTGTCAGTCAGGATGTGGCTATCGCGAATGAAAACAAATATGCAACTTTGACAGGATAAATAAAATAAATAAAATGAATAGAAAATCTAAAATATATTCAGAATAAATTTTCGTCTGACCAAAGGTAACCCAAATCTCTTTACAAAAAAAACATTGCTTAAATAAATCAAAATTAAAGGTTTACATTACCTACTATAAATATTTAGTTGTTAATATCCTTATGCTAGTCACATCAGTTTTAGAATTTTTCTACGCCGTTTAAAATATTTATAGGAAGTTTAAATAAGTTAGGAAATATAAATAAATATTAAAAGATTAAACAGTGAAATATACACGATTGTTTTTATTTACTTATAGTTTTAAACCATAAAAGGGATATTCGGTATTGGGATAGCTCCCTTTTTTATGAAAAAATGTCAAATACTTGATCCATTTGAAGTTTTAACTTTAACGTGCGGCTATAAAAGGGAATGCCACCATGCTCAATTGCAGTTTTGCGGCCAAATGGAGTGGATTTAATATGCCTTTGATACCCTCTGTCTGTCTGTCGTGTTGCATAGACAACAAAATGGTCTGGAAATAAAAAGGGGAACTTCAACTGGGCTACAACTAGGAATCTCGGGGCAGGAAGTGGCGCTACCGCTGCCGTTGCCGTGCTTTTCCCTCCTCCTCCTCGGGCTTCTCGGATTTTCCCGCTTTTCCTCGGCTTTTCCCTCGCTTTCCGCTCTCCGGCTTACTCCCCACTTTCCCTACACCGGCTTAGCTGAGACTTTGCGCCCACGCTCCACGTGTTTATGACTTTGAATTGCAACTTCATCCGCCGTGTGGGCCGCTGTAGTCCTTAGTCCTTAGGTCCTGCTGCCTGTTGTTGCTGCTATTCCTGTTGTTTCTGTTGTTCCTGCTGGCTGTGTTGTTGTTGCTGTTGTTGCTATTACCGTGTGCCGTTCGCTGTCGGTTGCAATGATGGCGGCGCATAGCGCGCATTGTGACGCGAAATGGCGTCGACTTGAATAATCCAACATGGCGTTTTGTGCCGCCGCCGTCGCCGCCGCCGAGAGCGCTGCACTATGGTAGTATTTGTGTTTCAGCTCTGTGTTTGTGTGCGTTGTGTTGTCTGTTTCCGGCAGCCGGATAAAAAACTTGGCGTTAAAGTGTTAATATTTTGAGTTTTGAGAGCGGCACTGGCAGGACATGCAAATGCTGTACAACAACGTCTGGGAATATATATACGTACAGAGGGTAGAGGATAGTGGGTAGCGGGTAGTGGGTGATGAGGGGTCACTGGGGTCGCGCCATAGAGCTTTTTCAGCTGTTTCCCCTTGACGCTGACACTTGTTCAATTCAAATAGCACGCCAGAGCCCCGACATTGATGTCCTGGCACGGCATTCCGCCGCTTTTCCGCTTTTCGGGCCTAGCTCCGTCCGGAATCGGTTCGGTTCGCTTTGGCTATGGAATCGACTATATGGAATGGAATGGCGTGCCCGGCGAGCCGCATTTATGTTATCTTTAATTTTTCACAACCAAATTGGCCGTGGGAGTGCAGTTCGAATTGCCAGACAACAAGCATATTTATTTATATTGCCTCGCCGCTCGACCCCAATGCGAACTGTCATGAAGTTGCTGGCAAGATGAAGCACTTCAGTTGCCATGAAATGGGAGAAATGGCGCTGGCAAATTACCAAGTTGAAACATTCAGGGAGTTGCAGAAACACGCTGTCAATTTAATGAGATTTTCTAAAATGAGAGTGTTGGCCATTTAGAAGAAACGGTAAGATTATTTCCCGAAAAATTGTGTGAAAAAAGGCCGATTGTTTTGGCCAGCTAAAATCATATAGAATCGATCCATATCACTTTCGGAACGATTTAAAAAAATGTTTTTTTTTTAAATTTCTATATTTTACAATTTATTAAAAAATTTAAAAAAATTAAAGTTGTTAGATTTGAATGCCAATCGATTGAAAATTTAATAACGAGGTATGACATTTGCTATTTGAATTATTATTTATTTATTATTGTTTCAAGCAAAATACCGCTTATTTTGATCGAAAATAATGATCTGGATTTAATTTCGAAAAATAGGTTTTTCGTAAGTATTTTTTTGGTGCAACTTGTCCAAAAAGGATCTTCAATCTAAAAGACGCAGTGTTTCGTACAGCTAATAACCCAATTTATCGATTTAATTTATTTTGACAATTTTTCTATTTTTTTCGGATTAAAAACTGATTTTTTTTGTGTAAATCCTAATTCTCTCTTACTGTGTTTATACGATGCCGAATTCACGCTATCATTTCACGCTTTCGGCCGATTCGTGTCTGTATAAACGCCATTTCGTGAATTCGGCAACACACGAAAGTTGACTATGATTTCAGCCTGAAAGCGTGATTTGGTGATAAGCAGATCTGGTAACTCTGTATAAATTATCGACGTTGCCAGATCGCTAGAAATTGAAGGCCCTTTATAGGCTATTTCTCCACTCAGCGGTATTAAAAGTTAAAAATTATCACCTATTTTTACCAGTCCGGCATCCCTATCAGCTGAGAGTGAATAAAAGCATGAATTCTCGGCTGTCGTATAAACAGGGGTTATTTCTATATCGCGCTTTTAAGAAATCGTGATTGCCATCGTATAAACATAGTATCTGAACACTGTGGTATCCAAAGGCAGTTTCTTATATATTTTAATGGGAGTTTAATAGAGTATTAAATCAAAAGGCAGGAAACTGCTCATTAATTATTGTTTAAACATTTTCAATAAAATATGTTCTCTTTAACTCCTAATAAACTCTACAATCGTGTTGGCCAATATTGAAACTACAGGATGCCAAAATACCACCATTGATGTTAAACTTAACTTATGCCAATCAGTTGGCCAAAATCAACGCCGCATTAGTGTTGGCTTGGCTGTGAACCAATGTTTGGCCATCGCCCATTTGATGGGCACCAAGGGCTCACGGAAGAGCGGTCACAATTGATGTCTTGGCCAATTAATCAGGCGGGCAATGCATTTCGTGGTCAGTTTGCCCCGAGTACCGCCAATTAGACCGCTGCGGTAAGTGTTCGCTTAGCTGGAAAGTGCCGGCCAAATGGAAATGCTCATACCATGAATACGGAATGACAAACAAGGCAGCATCAGCATCAGCATCATCATCATCATCACCATCACCAGCCCAATTAAATAGTGCCTTTTCTTTGTCGGTTTATCGCTGATTGGCCGGTGTAAATTTCAGTTTTACTTAAAAATTAATTATCAGCAACCTGGGATCGGCTTGTTGATTTTGCCAGACGGACGAGCGGACAAACGGACGGACGGGCAGCGGCGGTCATGTCACATTAAGCATACGCACTGTGTGCGCAGCGCATAACTGCCGGCAAGCCAAGCAATCAAGCGAACTGCCACTAAAGCCCCGCATCCTCCACAAAATCCCTCCCAGGCAGCCGACAAACCAATTCCAGAGTCCGGCAAACAACTTGCCAGACTGAACAGAAACTGCAGACTGGAAAAAAAGCAGCTCGCGAATTGTCAGGCTGGCGTTTAAAACCAGTTCGCATCAATTTAAGCGGACATATGCTTAACTTTACTTGCGGTGATTTTTCAACTTGGCCCGCAGAGTTGCAGTTGCAGGTAGTTACCTGTTTTCCTGAATATTTCGCCCCCTGTTCCCCCCTTTTCCCCCTCTACCCAACAAGGTTTTTTCTCCCATGGACTGGAGTGCTTTGCACATTGACAGCGTTAATTAACTTTTAATTTAATTTCGCGTAAATGAGTTTTTACTGTCAGCGCGCGTTGCTTTATTTAAGCTGACAAAAAACGCAATTTGCAATGCAAGAGTTTTTCGAGTTTCGAGCTTCGCGTTTCGAGGGGGACAAGCGATCGAGCGAGCATGCTTTTAAGCGCGGTTTTCAAATGTGGCTGCGATGTCGTCAGCCAGTGTCAATTTATGCCGCCAAAGTGAAAATCCAAACTGAAAGATTTATGCAGGCGGCGCACATACACATATATATTATTTATATTTTTTCGCTGGCAAATGTGATTTATACGAAAAATCTCAGCAACAACCAACACACGGTGTGTGTGTGCGTGTGAAATATTTTGCAGCGTTTGAGCTTTTTAAATTCAATTTCCAGTCGGAGTGAGAGTTTCACTCGCAGAGTCGCAGAATAGCAGTTGCAGACTCGGATTCGGATACGGATTCAGTTGCAGATGCCGATGGCAATGTCGATGTCGATGTGATGTCGAGGCCAGCCGTTGCATAAATAAGCGCTTTAGACCACTGTGCAAAAGGGGGAAGGAAGGAAGGGGTCCAACTGAAGAGCAGTGCAGTTTGGGCCGCACAGAAGGTGTGTGTTTTATTAATTGCCAGCGCCAATGCCGCAGTCGCCGCAGCAGCCGCGGCCAAGAGAAATATGCGAGCAATGCACGCATGCGGTTCCCTCAGTTTTCCCCTCCCAACTCTCAGCCCCTTCCTCGGTTGTCCTCGCTTTTTTACCCAACCATTTCGAGTGGCCGGTCGACAGTCGCCAGTCGTTATATCGTTAATGAAAACTGATTCTAGTGTCATTAACGTGCGAGCTCTCTTCAGACCAATTCGAGTGCAACGCGAGCAGTATCTTTCAGCGTCCTTGGGGCACCGCCGCCACCTCGACATCAGGACGTCAGGACGCCAGGACACCCTGACACATCCCCCTGCTCATCCCGCAACTCCTCCACTGCCAGCGGGCATGACGAGTCATTTAAACCGATGCGTCGCCAACTGAGTGAGCAACTGATTGCGTCCTGCCACTCCACAGTCTACGGTCTGCAGTCCACAGTCCACAGTCCACTGTCCTCTTCCGATCCCCATTCCCATTCCCATTTCAAACCCCCCCGCATTGTCCTCCTCGTTACTGAACCCGCTGACGACTTAATGACAGTCATACAAAATACGACAACGGTGCGAAAATTGCAAGGCTTGCCATCAACGCTGCAACGCTGCTCCCGATGATTACCTTTTAATGCAAATATAAAAAATGAAAGAACAACATAAAGCGATTGGAAGTCAAGGAGTCGAGACAAAAATGCTCTCGACGAAACCGGGGGAAATTAGTAAGCATTTTAGGTTCCGTTCTGTTTGTCTTAAAGGTGTATTGGAGTTCATACAAGCAAGAGGGAATTTAGGGTATTTAATTGTGTACCAATATTATTAACAATTGACCAAAAAACATTAAAATATTTAAATATTATCAAATAAATATAATAAATATTGAAAATATTATTTAAATAATATCAAATAGATATTATAACTAATGTTTAAATATTATCATAACCAATATGGGATAATATATGGGAATATGTCTTTAAATTTTTTTTATTTTATATTTTCTTTCTTTTTATTAACTATTTTTTCTCTATAATTATTAAAATGTAAGATTAATGACTTTTTTAATATTTGATTTATTTAACAAAAAATGTGTATGCAGAAATCAAAACAAAAGTCGTAACTCAGTGCAAATAAATTGGAAAAATGTATCAAACAAATAATTGACAATCTGTGCCAATAAAAATATTAAATTCTACCTTTGAAAGTGATATCCTTAAAGTAATTAGAAATGTTTCACAGGCCTTAGCGTTACCGTCATGAAGGCCTGCCCCAGAACAGGCCGCCTCAATCGCTGTACTTCGAACATGAATGATTCAATAATTGTTTGGATTCGTCCTGTTCGACTTGATTGACAAGTGCAAGCCGCCTGCTTGAGTCGGACACGCCCCTCGATGGGCAGGGTATAATCAAACGCGATGGCAGGAGCAAAAACAAAGGCAGCCGTCCGACAAGCTGACAAAAAAAAAATCAAGGAAAAAAATAAAACAAGCGAAACAGAGCGGCGGCCCGAAGGGGAATCGCGGCATCGGGGATCTGGACAGAGCTTCACTGCCATGGCATGGCATGTGTAAATGACGCTTAAAATTGAAAAATTAAATGAGAAATTATTATGTGTGGCAGCAGGGGGCGGGGGGAGCAAGAGGATTCGGGGTATCCTGCCCGGTGGGACATGTGCGTTAATGTGCGAGTGTGAGACGGCGCAGTGTCATTAAATTAATTTGTCAAATATGTATAAAATAATAAATTACCTTTTTGTCAGTTACTCGTTTATTAATTTGTACATGGCAACAACTTTTCGGCGCCGTGCGAAAAAAGGAGCAAAGGGGATAAAAAACAGGACGCGGCAGTGTCCAGAAGTCAACTAGCATAAAAAATTATGATGTGTAAAAAGTAAACACACACGCGGCGGGAAAAACTGTGTGGAAAATGGGAGAAAGTGGCGGTGAGTGGAGTGCGATGATGAAGGTGGAAAAAATTGGACAAATTGCCTGGCTGCTCATCGTGTATCGTTTAATAGAAACGGCCGAAACCTATATATACACGTCACATGTTTTCGGGGCATTTTTATTTCACAGCTCTCTGGCCGAAAGTTGAATGATTTATGATTTATTCAATGCAGCGGCCAAAACGATGCAAACGAAGCGGCTTGTGTGACTTTCTGTGTCTCTCGGTGTCTGTCTGTTAAATTATTTTTTAATGTGTCTATTAAAAAATACAACAGCTGCATCAACAACTGCTGCAACAACTAGATCAACCGTAGGACTGTGCGGTAGGTGTTCGGTGGGCTTCTGGGACGAACGAGCGAATGGATCGAATTGGGGATTTGGCGCCGGCATTAACATGGAACCAATATAAATGGCATGCCAAATTGTAGTGGATGAACAAATTTGCCGCTTCATATGCGAGAGCGGCAATAAAAACTTGTAGAGCCAAAGCCAAATGCGATTTGGTGGGGCATTTGTTTTAAATTACCCTGGCGTGTAAGTGATGAACTGGTGTTGGTCCGGCCGGTAGTGCATATAACACAGCAAATTGAGCAGTCGGCATAAAACAACAAACCAACAAACCAACAAGCCAACTGAGCCGTTTTGCGGCCCCACACAAAAAAAAAAAAGAATCTGGAGCATTGAACTCGCCCTCGCCAAGGGATTTGCCAAAAACAGAAGAAAAAAAAGGAAACACATGATGAGCCATAAAACTATTGCAGTTATTTGGAGTAGATTGCACGGGCGGCGATACAGAGATACTTATGGGATAAGGTGGTCCTCACGGAATAAATATTTTCGTAAGCGGCCAAAAGGCGATTGCAATTCAGGCCAAAGCTCCGCTAATGCCAACCTATCCAGTTCCTATCATAAATACGAGCTTGTGAGACGGCGATTTTGCGGCTTCGAAACTTAGGAGCTCTGAAAATAATATGGGAAACGTGGGAAACTATTTTTTATTTCCTCTAGGATCAAATTTACTTGCAATAAAACCATATAACAATATAAAAAGATTTAATTTCATCTATGAAAAGCGTCTCGGCACACGATAGCGATCATCAGGCGACATATCTACTTGGTAGTAGTTGTACACAACAAAAGAGAAAATAAAATATAGGACTGAAATACAAAAAGAAGAAAAATATACATTATGAATATATTTATTAATATAAAACTCACCTAAAGGAATTATCAACCAGTGAGTAAAGAAAATACCTATGCCACAGAAAACTAACGATGAGCACACCAAACATCGAAAGCCCTGAAAAAATAAAGGAGTGGTCATAAAATTCTAAAATGCAAATTAGAAAATAAAGTGAACCTTTAAGACACCAATCAATAGCATGAAACCAGATATAATAAATGTTGCTCCACAAATGCATCCAATCACAAGCACTGAAAGTGGAAGCTTCTGCTGCTTTACGAACTCCATGATAAGAGCTAAGGTACATTTTATTTGGAATTAATAGTAATTTTGACCACAACAATTCCCTTCCTGGAATTTGAGGACTTAAAAAAACCTATTTTTCCTGTTTCGTAACTAAGTTTAATGATTTAATTTTCATCACAACTCATTTTAAATTAACAAATTCCAGTCAGGGCTTTCACATTTTCTCCAATGTCTACTCACGAATAAAAGCGATTCCAACGACTATGTTGATGCATGCCCAGAAAACGCAAGCCCTGTATTTAGTGCAAATATTCAATTTTTTTTAAAACGTGAAACTTCTGGCACATTGCTTTCACTAATTAAAATGTTGATACACAGATTTTGACACAAAAAGAAAATGTGTAACCAAGTGAAATCTAAAAGCAGATAAGGTTTGCACTTAAGAAAAATGTCACATGGCTAAAAAAACTTTAAAAAAATCTACTGAAATCTACATTGTAACCAAGTATCCATACAAAAAGGTGACCTCTTCTGAGACTTTGATACATTTCCCCCCAAAGTAAGCAAATAATGTCAATCAATTACAGCATTAAACTTTCCCCATTTAGTTAGTCGTTGAAGCGTAGAAAGTGAACACAGTGTCGCCGTCCAAACACCTGAACCCTTCCATTTTCATTTCCATTTCCACTTCGTCCACCTGTTAACTAATCAAATAACTGAAGCGACACGAAAATACCCAAATGTGGTCATGTCAATGGTTTTGGCCGCCGGCGCTGACAGTGTCCAAATCCAATGCAAACAAAAGTGCAAATGAGTTCGAGAGTGCGACGCTAAAATGTTTGCCCAAGCCAAAATGTTAATGGTAATGACAGCTCCGAGAATTCGTTAACGAAGCACTGGCACGTATGGGTATCTGTATCTGTAGTATCTGTAGTTCAGATCCCCGGATTCGGATTCGGATTCGGGTGAGCCCTCTGTGTCTATGACAATTTCCATCAGTGTACATCAGTGTACGTCAGAACACCCAAAGGCCAACAAATGCCATTAAAAATTGCCACGTGAAATGTTTTCAAAAGCCATCGAGTTCCCGGTACGCTAGCTCACATCCGAATCCTTCTTTTAGCCAACTAAATTAAAATATTTACGGGTAGATCTGCAGCATGTATCCCAATTATACGCGACCCAAAATATGATAGTTAGATGGCCAGACCAAAAACCAAAACCAAACTAAAACCGCACCAAGAAGACAACCCGGCTAAATCCCATAATTAAGCTTGTATGCATGTCCTCGTCCTCGTTGTCGTCCTAGTCGTCCTGGTCGTCCTGTTCGTCCTTTTTGCGTGCATGTGATGTATTAATTTAGAGAAATCCCCCGCCCACCCACTCAACCGCCGTGGCAAAAACAACAACCACATGGTCGAGAATGGCAACCGGCAACCGGCAACGGCCACAATTACACCTACAGGAAGGCAGAGAGTACAGGACAATGGCAATGGACCCCGGGATTTTCGAGGGGCGGGATTTTCGGTTCCCTGGGATCTGACGGTCTGAGGGTCTGAGGGTCTGGGTGGAGCAACAGCAAAACTATTTCACAGCTAAAAATGCTGTTATGCGTTTATATTAACACGGATGTGCCCGCACACACACTTACAATCATACACCCCGACATCCTGACACCCACTATATAGTATAGTAAAGTCCTGGAGCACGAGGACACGTATAAAGGTAGCCAGCATACATTAGCAGGCACGTAGGATGCAAACTAACTGTGCCATTGGACCAGAAATAGTATCAGCGATACGAATCATATGCGGCAGCGCCAAAAACGCAGACCTAGACCAGACCAGGTCCTTTCGCTCCTCCCCCTCGTTTAGCCACCCACCCAGGATACACCTCATTTATCCCCCATATAGCCACCCGATCCGGCGATGCGACTTGGTCGCACACAGGCATGTGGCATCCACCATTTGCGGGGGCTGCCCAAATAGAAAATGAAAATCCTGATATGCGGATAGGGATATCAAATAGAAAGCCCAAAAAGAAAATAAAAATCATATGCTTTTCAGAAAATATTCCATAATTATAGATGCATTCGCTGATTCATTCTGTGCCGCATTACACAATGCAGTATTTTCATTTGTTCCTAATAAACAAAAATTGAAAGCCGTGAAATGCTGATATCACCAAAAGGGAAAATGAAACCCAAGACCCAAATTCATTTCAGTGAATTTTCCATAAATATACGTAGATGTAAATATGCAGGCTCAAATATGTGCTGCTGTTTTATGCCATTGTTTATTTTGTTCAAGTCTTTGAAATTTAAGCACGTTGTGTCATAATTCCAGCACTAACTAATAATGAAAATATTTAAAAACAAAAGCAACAAAAATGTTATTATCATATTTAATAGTTGTTTGTATCCCATAAGTGTGTGCTAATCGTTCTGTCCAATTTGTATTCGTATTTTACTTTTATTTTGAATAAAATATACATATTATTTCTGGTAAATATTATTCAAATTAACAAGCTTTACAGCAATAATAATGCACAATTTATTCCACTTCTCAATTTATGTGTTACAAGATTGCATTTGCATTTTACAAATTATATCAAGAAAAATAATCGTTTCAACTTGTATTTAACAGAAACATTTGTGAACATTGTTTAAACATTTATTTTGATCAAATGTGTTTACGAAATAATATTAGTACACACAAAAAAAATCACGCCGGGATCAAATCGACATGTTTCTGGTATTATACGCTTATCGTTTTTACCATGCAATAATACTTTATTTAATAATATTATTTAGAATTTTCTACATTCCCTGCAAATATTGGATTCCCTAATTATCCAGCTTTTCTGAGACTTAGAAGATGTAAATTAGTAATCCATACCAAAAACTTGTGAAATTCCCCTCGCAATGTGCAAGTTTCGTCACACGCTAAACAGTTGGCAAGTATTAGAAAGGACTGGGGATTCGGGAATGGGGACCCGGAGGATTGGGGACTGGGTACGAACTCTGTAGAGAGGGTTCGGTTGAAGCCGTAGGTGGAGATGTATCCTTTGTGCCAGCATGGAGCGCGTTGGCAAAAGTTAGTTACGAGTGCGAACAATGATATTACGTAAAATATTTTGAAACTGCTGCCGTTGTCGACCTGCTCTCAGTTTCGCTGTTTTCTGCTAGAACGGCAGTAGTATGTGTGGGTGATACGGGGGCGTAGAATGGCAAGAGGGTAGGTAGGGGGGCGTGGCCAAAAGGGAGTTTCTGCGGCCATGTGGCATGTGACAGCAAAACGCTGCTGACTCCGGCTCCACCTTTGCCGTAATTGTGTCGCACATGACCCCTTTGGCCGGGAGGATGGCACTGGCACCCTTTTCGGAGATCGCAGAAGGACAATGAGTGGGTCTGAGTGCAATAACCACAATTTCAGATTGAGATGGAGCCCATCCTCAAGCCCACACCCAGCCCATTACATCCCCTCCTGATTCCTCTGCTAGCCTAAGCGTAAGCTCATTACGTTTTGGCTTTGTTTTGGACTAATTAAATTTGAATGACTATTTTCACTTAAAAACTTTTTGCCCCAATGGCTGGGTTTTGCTCCTGCTCTTCCGTTTTGTTTTTGTTTTTGGCTTTATATTTTTGTTTTTGTGTGTTTGGCGGTGGCGCCAGGTTTTGTTCAAATGTTGCTGGGGTTGGATGTTGGTTGGCTCTGAAACTCTTGAGTGAGCCATAAACAATGCGGCTGCCAGCCTGGCTAAAAACCCGACAAACGCACCCATTTCAGACCCCCGCCTTTCCACCAACCGCCCCCGTCTAAAAATGCCAAAGTGTCGCACGGGTGTCACACAAAATATTAGAAATGATACTTAACCACAGAATTGCAGAGCTTTCGCTTTTCGGATCGAGTGGGTGTGGGAGTTAATTGTTTGCGGGCCAACCGTTTTGGCCCCCTTTTTGGCCCCCTTTCTGGCATCCGAAATGCCAAACTGTGAAATTAGCAGCCGGGCCAAATGGCAACCGGAAACGTGCCGCAAGCCGGATATAAGCAACACTGGGTGCACCGAAATCAAATGGGGATGAATTCCACTCCATTCCATTTTATTCCATCGGGGGAAGTTGACAGCAACAATAAGCCAAACCATGCTAAAAAAAATAAACACAGAAAAAACTCTTTTCAATTAAAATCAAAATTGTTCGCTTGGCTGACCTCAAATACATTTCATGATTTTATTAGCCGACCAATAGATGAATTCGCGTATTTAAAACTTAATGCAATCGCTTTCACATTTGCTCTCTGCCTTTCCATTTGAGGCCATAAATAGCCAGCGGGATAAAGGATATTAATGGATTTTGTTTCAGCCGGCTAGCCATATAATATCTATATGCTTAAATGCAGACCGAAATGGAAATGGAAATAAAAGGAAATTAATAATAAGGAATAAAGCCGCCGCCGACAAACGATGCATAAATAAATAATACCTACAAACGTGCGTCTCCGGAATCCCGGAAAACCCGGACTCCTGGACTCGTGGACTCATGGACGAATGGACTCCGGCAAGGGCGTGGCGGAAAATCAATAACAACAAAACATTACTCGTCTGACCAGAAAAAACGACAACTACAACTACAAAAGGCCACTTGATTGTGGTGCACAAAAATTTAATTGTGCTCAATTGAAATGAAATCAAATGAAATTTGCGTGCAATTGTGTCTGTTGTTCTAGTTACGGGTGCTTGGGACCGTAATGCCAATATCTAGATTTAGCCAAATTGTTGAATTATTGTTGGATTAATTTTAAAAATGTAATATAAAATAAACAGTCCTTGAAAAATATACTCGTAAATATTCTCGTTTATATTTGGACATTTTATTGCTTCGCTCTGGACAAAATCATGTATTTTTTTAAAAAAACTTAAAATTAAGGATTTATTGCAAAAACTAGAATTTTCTCTGTACCCAAAGAAAAAAGAAGTTACAACTTAGTTAAGCTTTTGTGTTAAAATTATTTTAATTTAATACTTATAAAATGTAATAGAATTTATTACTACATTTTATAAAGTTTATAGGTATATTGTAGTTTAAGTTTACAATATAGTTATTTCAATTTATTTAAGCAGCAAATACATTTTAGAGCGCATTTATCAAGAATTTAAAGTATCTTTTTCTAAGGTCTTTCTCTCAGAAATTGATTTAAATTTAGGATTTTCGGAATTATCGACAAGATGATTATCAAATCGCAAATAATAAAGATTGGTATAAGCTTCCACGCATCCGAAATATCCCCTTGAAAATTCGCCGATTGCAATCATTTTGGATGAGTACTTCTATCTTTCAACGAGGCCATCCCAATCGATTGCAATGAATTTGTGGTTTTCCTCCCCGGCATTAAGCTCAACCTTTGGCTGTTCAACCAATTTAATATCCGTCATTCTTTCCCCTTTAAAAATCGAGCACGTGGAGCGGTTTCGGCCGTGTTTTTTGGTATTCTGGTGTTTGGTATGGTATGGTATGTTATGGGATCGCCCGCAGTGCTGGCGGCAACATCCAACTCGTTACCAAAAAGCTAAACCGTGCAAAATCAAATAAAAAGCTATGGTAATTGGCTGTCGGTTGTAAAATTTTACAATCGTTTTCCAGCGTTTTCAGTGCGTTGCTTTGCGTTGCGTTGCGTTGCCCGTTTTGTGGTTGAACTAGGGAAAGTTTGTTTTTGACAAACTAAAGCAAATGTGTCTGTGTGTGCGTAAAAATACATAATGCGGCACGTAAATGCGCATTAACAGGCGTTGCAGGCACACAGGCACTCACACTAACAGAAAAACAGGACAGACGATGCCAATATCAATATCCGTGGGTCTGATTAAAATGAAATATGAACATTAACCGCATTTGTTTAAATATACATCGAGACCGCACACACTGCGTGCAAACACTCACACCATTTCGTATATGGAAAATGGGGGAAAATAGGGGAAAATGGGAAATGGAAAATGGGCTATGGGTCCAAAGGCTTAACTAGGGGACTGCGGCTATTTGGTTGCGTTGAGATAATAGACAAACACACAAAACTGCGGACAAGAACATTTAATAATGAAATTGAATTTACAATTATTTTTGTTTTGTTTGCCAAAGCACACACACAGCACACACACGGCACACTCATACGCACACATAGACGTGCTCAAACAATGGATGCCAGGATGTGCGAGTATGTGGGCGGAATAAATATTTGATTTGCATTTAAAGCTGCATACATCAAAGCAACTTCCCCCGTCAGCGTCGGTTTATGGTTAAAATTTAATTAAAATCCCTTTGTTTGCCCATGCTGCGGTGACCAATTACATAATAATTAATGCTAGATTAATGCTGCCAACTCCTAGAGCCGAGAGAACAATGCAATCAATCTTCATGGCTGCCACCGCCGCCGTCGCCGCGAAATAAAGTAATCCAATGCTCAATTAACGCAGACAGTAAAATCTTAAGTAATTGCAATAAAACAGACTACCCCTCGAGTACATATCTTTTATAAAGTCCCTTCTTCTTTTTTTTTTGATGGCAGAGGCGCGAATCCTGGGCGACCTGCACCCAAAAAAAAAAGAAATAACAGAGATGGAGATGCCATAAAATCAACGCCAAGGCAGCGACAGGATGACGACGAGGTAAGTCAGGCAGGACTTTCTGGCTGAAGAGTCAAAGCGACTTTCGCTCCCCCGTTATTTTCGGGCCCCCGAAATGAAGAGCTTTCACATGTCTGGCGCATAAAAATGGAGCGTTGTTAAACGCACCGCTGGGAAAACGCGAAAAGCGGAAGAAGACGCCTCCGGAAACCGGAAGAAAACGGTGGCGCAAATGTCGCGGCCCAAGTTGCTGGTGTCAGTGTCTAAAAAAACCAAAAAAAAAACAACGAAAAAACAGCAGCAGCAGCAACATCACATCAGCAGCAGCAGCGGCATCAAAAATTGCTTATGTTTTCATAAAATGAAGCGCAAACAATTTTTTGACTGAAAAGCATAATAAAAACAAAAATACAACAACAAGGGGGATGGCGAAAAGGGGGCCGGCTGCTAAGCAAAAATCCCCACTCCACCATTTTCTTTGAGAGGCTGTAATCTGATTTTATTATAATTTTGATTTTGCTTTCTTTTCATAAATTTTATAACAAACCCCAAGCAGGCCGTATGCAAAAAAAAAAAACAGGAACACAAAAATAAAACGAATGAATGTGGAGTAAAAAAAAAAATAAGAATCAACAAGGAGAATTGAGCCCAAATAAAAACAAAGCATGCGCGTGCCTCCCAACAACCACGAGCAATAATCATAATAGCACAACACCACTGCGGTCGCCGAGTGAGGTTAACTAAGGTTAGGGTGGTATTAGGGGGTGGTATTTCCCGGGGTGCCACGCAGCGCTAGTGGGCGGCCAAAGGTAAAAGGTAAAGGGGCGGGGCAAGGACGCATTGTCTGTCTGCTGACTGTTTCCCTACATTTTTGGCGGCTGCCAAGCAGGCGTAAAATAATAAACGCGAAATAAAGTGGATGCCCACAAACAGGAACACGCACACACACACACCCACACCCTCGGATGCCCACCCACATGTGGTGAGCATACACTGGGGAAAACATACTTTGAAAAAAATACTTATCTTACAGAACAAAAAAGAAGTTGTAAAAAAACTATAAGTAATATGTGTCTTCTGAGAAGAATAGAATAATACTACGAATGTGTCCATAAATGCCGAACCAATGTAAAAATACAATAAAACTCTTTTAGAAGCCTTTGATAAGAAATGCAATTGATTAAGATCAAAATCCAAGCCAGAAAACTAGGACTTCTGATCCTGTACACTTTTCAATGATAACTGAATAACAACTTTTGAGTTTTAAGTCCGTAGAGAAGGAGTTTAAAAATTCAGAACCTTTTCTAATAGTATTTATTAAACAGTTTATCGTAAAATACGTTTTAAATTTATACGAAAAATGGATAAGCCTTTTGCCTAATACGTTATCTTATTTGAAATGTCTCTAAATATTTTAGTACTGCACATGTTTTATATATTTTTAATTATTCACAAATGCTAATTTTCTCTCGGTGTATATATGTGTGCGAATTACTAAGCCAAGGATACACGTGGAGCCAAGATGGCGACTGGAGACTGGAGGTCCTTTGGCAACTGGAAACTGGCAACTGTGTCTTTGGCCTGCCCAACGAAGCGTTTACACTGATTTTCGCTTTCAGTCAATTTTAAAGACAACTTGAAGCCGCATAACCAACCAACACCATCAGTGGAAGCAGCAGCATCAGCAGCAGCAGCCCATTTCCCTTCTGCTACATTTTTAATGAGATTAAAATAGGCTCACACAGTGCCAACAACACGGAAACAACAAGCAACTTTCGCACACACACACACACACACTCACGCGAGGGATGCGAAGGTGTGTGTGCGTACTTTATGGCAATTTGGGGACTTGTACAGGATTTTTTCCTTTTGGCCTTCACAATGAGGCCCCCTCCTCACAACTCGAATTTTAAAGAGTTGCCTAAAAGGTTTAAGAGATTTGACGCTTTCGGTCATGTGGTCCTGATGGGCGGCGACCTTATCCTCCGGCCACCTTCGCAACAGCCTCCATGTCCTCCTCCCGGCCACTCATTAATCTACAACGCATTAATTTCTCCGCCGCAAAATCCAATCTAAATTACATAAATCAACAAGCCGTAACGAAGCCTGCTGTGGGTGGAGTGGCGTGGAGAGGAGAGGAGCCCTCGAATGTCCTTCGTCGGTAGTTGGCATTTCCCATTCCCACTCACCATTTCGCCCCTCACTCTCGGTAATTGGGTCACTTGTATGCGAAAAAGCAGCGAACTGTTGCATGCAAAGTACATGCGACATCAAGGAGGCCAAAATGGGACAGGGGGTCAGAGGGGTTCTCTCCAGGCAAAATTGCGATGCAATCTAACAGCTACTTTGTCAAGCAGCAGCTGCAACAGAAACTGCAGCAGCAGAGGACTGCGACTGCGACTACATTTCGATTGGAAGCTTCGATTGCAGTCAGCTGGCATCGGCATCCCCGCCAGATTTGTGTGGCCTAATTAATTAATTGAAATTCATGAATTGCACATGCGACTGGCGCTTGAAGAATGGCAGACATCGCACTCAGCCGGGCGTTTAATTCGAGCTGACAACGATCCCACAGCCGAAGCTGCATATTAATTGCAATCAAAGCTCAATGGGCAACGTTTAAAACTAAAGGGAATGGAAAAAATAGGGGAAACGGGGAGGTGAAACTGGGGCTAAAAGCCGCAGCGAAAGCCGCTTAGGCACTCGGGCGTGTTTTAATTTATTAATGGGAATCCGTCGAGCTGCGTTTTTCCTCAATTCCAATACCCAGACCAATTCCATTTCCAATCCCAATCCCTTATTCCGTTTCCAATCCCGCTCTATAGCTACAAATCCAAGGCGGCCGCCGTTTGACCTACTGCCGCTTATCTGAGCGACGCGTAATTTTGATTATTAAGTGCCACTTAATTTAGTGGGCGTGTGCACTGGGGGACTACTACCTTTTCCCAAGCCGAAAACCAAAATCCGACAAACCAATACCTATTCGAAATATTGAAATTGAAATTGTCAATGTGCGACGACGGCGGCTTTAGCTCTTAAACCAATCGAACTGGTTAGCACCAATAGTGGGGATTGATATCTGGATCTGGTTTTCCCTCGTGGCGGTCGGCGGTCGTCGGTCATTTGGGAAATGCCGGTAGCCCGTCTTGGCCATTGATTAAGAAATTCATGATATATTTGTGTCAGATAAGCGCAGCGAAAGGTTTCCATTTTCGATTTACTAAGAGTGGGCAAGAAAAAGTAAGTCCATCAAATATTTACATATTCCACATGTCGAATGTTCGAAGCCCAATGCCTGGTAAAACGTGGGCAGGATCGAGGCATAAATCAGGTTGGAAAAGTGCTCGACTGGGCCAAAAAATAATGCTGAAACTGATATTCAGACGGGGGGATGGAAAAAATCAAAAATTAATTTACCCACCCCACAGCCACTTTTCAAAGGCAAAACTTTGTGCCAGCAAATTACTCAACTCGACTCAAGTTGCGGTTCTCAAGAGTGCATAATTAAGAGCTGTTTAGTTGGATGTTTTTAGCTCTGGCTGCTATATGGTGCAAATATCAAAATGCTGCATTTATTTAATGAAAATAATCAAGACATTTTGAGTTGGTAATTTATATATAATACAATGTAAGAGGAAACTTTATGACACCAGCCCAATTTTCGGCTAAAAGCTTACATAAGCCCACCGCTCAAGGGGTTAGGATGAGGAGGAGCTACCCAATGTTGGCCTAGTCAGTTGGAAATGTTTTGAAAATATTATGGATCGTCTCATTATACCCTTAGCATTTGAATTTTCTGACTATTTTCGAACTTGGTTTCCTCTCTATCTCTCTCTCTCTCGCGTAACAGAGGCGAATATCGTAAGTGGCGAGGGCGCACATTTAAGAGAGTGCCAAGTTTAAGAGCATGCGCTCTTTTCGAATTCGAAAAACCACGAAGCCGTTTTGGCGCTGATTTCAAGGGAATACATACGGGTCGCCCTGCTCCTGAGATACCGAGATACAATATGTAGGTGTGTAGGTGTGCATATCGAGTATGTGTCGGCATGTGCGAAAATCGCGGATGTAGGCCAATGGGTAGACGACGACGTCGGTAGAACGACAGCGACGACAAATACACGAGCAACACAAGAGCGCGGCACAGTATGCCACACAAATGCTGAATAGTTGCGGAAGGTTATGAATTTCCGTGAGAAATTACTACAAGTAATATGTGAGTGTTATATGGGCATGCAAAGGGGGAGGGTTTCGGGTTGGGATAGGGGATGTGGGCTGTGGGCCTTAGGGCTGCGAATATACGTAAATTGGTAGGACTCGCTCGTGTGTGGCCACGTGAGGCGTTATTCGCCAGTGAGTGTGCTCATGTGTGCAGGCCGATAACAATGTTGCACTTGCTAATGCATTAATTTTAATGCACTTTCGGCTCGGAACGGCTCGACTCGACTAGAAACCAGCTCTCTCTGCTCACTTAATTACTTGAATGCACCGCAAACTCACCAAGTCAGGGGTTATCCATCTTGCTTCCGATGCGCCTTATCCCTTAAATGAATGGGATACATATATATATATATAGATAGATAGTATATTTATCATGCACCCAGTTCGTCATTATCGCAAACGCTTTTGTCTTGGAAAACTCGGAGAACCGGATCCCGAGGCAATGGCCAAAGAATCCTTTGCTCCTTTTGCCGCCTGACACTTTTGTGACATTGTGCAAATGAATAATTGTGCTTTTCTTTGCTTTGCTGGCGACCACAACAACTGCACATCCGTTCCACATCGCTCGCTCAATGTCTCATCATCATGATTATCATGATTATCAACCACGTTCGGGGTCATCATCGCGTTCATTGTCGCCTCGGTTGGCGAAGAGCACGTTGCTCATTCGCCGGGTGGGCCATCATCATCATCGTCATCCTGCTCATCACCATCGCAGGGCCAGAATGTCCTGTTCTAGCCAGCCTGTTCGGCCATCGCCGTCCGACCGCAACAAAACAAGCAGCTAAACAGTCGCTTAGCCCAGCCAGCCTGACTACTGACCCCTTTTCAATGGACATCCGTTGGATTTAGCCCTGTCTCCACGCCGGCACTCGAAAAAAAGACGCGGTAGATCGCGTGAAAAGCCAAAGGAATTGTCATTTAATTTATAAGCTTTAAGACATATTGCATATTTTGTTATCGATTAATTCGCGCTTAGAAAAATCCTCAATTGCTTACAGAAACTAATCTAAATCCATATATTTATGGTCAAACATTTTCATTGGTCAAATCCAAATATCTAACAAATTTCCTTTTTTATGTTTAAATGTTTATTAGATTTCTTTATAAATACTCAAGGAAATGTAACAGATCATCGTTTTGATATTTCAATTTTGTCTCAATAATAAATACCAAATAGGCACAAAAAATAAGCTAGCAAGGTATATTTGTTTAAAATAAATTTTTCCATTTATCTAAGTTTCTTACTACTTAGTTGTTGGTGACACATGTATTGTGTTTTCTCTCAGTGCACTATCGCCACTTGGCCAACGTTGGGCGTCCGAGTCGCCACTGTTTGCCATTCATTTTGTTTCTGTTTGCGCTTTGATTGACGGAGAGCTGTGAGCTGGTGAGCTGAAAGCCGAGAGCTCCGAGAACCGGGCTCCTCGCGCTGCATGTCCTTGCGCTTGTCCTTTCGGAAAAGGAAAACCAATGCCATTGCGCTGCCCCAGCATTATTAATGATTTTTCCAAAGTTTTCGCTACATTTTATGCTACATCTCCTGGCCCGTTGGACTCTCGCCTGCTTTTTGTCTTTCTGGTGTTGCTGATGTTGCCCTGAATTGTTGCTGCTGTTGTTGCTGCTGCTGGCTGGCGTATTGTTGATTGTTCTTTTATCTCGTCTCCGTCAATTCGTTGCGTTATATTGCTGTGTTCCATTTGACTTTGGGTTTTGAATTTCCGCCAGATCCCACGGGTTCATTTCCCGCCAGCTTTTTCCAGCTCCATCTGCCCCGATTTTCAGCTTCTGTTTCGGCTATTGTTGCTGTTGCTGTTTCTGATTCTGTTTTCTGGCTCGGTGTTTGGCCAACGTATTACGCTTATTTGCCCGGTTTCGGTTTCGGTTTCCCCCGGACAACATGGCTGCCGCCGCCGCTCTTTGCATCCTTGCTGTTGCAACTTCCGTTTCCGGCTTTTTTGTCCGGCATCCTCCTCCCCACCGCCCCGCCCGCCATTTCCTCCTAGATAAATACTTGTCAATCAGTTATTAATTGCTTTTCAAATTTATTGAATTTGCGGTTGCTTGCAATTTGGCTTTGCTTTCTTCTCCATCGTTTTTGTGGCCCTTTCGTGATTGGCAGAAAATGCTGGCATCGTTTTTATATTTCGTTTTTTTTTTATGTGTTTTTGTCTTGCTTGCTGGATTTTGTGCATGTCAGCCCAGGGTTCGGTTCATTAAGCTGCATTTTTCAGCAATTTGCAACCAAACCGAGTCAATTCGATGGCATTCTACGCATTTAGCATTGAAGGCATTTGCAACAAAGCCTGGCCAAAAGAGTGGCCCGTAATGGAAAAGGAATGGCACACAAGCCAATTCAAGTATCTAAATGCACAAAGTGAAGAGATATTGGGACCATAATTGTTTGAGTATGGGACAACATAATTGAACATTCTATTCTAATCGGAATAGAAAAGAGAAAAAGTCGTTTTTTTTATTTAGCATAAATTGATTTCAAATTGACGTACATTCTGAAATAATGAAGAAAAAACATCTTACAAGTAAAACCTACTGGCTTAAAGGAAGAACACTTGATATTATGAATTTATATAAGCCAAATTTCAGCAAAAGCTTATAAGAGAAAAAATAGATGACTAAAACTTAAAACGTTAAAATAGTTTTATAATTTGTTTAAATTCCTATGAATTCCTTCAGTACATAAAACTAGTTTATAATCGTTTTAAGTCCAAATAATTTTTAAAGAAAAAATCGGAAAGATATGACTAAAATTCAAACTTTTTAAAATTGAAACAATAAAATAGATTTATATTTTCTTTAAATTTCTGTGAACTCTTTTATTGATGTTTAATATACATATATTACTTTGTATATTATATTCCAAGTGATTTTCAAAAAATATTTTTCCTTTCCATATATTTCTCTCTTTCCAGAAAAGTGTAAAATTAGGTTTTCAAACAAACAACACATTAACCTTAAAGAAATCAGTTAGATTGCAAATTTCGCCGCATCTAGCTCACATTCACCGCTCTCATTTGGCATGCATGTAAATATGTAAAGCAATTTGCCACTCTGCCAGCCATTTGTTTGGCTGCCTTTCATTTCGCAGGCTTTTGCCGTTTTGATGGCGCTCGTTAATTGCATTTTCCTTGGCCAGGTGATAGACAAGCCGCGAAGCGAAGTGACTGCAACTCCGTCTGCCCGGGTCTCCCGACGTTTCCCGAGTTTTCCCCGAGTTTTCCAATGCGAGCTGAACTGATGTGATGTGATGTGCCGTACGATGTGCAATGCGATGCGGTGAGGACAAGGACAAGACATTCGGATGTGTCAGTTGCGACAGTTGGAACAAAGCGATATTTAACCAAGGTGACAGGTGGAAAGCGGGTAGAAACCGGAACAGTGTGCGTGAAAGGTATGTGGCCGCAGAGCAGAACAACAAACAACGAAATGCAATTAGCAAATAGATGTGGCCGTGTGTGGATGTGGAAGCCTCTCTGTATTGCTGTATCTCTGCCTCGCCTCCCATCTGTGTGTGTTTCATTAAATCCACTGCAATGTTTAATAAAATGCACACAAAATAGTTTTTAAAAACAAGTCTGCCATGCAGTAGAAACAATATGTTCCACATTTTATGCCATGAAGTAGTTTGCAGTAGAAACGGCAGCAACATCAGCAGCACATATGCATGCAATGGACTCTGCGCCTCACTAACTTCAATTGCTGTGGCAGAAGGCATATGTAGAGTAGAAAGCCACAACTTTCCCATAGTCACCCCCTCATATAGAGACCCACATATAGTCCATGGTTTGTCTTACTTTTGTTTTTCTGCCTTTTATGGCAGCTAAAACGCAGGCAGCATATGCAGATGGCCTCGTTGTTGCAGCAGCAGCAGCAGCCATAGTTGCTGTTCGCGCATCTGCAACATCTTGTTGAGCTGTCAAAATATGCTTGTTAACAACATTTGTTGCACCGCAGCAACAACAACTTGGGACCGCAACAACAATGCAAATACACAGCGCACAGCAGAGAGCCAAGTCTGAAGACCAAACACTAAAGACTAAAGACTAAAGCCGGCGAGTGGTGCAGCTGCTTTGGCCTAAACATGTTTGCTGATGCGATGCGATGCTATGTATATATCCATTTAATTTCTGACAGCTAGAAATTTTTAGTTTAAAAGCGACAAAAATAATCATGGAAATTGCCGTTTTTCTGGCTTTATCTCGGGGTAAACTTTCCATAAATAGGAAAAATGGGGGCGGGGAAGGAGATGTGTAGTCGCCTTGGGCGTGCGTTTGTCTAATAGATCAGCATCAGCGGCTACAGAAGGCGAGCTGCAGCAGCTCAAATGTGTTTCCAGGCCATTTATCATCTGCTGCCCGCTGTCTGCAATTTCAGCGGCGTTCATGTTGCAGCAACAACGAAGGCAGCAACAGCCAGAGCAGCAACAGCAACATCAGCTAAAAACTAAGCTGCAGCCTCGAGCCTCGGCTTGAAATTCGAGCAGCGTGCGCGCACAAGGTGTCTACTTTTCAACGCCCCAGCCAGAGAGAACTCCAGACTACAGAGCTCCATATCGCCAGACCAAAAACCCAACCCACTTGCAACTCCTTTGCAGCCACTGCTGGTCAGCCCCGGAGACTGGCTCATTTACACTGAAATTATTCCGCATAAATCATCTTAATGTTGCGTGATTTTTAGACGGCCTTTTAGCGTCTCCCGAATGTCACTTAAAATCTGGCACATTAAAGTCAGCACACAAAAAGGCAGGAGGCAGGCGGCAGCGAGAGGAGAAGAGAAGCCGAGGGATGTTTCAACACCAGATACGAGCATAAATCAAAATTAAATAACAGGGAATGAACTCCACTCCGCACTGGTCGGCTTTGTGTAATGGAAACCCTTATTTTGGCCAAAGGGGGAAAATTTAAACATTGAACAAGCCGAGCGACAACATAAAGTCCAACACCAACACTCGGGCAACAATATTAAAATAAATAAGCAATGGCACCTGTTTAGGCAGGTTAAATAAAGAGTTTCAGGTGTCCAGAGGATAGCTCTCTTTGACAGAATCAAAATACGAATTGAAATAAGCTCTGCATGAACTGCAAGTACTTTTATACACCCAAAAAAAAACTTGATATGAAACGATAAATCAATTTGATATTATGTAGTGTCAATTTTGACGTGATATGAGGCATCTCAATAAGATATTCCCCAATGTAAACAGCAGGCCAGTTCGAATTTCGAATGTGTCTTTCTTCCTCCCAGTCATGTAACTTTTTAGCGCCATTCTACCAGTATTGCATGGTAAAAACGATATGCGTATTAATACCAGAAATATACCATGCCCATGTCGATTTGATCCCGGCGCTTTTTTTGTGTGTACACCTGACTGCAGGTGTGGGCATTGCAAGTTTAAATTTATTTGTGATTTTAATAGGTCCCTTGGCAAAAATGGAGCTGAAATTCCCTTTTGATTTTCGTCAGTTGTCCCAGAGGAATTTTTGCAACTCAGAGGCGCTTTAGATTTTGGCAGTTCTGAGTTCTCGGCTTTAAATAAAACAAACAACAAAAACAAACTCAAGGCGAGGCACAACTCTCGGGCGAGGAAAGCTGTCAGGATTGAGGCTAAACTTTTTATTTTTATTATGTCTCAGCATCTGTTGCCTGGCGAGACGGAGAAGCAGGCGCACTTAATACATAATTCGTGTACACATTATAATTACAGGCGATGCGATGCGGCCCCGGCCATAACATTTCGGTTATGGGCCCAAACAAAAAGCTACCAACTGATTTTAGACTTAGCAGATCAAAGCCCACACGCACCAAACACATGACGACGCACTTTGAAGTTGATTTACTTCAGCTTGGAGTTGGCGTTCGCCGGAATCACATCTTTGAGTTCGCAGCACAAATGATACTTTGTTGATTTTGATGTTGCCACGGGAGAATCATGTATATATACAACGCATTCCATATGAGAATAAAAGCGAGAAAAAGCGAAGAAAAAGCAAGCGAAATTTCATTAGAATCAGAGCCGTTCGACTGGTTATTGTTCTTGCCAGACACTTTTATGGGGCATTCGCAACTTACGCCTTCGTTTTTGGGCTTGCAGCGAGCCCTCTGCAGGAATCGCATTATCACCGGCGGCATGTGCTCCTTGTACATCGCATAGTGCCGCAGGACGAGGCGGCAGGAGCTGAAGTGCACACAGCGGCCCTCGCTCTTCTCGGGCGTCTGGCAGCTGGACCCCACTTCAGAAGAAGGTCAGGCAGGCACAGCAAGAAAATATCAGAGAAATATGGGAATTTATTAAAAATATCATTAGTGGTTTATTTGTAATTTAAATCTTATATGATGCAAACTATTTGGATATATATAATATTAAAGTATCCTATAAAATTTGTATACGAGTTGTATTACAATACTTTCTATAAATCAATAAATAAAATTTCTACATTTATCATGCCTATTAGATGTGAATCTAAAAAAAAGTAGTATTTTTTTTATAAAAACTCTTTTGATGATATTAAATTAAAACGTGCCAATAAATATGACTCAATTATCTAAAATATTCCTTGTTTATAAAATGTATGTTTGGATATTTTTTAGGATAGTTGAGTTTCACTTTTTGAACAAGTATCTTCGATGGGTACGACATGTTTTTGCAATTTTTAAAGCTAGGCGACAGTTTCAGGAAGACATGAAACACATGAAATGAAGTTTATCCTTATGATAGTTGTAAGACTTCGCATATTCACAAAAAAAGGTTATTGAAGGCTTGTTAAATTTGTTCTAAACATAAACTTATTTGTTTTTAATAAAACCTACTTAAACAACTCTATTAGGAACTTTGATTTTTAGTCAGTGTAATTTTAAAATAGTTTTAATTTCGCTATGCCAACTAAGTTCATGAAGTCGAGAAAATTTTTGTCCTCAATTGCTCTCCTCGAATGCCAATCAAAACGGCAAATCATTTTAAAGAAGTAGGGTTTGCAACAATGAGGGGATATCACAATATCACAGAGACATTCTGTTTTTTCATGTGTGGATGGATATACATATATCCATAATCAATGGCTTACGTGTGTGGCCGAATGTCGATGGCACCAGGAGGAGGAGGTGGAGGAGCCCCAGGAGCAGGATGACGAAACCGAACGGAATCAATCGAGATGTGCGCCACATTGTGAATTTACAATTTCGGAAGCAGTTGTTACGCCGCAGACTCTTCCGGGGAAGATGGAAAGATGACGATGCGCGGCAGTACTATATATCTGTATGCTATATATTAAAGTCGCGTTAAAGTCTTAAGAGCTTTAAGCGCCGGAGAGTGGAATCCAGACTGAGTCTTGGACTGGGTCTCGAACTGGAACCGAGTCTGGTCTGGGGGGCTCTGTTCTGGCAGCAGATTGTTGCTCAAGTAAACAGCTTGGGCAACTTTTGATAAGCGAGTGGAAAAAATGGGTGGATGATGGTTATGTCGGGGGAAAGGAGGCTTTAGGAGGGTGCTCTCTCTTATCGACGGCGTGCAAAACAAGAGGCCAAAAAATATGTACATAATATATAAACAAAGCACACAGATACGTCGCACCCACGCTTCAAAAAAGGGGCAGCTCTGTGGAGTAGAGCATCGTAGAATCCATAAACACATGTTTGAGGCGGCGCGTACCAGTTTGAACTTATGCCGGGCGCCTGCCGGGTTGCGTGGGGTTAAACGTTAACGCCAACAAAAGCAAAAGCAAATGGAAATTTATTATACATATACATGTAGATATATTGCAAAGTTCGAAATGAATTCTAGCAGCTGTGGGCTCGCAGCGAAAACCCCAGAGTCACCGTCTTTATTCATCTTTGCAGCTGGAAAACTTCCAAAATTTGCACAGGAAGAAATGAAATAAGTAAGTAAAAAGGTTCCCAAATACCAAATAAAAGATAAAAAGTTTTTATTAAACCATAAAATATAATACAAATAATAATAATCACCAACTAAACTATCTTAAATAAGATTAACCTTCTGCTGATAAAGCTCTACAACAAACCCATTGATATCTTATAGTTTTAATTATAAATTAGCATTAGATAATAATAACAAAATTAAGAAATAAATACTTAATACTTTTTTAAAAATAAAATAATAATAAAATTATAAACAAAAAGGAAAAAGATTATGGACTTTTTATTTCCGAATTATGATTAATTTTAAAGCACAGGTAAACTTATAAATTGTCTGATTTTTTCCAGTTTATTTCTGAAATTAAAGAAGGTGAACCTTTGGCAATATTTGGGGAACAGGCATAATAATATTTTTCTAGGCCGTGGAAGTATTTTCCTTATGATTGTCTAGATATGTCAAAATAGCCATATTCAGCAGTGATTGATGGCAGGCAAGACAGGTAAGCCACCGGCTTGTAAGCTGCTTACCTGGGAGCATTTCACCCCTGCTGGAAAGCACAATGCACAAACTCTTAATTAAGTATCCTTGGGGCGCTGCTATTGTTCAATAAATACCAATTTATGCCTTCACTTGCTGTTTTGGCCCGGCTTATAGGTTGAGCTTGCCTTGCCTTTGCCCTTCTGCTCTTGCCCTTCTGCCATTCTGGCCAAAATCACAGTCGAATTCAATTTTATTCAGCCCATGGTCCCGCACACACACACACACACATGTGTGTATATAGTTCGCCTGCCAAAAGAGGAGATTTTAATAAAAATGTAAATTTTTTTAGTTGCCTTAGGGGTTCTTGGCGCTGGAAAAAGCCAATAAAAAAGTATTGCTCGTTATGAACTTGGCGGCAGTTTTTGTAGCTGATACCCGCAGCATCCCCAACGCAATCCGGCGGCCAACTTGGCCAACACAATCGCAACACACAGCACAGGCGGTGCACGCAACTCCCATTCGAAAGTATCATTTGGCCAGGTTAAAGTTTTTGGCCGCCGCCTCCGAATCTGAATCTGAATGTCATGCCAATTGGCCTTCGGTCTCCCATCGCGTGCGTTCTGGAAGATTGCGGCTTTATCGAATTATAATTGCGGCCATAAAGAAAAGTTTTTATTTCGTTTGAATTTTAAGTATTCCCAATTCTCGGAGTTCGTTCCTGCATCCCTACTCAAAAAAACACTGAGACAAGAGCAGAGGTGCAATTTCATTTTGAATACCTTGTTTTTTTCCAGACTCCAAGAATCTGGTCATCATTTTGTAGTGCCTGCAAAGTTATGCCATAAGGGAGAAATCAGTTATTGAATCATTTAATTTAGCCATTAAAAATAGTTGCTCACACCTATTGACAACTTTTTAGTGCTCGCCAGTCGTAAATATTACTTGACACATTTTATTGCAAGTTTATTATATCTCGTTAAATGCAATGAATAATTTTGAATTGATTAGCCATAACTTTCTCAACAGCAATTAATTCTTGGTAAAAAAAAATACTCAAGGGAATTTTGGATATTTTGCAATAACTGATAGCTTTCCGTTTTATAATTTCTAAACAAGACGATTAATTTTTTTATATTTCATATGCATGCTAAGTCCATAAAGTAAGACAAATAATGATTGATTTAATGTGACATCGAAACATTATCGAATGCATTGCAAAACGTTGACTGAGGGCAAAGTGTTGACAGAGCCATTTGATGGCTCATAAAACCAGCCACATCATTAAAAACCCTTTCCCGAGAGAAAATATTGACACTTGGAGTCCGCTGCTGGCTAAATGTTAGGGGGTCCCCCATTTCAACCATTTCAATTTGCTGCTCTGCACTCACCCCCGCATCGATCACATGTGTAAACGTTTAAGTACGATATTTAGATATGTGTACGAAAACACAAACATGCCGGAACCGAAGCATAAAAACCCGAAATGCGCATAATAAAAAGCCATCGTCATAGACTTCAACTTCAACTCCGGCTGAATGGCCCCATAACCATTGCCCATCCGACATATAGAGTCCATATATGCGCATGCATATATGTATGCTGTATTCGAATCTGAAACCGAGAGCCGGCGTAGCCCTTTTACAGATGTGCGATAAAACAACGGGCTGGGCAACAAAAGGCATCGGAAAATATGAGAAACAAAGCATAAAATAAAACACTTCGGAACTTCGAGTTGACAATTTGAAGACGCCAATAAAGTTTCCTACGCTCCCCATCCCGTTCCATCGATTTTTGTTTTTGTCATTGCACGCTGATGTTGCACCGAAAGAAATCATAATATTCGAAAAATATAAATACTTTTAAAAATAATTTTTTTTAAAATTTGCAAAGTCATGAAAAAGTAAAAAAAAAAATATATATCCATCTTCTTCGTTTAAAACAAAAATTTTGATAAAATAAACAATCAGAATTAAAATTTTGAAACTTCTAAAATATCAAATTCTCCAAGAAAAATCCATTTATTTCCATCATTTTAGAATCATTATAATTTTTTGTAGGTACACTTATTATTATTATTATGTTATTAAACTTTATTAAAATTAAGTTTACAATATTTTGCACTTGACTTTTGTTAATTATAAATAAGAATTTGTTAACTACATTTTAAAACTGAATTCTCCAAGGTAATTATTACAGGATTATTTTAATACTTAAGTCATTTCCGTGTTTTCTATATTAATTACAGGACTATTTTAATTAAACTATTTTTTTAAATTAATATTATAATAAATAATATATAATATTATTATTATTTTTATTAAAAAAATATTTCTTTAGATAAAATTTAAAAATTTTCGTCTATGTGCTGGTGCTGCATGTGTTTTCGCTTTCGTCTTTTTCACCAATAAAAATTCTTTGGAAATCATTTAGGAAAACGCATGCATGCACATCATGTGCACGCCAACGCCCACGCCTCCCCCCTTCCCCTCCCCCCTTTTCGTGTTTCCCGCCCCCGGTCACGCCCCTTCGCCCCTCACCCTTCCCCTCCTGCATCACTGCCCCCGCAGCCACTGAAAGATTCCCAGAGCGGAGATAAAACGCGTGTCAGACACGACAATGCCATGGATCATGTGTCAAATTGTGACTTGCAGTTCATGGCACTCTACGGGAGTCGCAACTAGTTACCTGCAGTCGAGCACTTTTCGCATGCAGATGCCCGAATAGTCGAATGCTCAGCTCGAGGAGACGGCAAACGGCACACGCAAATGCACTTTTTGATTGCCATCGGGTTGGGGCAAAGCCTGGGAAAAGCATACCACCCAGCCGAAGAAAATCCCACCACCGCCACCGCCACCCCAACCAATCTATATCTGTCTTTGGCTTTTCTTATCTGGCTTTGGCTGTTATTCTTATGAATAGTCGAGTGCGAGCGGAGCATCACGGACACATCTGCGGACTGCAGACTGCAGACTGCACTCCGAAGTGTGCTGTTGCATTGTCGTTTTATTTGATGTTGGGGTAAAAGCTTCTATCAAAAATCGTATTGCATGCAAATTAGATTCCTCTCCGATATTACTGTGTCTCGCCTTTGTCCGCCAATCTAGAGAACTGCAGCCGCCCCTTCGCTTAATGGTATTGTCGCCCTGGTTTTTTTCTTCATTCCTTCTTTCATTTTTTTGTTATATCTTTTTCCTGGAGCTGAAGCTTCTGCGGGCCTTCTTCTGATAAAGATACCGACGACATGCACACGACAATGCTGCCAAACGCTGATGATTCAGACATTGCGACCAAAAGCAGTCTGATGATGCTGCTGCTGCCGCTTACGAGCGGCGACTGTTGTTGCTTTTGCTTTTGCTTTTGCCGCTGCTGCTGCTTGGTCTTTTGTCGCAGGTCTCAATTGACTTGATAAACTCCTTCCTACGGTTTTTTTTCAATTCCGTCGTACGCTTGAGCTTGTTAACGTCAACCGGCTACACACACAGACACACTGCGAGAAAAGCTAGGGTTTCGGCACTTAGAATTCAACTAATTTTCAATCAATTTCTTAAACATCGCTTTTAAAAAAAAGGTATTCAACCATTGGGGGTTTAGTTAATTAGCTGGCTTAGCTTTAGGTACTTGTCTTAACATATATGATAAAATCACTTTTTTAATTATTTTGTTTAACATTTCTAGAGGCCTTAACATCTATTTTTAAGAACATTATAGAAAATCTAAAAAATGTAATGCTTGAAAAAAAGAAAGTTTAAAACTTAATTCTTTCTTAATTCTTTAACTAAAAGAATATTGTGTAATATTTTTAAGATTAAAGATAAAGATTAATTTTTAAATCCTAAAATCCTATATGCAAAACATAATTTTATACCGTTATCAAAGTTAAAGCTGTGCTTATGAAGACAAAAAGTTTTTCTTTTGTGTTAGTTTAAAAAATTAAAGTAATAGCAACCATAAAATCGTTATCTTCAAGAGACTTTAAAAGACTATGCAATATTTCATCTTAGATTGGTAAAGTTAATTTATTTTTCTCAGTGCCTTGAAATCAGTGAAAGCGGAATGGGGATTGGGAAGAGGGAAAGGAAATCTCGACAGTCACAAAGATGCAGGCGTAAAATGAGTTCATTTTTTCTGTGGACTCTATCGAGCACGTCTTATCTGAAGTCGCATACGTATTTGGCCCTGGCCAGAAGGGAGTGGGAGTTGCCCTCAAAGGGGGGCTGGGAGGTGTGCAGGGGGGACCAGCACCGGCTTAAACACACTTGAATGCATTTCCATTTCATGGCTATGGCTTCATTGCCGCCAAACGTCGGCGTCTGCCGCTTTGTCTGGTGGCTATGCGCCAACTTGCCAAATAAAAGGTAGAAAAAAAGGGCAGCTGCGACTGAGACTACTACTGAGACTACGGCGAGTGGGACTGGAACACCTCTAAACTCTGCTGGCTGTTTGTGTAATAGCGTTCATCGAAGCTTAAGGTGTATAAATCACACACAATGCGGTCTTTTGTAGTTCCAGGCGACACTCACACTCGCACACACGGAAAACTGCAGTGGAAAAAGTGCGCAGCGTTTAGCTCGATTTTTTCCACTCTTTTTTCACACTTTTCCTCGTCTCTCGGCTCTTTTCGGGTCTAAATTATGGCCCTGACGTTCCGCTTTAAATGGGTGCCACACCAGGCCAGGCAGCTGGTTTCGGTTTCCGCTCGGCATTTAAATAATAATAAAATGATAATTTATTTTTTGTGAACAATTTGTTGCACTGCCTGTAATCATTTGTTAACTGTCTGCTCTTTCAAAAAGCCCGTAGCGAGAAGAAGGCGTTTAAGCCGCTTACCAGGCCAACCACTTGAGGAGACGGCCGGATTCGGATTCGACAAAGGAAAACAAAGCCGGAGCAACGGCAGCCACTTGAGGAAATATCTGAAGCAGCAGCAGCAGTAGCATAGACTTAACTAATGCCCTCTGATAAAGAGTCAAAATATTTAAGCGGCATATTTAAAATCAAATAAACACATCAGCCGGCAATCAAAAGCTTGCTGAACTGTAAATTGAGCTTAGTTGCGCTACATTTAAGACCCGACGTCGTCGTCTTCGTCGTCGCCTTAGTTTTCCCCAGTTTTCCCAGCCGCCTTCAGTCGACCGGCAAACGACCCACATTTAGCCCCCGGCTTTAAGTAAACAGCTTAGCCGAAGCTGGAGCTCTGCATTTGTGCATCTCTGCAGCTCGGCATCTCCATTCTGCATCTGCAAATGCACATGTACATTTGTATCTGCATCTGCAGACAAGAATGGCCCAAAGATTCGCCTCGAATTTGTTTATGGCCAACTGGCTCTCGTTGGCTGCAACAAATGTAGTTACATTGCGTAGATATCTCCGTCTGTCTGTGGCAACAAATTTGTACACATGTTTCTGTCATTTTATGGAATTATGTGTGGCCATGAAAGCGACAAACGAAATAAAATCACTTTTTTCCACACACATTCGTTTCATTTGGCAGCAGACGCACCATGGATGCACCATGGATGGGAACGAGCACGAATAGGCATAAAAAATATTTATTGCTCTCATATAAATTATTGAGGAATTAATTGAGGCTAAACGGAGGTTGCTGGGGGTTCGAAATCCGCATATAAATCACATATATTGATGAGTGACAAGTGAGGTGCTAAGCTATGACATCCAAGGGGATTCTTTGGGATATTGTGAAACGAGAAGAAAGCCGGTAAAATACTGAGGTACTGTAAATACCGTTCTCTATACCATAGACAGTATTTAGAAAAAGTATCGAGTATCACTTGCTATCAACCATCTTGCAATCATTCTTGCTTTTGGGTCATTATTCTACCATTCCCCTGCATATATTCATTTTCCAAAACAAACACGTCAGTAAGGTCATCAAAGCAAATTGCTTAAATAAACGTTAATAATTCCGGTTTTAGGGTCATCAATTTGCCTTTCAATGCACAATCATAAATTTCAGCAAATATGCATATTTTATTTATTAATGGATTTAAGGCAACAAAATTGTGGGGAAAATTTAAAGAGCATTAGCAGATTTCCCAGTGCTAACTAAACATTTGATATCTGTGGCCTGAGCTTAAAATGAGGTTATCTGTAGGGGTAATCTCATCTCGAACTTATCTATTTTCCCTTTTTTAGGCTCCCATTCATCTGTCAGTGGGCCCGATAACCACTCGGTAATTTATTCATCAATATTTTGGTCGAACTAATAAATCTCGTAGCACCCCCATCTGTGGTATTTCGTTTCCGAGCACCTGCACAGTTCAGAGGTTAGGGAACTTTTTGATCCCAAACATAAATTTCGTGGCCATTGTGAATGGTGTGTTGTTGGGGGATTGGGGAATGGGTATTCCAAAACTCCACCATAGTCGCAGCTCCATGTCTGTTTATCGTTTATTTCAGCAATGACAGGTGCAGCTGCCATCGACATTCTACGAGAATAAGATGGGTCTCGCCATCGCCCCTCCACCTTTGTTTGTTTACCGAATCTGAACTTTTTAGCTGGTCTCGCCGACTAACTGACTGACTGACTGACTGAGCATCTCACTTTGGGAATTTAGAAGGAGATGACGGAGTGCTGGCGACGGGCTGTTTATGTTGTTAAATGCAAAAATGATTTCCATTAAAAACAAACAAATGGCGAGACGCACGTAGCAACGGCCGCTGTGCGTGGTCCGTGGAGTTTTTGTTTTCTCTTCTCGTTTTTGGTTTAAAATGCAATAACCAATAAAATAAATTGCCAAACAAAATGATCAAACATTAGGCCAGGCGTCGGCGACGTTTTGCTTGTTTTTCAACGCCGTTTTCGGTTGTGCCAGGCATGTTCTGTTCCGTTTTTGTTTGTTGTATTTTTGATATTTCGTTATTTTGTCGCAAATGTCCCTCATTATTGCGTGATATTTATTTAGGTTATGACTTAAGTTGTGTCACGTCCGTCTAAATTTATATCCAATATGTTGACTATCAGCGGCGCATTCAGCGGACACATCCCTATTTATCCTCCCTGCTTCCCTGGTCCCTGGCCGCCCATCGAAATTTATGCCACCAGATTTGGGACTCGCGATGTATACACCAATATAGCCATATTCTCCAAAGCCGCACATATCTTGCTCCGGTCCCCGAGACCAAAACTATATGTTTGTATAGGAAATTTATATGCAAATATTCAATGCACGTTGGTTGTCGTGCGCATTGCATTCCACCCAGCAGCCAAGCTCTACACCGCCGAAAAATAATCATTTAGTCTAGGAGGTCTAGGATTTATTAAATCCTTGCTGGGCAATTAATTAGGAGTGGCAAAAAAATACAGGAAAATTTTCTAGAATATAGCAAGAGCTTTATAGTTAATCATCCATAAATAAAGTATCTGGAATTATTAATCTTATAAATAATTGTATTCAACGAATGTTTAGACTGTTTGCTTAATTTTTTGAAATATTTCTAAATAGTAATAATTTAAGATGCTTTAAAAAAAATTGGAAATCGATGAAAGTTTATTCTAACTTGAACAAAATAGTACTTAAGATCTCAGTCTACTTTGACTTAGACTTACTTAGACTTATGAAAATATTAATATGCTGAACAACTAACAGAATAACTAACAATAATTAAAAAACTAAAAAATGTCGAATAATTCTGTCCATTACTAAATGGATCATTATTAATATTATGGATTTTTATTAACATGTGTTCATCACAATAGCTAAGAGGATTTGTCTATGGGATATATACGATTTTTTTAAAGCTTTCGAGATCAATTCCCATGCACAACTTAAAATATTTTAGTTTAACCAAAGTGACTGTTTCCCATTGATTTTCTCGCCGTGTAGCTACCAGCAGCAGCTCAAAGCTCAAGGCGCACAGCACGCCACTAATTGGACCCAGTGGTTCGCCATCATCATCGTGATCGCATTTAAATGTGCTGATCAATTTACTTAAATGTTAATGGCAGCCCAGGGCGTGTCAGGTGTTTTTGTGGGGGAGGGGGAGGGGTAGGGTTAATGCTAATGCTGCGACTAAAGTTTAAGTTCAGCGGTGGAAAGTAGAGCTGCAGATGGACAAGTTGGAGTTGGAGGTGGAGTTGGAGGTGGGTGTGGAAACTTCATCTGGGGTCATGCTGGTTTGGCTTTTAATGCGTTTGTGTGGATGTAAAAAGAAATATGACACACATAAACTGAAATTAGCTGCCAATTCGAGATGGCGGCGTCGCATGCGAATTGTTTTATATTTGTTTGGCGGCAGCATTAAGCCATTAAAAAAGAGGCGCCATAAAACACCGCAAGCCATGGCCATCACGCTGGGATTCCCATTTCGCCCATTTTCCGCATTCCCCCCCGATTTTCCTGCATTTCCCACCCTGTCCGCCTTTCTGTCGCTCTGACAAAGCAATCAAATCAAATTTGTTTGGCTTTGTGCGTGCTTCATTTCTCTTGCCAGCTTGTTTGTTTCTCTTATTTTGTTTCGCTCCCCTTGGCCCCTTTCTCCGCTTTTCTCCGCCTTTCTCTCTTCGGCAATGCAGCCTAAAAGCATGCCACACATTTTTCACAACAGCTTAAGCTTTGCAGCCAAATCCGCTGCACTTTTTCATTTGGCTTCAAGTTTTTTGTCTATGTCTAAACTTATTATCATTTTGGCTATTTATTTTATGGCTCATGGCGGGGCAGGAGGTGTGGTATGGTGCTGCTACAATTGTTTTCACATGCAAATGCTTTTTGCCCCATGCCGCCAAGCATTTATATGCAAATATATGTACACATATGCGCGAAAAAATAGCACCACTTTCACACGCGTTTAAAAAAGGTAAGCTCTAAAGCAATTATAAAATGTTTTCTTTTAACTTTTATAAAAGGACCAAATGTAATAAATGTATTCCAGTAAAAACATATGATAAAAAATAAGATATTTCAAGGGACTTTTTCCGCAACTTAAACAAAAAGTAGATTGAAAAGAATAAATCATTTTAATAGTGGCACTGATAAAAAAGATTATAGAAAATGAACTTTTCGCACATCAATTTAAAACTATTGAGCTTAAAAAATTTCATAAAAATATGAGTATTAAATTAATACTTTCGGAAGTGTTCAAATTAAACTTTCGGTATGGAGTTTAAACTACAAAACATAAACTCTATAATATTTAGTGTAAAGTGTATAGGTATTACAGAGTTCTGATTTTAGGTTATTTAGTATTAATTCTATACAACGAGTTTTAAGAGATAAACTTTATTTTTTTTGCGTACGAAAAAAGATCTTTTAAATAGTATTGAGTAGGTTTGTATTACTTGCATTTTTCTTCCAATTTTACTATTATTTTGAATGCAGCTGTACCTGTACGCGCTGGCTCCTTTTTCCCACGACTTTCCTTCTCGCCGGTTCCTTTTCCTCCATCCCACAGCGAGACACGCTCAAAAAGAGATTTCCACTAAAAGACAAATGCTACAATATTACAAAGGGCGGTATGGGGATAAAAATACAGGGGGTCTCTGCTACCTTGAGTGGCTGCTGGCTGCAAATGCTGGAGGGTTGTCTCTACGCGTTCAAGTGGCAAAAAAAATCGCTGAAGTCGCAAAAATTATTGCAGTTGGCAACTTTGAGCTGACGCACACTCGCGCACATACAAACACTCACTTATAGAGTGCGCTTGCGATAAAAATAAAGTGACAGCAAAAACAATTGCAAACTTGTGCAATTAATAAAGTGAAAAGTGAGCAGTGAGCAGTTCTCTCCTCCGATCGACCTCTGCGATTTAAGGTGGGTGTAGGTTGGGGGTTTACCTGTATACCCCACTATATACCACCATGTATACATATATATATCCGCCGAGCGGGAGTTGAAGCCCAATGGCATCGGCAATGTTTTCACACGTGTTGTCGTTTAAATATTTAAATGCGCTCCTGGCAGCAGCGGCGTTGACAACGCCAGAAGTTTTACATGTTTTGCTGTGTGTTAAACCCGAAAGCAAACTGCTGCAGCTACATCTCATTCTCACACTGAAACTCACTTTCGGACAGGGGCGTAACCAGGGGCATTTTTAAGTACTTTTGCTGCAAAGAAAAGTGTTTATTTAAGGCCGCAGTCGGATATTAAAACGACTTTTTATCAAACTACTTATCTTAAAATATACAAAAACTAAAAATAAAAGGGTTTTTTTTAATATTTATTTTTCATTTAATTTTTAAAGTCAAAGACATTAAAAGCCAGCTAATATGTTCAATTAATTAAATAAACCTATTCCTTCAAGGAACTTAGTAAGTAGTTTATTTTATTGCTTTAAATCCCTTATAATACCATTATTATATTAAAGTAAATTTGAGTATTCAATGGTCATTCAAAGGTACTCGTATGGAAATTTTTTAATGGGACATCTGCAAGTTAATCCAAGTTGAATCACGCTCTTAGTTCTTTGATGGCGAGAGTCCGTCCCCCTCCTGCAAAACGATTTCGGATCCCCGTCCCTGTCGACAGCGCACCACATTGACACACTCGAGGATGAGTTTTCGTCGGTAGGTGGATTTTTTCTTCTTGTATGAGCATGCGATGCCAACAGCGTCGTCTCCTTTTATCAGACAAACTAAGCGCAAAATTAGTTTTTGAACTTTTTAAATTGGTTTATTTCATGGAGTTTTGATTTTTAGCACGTTGCGTAACGAGCCCGAGAACCGCGTACCCGTAATTGGCTGGCCGTGCTCGGGATTTCTAGGGGGAGAAATACCGGGAGGGGTCTAGTCTGGTCTCCGGGACTTTCTTAACGCCTTCATTAGCAGTACGTATGTGTGAGTGCGCCTTTGTGTGCGCGTAACTACTCAATTTGCCAGGCAACTTAAAGGAAAATCATTTTTTCAGAATCTTTCACCTACACAATTTTGCAATTATTGTAATACGGGCGCATGGAGAGCATGCACTCATATTTTATGACATTTTTTCCACCGCCTTTTGTTTTTTGCTTTTGTCGAACCGTGGAGTGGAGTGGAGTTCTAGAAAGTGTTGGGCCAGCACTCACACACTCGCACACACACTGGCCCGCCCACCCGCACATACAACACACACTTGCAGGAAACGACGGATACGTGAGAGCGCCATCCATGCTCACTTAATACCTTATAATTTGCTGTGAGTCGTTGCTTTCATAAAATATACTTTATGAACAATAATTCATACGTGTTTGTAACGGCACGGGTGCGAGTGTGTGTGTCCGTGTGAGCCGGGGCCCCGGTGTGAGTGAAAAGTGCATAAAAATCAATTTTTGCGCATAAAACGGCAACACAACAAGCAAGAAAGTACGGGGAAAGATAGAAGGATTCGACTAGGTGGTACCATAAATGTAACTTTTTTGAAGATAACTAAATTTACTGATCAAATTCAAAAACAAACTTTAAAATTTTTATACCCGTTACTCGTAGAGTAAAAGGGTATATTGTATTCGTGCAAAAGTATGTAACAGGGAGAAGGAAGCGTTTCCGACCCCATAAAGTATATATATTCTTGATCAGGATCACTAGCCGAGTCGATCTAGCCATGTCCGTCTGTCCGTCTGTCTGTCCGTCTGTCTGTCTGTCTGTCTGTCTGTCCGTCTGTCTGTCTGTATGAACGCTGAGATCTCGGAAACTATAAAAGCTAGAAGGTTGAGATTTCACACACATATTCTTGGGCTTCCTACGCAGCGCAAGTTTGTTTCATCGAGGTGCCACGCCCCCCTAACGCCCACAATCGCCATAAACGATTTTCAAATGTGTCTGGAGGCCACATCTTTTAAGATTTTAAAAATATATAAACGCCATTTTATAGTGTTTATTAATACCTATCGAAATGTAGAAGACATTTTTCAAATCGGACCATTCATTAAAAAGTTATACGCAATCAAAATTGTTTATATATCTATCTCCCTCGCACTCCCTTTAGCCCCAATAGATAGTCGGGACACCAACCCGAGTACAGCGTTCGCACTCCCTTTAGCTGAGTGACGGGTATTAGATAGTCGGGACACCAACCCGACTATAGCGTTCTCTCTTGTTTATATTCTAGTATATGGGGATTGCTTTTTATACCCGTTACTCGTAGAGTAAAAGGGTATATTGTATTCGTGCAAAAGTATGTAACAGCTAGAAGGAAGCGTTTCCGACCCCATAAAGTATATATATTCTTGATCAGGATCACTAGCCGAGTCGATCTAGCCATGTCCGTCTGTCCGTCTGTCTGTCCGTCTGTCTGTATGAACGCTGAGATCTCGGAAACTATAAAAGCTAGAAGGTTGAGATTTCACACACATATTCTTGGGCTTCCTATGCAGCGCAAGTTTGTTTCATCGAGGTGCCACGCCCCCCCTAACGCCCACAATCGCCATAAACGATTTTCAAATGTGTCTGGAGGCCACATCTTTTAAGATTTTAAAAATATATAAACGCAATTTTATAGTGTTTATTAATACCTATCGAAATGTAGAACACATTTTTCAAATCGGACCATTCATTAAAAAGTTATACGCAATCAAAATTGTTTATATATCTATCTCCCTCGCACTCCCTTTAGCCCCAATAGATAGTCGGGACACCAACCCGAGTACAGCGTTCGCACTCCCTTTAGCTGAGTGACGGGTATTAGATAGTCGGGACACCAACCCGACTATAGCGTTCTCTCTTGTTCTAACTAAAAATAGTATTAGTTTCATGGATTTTAATAATTTTCGGATTTATCATACTCGTTTAATTTATGTAGTGATCTTAAAAATAAAATCGTTAATGCTATAAAATCTTTTTAATATCCTTTTTAATAAGTGATTTTTTTTTATAAATTTTGTATAAATGCTTGTAAAAATTTTGTGTTAAAATGAAGCTGTGTTTATTTTCTTTTTAAACACTAACATTTTATCTTTTCAGCTTTAAATTTAAATTATTTACTTATCCTATTTTTCATATTAAAAAACTGCTTCGATATAAATTACTCTTAAACCGTTTACAGTGGAATGCAATAATCCATTTATGAATAAAGTATAAACACTCTCCTTGTTATAGATTTAAATTTTGTATTTTAACTGCCAAATGAGTGCAAGACCTAACACAGATTGATCTCTGTGTAGGTTCTATGGTTAATTATTTTACTTAGGCCAGTTTGCTGGATTTGCCAGTCAATTCACCTGGATTTTACCTGCCCGAAGCGACCGCATTCAAAATTTGGATGTGCGGTACGTGATGGCAAGCACGGCAAAGGCGAAATAAAACAACAGCAACAAAGTCGCGTCCACGACGACAACGTTGCATTGCATACTTTTCAGATGACAGTGGAGGGGTGGAAGAGGGTTTTTGGGGTGAAAAGGGTGGGAAAAATGGGGGACTGGGGCAACGGAATGGCTTTCTCGAATAACCCTCTTGCAGCACACACTTGAAACTGATTACATGCACAATTTTGCCCCGTTCTTTGTTCGCCGATGCCGGAGCAAGGCCCTGGGACTGAACCAGGATACCGGCTCCTGTCCTTGTCCCCCAGCTCCTGCTCCTGCCACGCCCTCTTCCATGTCCGGCAATTGTGAACTACTCTGCATGTGTGTGTGTATGGCATTGTTGTGTATTCCTGTGGCCATCGTCCTCGTTCGTCCTGGCTGCCTCCAATTGTTGCCGTTTCCATTGCCGTTTCCTCTCAATTCGCCACCAGCAACCACCCATCCACCGACCACCCACCACTCCGCCATCCCACAGCCACCCGCTCAATGCAATTATTTCAACAAATTTAAACCTCAGCGAAATAATAAACAATTCGTTTTCAGATTAAAATGCAATTTTCATAACTTTTTGTGCAAAGACATGGCCAACGGCCAGCGGATAACCACCGTCCGAATCCCCGACCATCCCTCATCCGCCAGAGTTCGGGAAGTACGGAACTTCAGAAACGGCTGAGTGGAACCTCCACTAGCCACAATTACTACTTATTTTATTTATATGCCGGCGCATTAATATTTCACAAGGTTTTTCCTACCGACCAATTTTTCTTTCCTTCCACTCATCCACATCCACTGATTGTTGTTATTGTTGCTGTTTCTGCATTGTTATTGTTGCTGTTGTCGAGATCTGCGGCCCTGTCATTTATCATACATTTCCCAATTTACTTTATGCAGAATTATGGGTAAGCGTTGGTGTTTTTTTTTTCGCTTTCTTTATTTTATAGTTTATAGCCCGCTTTTATGATTGAATTAACTTTTGTTTCGGCTCTTTCCGTAGCACTCAGCCGTCAATTAAGTGGCCATGGTGTTGGATGCGATGCGGAGTAGTAAAAGCAAACGACTGAGCAGCAGCATGCGTGCATAATTAGCAGGCTGATTTTTCCATTAACAGGTGATTCAATAATTAAGCCCATCAGGCCCAGGTGACGGCAAATTCAAATGAATGCATACATACATGCATTCAAGGGGCAGGAACGGCACGCGACGATTACCAATGCCTGGGGATAGACAAATATATACGGACATGTCACAGCTGTGTGTCATATTGACAATATTTGATAAGCACTCGGGCATGACCAATTTGACATTCAGGCATTCAGACAGCAGGATGCAAAAGGAGCTTGAGAGATGAAGACGAAGACAGGTCCTGACCCTGACACATTGCGCATCGCATATTTTAGACCGTTCGGGATCCATTTGAATGGCCTCTTCACGGCCAGTTGGCCAGTTAATTAGGCACTGATTGGTCAATGGTAAATAGTGAATGCCAAATAAGATATCTGGGTGTCCATAAATCCCAGGGCAAGACAGAGCCACAAGAGCTGCAAGATTTGGTGTGGCCTTATTAATAATTTTGATCAGACATTTCGATAATTAACATTCCTAATATTAGATTGGCGATGGGGTGATTAAATAATAAAATCAAAGTGTTCTTAGGCCTTATCTTAAATTCAGGGTAAGAGATCTAAATAAGAAATGTTTTAACTCTTTGAATTCGTAATTTAATTACTAGTCAAATTCTAAAACATATGGAAAGAGTTTAATACTTGAATATATATTTTTTATTAGGGTAATATAAATGTCTTGCTATCTTTCTAATGCAATACTTAAATTTTGAATTCAAACCCATTAGAATATATAATCATATGTCTTTTATTTTCATTATAATACCTTTTTTCTATTTCTAATTCAAATTAAAAATAAGAACACCTCTCTACCAATGACTATAACTAAAGTACTTTCTCAGAGGTTTCCATGGTTACACTTAAGCCAGCCTAGACAAAAGTTATAAATCTTACTCGGTCATAATTTTTAGCAATGAAATCCGGTGCCACGCCCCTTATTGAAATTCAGTTTAAAGTGCTTCAAATACCTGGAACCGTGTACAATGGCAGCATTTATTGTCATGACTTTACCGCTGCCATGATAATGTGATATACGTCAACGTCAATTGGATCGGATTGGATTGGATGATTCCAAAGCCAATAAGCTGTCATTCGGTTTGGGGCCAGACCTACGAGCAGCCCGACTTGATTTATTGCCGGAAAAACAAAGCCACCCTTTTGAGTTTGTTTCTTTTTGCTCCGCGCCCTTGCCGTCGCCTCTCTAAATATTATGCGACTCCTGAATTTCATCCGTAGGAGTGGAAAAGCTTTCGTTTTTCGAGTGTATCAATAGCAGCATTTGAAATGAATTGAAAGTACTTGAGATTGAGATTGCTGAAACGAATGATGTGTGGTCTGTGACTCTGCAGTTCGGTTTCATTCTTTCGCAAGATTACGGACTCACCAAGGCGTACTTGATTTAGTTATAAACATTCACGGGTTAGTTACTCTAAAATAAATTATACTAAAAATGTATTTAGGTATCGACAACAAAAAATAAATAGCTGAACATCTGTGTTCTTGTTAATATATCATTTTAAATATTGAAATATATATGTCTTTCTTTCTTTATACTTTTTCCTTGCCTCTTCTGTACTCACCAGACACATTTATATTTCGAAAAATCTTTTTTCAATGTCTCGTTAACATCTACGAGAAATTATCGCAACTGTTCTTTGTCACTCCAATGCTCTTTTTCCCCTTTTTATCCGATGTCCTTTTATTCCTTATCTGGCAGGACAACGATTGATTGTTTGGTCTCTGTATCTGTGTTATCCTTCCTTTGCTTCCTTGCCGTTTGCCACTTAAAAGAACATTTGCTCGAGAATAAAGCGACTATTTTAATGTTTTTGATCACTTTTCTATTGCTGTAAATAATCATAATCATTTATTATTAATTTTCACCAATTGTTAAAGTTTTTAATCCAATTTTATTATTTGTGAAATTAAAATGAATTCATTTGACAGCCATGACAACCATTTTTGATTTTAATATAATTTATTAATCATACGCACCGATGGCCAGCCAATAATTGAATGGTGAAAATGATTTGCATGGACATTTTATAATGCGATATTAAGTTAGGGAAAAGAAGTTGACAAGCGACTTTGACAACCGCATCGTAATTCCGAATCCTGTTTCGTTTTTTACAAATCCCATCTTTTATTTTGACGATTAAAATCAGAGATTCTTTTTGACATTTAATAACTCGATTTTTATGTATATTTATTTATTTATTTATTTTCCTACTTCCAAACATACACTCAATATACAATTTGTAAATTAATATTTAAGCCTGGATCAGAAAAATTGGTAAAATGTGCACGTAATCAAGAACCAGGCTTTATTTCCCACCCCTATACAAATAAGCCCACAAAGAAGTGCTCGCATGTGTGCGGGGCCAAAAGGCCTGAAAAATACTTTCCTGGAAAAGGGTAAAAGTTGTCCAATAAATTGGCTCAGACGGTCATCAGTCGGCTCGTCCGGCCGTGTGAAGTCTGTAATTTGCCGACGAAAAATGTTTCATTTATTCACGTTAATGAGCCGCATCTGCAATGGCACACCACACCCCTTTCCACCACCATCCAGTCAATGCCTTTTATCAGATTTATTATTAAGTGCATTTATGTGTATTTTATGCAAATTAAATTTCATATTTCTTTAATTTCCATACGCGAAACCATGTGCCGAGCACTTGTGTGTAGCCTGCAATGCGGATTGCATAATGATAGTTCTCGGGGATGCGAGGATCACAAAATTTATATGCTTTTAATTGCATTGCAATGGCAGTTTCATTATGCAATATCCCCAGCCAACTAATTATGCGAATAGGCTATGCACAGCGCGGTGTGTTAATATGAAAACAATTTTAGTTTTTCATTTGCCATTAGCAACTCTAAGCGGATGGTGAGTGTGGCGATATTATGACACAAAAATGCGACAAAACCATTTGGCTAATTATCTGGGGGCATTTAATTAGTTGGCCAACACCAGTGCTCTTTTTTTGAGTTTTGGGGCTATCAATCGTATGCTCATGCTGATCAAAATCGAAGGTAAGCCAGGTAAATTGGCACAATTGATAATTTCATTGAAACACTCAATCAACAACTGGCAAATGGTTATAAATCGGAATGCAGTCCCCCTGGCTGTCTGTGCTCTGCCCCGATTTGCCAATGTCTATATTTAAGTTTAAATGGCACTTTTCTCAAAAGGCTCAGCAGAAACAGCAGGCTGACAGACATCCAAAGAGACAAGCTGCCAATTCGTGCAGTCGACGTGCATAAAACTAAAAGAGTCAGCACAACACACTGACTGCTACCCCCCAGAAAAACAGAAAAAACATTGAAAAATCAAAAACGAGCAGAATTTTTGTTATTGCATTTGAAAATGGCAGGCGTGGCCGGGGGGCGTGCACAGGGGGCGTGGTCGGGGGCGTTGAATTGCCGAGCCCATGCATGCGATTGCACTCTCAGTGCTCCGCTTGTCCTTTTCCTAGTTTTTTGCTTGTTTGCCCCTGCAACCTTCCAATCCTTCGTCCTGTCCACATTTTTTTTTGTTTTTTTCCGTTTTTGTTCTGGGAATGGCAATTGAATGGTGAAATTTCGTAAAATGCAGTTTGAGCGCACGCCTGAGACGAGAGATGAGACAGTCGAGGCTGAACGACAGCAGCAGCAGTAGCAACAACAATAGCAACATCAGCTGGACAGCAACAACAAGTGGAACAACAATAGACATAACAACATGCCTTCAAGTTGCTCCTCGACGTCCATCTATATCTATCTATATAGAGATGCCATTCAGTCACGCCGAATCGTGCCTTGGTAACTTTCGAATTCCGCCAACTTGGCAACTTGATGCGAGTCCCTCCTTTATGATTGCCACCCATAAAAAGGCCAAAGTTTAATTTGAAATCGCCGTACGCAAAAGTCATTTTTAAAGTCCCCTGGCCTGCGCACTTTTGACACTTCATACGAGGCGAAAAGTTTACAGAGCACGGAATCCAGGAGTTATCTACTTAAAAATCAACTAAATTATGAATTACCAAAGTTGTGCAAATTATCAATTTTAAGATGCTCCACTCATTTGGAACTTAAACGTTTTTCAACTAGTTTATTGCATTTATTCGAATGATAGTTCCTTAAAAACTTCATCTGATTTGGAAAAGTTACTCAGTATAAAATAATCAGACTTTTATCAAAATTGCTACTCCCAAAACAAACTTGATATGAAACAGTGATCAATTTGATGGTATCTGGTATCAATTTTGCTCGAAATGTAAACAACATGTTTTAAGTAGGCCAGTTCGAATTTCGAATGTCTCTTTCTCCCTCCCACTCCTGTAACTTTAAGCGCTATCCCGCTCTATTTCGAATAGAGAGAGACATATGCATGGTAAAAACGATATGCGTATAAATAAATAATAAAAAAAATAAAATTGGTAATTGGTAAAAAATTAATTACATAATTATAGCTTTAGAAATAAATTGTAATTTATTTTCCTTTTAATTTTTATTTAATTCCTACTAATTTTATTATCCAGCACCTTTTTCTTTCAAGTGTAAAATTCGTGAGTATATCGAACATTTCTTTCCCTGCCTTAATAACTTTATACAGGTCACCAGCTCTGTATCTTTCGGCCCAATCCAAGTTCCATCTCTGATGCCAATGACCAAGTCTCAATTTGGCTAGCCCTTCATTTTGCTCCATGTGGCCCCCGTGCGCCTGTTTGTTTGTGTGTTTGTTCTTTTGGCTTTGTGCTGTGTGATTTTTTGGGCAAAGTGGGCGTTGGCAGTAGGACGCCCAGCAGGGGGCGTGGCACGGCGGTCAGGTTGCTGCAGTGCCAAACTGGTTGTTAGGGCCGCCAGCTGAAAACGTGGACGCCAGCAAAGTGAGCAGCCGGAGCGGCAAACTCCGACATGCCACACGTATGCACACAATGAACATCCAGTGCATTGCTCATACGCAACGTTGGCTGGCCAAGTTTTCCCGCCCACAGGTGGGCAAGGCGGCTACCTATAGATGGAGAGCAATGGAGGCCAGGAAAGTCGCAGTTGTTTGCGAAATGTACTCAGCCAAAAAGGTAGGCCGGCGTAGGACAAGCCAGACAAGCAATTCACATGCGACTGCAGGCGACCCCAATGCCAAAGCGAAAGCCAGAGCTTTCCCTCTGAGTTTTCCGAGTTATTCGGTTCTTGCAATTTGCTGCATATCATACCAGATAGCAGATAGCAGACAGACCAGACAGCTGTCTCTCGATGACTTTTTTCGTTTTCGCAAATTGGCGCAAGATATTTCCCTGATGCTCGTTAATAGACGCCCCCAATTTGCCGGAGAAAATGCCCCGAAAAGCAGTTACTAATTAAAAATTCTGCGCTTAATTTCCCCAACCACTCATGGGGGTTTTCGATTTTTCCTCTTCCTCTGTTCTTTTTGCCATGTGTGTTTACAGGACCAAGAAGAGTCGAGTCGTCTGTCAGTTGCAGTCCGTGCGGCTAAGCAAGTTCTGCCTGTCGTCCTGCCGTCCATTTTGGGCAGTCAGTTAAAGGCTCGTCATTCGTTTGTTTATTGTGCGCAATGATTGCAAGGAGCCTTAAAACTGCTGTGATTGCCCGAACCGGGCTTGACTTGGCCTGACTCGCATCTGAATCGGAATCGGTATAGGAATCGGAGAATCCGATGGGTATATACGTATATGTGTGGATGGAGGTCGAGTCCCCTGGCCCCGTGTGCAAATCGTTGGAAACAAAAATCACATATTGTGCACACGTACACCAGCTTAGAGGCCCCCTTTATTTCCAGTTCCACTGCACTACACACTACACACTACACCACACCCCGAATCCTAGTCCGAGTCCCGGATTGCACTAGCAATCCAGAGGTCCTGCAGTCGGACGGTATGCCATGGCCATGCCATGCAATTTTTCCCAGGTAACAAAATGAATTGCCTGCCGGCTGGTTGGATGGCTTGCAGGCTGGCTGGCTCGTTGGCTGGCTGGCAACGTCTGCTTTTGCCGCTGCAACTGCCGCCGGTATTGCTGCTGCGGCTGACAGTGTCGCATGCTCAAAGCGGACTATTTGCTGTTATTCCACTGATATTTTGAGAGTGCCACCGGCCACACAGCAAAAAAAAGAAAACAATCAGCCAAAGCTGACTAAAATTCCCTTGTCACTGGCCGTTTTAGGTAACCGGTTAAGAGGGGCTGTAGTTATACAAACTCTGATCAAGTAAGTAATGGAAATTTATATCGAAAGAAAACTTTAAATTGATTTTCCTTACCATATCTATAAAAACATGGCCTATTTAATTTACCGAATAAATTCCAAAATACTAAATATTAATAGCACTTCCATAATACTTATTGGTATTTTGTATTTATTTATTCCATATTTTCAAGTTTGAATAAATAATATCCTTTAATGGTTTCCGTAAGGATAAATGTAGTTTGGCAAATATAAAATGTTCTAATTGCTTAGATTATTTTTCATTCTCCATTTTAAAATTAATAATAATTGATTACTAACAAATATACAATAATTAAAAAATATATTGTTGAAAATAATGTTTGTCCATTTGTGAAATTAAATAAATAATAAAAATAACAATCGTCATTATAATAATAATATAAAAAGGTTGAAAATTATACAAAGAAACGAAATAATCAATACAGTACTATTATAGCTACAAAATGAAACCAATTTAATTCGCTTTTAAAGCTCCCTATTCATTAGCCACAAACAGAGGAGGATTCTCCATGGAAAAACTACCAAAATAGCTGACCAATTTCCATGAGATTTTCTTCTCAGTGCCGGCCAGACCATCGAGAGTGGAGTTTTGGGGCCAATAGTACATATAGATGAGTGCAATTTACCGCTAACAATGCCATGCACTGGTAGTTACAACAAATGTTAGGCGCAGCCAACAACCGCAGCCCATTCGAATGGGAAAATGGTAAATGGGGGAAGAGGACTAACTACTTGGTAGCTACCTAACGACTCGCACACAGTACCTACTACCAAACTACTGCCCTCCGCTATACATACTACATATGTTGACCATGGAAATGCATAAATAATGCGCCACAGCGGGTGGGGAGAGGATGTGGCCTACAACCGTTAGCCAGGAGTCACTAGCCGGGACTGCAGGACTATGGGAATGCAGGTCCTGCGACGACTCTCTGTTTGCCATATTCGAACATTCGCATCAGGATTTCCCGCCATTGTACTTTTTGGCTTTTGTTTATTTACAGTCAGCGCAAAAATGTTTGTTATGCTCGGTGTGTCCTGTATGTCTGTGTGTGTGGTGTTATCCGTGTGTGTGTCTAGTTGGATTTAGGCTAAGTAAGCCGCATACACCTGGTCACAACACACACACTCACACCCAAACAAACACCCAAACACACATGTATGCCACCCAGACCAATTTAATACATGATGGCATGGCTGAGCTTTCAATATTTGACTGTTGCCGCTCTATGTTGTTCTTGGCTTTGTTGCATCCCGCCTAAACAACAAATGTCACGCGTGGACTTGCCTCCAATTATTCATGAGCCGAGCGTTATTAATTTGAAAGCATATTTATCACAAACGAAATCTACGCCGCATGCCATAATAAATCAACGAACGTTTTTCGGTCCCACATTAAAATCGCACACTCACACTTGAACAGCGGCGTTCAAAATAATAGGAGTAGTTATACCATTACTTTAAGATGATATTATATTATGTCATGTGTAGTATAAGGTTTCATATGATGGTAAGGTATTTATAAATGTTTTCTTTAATTTTAATCAGTTTTATAAGGTTTAAATAAAAATGAAACTAATAATATATTTTTGAATGAGTACCATTTTTTTAAATTTTAAACTTTTTTTTAACTTACCAGGTTTTTTTTATGTTTAGAAATTTCAATTAAATTAAATGTTGTTTATTTTTTAAAACAAATTAAGTACAAACATGCCATTATTGTTTGTAACTCATATGTATATTTACATAGTCGCTTACATAGATTTTTGGCATGGTATGAGGCTAGGGATTTTGGCTAAAATCGGCGGAAAGGGCCTTTTGGGTTTGTCTGGCCAAATCGAGCCGGGCGGGATATGTCATATCCATATTTAAGCACGCCAGCTAACCGTGTGACAGTCAGTCAAAGTCTCAAGATACGAAACACTCAAGGTGATATGAACCTTTTAGCCAGGACCTCGTCCTTAGCGTCCTTTCGGTGTCCTTGGCGGCGCTACGCTTGCAACAAAAGCCGCAGCCACAGCAACAACATCATTGATGGCGACGATAAATACATAAATTCGCCGCCGCTGCCAGCAAAAGGTTGACAACGCGTCATTATATGTCAGACATTTTGGCTGCGACTTCAAAAGCCAAGCGAGGGCCCAAAAAGCTGAGTGGGCTTAGATCGAGCACATTCAGAGAAAATATTAATGTGGCTTAAGTTAAGATGTCGTATGTATTTTTTATAATTTTATTAAACTTTGAAAAAGGTTTAAGGTTAAGGTTTAAATACAAATTTAAGAATATATTTGTTAATAAGAATACAGGAAAGACTATTATATTATATTTTATTATATTTATTGATATATTAATTATATTTGGGTTTTAAAAAATTCTAAATACCTTAATAAATTACTTAAAATTTAGGAACACTTTTTGTTTACTTACAAAATTTTACTTTTTGACTGCACATATAATTTTAAAATAAAAGCTCGTTAAAATACGACTTTTATTTTACCAATTCTCACTGCCTTGACCATAATTGTGAAGAAAGTAGTTCCAAAACAGCAGAGACTTGGTCTTCAATTGCTGATATTGGGTTTTTCTCTCTGCAGCAGCAAGTGGGTTTCAATGCCAACGTATGAAATTCCAATTGTTTGGCTCCCCTTTCGGGATCGGCTTTTGAGAGCAGAGCTTGATGCTGCTGGTGGTAGACGGTTGGGTTGGGCTGAAAAGTAAACGACGGGCAGAGGGGTTTTTTTTTGGGGGCTGGGGTTTTGGAGCCCTGGCTCGTTTCATATTTTTGTGTTCTTGGGGCAGAGCTAACCCAATTGCAATATTAAAAGCATGCCTGCCGCAGAAAGTTTCCCCAGCCGGGCGACAGCGTGTGGCAGGCAGAAAAGCGTGACGCTGCCAGAGGAACGTCGACGTTTTGCGGCTTTGCTGCGGCCGCTAAGCTGGCTGCCAAAAAAGCCGGAGTCGCAGCCACGGCCGGGGTCGTTGCAGGATGAAAAAGGGGGAGGCGGTGGTGGGGTCAGGGGGCGGAGGACACGCCCATGGCAGCGACACGTTCAAGGACACCGATGCCGCAGGATTTTACAATGTGTGACGCGTCTCGAATTTGGTGTGAGAGTGTTTGGCGTTTCGGTTCGGTTTTGGTATTTTTTTTTTGTATTTTTATTTTACATTGGCTGGCTTTTTTGCTTATTTCACTTTTTTTTTTGGTGTTCCGCCCGAAAATGTCAATTTACCGCAAAAAATGTGCACACACAAACACACAGGGCTGTGTGCGAAACCAATATATTACCCATACGCCATGTATGGGAATATTTTCGTCTGTGCACACATATCATGGCGTACTTGTTCTTGGCCGTGTTTGCGCAAATTGGCCAAGGGTGTCGGGCTAAATGTGTAGAAGAATATTAAAATTAAATATGCCACAGGCTGTACAATGGGAATGGAATCCTTTTGATGCCATAATGGGCAAATAAACATTGACAAAATTCCAGAGTAACGTCAATTCGAGTTGCTATCTGTCCATACCTTTATGTTTTTCCTACTTTGTAAAAAAATTAAATTTTCAATTTAAATTGTGCTAGCAAAATACAATACTACAAAATCATTCAAATCAACAAAATATTTAAGATTTTACTAAACAGGTCTACTAAATTCTTGACATTCCTAACTAAATGATCATTCCAAAGACAGTCGAACAAGTATTCAATCGGTGAATTAAACAATGAGTGCTGTTTAAAAGGAATGGAATGCCTTTGACGACACGATTTAAATTTTCAGCATTTTTGTGCAAAACCAATAATACACATTTAGAAGCATTTATATCACTATTCAATTCAATTGTTAAGTGCACATAATAAGTATGTTAAAGCCCCTAAACGATTTTTTTTATTGATTGATTTTATGGAAATGTTAAGGACAATTAATTATTTGTAATTTAATTATTAATATGGCCATTAAAAATTATACCTGTTATTCACGTATTTCTTTTTCCGTAAATCTATCTGAGTTCCTTAAATTTTTCAATAAATGCCTTCTAAATATTAAAAAACTTTTTGTTGAGCTAAATTGATCTATATAAATCTTCCCATCATTTATCAATTAAATATACGTGTTACCAAATTGCCTTCAATAAAATTTAATTTATGCAATCCATTAAAGGAGAGCCGTAAAAATATGCAGTCTTCAAATTATATGTCCTGTCATGTAATTTGCAAACACCGCAGGGTTGTGAGCCAAATTGAAGGTGATGGAAATATTTCCAATTTGATTATTATTACCATTGTGCAGCCCGACGACAACGTCGATGAGTCGCCTTCTGAAAGACTGAATGACGGAATGGCGGAATGACGAGATGACTGACTGTCTGAACTGACTGACTGACTGACTGACTGACGGACTGACTGAAGTTGGCCTGACAACATGCCTATTGCCTCGACGACACTTGGTGATGACACTTCCGTGCAATTGTACGCCGCTTCTGGGTTCCGGCGATGGCTGGCTACGGATCCCCGGCTTCCATTTTGGGATGGGGCGACGTTTATTGGGTGTATGCCATGTCGTTTATTGGCCCGTGTGCGTGTCGCCAGTCCATATATGAATATTTGTGGCAATTCTTATGAATTTTCAGGGGGATTGGTAGCTGCGGGTCCGGGACCAGGCGAAAAGTACGCCATGTCAGGCCGCACGACATGGCCGTACAGGATGCGACAATGAGTACGGGTGTACGGTTGTATGGATATACGATTGCATGGCTATATGATTGTATGGGGCGGAATACAAAACGTGAGTGGAGTCATTGTGTGAGCCGTTATTATGGCCATTTTGGTGCGCGATGATGCGCTCGGTTATTTGGTTATTTGGGCAAATCAAGCAATTTATTCGCAATTGTCGTCGACGCTGCAATTGTGCGGAAATCGATATGCGTTGTTATTTTAACCGATCATTTCCTTCGCCGCAGCCATTACACAATGCCAGTCGTATTTATATCTATATATATATATTCGTAGCTGTAAAGCCCTATAGCTCCTGCTGTCGCCTGGGAAATTTGATTTATGCATATTTCCATATGATTTATTTCATTAGCATCATTCGGGTTTTCCCACCCTTCTCCGTCCCCTTGAAAACGGATACTACCTTCAACTTTTTCGTTTTACCTTTTTTTTGCTCCAGTCCTCCGTCCTCGGTGAGCATTTTATTTTTTAATATTTATTTAAACATTTGTTGCAGCTTCCTTTTTCATTTCTCGTCCGTTACGTTTGAGTGATTCAAACTTGACGTTTGCCTTTGTATAAATTTTTTCTGCCTCATTTGATGCAGAGAATGAAAAGTTTCCATGCACCCCGTCCGTCCCAATGCGGAACCGTAAAACGGAGGCAAAAACTGTGTATATATATATATATTTTATATATATACCCACAAAACTTTTGTTAAGAAAATATGAATTCCAAATGAAAATATGCTAGAAATGAATTGAAACTGTAACGGTTGGAGCGACCAAAAGAGCGCGTGCACGACCGAACATCACAGCAGAAGAAATGAAACCGATGGTATGGGTGCTGAATGCCAATCCCTTGGCCGGCATTGAGAACCAGGACCTGGAGGTCCTCCCACGCCCCTCATCGCACAAAGTTGCAAATAAAACAGCGCATAAGAAACAATATACAATAAAAAGCAAAGAGGAGCAGAAGCTGGATGCCGGATCCTGAGCACTGCCAGATGGAAATGAAAGGCAAACACGATTCAGTTAACGAGTGACGAACGCTATTGCTAACTGGGGACTGCTTATGCTCGCATGTAGGTACGTCTATGCACTCGAAAAATATCTTTCAGGATCTACAATTAAAAAAATTAAAAACAAAATAATTAAATAATATTTATGTTTTTAAGCACAGGAGTGATGCAAATAAAATACACCATTAAATCCAACCAAGTGTTTTTCTTCTGCCACTATATTTTAAAGTGATTAATAGATATTAATTGGGGATATTATGCTAAGGTGGTCTACCTTTGGGTCACCGATACCGAAGTAATTTGAGTTAATACTCCATTCATTTCCATTCAATACCGTATTAAATTATAATCAATTAATATCATAAGTTCACTAGTTAAATAAAATAATAAATCAATATTATAAATATTAGTATTTTAAATAAATAACAAATTAGGAAGTAGTTTTCAATTAGTTGTTAAACTAAAATAATTGAAACTAAATAACTTCTGTTAAAATATTCCTAAAATTATTTGTTTTTTGTAGATTTATTAACAAAGTTATTAAATGGCATTTAAAATGTTAATTAATACTAAATGAGTTCTTCTCTCCGAATTTTTTTTCCATTATTAGTTTTTTTCAAGTGTGCACGCGTATATAGAATCGTCTATAGAAAATGCTGCAGATAGCTGCAGATAGCGCCGGACTTGGTGTCCGTGGACGTCGACGTGGACGTGGCCTGGCATTGGCATTGGAAATGGAAATGAAAATTGGGATGGGAAATGGTGGAAGGGGGAAGGGGTCGGGGCAGAGCGGGAAAAGCGAATCGCGAGGCTGGGCGCTGGAAGCTGGCTGAATGATTGCCTTGCCTGCCGAACTGACTGACTAACCAATGAACGGTTCAAAATGAATGACTGAATGAATGAATAAATGAACGGATGAGCGCACCTCTTCAGTTGGCTGCATTCGCAAACTCGTTCAGACTCTGCTCAGCTCCTCGGCCGTATATCTATTGAACTTGGCCCGAAGTTCCCCCCCTCACTGCCCGCTCTCCATTTTCGTCAGAGTACAATGGAAGTTAGTTTCTCCAAGTCGGCTACTTTATTGAGCGTAAGTTTTTCGGCCAGGCCATATTATTGGTTGGTTATGAAGTCAAGCGCTCACCAATTGAGGGGTGGCATCGAGTACATTTTGGCCAGGAATATACTTGTATACTCGTATATTTCTACTCCGACGGCCGATAAAATTAACTATTTTGCCAACGTGCACGTAATGGGCGCATCATTTGCCATGGGCTGTCTGCCTCTGTCCTCCTCTGGCTGTCTGCACATAGTCCTCGCACTCGTTTTCGTCCTCGCCCTGGATTCTCTGTGGCCCATTTCCCGGTTGAAGTGCTTTAAATTGCCATAAAAATGCGCTATCGACTGGCATCTTTGGCCGACTGTTGTTATTACTGGCTGTTTTGTGTTTTGTGCCCTTGCCTGCCACATTTCTACACTCAATTTGTACAAATTTAATTGTCTGCCGCCCTCGACGTCGTCGTCGTCTTGCTTCTATTTATTTATTTGTCCAGCCTCTTTCCTTTTTTTTGCCTCGTTCATTTTTTCGGTTAACGCCTGCCAATGCCAGAATGTCCAGTGTCCGCTTTTCCGGGGGGGTTGAAGGGAAAGAACCTTTTATGGCGTTTTATTTATTTACGATGCGCCCTTTAAATCAATGAACCATACGCCTAGCCTTGTCGCTTAAATTTACGCACAACTTTGCGAGGAAGCCTCGGCATCCTTGAAAAATAAAAGTTTGCCGGACTTTGTGGGTACTTTTAGTGATTTAATGATGGGCAGTATTAAATAACATTTCACTTTCGGTAATAAACTACAAAAAAATGCCTAGGGCTAAATTTAAAATATCAAAGAAAAGTTAAAAATGTAAAAGCTATTTAATTTAAAATGTTAAAATAAACTTTTATTTATAAATTATCTTTATCTATTAGGAGTGGACTTATATGTTTAAAAAATTCTATTTTTTGGCTTGGGGATTTTTTTTTATACTTAATATATGAGGCATTCAACGGTCGTAACCTTCTGGATGTCATTTCCCTTTTTGTTTTCTGCGCGCTAACAGCAATCAGCTAGTAAATCGAATTTCTTGCCTAAAACAACAACAACAACGGGGACAGCAACTTCTGGCAGAGCGGCCAGCATAAAAAAAGCAACAAAAAAAACAGAAAAAGAGCGGCAAATAAATACAAATACAAATACAAAAGCACGACGCGCCGGATGGACGGACAAACTAAACACAGCGTTTGTTTTAGCAGCTTCCGTTTCCTGTTAGCAGCCAGAGGAGCAGCAAAGGAGCCTCGGCGACGCAGTCATCCATCCATCCGTCCATCCATCTATTGGGTCAACTAACCAAAAGACTAGCCCATACGCACGGCCATCCATCTATATCGTCTCCGGTCTGTCCGCCCATCGAACCATCCATCCATCCATCCATCCATCCATCCAACCATCCATCCCATCGTATCCCATCCACATCCACATCCTCATGGAAGCATCCACATGCAACCAATGGAGCAAACGTCCAGTTACCGCTCCTTTGACAAGCGGCAAAGCTTCCTGTTTCCCTGTTTTCCTGCCTTCCTGTTGCTGCTGCTCCTCGAAATGGACAGGACTAAACGCATTTGTTCGAAGCTTGTTTAGTTTAACTTTAATTGAATTTTGTGAATTTTGCTTTTCTTGCCTTTGCCAATTCAGTTTCTATAGGTTTTTATACCATCTTACTCATTGGGCACAAGGGCATATTGACTTGCTGGTTACTGTAAGGCTAAAATAAAAACATGTGTCTCGGTTTTTGACCAAACTTTCAGGATAACAAGGAAATGGTTGTTTGGTGACTCGGTTTATTTCTCCATTCAGTCAATTAAACAGTTTTTCATGAATTGCTTCTGCTTCTGCATAATTTGTATTTATTATGGAATAAATTTGTAATTTTTTCCTTTCACATTTTCTTTATGAATTTTAAAGTGATAATTGTGTTTAATAACTATGCAATAAATACATTATTTAAGGACTTCTTTTTAAATATCCAATGGTTTTGGTTTTGTTTTTCTCAAATAGAACTATTCATCAATCTGAATCCTATTAAGTTTTAATTTCTAAAAATATGTTTAATCAGACATATTCTTTTTTCATTATACATTTATTAAATTAAAAAGTATTATCATTTTTCCAAGGAGTACGCGCTATTTAAGCCATTTAACTTGTCAAACAAGATTTAAAATAATATTGGGTATATTTATGTTCCTAACATTTACTTACCCATATTGTACTAGTTGAGTTTTCTTTGTAGCCTTTTTATTTGTTGGCCCGCTGGCCAGCTGGTGCCACCTTTATATGGGCTGAATTTATTATGGACGAGAACGAACGAAAAAAAAAACAAAAAAGTAGCCGTTGGCCAGAGTCCTGGCCCGTTCATCCAACAATCGAATGTATATCCCACAGAGAACTGGGGACCGGAGCTGCTCTGCTCTGGCCAGAACTCCAGTGCTCCACCATATGGCCAATGGCACGAGTTTGGCTCGTAAAAAGGCTTACATAAGTCGGCAGGCAGTGGACTCGGACTTACCTTTTTGCCAGGCAACTGTAAAATTGTCTTGTTGCGCTGGCAACCCTTTTTTGCCAAGTGGAGAGACCGAAATGTGAATTCAATTTGTTGGCCCCGGCCCGGCGTTTTGAATAATTTGTATGATTTAATTTTTGCGCCTTCCTCGAAACGAGCCAATAAAACGATTTCCATCGAAAGCGATCGATCGCCCTTCCTTTTTTCGAATTGGGCCTCGCTGGCGTATACGCAACATTACTCATGGCCCCAACATCCTGTTGGGTAGATACCTATAAGCCAAAATCAAAGCAGACATCCATTCCCAGCCACGACGACAGCTTAAGCCAATCGACGCTTTGCTGATTGCCAAAGTCAAATATGGAATTAAATGCGTTAGCGCCCAGGACATCCACATACACTGCCCACTAAAAGCCAACTGCCTCAAGGAGACTTATTCAATTTTAATAATTGTATGCAAAACCTAAGCTATTTGTTTACCCACTACTTCATTTCACTTAGGTCCGCTTTGAGATTTTCCAAGGATTAAGCAAAGAACCTAAATTAATAAAGTATAACTGTGAAACAGACTCTTGGAAAATTAAATGAATTGTATGGCTAAGCTGGTTCTTAAGCTTTTCCTTTGTTTCCGGCTTTAAATCTTCATAAATAGTGGACGGAAATTTATGTATCTCAAACAATGGCTAAACTGAAAAATGCAAATGCAGCTGTATGAAAAAAGCGATACTTTTGAAATACTAATAAAAAGTGTAGTCTTTTATATGCAAATATGGGTAAAATAAAAAATAAATTTTTAAAAGTGATTTTTTTTAATCTTCTTAATTTAATTTAGATTGGGGAAACATCTTCCTCTTTCATGAGGAACTGCGAAAAAGAATAATCAATAAAAACTCCGATAGAATGTCAATTGATTGTGCAATTGTTGCGGCTGGTGCATTGAATAACATTGTGTGTCCGCCAACTTTTTGGCGGCAGTGTTAATCTGGCCGACAATTATAAGCCATATCTATTATGCTCTTTGTTGAGCTGCATAAATTATGCGCAAAGCCCGACAGCCTCTGTCCACAAAAACCAATGCGGTTTGCCCCAGACCTCGCAGTCCGACGGAGTTTTATCTAAGCCCAAATAAATTTAATCAACCGCAATCGGAAGTGTTAGAATAATGACACAATAAACAATAGCAATTAAAATATCAAATATAAATCATTGTGTAAATTTACAGCACAATTGCCCCATGAAAGCCAAATACCAAAATGCCAAACAGCCCAGAACAAAACTGCATGCAAATGCACAACAGGAGTTATTACTGGCCCAATACTATAGATATGTGGCAATTTGCGTATACATTTATTTGTTTGCATGGTTATTTTTTGCGATAAAAAGTCATAAAAAGCGAGTGCAAATACCAACAAGCAAACAGGCTGTTTGTCTGTTTGTCCGTAAGTCCGTTTGTCCGTATGTCCGTTTGTCCGTATGTCCGTTTTCCGTGTATGTTTGCGGTATGTGCGTGCAGCTAAACACACACTGAGGACCCAGATAATTCCCCCTGGGACCCCCTTACGCCTCCCGAAAATCCCCCGAAGCGATCGAAGCAGCCGTAAACGCATGCATAAATTTGCACGCATAAAATCAAATCAAAATTCAACGACATGTGACAATTTTATGTCCACAAAATTATGTATTTGTTGAAAACACACACAAGCGACAGCAACAACAAAAGCAGCCGAAGCACGACAAAACAACAATAATGCAAAGCAATGAAAATAACCACAATGGCAGATAGAGCAACAACAACTACATATAACAACAAGAGAGAACGCTATAGTCGGGTTGGTGTCCCGACTATCTAATACCCGTCACTCAGCTAAAGGGAGTGCGAACGCTGTACTCGGGTTGGTGTCCCGACTATCTATTGGGGCTAAAGGGAGTGCGAGGGAGATAGATATATAAACAATTTTGATTGCGTATAACTTTTTAATGAATGGTCCGATTTGAAAAATGTCTTCTACATTTCGATAGGTATTAATAAACACTATAAAATGGCGTTTATATATTTTTAAAATCTTAAAAGATGTGGCCTCCAGACACATTTGAAAATCGTTTATGGCGATTGTGGGCGTTAGGGGGGGCGTGGCACCTCGATGAAACAAACTTGCGCTGCGTAGGAAGCCCAAGAATATGTGTGTGAAATCTCAACCTTCTAGCTTTTATAGTTTCCGAGATCTCAGCGTTCATACAGACAGACAGACGGACAGACGGACAGACGGACAGACAGACAGACGGACAGACAGACAGACAGACGGACAGACGGACATGGCTAGATCGACTCGGCTAGTGATCCTGATCAAGAATATATATACTTTATGGGGTCGGAAACGCTTCCTTCTCCCTGTTACATACTTTTGCACGAATACAATATACCCTTTTACTCTACGAGTAACGGGTATAACAATACCAGCGGCAATGTGAACAACATCGAGAACGGACGGAGGAACTGAATTCCGAATTGAGGGGCAGCCGAAGGACTGAAGGGACGACGAACGACTGCCAAACAAGGACATAAGCAATAACAACAAACAGCTAAAATAGCAACATGAGCAGATTATAATGAACAACATATTCGCACGGCCGCACCTACTGCCACTCCCCCCACCAACCGCCCCTCTTTCGACCGCTTTCATAATCGCACACGCACTCAATTTGGGGGGAAAACGAGCAAAAGCAACAAAGCGCCACGCAACAATTTACGTGTTTTGACACTAATACAAAAGCCATTACAATACATGCACAACAAACAAATTAGTTTGGTTTAATAATAAGGATTTTTAAAGTGTAACAAGAATACCAAATAATCCTGTTTTTTAATACCTTAGAAAAAAAATTAAATAAAAAAAATGTAAGAAAGTTAATTCCAGTCAATTTGTAACATATTTAAAAAACAAAGAAAACAATAACTTTAAAATAATTAGCAATTTAAAATACTAAAAATATTTAATTTATTATCAAGCTTCGAAAAAGTCAAGTAATAATATTTGAATATTCAGTTCCAACTAGTTCCACAATCTTTATTCTCCGTGCACTAATACACACGTGCGCACACGCACACTCGCACACACTCAAGGGAAAGGAAGGAAAGTTGAGGGCGAAAAAAGCAAAGTTTCCGCATTTCCCTAATGCGCCGAGTGGCTTTCACTCAATTTTTAGGTGGCCCAGCCCAGTCACAAGCCCAAGACGAGTGTGGGTCACCTTTGAAGTCCGAGCCGAAGCCTCGAACGTCTCGAAAATTGCCGTAGGGGCATGTTTAACTAGTTTTACAGGCGATTTTGTCGAGATGGAAGGCACAGGGAAGCGAAAGGAAATGCCGGGACGCTTTTGCATCGCGTGACTTTGGGAATGGACCGCACCTTGACTTTAAGACAATTTTCGATGGCCAACTGGGCCGTCTTCCTAGGCCGTTATCTCTTGAAGGTCCTGGGACTCGACTCGACCCCGGGGCGACAAAATGGGTCATGTGGGTGGGGGGGATTTTAATGATGAATTGCTCGGCCGACGGTGCGTATACGTTACATTTGACATTGACATATTTTGCATTAGCATAAAAGTATGCAACATATTTTCTCTTCCTTCTCGTATTCTTTTTTTTGTCCTTTCGCCAATGTCCTGTCGAGAGTGCTTGGGGAAAATGGACAAGGACCTTTGTGAGCGAGAGACCGAGAGAGGGTGAAAATGAATCCCAGTTATGATGAAGTATGTCAGGAATTTAAACACAATGCCCGGGCAGTAGGCAATTGCTTTAGCTTTAAGTAAGAGTTCTCAATGCCAAACTATCCATTCACCATTAAGTACTCTCTCCGTTGTCTTTAATCCTCCTTTTTCCCCTGGCTGGAAAATGTTGATAGACTCGGGGGCTTTTGTTCGACGAGACCCTCGAGTTAAGCCTCCACATTCGGTACGTAGGTAGGTACTTGCAGCTGGAAAAGCATTTTCACTGCTCATTTCACCGTTAGCCATGTGAATTCCGATGTGAAAATGCGCACATTTTCGACAATTACACACAGAAAACGCAAAGTTTTGCCAAGGCAAATATTTACCGCAAAATTTCACAAATTCCGGGCAAACAAAATCTAAGACCGAGACTAAAATTTACGTTGAGTAAGTAAGTACTCTTGAAAAGTCATATTTGTCTGGAAGCAAAATGGTGCAAGATTTTAAATCAAATTTGCTGTGCAGTGCAAATAATTCATGCATATTACAATTTAAATTAGGCGTTGCTTCTAAGACCAAAGTCAAATACAGATGCGGGCGCATTAGGAAAAAGGGGTTAAATAGGTGGATGGGTGGGTTAAGTTGGGCAGTAGAGGACTTGCTTACTCGGCACTCGTTGCCATTGTCTTCTCTACAAATGCATGTGTGTGTGTGTGTGTGTGTTCATTTATTGACAGATTGAAGGATTATGGAATGCCTTTGATAATTTGCTGCGGCTGCAGTGAACTTTAAGCTCATCTGGGCAGGACTTTTGCTGAGCCATATGGAAATCATTTCGGCTAAGCCAGCCACACTCGCACACAAATACACGCAAACAGCACAGCACAGCACACACAATGCAAATATATTTGCAGTTTATTTTGCGGATTTCCGGTTGCAGACAAATCAAAATTTCTGCTCAAATACACAAAATGTCAGTTGGCAAATGAATGGAAATGAAACCACAGTCAGCAATGTCCTGTTCTGTCTGTCCATGTCCTCTCATTCTGCCAGTGACAATGTGACAATGAGCGATGAACTGAAGCCACAAAAGACAACACAGCATGTGAAATTAGTTTCATCTATTCCCGCCCCCTTAGCCCCCCAGCCACGCCCCCCCGAAAGAAAGGGACAGCTACACAGCTACAATGTAGCAAATTATTGGTTTCCATTTCGATTTTGTAACACCCCAACCCCCACTTTGCACTTTTCAACTTTTATTTAAAATAACAACCGACGCAAATATTACTGTCAACTGCTGTTCACAATATTTTCCACCGCCTCAATTAAAGTGTCAGCCAACAAAACCGTAAAAGCTCACACAAGTCGGATTCGCAAAAACCGAAACCAAACCCAAAATTAGGAGAAACAAAACAACAAAAAGCCGAAAACGAAAAACAGAAACAGAAAAACCGAAACAGAAAAAAGTAAAACACTCGAAATTGTCAAAACTTTTGCAGCTTGCTGTTAGCTGTTAGCCATTTGCTGTTTTTATTACTTTGCTTTTAACTTGAAACAAGATTTTTGAAGTTCCGCTCCCGAATCGGTGTTCAGTTTGTGGCCAAGTAGGGGGAGGTGGCCACGCGGCCAAGTGGCCAAGTGGGTAATGGTGGTGCGTTTCGAGAGTTGGCCAAAACACAGTTTGCTCATCAGCTTTCGGACATGACAACAGCAGAAATACATTTTTCCGGCCCTGATGAATCCTAGAATGGGAATCAAATGGATAGCTGGATGGCCGAATGCAACTGCTCCGGCGATGCCACAATTTGAAATATTAATGTGCGAATCGGCACGGACAGGATGTCGGTTCGGGAAAGCAGAAAGTTTTCCATCCTTAAATGTGCATTAAACGGAACATGGCCAAGAGCCGAATCCGAATGTTTATTGACCCGCTCTCTCCCAATAGACCAAATCCAAGCGACAAACGAGCAACTCAAAGTCACACGGCGCAAAAATAATATAATTTGGTTTTAATATTTTAATCGCGAAGACCTAAGAATACCATTTCTAAACGAAAATTTCTAACGATTTGAAACCTCATCAATGAGTGCCCAAAAGTATGCTTTAGAAAATACAGCTTCCTGATGGAAAATATATCATAGCATACTTTTAGACACCTTCTAATATAAATGGATATCTTTAGATATTTTTGAAGGATCGAGAGGATAATAGGTTTAAAGCGATTTTAATAAGTGTCCAAAAATTTATTTAATCTCTAGAGAATTTTAAGAGTGAGCAAGGTTAATAAGTGAAATATTTTTATTAATCAAACCAAATAATCCTAGTTCTTTTGTCAGTGCAGGGAAACAGGAAGACAGAGTCCGCTGTCAAGTTTATTAGCTACGTTTGGCAAGCAGCTACTGAAATGGCAATGCGATACAACGCTGATGATTGGCTGCTTTGATAAGCGGGCGAGCATTAAGCTGACAAAAAGTGTAACGAGCGAGGGAATGAGAGAAAGAGAGAATGTTTTGCCAGCACAGAGAATTCCCAACGGCGAATGGCGAAGGGCAGCGCAAATCCTTTAACACGAAATTAAGACGCATAATCCTTGACAAGCAGTAATGGCAATCTAATATGCCAACGCGTGCATTTTCGACTAGTCTAAGCCCAATGCTGATTGACAAGGCCAATGGGGAGGTAGGGAGGAGGGTTCCCTGGAAAACTGAAGACAGAATAACAAAAACGACACACAAATTATGGCATTGCCATCCAAAAAGCACAGATGAGCAGCTCGCTAAGCCCTTCGGCATTTTGTTTGGCTTTAAAGCAAAACTGAACAATGAAGAATGACTTTCAGCCGGGGGGTATTAGCCAAGCAAATGGAATGAAATGCAAATCCCTAAAATCCATCACTTCTCCCTTCGGCTTAAATATCACTTTAATTAGAGTAACAAAACAATGGCGTCCGATGGCGGATGAAAAATAATTTAATGGCCCCGGCCATGTAACCTGGCCAGGGGTCGCTGAAAAGGTTACACTCCGAGTTGAAATAGAAATAGAAAATTTTAATTACATTTTCTGCAGTGCTACAACATTGCAGGCTCGTTTCTGTGTTGTTTGCGATGAATTAAATTTCATTTCCCCGGCTGCCTGGCAGCCTGACTTCTATTGCTATTGCTAGCCGTTTCTATTGGGCCCGGTTTTAGGTCTGGTTTGGTTTGGTTTGTTTTCGAGGGTTTGGGCCATGGGCTTTTGGCTTTGCATGCGCAGCGACGCCATTAAACAGCCGTTTCCGGTTTACGCGCTTTGAGTTTCCGCTTCAAGCGGCAACAACAACGGCACTGGAGTTGCCGGAGCCTGATATTTACTGTGTTTATACGATGCCGAATTCACGCTATCATTTCACGCTTTCGGCCGATTCGTGTCTGTATAAACGCCATTTCGTGAATTCGGCAACACACGAAAGTTGACTATGATTTCAGCCTGAAAGCGTGATTTGGTGATAAGCAGATCTGGTAACTCTGTATAAATTATCGACGTTGCCAGATCGCTAGAAATTGAAGGCCCTTTATAGGCTATTTCTCCACTCAGCGGTATTAAAAGTTAAAAATTATCACCTATTTTTACCGGTCCGGCATCCCTATCAGCTGAGAGTGAATAAAAGCATGAATTCTCGGCTGTCGTATAAACAGGGGTTATTTCTATATCGCGCTTTCAAGAAATCGTGATTGCCATCGTATAAACATAGTAATTGTTGTTGGCCGAGTTGCAGCAGCTGTTGCCTTGGTTATTGTGCGCGCTTTTGTTGGCATCGCTGTTATTATTTCGACTCTGGCACACACACAAGCCTCGCACGGATCCTTGGTGCCGCCTTGCACCATCTTTAATATAAGATTCAATTCAACACAAAAGGATCGGGCTCGGGAGCGGATCGGAGGGAGGTAGGAACGGAGAACGGGAACGGGAACAGCTAAATTTCGCGTTCGTGTGCACCACACACTGAAGGCGTGGAAAATCACGAATACGCACTGTAGAGCACTCAACAACAACTACCATTGCACTGGGAGAAAATTGTGATTGGCATTTGCATTATGTCATAAATTATGACTCATAATACCTATCGTTTACGCACATAATCATATACTTAGAATACATTTACATGTATGAAAAATCCTAGGTCTGGTTAACACCCAAAAATTAGATTTCGAAAATATTGACTTTACGAAAAATATGGAGGGTGCCACAGAAGCAGCTGGGTTTTCGAAATCACTTTTAAATGTCGAAATATGTGTCTAAAAGTATGCAACATTTTTTTTTAGTCTCAAAGTAATATGAATTCATACAGGAAGAGAACTATCCTTTATTTTCTGCACACTTTTAGACACCTCCTTTAAAACTTAAAAGAGATTTTAAAAACCTAGATTTTTCAATGAATCCTAATATCTAAATTTACCAAAAATATTCTCAATAATATTTGGTATCAATATTGTATAAATAATTATACTTTTTTTGTTTTTTTTTAAATTTTTTTTTTTGTTTAAATATTAAACGAAATTGTATTATGTAAGACTCGCGTTTCTAGAGAACACTGTTCAATTTCATCCTTTAAATCGATGATTTTTTTCACAGCGCAGGCGGGCAAAAGCAATAAGCAAGCAACATTTCTATTGCATGGCCAGGGCCAAAGACGCCAGCCGCAAAACATACTCGCACTCGTGCATTTCTATATTTTTAATTAAACGCAAAAAGCCCTTTTGGCAACACGCAAAGCGCAGCTGCTGAGGCAGAAACCCGAGCGCCCATGCCTTTCCTACAGCAGCCATGGAAAATGGGCGAGGAAAATGGGAAAATGGTACTGCTGGCGTACTGGGGAAAATGTGCTCGAGCGAGTGCAGAGCAATCGCGACGACAACTTCAAGGTTAAGTCGTCAGCTTTGTTTGCCGCGAAACTGGAAAGCTGGGAAACGAGGCAAAGGAGGATTTTCCCCATCGAGGTTACTGACTTGCCTGCAAACTAAGTGGAAATGCAAGGCTGAAGCCGTTAAGTGTATTAAAATGTTGTTTTAATTTAGCTTAGAAACTATTTCAAGCCCGCTCATATTTCTCATTAGTTTAAGGTCGAGCTGAACTAGGTATTGAAATGGTATTGAAAAGAAAAGATGACTGAATTAAGATTTGGTACTTCAAAAAGTATTTATTTTTCAGCAATGAAATTTGGTTTAAGGCTTAAATAAAATAAGTTAATTTGTTAAAGTGAATACTAAAAAACTGATTGGGAATGAGTGAAAGTTCCTTTGATAAAACAAGTCAATAAAGGATGGACGTTTTCCTTTATAAATTCATACCACTTTTGGGTTAAACATATATTGTTGCATACTTTTAGACACCTATTTTGACATTTAAAAGTTATTTTGAAATTCCAATAAGGTAATTTCTTAAATTGTAGTGTCCTTAGCAAAAGTAAAATACTTAAAGGCACATTGAAATATTCTTTCTTAAAATTAGTTAATTTTTAAGGATCCTTTAGCTCGAAATTCTCTACCCTAGAATCCATGAATTATAATGCGATGGAAATTCCCTAATTGAGTATGATTTCGAACTGTTAAATTTAAATAATGCTGAATTATAATTTCCTGCTTTATTACATGACTTTTTCAGTTATTCCTCTGCTCTTCGTGGAAAGTAGATTCAATTTGCAGCATCAAATCGTGTCCATGGGGCTCCTACATACATATCTGTCGATTTTATTGTTTCACCTTATTGTGCGAATCGTGATGCCAACCTCCGGAGCAATGGCAATGGTATTCGAATTCGTATTGGTATTGGCCTTCCGTTTTGCTGACATTGAGCAGGTTATGGGCCATAGCACGTTTGGGAGCAAAGAGGAAAGGCCCTATGAAAGGCCAATTAATATTTCATAAAGGCGCACGTAGCCAAGACAATACATACACACACACACACACACAAATATATATATGTATAGGGCGAAAGGGAGAGGGAGAAGGCAGCATACAAAAATCCCTCAATCACTGCCAATTAATGTCAGACACAGGCACTCATATTTGGCATTCAGCCAGCCATCGAGGCAGCTCGCAGCGTCGTACATAAAAACAATAAATGATTTATACATAAAAACAAAGAGCAGTGCGCGCAAAAGCCACAAAAATAAAAATCACACACACTCGCACATCCAGAGACAATGGAAAAGACAGACAACAGACAAGAGAAGTGAGGAAAATTGGGAAAATGGAGGAAAAAACGACCACAGCAGGCGATGTGAAACGTGAATTTTGTGAATTTTACTGACATATTTCTACTACAATTGTATATTTTATTATTTGCCCCGAAATCAAAGAAAAACCAAATGGAAAAAGAACCAACAGGGGAAGGAGCAGCGTTACACACGGAATAAAGATAGAAATATATAGATATAGATAGATAGATATCTATGGTTTGTGGGCTTTACTACTCAATCGAGCGTGGAACGGTCCGCAGGCCTTAACCGTAGATAAAGCCGTATACAATGGACTAATGAAGTCGCTTTCATGTTATATGTGCAGCATACATTTCGGGGCAGCTAATTGGGGACCTTAAATTACTCGGTTGAACGTGTACGTGAGTTATCTTTAAAGGTTCGCAGCAATCCATATACATACGAACACCCAGCCAACCCTCCTGTAATTGCTAGTTTTATCAATGGTTTTTGCTATCGGAAAGAGCCAGCAGATTAATTTGCATATCTATTATTTTCATAAATAACAGCGAAGTTCGCTTCCTGCCGGCGAATCACGGCAAAAACCAGAGCACAACCACCTAAAAAAAAACACAGGCCGACAAAAAATAAACAATTTAAGTCAATTTAAATTTCTGATGATTTGCAACTGTCAGTCGCGGCCCGGGGAAATTTTTGGGCTGCGAGGCATAAAAAAGAATCAACTAACTCACCACACTATCAGTCACACTTAGTGCACGTTGCACAGTTTCCATTTTGATGAGCACACACACACACAACTTGGCGAACGGAAGCGAAACAAAGCAACAACTACATCAGTACACAGAGACAACAATTGGGGAAGATTCCAAGACATTTTTGTATTATTTTTGTTTAATTTATTATGATTACTTCCAATGGAAACAGTTTATTTACATTTTGTAAACGATTTTTAAGATCAATTTCACAGATTCATTAAAAATTGAAACTTACATTACTTTCTACATTTATTTCTTTTAGGATTAGAATAAATAATTACTTAAAATAATACTTAAAATAAAATTTATAAAAAATGTGTGTTTAAAAAATAAAAAAAAACTTTAACAAATTTATGTAATTATCTTAGATATTATATTTTTCAGCAGGGACCGAAAATATCTGTTATTGTAAATTTTTCTTACAAAAAAAATCATGCACATAGAAGAGTTTTTTTTTAAATACACCACGATTTTTGTTAGCCATTGTAGTTAACAAATCCGTAATGATTTTTATTTTTTGATTTTTATAACAAAACTCAAAAAATAACTGTTATTTGTTGATTTTTATGTATAACAGTTATCCCTTGACATTTTTGATAAAATGAAATAATTTTAAAAAAACATGTTAACCGTGTTTTATATAACTTACTAAAAATTAAAAAAAAAGCCAACCGCGCATATTGTATAACTAAATTATTTTAAAATTTATTTTACCCACAATATCGCCATAACTCAAGTTAGAGTTTTATTTTTGATCACGACGAATAACTGTTATTTGTCAACTTTTATTATAAAACTAAAAAAATATTAGTTATTCTTTGAGTTTTACTTTACTTTTACTTTTAACAAATTGGAAAATAACAGCTTAAATGTGAATTTTAAAATAAAACTCATAACAGTTACGGTCCCTGTTTTTCAGTGTATCAACGCAATGTAACAGGCAACGCGCAAGGAAATTTTAACAGGCAAAAAATAAATATATATATGGGAATATAAACGTGTATGTATGTAGGGAAACTATAGTTTATGCCTGGCCAGAAAAAAAGCGACATGCCCAGAGGGCTTTTCGAGTGCCTCGATGGGTGGAAAAATAGGAAAATCCTGGGTAAAACGGGCAGGGGGAGGTTGGGGTATGGGCATGGCTAGTTGGTGGCTTGTCCAAAGTGCAAAACCGAAAAAGAAAACAAGAGCAAACAAAAACAAAACGCGGGAGTGCAAACATTTGCACGCACGCACAAATCAAAACATCAACAAAACAAAAATCGCTGGCGAAAACCCGCGGCACGTAACCCCCCGCAGCACTTTCCGCCCCCCTCGCCACCACCCCTTCTCTGGTTTTTCATGAAAAGTCTCGGCAACTGTATACGTATTTGACATTTTAAACGGGCCAGTCGCCACTTGTCAATCTTTGTAAAAGTTCGCATTTCACATATTTTCTCGGCCCCCTTTCAGCTTTTCCTTTGTGAGTGTGTGTTGGTTTTTCTGTTTTTTACTTCTTCTTTTTTTTGCCAATTTCTGACGATTTTTTAGCCAGCTTTTTCCCTATTTTTCATTTCTTTTTTTGTCAACCAACTCGCATTTCTGCTGGCAAATGGCTTTCCAAACGCCAGTGCCGCAGCTCGCAAAGTCAGCCTAAAAGTATGCAAATAAAATACGCGCTCTTATCTGTTTGGCATTGGCTTTTGTGTGCTGTGTGCTGGCCAGGCCAGGCCAACATGGTCGCCAGCTGATGCCATGTGGCAAAAAGCGTAGCCAAAACAATGTTTTAAAATGCATTTGGGCATACTTTGCACGCCGGCACATTGGCAATTGCATTCACATGCCATAAGCCTGGTTGGGCCTCGGACTGGCTTCCCATTCCCGTTCCCAGTCCGAAAAACTCCAAGTTCCCCGCATTTCACTGTTTTTCGGCCCAGACAACCTCGTGCGACTCCAATCAACAAAATTGAAGCCATTGGTTATTGTTGTAGTGGGGCAGTGACATCCTGCCAGTTGCGGCTCATATGTCGCGTGTAACGCCCCGAAAGCAAAAAGTCAAAAGTGAAGTAGTTACTTTTGTTTTGCGCGAGCGATAAAGTTAAGCAAAAAATCACTATTGCCGGGCTTGCACTTGGGCATTCAGCGGGCTTAAGGGTATGCCAAATCGCAGGAGAACTTTCAACGGAAAGATACGTTTTTCTGAGTCTCAGTAGATTGCAATCTGAATTTTAAGTTAAAAAAGGAATACAGGAAAAACTAAATAACAGAAGTAAATTAGGGAGAATTATTTATAAAGGTGTCTAAAAGTAGGCAAACACTTTTTTTGAATCTGTTAGCTCGATGGATTTATTACAAAAAACTATTTTTACTGCCTACTTTTAGGCACAAATAATAAAGATTTTTATAGAACCCAAAATATTTTGGAAGTCTTTTGAAAATATCTGGGTATTCTGTTTTGTTGCTAAAACATACATACAAGCGTTCTCAATTTTACACAAGCAATGACAAAGCAAAATAAATTCATTGCTCTCAAAGTTTTCAATTATTTCCTCTTATAAAAAAACAAAAAGCGATAAATAACCATTACTATTAACCCAATTAAGTTTAAAATTAATATACACACTTACTCGCTTGCATACAAAACAAAGGATAAGAAAGCAACAAATGTCTGGCTGTTTTTATTGGTTGCTTTTTCATTTGATGCACTCTTTTAATTAATTAATCCACTTAGACGAAAACTTTTCGAGTGCCATTCAGACGGTAAAGCAAATTTAAATTTTGCATCTGTCTGTGATGTGACAATTAACCAGAGATTATCTTTCAATTGGAGCAATTCGCTGTGGGACTTAAAGTTTAATTCAGCATCCTTTCAAGGCACACACGGTATCATCCGCGTCGAGGCTTTGCTATTATACCAAACTTTCGCCGTCTTCGGCTTTGTCTTCTAACGCTGTCAGTGGCATATATGTCTAAATAATAGAAAAGTTGGTTGCGAAGAAAGGAAAAAGCTCCACCACGATGCACTGAGCTCATCTTCAAAATTTATATGGAGGAGCTGCTGCAAAAATCAAGTATTCGCTCATATGTTAGCTTTATGGCGCCATTTTGTTAATTTATTTCACTTGCTTGACAGTTTGTTTTCAATTTTTTTGTATTTTCCTATTTTTTTTGCGCTCGGTTAGGTTGAGTTCTGGTTTGGTTTGGTTTGGTTTGCTTTTGTCTCTTGTCGCTGGACAGAGGGACTGGAAACTTTATAAAAGGGATGGTTTTTCGGGGAGGAAATAAATATTTTTTCGCATTCCTTTTAGTGGTGCAGCCCAGCATTTCTCGTTGGTGTTGGTGTTGGTGTCGCTGTGGTTTTGACATAAAGTGCGCTTATAAAAAACCGCCAAGTTAGAAACGCGCCGGAATAAAATTTTTTGATGAATGCAACGCTCGGCAACGAGCTTGGCCAAAAAATGGCGCAAAAATAGCTGATAAATTTGCGCTCTCCGCAAAACAAATGGTTAAAGTTTTAAATTGAAATTGGGCCAAAAGGCAAGCGAAATTGGTAGGGGAGCGCTAGGTACCCACTACCTACACGGGATAGCAGCAGCTAAAAAATGTCCATAATAAATATCTCAATCAAAAAAGACAAGCGGGCAAAAAGTAGCATCAGCATCGGAATACAAATATGACGGCAAATGGAACAAAACGAAATGAATATGAAGCGCTGTTTGCCATTTGCCGATTTTGCTAGCTGATAAAACAAAAGGCAACAAAAAGCAATGCACAGATTAAAAATCTAAACTAAAAGCAGCACTGTACTGCTGCTGGTGTGTATGGAAAAAAGGAAAAGTATAAGCTCTTTCCATTTTCCACCATCAAAGATTTCGCTTCCCATTCTGTTATTTTTTTCTTTTTTCGTTTGTTAGATGTTGATATAAAACAAGCGACTAAATAAAAACCGCACACACACTCACACACCGAAATTCTCAAGGGAGGGGGTTGGGGGGTTCTAGGGAAAGGTCCTGTGGATGGATTGAGAGCAGGAGACACACGTACAAGTGCAGGTCCATTTATCTTCTGTCATTGTGCGAGTGTTTCCGTTTTTGTAATGAATGTCCAGCTGTGTGCATTGCCCTGCGGACAAGGAGCTGCCTCCTCCTCCTCCTCCTCTGGATCCGAATCCAAATCCGAATCGGGCTCTAGATCTGGCCAATGCAAAGCTAAAGTCAAAGCAAACGAGTCCGGCCAACGAAGCGCTGGCCAAAACTGAAACTGAAGCTGAATCGGAGTCCGGAATCTGAATCTGAAACCGGACCGAATCGGTGCCACTACAATTGTCGCTAGACGCTCGCTGAAAGGCGTCTTTTATGTCGCTTGATAAGATAAGCCTCGCTTAAAATATATATTCGCCGCTTTGTATTTATATGTATGTATATAGAGTGAAGATGGAGTAAGATGAGTGTGGAAAAGGATACTGTGCCAACTGGGTGGACCGAGGTATTATAATGTCAACAGTATTTTTTGTAGAATTAAGTTGTACACATTTTTATAAAATAAATTCCCACTACTAAAATCATTCGCATTTGTAGACATCTAAAATTTTAAAAAACATGTTTTTTTAACGCTACTTATTATTTGGCAGAATAAATTAAACAAATGGGACTAATTTATAATTTAATTTTAAAATTATAAAGTGTTTAAATGGAATACAACAATTTGCATTCAATAGTTTTAAGAGACACTACTATTAATTTACACATAATTGTTATTAAGATTTAAATCACAGAATACATTTTTACATTATTTTACATTATTACACAAATTAATTTAAATTAGTTTAATGGTGAAAAAATATATACCTTTTTAAACACAAACATGCAATAGTATAAATTTTAAGAAATAAAATTTAAAGTCCACTTTAGTGCAAACTCTTTATAGAGACGGAACGGAAACGGACATCAAGAAAGGCACAAGTGTGCAACTTGTATGCGGCACATTCTTAATCCGGGTTTTTGTCATTACACTTTCCACTTTATTTCCGTTCGTTCGCAGATTTGCGTTGTAAGCACTGCCCCGCCCCCTTTGATCCCGCCTCCAATCCAGTCCTTACTGTGAATTAGGCAGATTTTCTCCTTTCGTATTTCCCGTTTTTTGTTGTTTTTTTTCTTTCTTTCAACACCATATCTTTCTTTATTTCCCTCGTTTTCGGCCAGCAGAGAGGAGCAATTGGAAATAATGCAGTGAGGACAGATGAGGACAAAGACAAGGCACTGGGGCAGTGGGAAATTGAGATGCAGGGCTTAAAACTGGCCAAGACCCGACGAGGAAAAGGTAAAGGGGCCGAAAGTTTGGACTGAGCCGTAAGCTGCTTGCCGGGAGACTGCAGTTCGGGGCTTAAATGCAGCCAACTGCAAACTCAAATGCCATCAGCTGTCGGGTTCAGAACGAGTATCAGGTATGTTAACCGACGATATCGACAGGTTTTATTTCGGTGATTTCACATCGCAGGCACAAATAAAAGCTTGAGGTATATCAACAGTTAAAATTGTGATCTGAAAAATGCAATGGCATGGAGTTTCGTCCTCCTGAACCATCTATTGCATACTAATTGAAAAGCTCCCAAAAAAAAGGAAATAAAAGCTAAAAATGTGTAGTATTTTATAAAAATATATTCTAAACAAAACAAAACAATTGAATTGATTTGCAAATACGCAAATATTTTGACGCCTGAGTAAACCGAATACTTAAATTGTAATTCTAACGATTTTAAACTTTATAAAAAACAGTAATAGTTATTTTAAACTAGAATAAAAAATATTCATAATAATATTATAATATTGTAGAAATAAATAAAACAATTATTATTTCAAAATATGATTGTACAATGTACATACATTTTTGAAAATAAAGGAAACCTTTTTTTTCGAAGTATGTAGTTAGATTTAGGATCCGTTCCTCCTGCAATTGATTTTTCCATAATTTCACCTCTCAAATCGCCAGCAACTTGTCTAAATTATTTGGCTGACTTTCCCCCGACCAAAGACATACATACGTGTCCCGCAGGGCAAACGTTAATTCGATTTGAGGGCATCTCTCCACTCGTCGTTATATGTTTGTATATATGGTTTTCTGTAGATCCTGTTTCCCGAGTGGCAACCTCAATTTACGCATCTCGCCAGTCCCGATGGCATAAGCGAATTCATCCATTAAAGCTGCCAGCAGCGTACATAAAGCCAAACAATTCCCCTAACTACCCAAATTGATCAATTTCAATTCACTGCAAATAGCCTGGGCGTGATTTGTTGGGGTGGCTCCTCGGTTCCTCGGTTCCTTGGTTGCCCGTAATGTCGCCCCCTGGTTGGTAATGTTTGGCAATATAAAAACTTTTTGTACTTTTACGATATAGGAGCCATAGTCTCTCTCTCTCTTTCTCTCTTTTTCTGTCACTCTAAAAAAAAAACAAAACAAAAAAAGGTATAAAACGACAACGACACCTTTGTCGAAGTAGCTTACTACAAATTTGTCAAAGCCCGGGCAAATCGAAAACAAAAACGTAAAAACGTGAAGCGAAGTAAAAATTCCAATCGGTGGCAATAGCACGCACCAAGGAAGAAGTTTGCATTTCAAATTTCAAGTTCCCTGCTGCCGAGTTGAGTTTTCTGTGTGGAACTACACATAAGTTCGAGTTTGCGGAAATGGTCAACTATCTGGGCAATGGACTTGTGACCTACGGTCTACTTCTGAGCTTACCCTTGCGAGTGGTGCTATATGCAGCATCTCTTTACCTGGATAACATGATGGCCCTGTTGCAGTTGCTCCAGGAGATTTTGATACTAAATCTTGAGGTGCTCTTGTTGGCCATCGTATACATGAGAAATCGATGGCCGATTGCTGAGCCACCACTTCAAGAGACCGTCCTGCGCATCCTCCGTTTCTTCTTGAGCACTTGGAGTCTGCTGCTCGACCGGCTCATCCACTACTTGAAGTTTCCCTGCGTCTTTCTGAAACGACTCAGCCGAGTTTTCCTCCTCTGCGCCCAGAGACGCACCTGGGCGATCATGCTGCAGCCCGGCTGAAGAGCGCTGGAAAACACCGAAAAACTCCCAGCGCGGAAAAATTATCCTGCGAGAGCAATAAACGTTCGCAAGTGCATGAAATTTAACGCTCATTTTGTGAACTCAAATCCGCATTCTTTAGCGAGGTACTCGATGAACAGAGGGTCATATTGGGGTAATAGACAAAAGGCCATCATTTTTTGAGAACTCAGAAAAAATCAAAAATTGATTTTACAATTTCAACTTTATGTTCACTAAAGCTTTATCATAAAATTAGCATGGAATATCAGGAATGTCCGGAGAACCTTTCTTTTACAGTTCTGTAGTAAAATTAATATTGAGGATATTTAACTCAAAGTTAAAACATTTGTTTGGTTTCTTTCTTTTTGTGTATTTCCATTTTTTAAGCAACAAGGCTATATTCCCAAATTTATTTAGCTCCCAAGTATCTGTTAGTCGACTACACCTTAGCTACATTTTTTGGGTAGGGGAATGCCGCCAAATGCATCCGCATTCGCATTCGCTTTTAGCGTGCGCAATTACACTTGAAGAAATCCTGGGGATTTCATGCGAAAATCCATTTGTCACAATGCCGAGTACGTGAGGCTGCGCTGCAGCTGCAGCGGTGCGTGTAAATGTGTCGTCCGGGCAGAGCGCGAGTCCTTCGGGTCGTCCGTTTGGCCCCTTGCCGTCCTGGCCTCCCGTGTCCTCTCCTGTCCCGTCCTGTCCCATGGATCCTTTTGCATCCTTTGCCAAAGCTGCACAGCTAGTTCCACCGAAACTGATGCAGCTGCAGTGCCGTTGCTCTATCACAATGACACTTCATTTCAGTTGGCCTCTGCGGCAAGGAGTCAGTCCTCGATGCTTTGCCCAAAAATATATGTACACATCTACATGCCCTCGTATCTCCGCATCCGCATCTGTATCTGTAAATGTGGTCATTGCCGGGAGCCTTTGGATGAGAAAATAGCCAGCTCTGGATTATTTGAAGCCGACGTAGTGCGTTCGCTTAATGGAGTTCCTCCAAGGGCCGAGTCAGACGTTGGAGGCCGGAGGAGGGCAGCTCCAAGCGTATTGGCAACGTAAACGGATTCTCGGATTGTTGGTCTCCAGGATTCTTAGATTTCGGCAATCAAGTACAATTCAAACGACCATGGCATCCAGTATCAAAGGTCAAAGGCTTTATGGGATTGGGAGTGGATGTTGTAAGCGGAGCTTCAATATAAACTTGAAGTTGGCGATCCAAAGTAAAGATTTTAAAGGTTTTCTACTAATTTTCTTAGGCTATAATATAATGAGGTTTTTACCGAATTACCATAGTTTTCATATTAATTAGAAATTCAATTTCATTATATATTTAAGACCTATTGCATTTTTACTGTTGGGTACTACTTACTTATAATACTTACATATACTTAGAAAAATGATCGTAAATAGTACATAGGCCACACAAACCATCAATTATATAATAACTCCCTTTTTCTCCTTCAAGACCCATTAGGTATAAACCTAATATTGAATTTTATGTCTAATATTTCGACACATAAACTAAACCATTCTCTAAGATATTTATTTAACTCATTAAGACTTTTTAAATCGTTAAAAAAACGAGCTGTTCATGCCTGTTATTATTATTATAGTCTAAAATATGAACAATCAACCTACTAACGGAACAACGACTCCTTGCAAAAAAAAAAATTATGCCATCGCCACTTGGCCGAGAACAAAGGCCGAAGGATTTAAATTAAAAGTACTTTACTCTAGCCCTTGATCTGTGCAATCCACCCTCGCTTTTCACAGATTTCAAGTGCGAAAGCGAACGCCGCACAAGTTTTCATAATCATGAATATTGTTTATCGCCCTGTGAGCAGCTCAGAGCTCCCAGCTCCCCAGCCTTTGCAAGTGCATTTGAGCATAATGAGATAGACTATGGACTCCGGATTCCAGACTCCAGGACTACAGGACTCCCGACTCCAGGACTCCCGGCGAAGTTGAGTTGGGCTGAGCCGCAGTTGAGTTGCAGTTTAAGCCGCTCGCTAAGTGCTAAGTAAAAAATAACCGAGGCCATAACAAAAAGGCTATGAAAAAAGGTCTTTAGACACTTGACATCGCAACGGATGGTGAATGGATATGGGGCTTAAAGCCCAGCGTTGCATTTAACTACAGGGGAAAAAAACCTCTTTAATTGGCTCGCAACGGTATTTTCATAATATGTTGTTTCAAGAGTTTACAGCGTATTTACACATAGAATTACATAAATGCTGAGCGCATTAACTTTAATTGAAAAGTATTTTTAATTAATAAATTTCAACACGTTGGCGCCGGCACAAAACAGAACAGCACACATAATTGCAAGTAGGCATTAAAAAGTGCCCACTCTTCCCGCGCAAAGGGCAATCATCACAACAATAACAATATAATGTCAGCACAAACAACTGCATATCCGAGGGAAACATATATGTATATATAAATACATATATACTACATAGTACATTGTATTGATATGTCAGACAACAACAATGGCAAACGGAACAGCGACCAGCGGAAAAAAGGTTAATTGACCAACAAATAACTTAATTAAATCAAATGAAAATTAAACAATTCAATTTTTAATGAGGTTCGCTGGTTTTGACCTCGTTTCAATTATGAAAAGCAAGCACAATGGGCACAAGTGCCCGGAGTAGGCAGCTCCCGGATGACTGATTGGACGGATGGATGGATGGACGGACGGATGGCCAGCTGGAGGTCGTCGTTCCGCCCATCCGGAAAAGTGGAAAATTGGAAAAGTGGCAAGTGGCAAGTGGCAGTGGCACACAGCACTGACAGCTCTATTAAAATTTTGAATACCCTCAATTTGGACCGCCTTCTCAGTTTCACTGGCCCTTCCTTCGGCGTTCAACAAAAAATGGTCGGTTGGAAACTATTAATTACAGGTGGTTAACAAAAAGAGAAATGGGTAGGGATGGGACTTTCGAGTGTGGGCCGAAACTCTGAAACACGTGTGATTGCTGAAACGCTTAATTATGGCTTCGAAATGTTTTAAAATACTCATTAACTGAAATTAGGTTTACTTTACGGAGAGTCCCAGAAATATATTTACCAGGAATTAAAAACTATTTAAAGGTTTTAGCTAAACTGTCAAAACATATGTAATACAACATAAATTATATATATAAATAATTTTACATGAAAAAATAGTTAAAATAGATTTATAGTAATCTTTCAAACTTTAAAATCTTTAAAAAGTTGTATTTATTATATCTAATAGATCTAAAGTTATTTTCAATATTAAAATCCCATTGCTAATTAATTAAGCCTTTATTTTCAAAAGCTCAAACACCAAAATGAAATTCCATTTACTTTAATTTATGGAAATATTGGTAACTTTTGAGATGAAAATCTCGCCATCGCTGTAAATAAAGCCCTGTTGAATCAATAATTAATTTTTAATGATTTACAACGTGACAACTGCTTGTATGGGGATAATTCAATAAAATAGCAGATCAACTATCAAAACAGAAACATTCCCTCACTTTAACAATTCACAAACCGAATGCGATTCGCCATTCTGCTCCCCAACGGGAGTGAAGTTCATAAAAAATACATAAATTATGTAAATTGATTAAAAAATCAGCATACCTCGGCAATAAAATGATTATAAAACAGAATGAATAAACAATAGCCACTTGCAAAACTGCAACAACTGCAGGACAGCACTTATAGAGCAGAACAACAATTTACAACTGCCGAGTGGCAATTGAAACTAAGACCATGGAGGAATGTATTTTATTTGATTTTACTCGCTGTTCCCTTTATTTTTTTCGCCTGGTCTTATTGTTCTTATTGGTTGTTATTGTTGGGCGTTTAATGAATTTTATTGATTGCAAATACAAAATAAGAACACAGCATCAGGCAAATGGAAACCATTTACAGCTTAAAAATATTTAATTACCAACCGCCCCAAAACGAATGGGCTGGGGGACTTCGATGGCTCGCTGGGAGTTGGGTCGAAATGTTTCAGGTCCTGCCACCAAATTGCAATTAATCTTCTTTTAACAGCAAACTTTTGATCCGCTTTATTTGCATTTCGCTGCGGCCCAACCGTTGGAGGGAAAATAACGAAAATGCTTGTCATAAAAAATTATCAAGGGTTAAAAATTATGTTACGTGTTTCATTTTGGTCGCTGGGAAATGATTTATGCAAAATCTGTGTGCCCCTTAAAAATGAATATAAATTGTGCAATTTCATGATGTTCTCTTTCTTTCTCTCCAACTTAGGTCAACTTTTGTGTCCGGCAAATTAATTTAAAAGCAGCAACAATAAGTAAAATAACAAACTGCGAAAGGGTCGTGGGTCGCTCTTCCTGGGCATTATTTATAATCTCACATTGAAAGGATTTCTAATCCTCTACTCTTAAAAACGTCCACATTAGCCGATAATAATTTTCTGATAGCCCAGGTAACCGGGATAGTAGCCACTGCCATAGCCGTAATATCCAGGCGATTGTGAGCCGTAGTAGCCGCTGTAGCCAGGATAGACAGGATATCCCCAAGAATAGCCAGAATAACCACTGGCCCAGTTGAGGAAGGGAAACCCGGTGATGCCGCCGCTGAAGAAGATGCCACGCCTGCGACGATGCCGCCCCGGATGCAGATTCCACACGGAAGCAGATGCAGATTCATCCCGCACCGCAGAGCCGCCAATTTCCTGCTCCAATGACAGCAAATCCGTTTTTACATCGCCAACTGGTGCCACATCCTTGTCAACAGCCGACGCGCCACTCAAGTGCGTGCCCAGCAGCAAAACTGTCTGCAGCAGCAACAACAGCATATTTAAATATTTAATTCAACGTTGAAAATATGATATTTATATTTAATTCAATCGACAAACCGCGTCAATGCCTCGCACACAACTGCCAGTCAAAGAGTCGTCGATGCTTGCTATTTATATGTAGGTTGAAATGTGGATTGAACACCACATACGTTTGATTTAAAGCTCGCTAACTGGAGTTAATGCAAATGGTTTCAAAAAAAGAGACATAAAAAATATGTAAAGACAAAAAATGTTCTAACAAATGTGACGTATTATAAGAGGCAATCAATGTGGTATAGAATCGAAAATATGGAGAAAAAAGCCACGAAGATGGGATACTCATTTATTGGTTATTTTTCGAAGCTCTTTGATTTTTGATACTGAAAATAAATTTAACCTATTAAACTTACCTGCCCATTTTTCGCAAATTTTTCCCATTTTATTAAAGTTTTTTCAGACAAAAGAGTCGATAATTTCTTTCAATACTCGCTAATTGAAGCCAATGCAAATTTTTCGAATAAAAAACTTCGAAAAAAAGCCAGCAATACAAAAAGAACAAGATGGGAAAATGTGGTAAAGCAAGGCGCTTTTCATATAACGTATTGAACCTACTCAAGTCGAGTACGAGTTCAGAAAAAGTCGTTTAATCTGGCTTTGTGGCTTGACCAGGGGGCTTAAAACACTCTCCTGATGCTTATACCTAAATCGCTTTATGAACCGAATTATGAAGGCTTGACAGCACTTGTCTGATATTCGTCGCAAATACCCTCAGACACCCTGAAACACCCCCCATTCACCCCACCCACCCACTCATTTGCGCAACCGAACTGCCAGACCTTGTGTCCCTTTTCACACATTACGCATACGACACGTTGTTGCTGCGTTCGTTCGTCTGGTTCGGTCTGGCTCTGTTCGCTTTGCTAGCTCGTTGGTTGCCAATTGACACATTTCATGTTCAGATATGCGTAAATAACAATTATTGTAATTTTTCAAAGCGCTCGTTGCGAGACAAAGCGTAGACTTGTGACAATTCAGCGATAATACATAAAAGCGTAACCTTAACCGACAGCGTGTGAACCTTGAACTTGAGTGACAGGGGGCAAAAAGGCGCCGGATGCTTTTATTCTTTTCCTTTGTACATATATAAAAATATGTGTTTTTTTGTTTGCCCGAGTTCTCCCTCTCCCTTCTCATATATATTTTCTACAGGATGTGTCGATGTGCCCGTGTCGGCGTGTATGTGTTTGCCAATGTGTCAACATTTTAGATTGCCTTGCATGATTTGCAAGAAAAATGAAGACAATAGTTGAGTTTTACACTCTCCACTCAACGAGCGCAACAAGAAAAACATGAAAAACAGCAAAAACAAGAAAAACGAAGCCAAGTACCGCTGTCAGCGTGTCACGCGATTTGTTGCCTTTGAACGAGTATGAAATGAATATATTTGTCATAAAGGAAAGTCATGGCCCGCTGTTTGTGGGTGTCGTCGGGTTCTTTATCCCCGATTAACAAGTGCAAAGGGTAAAGGGTCAAAAGTGCCAAACCAGCTCGCCAGGGGCCTAGCCAGGGTCTCATACCGGACCCGATTGCAACGAAATGACCTTCCAGCTCAGCAATAGTTATTAGAGCCCTTTAATCTCGCGTCAGTCATCTTGACTGTTAGATAGCTTTTTAATTTAAGATTTTATATACTTATTGTTAGTCTCAATTCAGAGAAGATCCAATAAATAAAATGCATACGTAATTTTTTTTTTTTTTTTTTTTTTTTTTTTCGCGCGGAGTCCCACGGCCACACCTCCCGCCCAACCGACCGAGGGGCGCTGCCGTGTATCGTACGGCACGATTCGCGAGATGATAGACGCGATGTAGAAAATAAAGATATAGTACGAGGAAATAAAAGTAGGATCTAATTCTGTGCTAGGAAATTTAATATTAATCGTTTTAGGAGAGGCAGAGAGTCAGAATTTGATATAATAGGATAAAGTCTATTATAGTCAGAACATAGTACTCTGAAAGGTTCATGCATGTCATAGTTAGATCTACAGTGGTTTAAAATTAAGGGAATGTAATTTCTAGTTAATCTACTTGGAACAAAAAAGTTAAGTCGTCCAACCAAGTCGGGGCTATCAATTTCACCTCGAATAAGGTTATAAATGAAGACAGTTCCAAGCATCGTTCTACGGTTGGATAGGGAGGGTAAGTTAATTAGGAGTAATCTACTAGAATAAGAAGGTAAAATGCGGTTTGCATCCCAGTTTAGGCGCCTTAAGGCAAAAAGTAAAAAGTTCTTTTGTACGGATTCGATACGGTCAATATGAATTCCGTATTGGGGACTCCAGACGGGTGATCCATACTCAAGTATCGGCCGGACGAGCGAGATGAATAAGGTCTTAGTAATATAAGGATCATCAAATTCCTTAGACCACCTTTTAATAAAGCCAAGCACACCCCTAGATTTATTTACCATGGATGAAATGTGATCAGTGAACTTTAGTCTTGGGTCCAAAAGAACACCAAGATCATTGACTAGGTCTAATCTGTCCAGAGTGCTCTCACTCAGCGTGTAAATCGCATATTGAGGAGTACCACGACAAAAAGTCATCACCTTACACTTAGAGCCATTTAAATTCAGCGAATTGTTGGAGCACCATGTTTGGAAACTATTTAATAAAAATATTTAATAAAAAAAAAAAAAAAAAAGTGAAGTGCTGAAAAGGGGTTGAACAACTAATTGGTACCCAGTAAGCAGCTTATGCTGCAAAAACTAAAATAACTGAAGTAGAATAGAAAATAGAAGTATCAGCCTGATAACAAAATTCCACAGATCAAGGGATTCTGAAAGTTTTTTTAGAAAACCAACATATTTATGTTGCGGGATTTTTTTATTGCATAGCCTTTAGATGAAATAAACCCATGAATTATTGGAAAGCTTTTAAATTTAATTTATGCTAGAAATAGAATATTTTGTTCAAATATACATATTTTATTTCCATTTTATATATTTTTTATAAACTTTATTAGATGGCCAATATCCCCCAATCGAAAGCCTTGAGCAATCGCCTCGAACTAAAACCCCCTGCAATGAGAAATCAGAATTGGGTTAGTTCCGTCTCCGTCGCATTTTAATTCTATTTGCACATTCGGGCGAAACTTACAAATACAAAAGGCGAACTATAAACAATGGCAGCGGAACGAGAACAAGAAATTGCGTTGCCCAGATAACTTCAACAACTTTTCGCGATTTCCGCGACTTGCGACTTTTGTATTGTGTGCACTTGTCTGCGTGCGTATCTGTGTTCGATGAGTCTCTGTCTGTGTGTGTGTGTGGGTGTGTCAACAAATGACTCGAATGAAATTTATAAGCAAAGTTAGCTGAACGCAGCAGTGGCAGTGGCAGTGGCGAAAGTTGATAAGGGTTCGGTGGTAAGTGAAGTTTCCTCCAAAAAGCCAGAGAGCCAGCTCATCCGAAGATACCAAGTATAGGGAACTGGGTCGATGAGAATAGGGAAGAGGATAGTTGTGGTCCCCACTAACCCAAGTCCCCCAAGTTCAACAGGAGGCCAATGTATTAATTTACGCAAGTCAAATTCAAACTTTGAGTTGAGTTAATTAAATGCCCGGCCATCGGAGGAGAGCTTAACTCAAACAGAAACTAATGATAAAAGGCACTGGTCAATAAAGAGCTTGGCAGCTAAAGAGATTCTTGGAAACCGAAGAAGCCCAAGGAGCCCGGAGATAACGGTGACTGCCCAATCGACCGGCCCAGGAAATGGTCAAGCTTCCATCTAGTGAATATTAAGCACAAATCCTTGAATACGCTTTGAAAAGGCTGATGTGCCGGGCTTCAACTTGTCCGGAACAAGTGCAAATGTTGGCGACTTGAACCCCAAAGCAGTAAACCTATTGTGTTCATTGAATCCGGCAAAATTCTGAGAACTATCTGAAGCCATACAGTCGAAAGGATTAAAGCTTAGATATTTTCAAGGGAAATAGTGAATTGAGCCATAAAGAAACAAAGCCTTTTTTCCCAATTTGTATCTAAACACCATTAATAAAATCAATTACAAACATATATTTGAAAAATATTTTCGGGTATCCTAAAGCTTATCAACGAAAAATTAAATGAAATATAATTTATTTTGTATAGTGAATACTTGAAAAAAATATTTAAGCGACAGAATAAATTCATATTTATACCCGTTACTCGTAGAGTAAAAGGGTATATTGTATTCGTGCAAAAGTATGTAACTGGTAGAAGGAAGCGTTTCCGACCCTATAAAGTATATATATATTATATATCAGGACCGAGTCGATCTAGCCATGTCTGTCTGTCCGTCTGACTGTATAAACGCTGAGATCTCGGAAACTACAAAAGCTAGAAAGTTGGGATTTCCCACACATATTTTTGGGCTTCCTACGCAGAGCAAGTTTGTTTCAGCCGAGGGCCACGCCCCCTTTAACGCCCACAATCAATACCTATCGAAATGTAGATACAATTTTTCAAAATCGGACCATTCGTTAAAAAGTTATGCGCGATCAAAGTTTTATATATCCATCTTCCTCGCACTCCCTTTAGCTGAGTAACGGGTATCTGATAGTCGGGGCCCCGACTATAGCATTCTCCCTTGTTTATATACCCTTGAGGGTATTATAATTTCAGTCAGATATTGTAACGCAGTGAAGGAGACGTTTCCGACCACATAAAGTATATATATTCTTGATCAGCACCAATAGCCGAGTCCATCTAGCCATGTCCGTCTGTCCGTCTGTCCGTCTTTGCAGGAAGTAGGCGTTTTGATTTCTGACAACTTAAAAAGGTATTTCTTTTATCTGCAAGGGTATATAAGCTTCGGCTGGCCGAAGCTAGCTTCCTTTCTTGTTTTTCTTTATAACGCACTGCAACATTATTATGGAATTTCGAATTTCATTTACCACATGACGATATTTAAAACCTTTCGATTGAAACAGTTGAACTGCAATTAATCCTCAACCACCCACATTCCTTGGCATTTTTCACACTTTTCCCAGAATCGCGGATAAGTCGCCAGGCAAAGAGAGCAAAAGAGAGAGGGAGAGAGTTGAAAGGAAAAACCACCGCGGAGTGCAACACAATACAGATTTAATTAATAATTATAATCATATTTGCAGTCGCTGCCTTGCAACCAATACTTTGTGGACACACGCGCACAAAATTCAATTAACTCTTTCATTAGTGCAATCGCAATCGTTGTATGCAACTCATGCGCTTTATTAAAAACGTATTTGTTTCAGGACTTCTGGCGAGACTTCTCGAACGAAACACCAAGGGACTCCAGGGGCAAAATAACTCGGACAGAAAGTCACTCTGGCTCGACAAAAAGTTGCTTTTGACATTTGCTCGACCGTATTATGACACTTAATGAGAAAGTTTCGTATTAATATTGGTAAACAAACTAAGGGGCCAGTCAATTATCCCCTTCCCTTCTCATAGCTCAGCAATTTTTTATTTAATTAGCGTTGATTTACGGTTTGCTAGGCCATAAAACAGGGCTAAGGGCATATCCATTGTGAAAGCATAAACGTGAATATGTTTATGTGTAAACGATTATGCAGAGAAAAAAATGTATGATTAAAGTAGAAATAAATAAATGAAATTGAATAACAAAAGGTACACTTAAATTTCTGATTATAAATAGAAATGTCTCTAAAAATGTCTTAAAAATAAGCAACATATTTCTGTTTATGAGGGTTTTAACATTTACTACAGAAATAACCCCAATATTAGAATTTTATGAGAAATATGAAGCATACTTTTAGACATCTGTTGTTGTGATTTGAAACCACAAAAAACCAGAGATTATTATTTTTTTTTAATTTGGATCCTCATAAAAATACATTTTAAAACTAAATTCATAATTTTTTCCCGTGTGCATATCTTTGATCTATAATGCTCACATTGAGGCGCATTTTGCTTAATCATCATTTGGCGACCCCACCACCGACGGCAATCTTTTTTATATCCCCGTGGTAATGACAGGTTGCGAGACAAAAAGTAACTTTTTCAATTTGATATAGCTTAATTGTTATGGTTGTTGCCCTGCGATGTTGTTGCTGTGTTTGTTGTTGTTGCTATTATTATTATGACAGGGCACTTTGCGATGTCATTGTCGCTGTCTCACAGCCAGAGTGTCGGCTAATGTGTCGCCCGTTATTGGGGCTTCCCCGAAAAGGTTACTGTGTTTTTTTTGTTTTGGTTTGACTTTTATGACATCGTAGCCGGCCAATAAATAAAGCATGACGCCCAGCAGCCGTCGTCTCTGCAGGTTCCAAGGATTCGAAGGATACCCGTTTGGATTTCACCCTCCCCACTTACCGCTGTGGTGGGCCCAAACAAATGCCAAAGTAATCAGCTGGTTAGCTGACTGCTGCCTGCCCCCTTGCAAGAAGTCAAAAAGCAGTTTGGCAGAGTGTGTGGCAGCTTTAAATTCGTGCAGTCAGCACACAAAAAACACCGCAGACCCTCAAACCCTTAGACCCTCAGTGCCTCAATCCCCTTCGCCCCCTTCAGTCACACTCGACACAACTTAACTCTTGAACACATGCCGCCAGCAGGCACATGGAGGAGAAACTTTTGTGACGAGGACGCCGAGGACGGGGACAGCCAACAATGAAGACGACGACCAAAACTTGCACTCGCAACCCACACACACACGTGCACGGCAAGAAAATACCTTTCCAGGATCAGATTTTACCTCAAAATGAAGATGGGGAAGTTGCAAAGGACTAGGTATTGGTTACTTGTAAATATGTTCAAGTCCCACATAAAAATCAATAAAGGCCCATGCTAATAAATTCAATTTAAATTAAAATCTATGGCTTATACCACATCATTACAATTTCACATTTTAAAACACCTACACCTTTTTGTACAAGTGATTTGGATATAACTTTTTTGTTTGAACGACAAGTGTCAGAAAATTCATTATTCATAACTATTTATAAAATCAAACAAGATAAAAAACAAAAATATACGCTTTTTATATTATTTATTTATTATTTATTTATTTTTAATATAATTCTTAAACCATCTAAGTGATTCATAATATATAAGCATCATTAATTTAAAGCAATAATTTCTTTAAAAACTCCAAATGAAGTTATTCCAAATTTTAAAGTTTTATAAATTTATAAAACTGGTTTTTAATACTTCCTCTTTTCTTTAGTGCACAAAAATACCCACGCAGTAATATAGAATACAGACCCTAAAGTCAAGGGATCGCACAATGGTCAATAAGTGGAGCAGTTTGTATGAAAATTGGGTCACCAAGCGGCATTGAAATTGGCATTTCAAAAAGCTGCTTGTAATTGATATTTGAATTGGAATCGGAATCGATAACGGTTTGAGTTTTGGGGGAACGACTGAAAAACAATAGCAATATCGATCAATAAAAGTTATCAGCCTAATTGAATATTTCGCATACATAGGCTAGCGACAAAATTTCCCCCGACGAATTCCCATTTGCCAATTAAAGATACATGAATGGACCGACATTCATCGACTTAACCGCCCACTGTGCAATGGCCGTTTGAGATGCTGGGTAATTAGCCGTATTGAATTTTTGGCATAGAAATATACAAAGAATACCAAAACTTTGTTTTGTGCGCTCTGTGGCTGCCAGAGAATTTCACAACTTGTCAAATTTTACGTTGCTCCCCCAGACACACATACAAACTACTTTTGGGTTTTTCGGCTAGGGTTCTCGCAAGTCGGACGGAATGCTTTCCCAAGTGCCCAACAGTCCGTCGGTCGTTGTGTCCGTAAATCTGTCCGTTTGTCCGTATGTCTGTTTGTCCGTCCATCTGACCATCGGTCCATTTCTGTTGCTTTTGCTTTTGTTGGCCCAGCCTCTTGGTCAGTAGTTTACTGTCCATGTCCAGCCCCCTCGATACATTTGTGCTACGTGACTGGTTACAATGCGTTAGGGGAAAGGGCGGAAAACTACGGTTGAGGGCTAGGGACTCGAGTGCCCCTACCCGCAAAACAACCTATACAATTTGTTGGTCTGAAATTGATTTGGCTTAATTCGTGCACATTTTAAATTTGGCAAACCGACCCAAAACTCACACCCCAAACACGAATATTGTGTTCATGCGAAAAATGCCAGATCTAACACTTTTTCGACTGCGAAATACCTTCTGTTCAACTTTGTTGCTTCTCTAACAGTTTTATTAGTGGAGAGAAAGTTTTTAATTTAATTTGTATGCCGGTCTGGGCTACTTAATGACAGTGGTTAAAAGTTAAGTAAGCCATTCTCCCAGGTTTTTAATGGAGTCTTTTGGTCTTTCATACAGATTAGGCGCAATATAATTAGATAAGATAAATTAATTTGTGAAGTTTGGGAAAATGTACTAATTTATGTGTTCCTAATGTATAATAGGAGACTTCATTGTCAGACGAAATAATAAAAACCTTTTTAATAGTTGTACATAAGAAGCCAAAAGAGAATTTTATTGAGCCTATAAAAATTAACACATATTTTTAGCTCTTTATAAAATATATTATAAAAATTGCCATGTCATCCACAGAGTTTAAGAATGATTTTAATATTTATTAACGTAATCCATAGGCAATAAGCAATTGTCAATTAAAAAATTACTCCTTAAATTGTATCGATAAACGATAAATAGGATCTGAAACTGTATTTCACCACTTTTCGCTTATAAGTTTAATATACCCGCCATTTGGGTAGAAAAACAAAGCCATCGACAAACAATGCACAGAATCAGAGGCACCCACGTATGTGTACACATAATTTGAAGTCGTGATGAAAAGGGGTTGAGAAAAATGAGGGGGGAAAGGCTTGGCGGCTTCCCAGGGGTGCATTTAGGTCTAAAGCGGCATTTAAAATATTTACACAGTTGCCGCAAAACTATGTGCACACACACTCGTACGCACAAATACTAGCATGCATAATACATTTTGCTCATTATAACGGCAAACACTCGCATTTGGGGTTTTTGGGGGCGTTAAAAACACATACTTGCCGGCAGCCAAAAAAGAAAACAGCCCCGAAAACGTACCCAAACCAAACCATACACAAATATTCAGAGTTTAGTTTGTTATTTGTATTAATGATGGCAAAGAAGCGAAAAAGCGCAAAAGCGCAAAAACTAATACGAAACTTCGTTAATATGAAACGACAAAACTACTTAAAAACTTTCACATGCCATAAGTCGATCCGACGCAGGCACAGAACCCAAAAAACCGAAACCATATCCCAATCCCAGACCCAAAACCCAAAACCTCTAGACTCAAGACTCTAGACTGAGTAAGCCCGCGCAAATAGTAGAAGCAACAGCAGCAGCAGAAGCAGAAGGAAAATGGGAAATGGCAGCGGTAACAAAAACTAAAGTAAATACCTAACAACAAGCAAATCCCTTGATGAGTTATTAAATCATTTTAAGCCACTTACAACTAAAAACAAATTGAAATATCACGCAATACCTTTGAGAGTTGAGCGCAAGACCCACGCGACTACCCAAACCACCCGCACCACCCAAAAGCACCCCAACCACCCATCTCACCCACCCGCTGAGTTCAGTTGGTATGTTGCTGTTTTTGCTTGTAGCAGGCCAAACGTAACAACTTAATAACGTACTAAGCCTCAAACACAAATATGAATACCAGGGCCAAGCTGGCTGCCACGCCCCTAACCGCCCCTACAATCCTTATAGCCTGGTGGCATTTTTCGGCTGTTCACCTCAACTACCACCAACGAAAAGGGGAACACTCGTACACCCACACAGAGAATAATATTTTAAATAATCCAATTGTGTATGTAAGAAATAAATCTTAAATATCTTAGGGGATCTCTGGTTTAAATGGTAAATTACACTGTGTTACAAAAGTAATGCTTTATTTATTAACCTCAATAGATGGCATAAAATCGTATTCTCTTCGAATCCAGAATATGGACTGTGTTCGCCAAAAAATTCAGCGACGCAAGGATTCTGAGAAAAAGGACCTCAAAGTGGAAAAAATTGTATTTTGGTCAACTTTGAACCTATTTTACAGGCAAACGGATTCATATTTTGTTACGCAGTCAAAACATTTTAAAAGTGCAACCTTATGTCTTTCAAACCCCATACTCAAAATAATGTCGGGACTTTTTTACGGAGTTAGTTTATAATTACGTTAAAAAATAATAGTATTTTTTTTTTTAATAATTTTTTCCACCGTGCATACGCACCACATACCAAACTGAAAGTGCTTTCTGGTTGCCTGCGTAGATGCGCCGGCTTCTGATTTTCATTCAGCTCTTCTTCTTCTGCGTCTGCCCCGCCCCCAAAAACGCTAATAACTTTTAAGCTGCGCCCAAACTTTTTTTCTGCCAACATCCGCCCAGTCACCTCAACGCACCACCTCTCATCCCCCCTCCCTCCGCCAACCATTCACATATTTCCTGCCCCTCTTGAGCGGCTCTCTCATGCCTGACGATGCGACTTCCGCTTTTACCCCATCGAGTTTAGCAGCTTAGAACAGTGGTCTAAACTACGACTTATTAAATTCTTTGCTTTGTGAAAACGAAACCAACAAATTATGACAATGATGATGAATAAATGTGTTTAATTAATAACATTTTACTATTTAAGAGGCTATACAAATCACCCAAATAAAAGAGGCATCCAAAATGTCAGCCAATATGATAAAATATTACACTTGAAATATAGTAATTTCAGAAATGTTCTAATTTTCAAGAGAGAAAATAGAGACAAGAGACACTCTGCTGACCACTTTGCGTATACTTAATATTTTTTTATTAGTTACAAAACCTGCTTTAAAGGCCGTTTTCTCATCCCCAACTTAAATTTAAATAGGGGTTATAATGTATGGGAATTCGGAGCTGAAACTTTATAGCCTAATTTAAATTTTACAATTAAATTTAAAATTAGTTCAAATGCATATTTAATTATAAAAATATATTTAAAATTAACATACGAAATGAAGCAGATTTTCACAAATCTACATACCGGCTTAAAAGTTTGTAAGAAGTTTACAAATATTGCCAAAGGCGCCTAATATTTAATTTTCAATTTCTTTTTTAAAATTTGCTCTGTTGTTTTTTTAAAACTGATGTTTACTCTATAATATTAGTAAAATATTTAAAAGGATAATACCACTGTGCAACGATGCTTGTTCGGCCCAGAGCAAAAACGCTGCCTATTCCCGGCAGGCCGGGCTTGTTGAAAACTTGCCCGATAGTTGGGTGCGACGTGCACCCACACACGTGCACTGCCACGCACATACACTCTCGTATTTGCCCAGCGAAGCCTACATGTGTATACACACGGAAAACTTGACTCGCAGCCCGAAAGTCAGACGCATTGCGAAAAGCGGCTGAGGAAAAGCGACGTGTTTGCAGCGCAAGCAAAACTTTTCATTTAACTTTTTTTTCGGTGGCAGAAGGCGGTGAAAATGGTGAAATGGCTTTTCTGCGATCCCGCCTTATGAAGCTGAGCTACCAGCATTAATATTGTTTTGTGTGCGAAAAATCAGCCAAAATTACGACACTTGAGTGTGTTAAAAGTTGCGCGCGCTGCTCGCTGCTTCATCTCTTTCTCATCCTTCAGAGCTTCCCTTTCGCTCGCACACAAATCGAAAAGTACGAGAAAAGTAACGATGGGGAAAAGAAAAAAGTGAAAAGTAGCAGGAAAAGTTTGCGAACGGAGTCGCAGCGAGAGCACGCAAAACAGCAAAAGACAGCAGAAAACTTGGCCAAAACCGGCTGGCGACGGTGTCGAAAGGAGCCCTGCCAGCCTTGTCTATCACAGATAGCATCCTGTGGAGGCTGCTGGAAGGACAGTGGAGGATCCACTGAGGGAAATATTTAACAGAAACTATGCCTTACAAGGAAATACTGAATCCCTTATTGTAGGTTTAGTGAAAAAGATTTAACGAAATAACTTTAAGTTCCTTGTAGGTCTAGGCAATTTTTAAGCATTTCGATTCAAATCTAAATAAAATATTTCATTTTTTGAAATATTTTCGTTCGGAATAAATTAGTAATGGCAAATTAAAATAGACTTACGGATGTTTTCTCGTCCATTTGTTAAATTTAAAGTTGAAATCGTATGAGAAAGAGTTAAAGCTTCCTTGAAAGTTAACAAACGGACGAGAAAACGGCCCCTAATATTTTATCACATTTTATAAACTCCTGTGTAACAAAAACAAGTAATTTAATAAATGTAATAATACAAAAAAATATAAAAACCACTGGTTATGAAAATTGAAAATATTGAATATTAGTTTAATGCATTCTAAAATGCCTCGCTTTTTCGTCTATCAACTATCAACTATCGTTTTTTCCTGTGCAAATGAAGCAGAATCTTGAGCTGCAGCCATAAGCAGCTAGCTGAAAGTAGGTGGGCCAAATGGAAAGGAGTGGGGCTGAAGCCACAGACATCTTTGATGGCTCGCCCTGAGCTCGGTGCTCGTAGTTTGCTTTCCCTACTTTTGCCAGTTTACACGCACCGCTGGGATTTCACAGTGGCAAAGAGGCGAAAAAGTTACCATGATCCATTAACGTTAATTGTTTGGCGGCGGTGGTGGCGTCGATGGCGAAGTCGGCGCAGAAGTCGAGACAACTTGCTTGGGATTTGCTCGACACGGCAGCAACTACAACTTAACAATGGAAAGCGAAAAGGAAAAGGAGCTGTGTGTGCGCTACTTGCTACCAAACATTCGAGGCTCGGCGAGGTGTGTATTACAATGACAGGGCAGGAAAGTTTTTCGGCACATCCCGCCCCTCGATCCCAGGTGACGGTGAAAAGCCAGGGAAACAGACAAACGTGAAGACACGGAGCCCCGGAGTTGACTAAATTCAATTAGAGCTGGCCCAAATTGGCATGCGCGCACCTGTCATTCGGCTTGATAATGATGCATCTGGTGCGGCCAACAAAAACTACGCCAATCCTTTGGCAACTTTGTCCTCTGCCAGCAAGAAGTTTAACCCATTTAAAAAGCCAAATTCAATCAATTTTGTACTTCTATATACGGTAAGACTTTGAGGTAAAGTGGAGGCGTAACATAAATAAAATGTATATAGATGTTCATATAATTAATATTACCATTTTGTGTATTCCGAAAAATCATTTTTTAATTAAATATTAAAGTCCAACGATTTTGGGAGCCACACAAATTACTTAGGCAGTAAAAACTGAACTTCCTCTTACAGAATAATTTCATCACAATTAATTTCGCATTCAAAATATATTGTTGCATACTTTTCGTCAGCTTGGTTTATATATTCGAAAATGTCTATATATTTTGCAGTGGATGAAAATACTGGATAAAGCAAAATTCTTTTAATTTTTAAGTAATTGAAAGCCCACCTTTTCACCCCGGCAAACACACACACTGCCAAACTAAATCAATTAAAGTTATTCAAGCAAAATTAAACTCCACCCAAACTCGACAAGAAACTTGGAAACAAGACATGCAGAAACGGAAAGAAGAAAAAATGAAGGGAGACCGGGCGGCTTTTCACACTTGTTAATCACATTTTCGCGTCTTAAGCAAATAGCTGGCAAACTCTGGTGCCCCCGACTCGTTGTAATTAAGCGGCTTAGGCGTTTGAAAGCCTCTGCGGCACAAAAGCGCTGCCTGCTTTTAGGCTTTCGGGCGCCACAAAACCAAGGTCGCTGCCAGTGCTCCTCAGAGTCTTCAGAGGGCAGTTTATCGAATTAAAAAAAGCAATAAGCAAGGGGACAACAGGGGCCAGGGGGCACTGTTGGGAAGTACCGGCGGAGGGCACAGTCCAGCTCACACTTCATTGTTCCCAACTTGGCGCTGAGGGGAACAATAAAACTGAAGTGGCTGCAGGGATGGCATGCCTCTGACCCACAGGCTCTCCAGTGGGGTGTGTCCTTGCTTACAGCACTGATCAAAAAAAAAAGTTTTGTGATATAAAAAATATAACTACAATATGCATACCTTAAGTCGATATCAATCACACAACTTTTAATATAAAGTAAACAACCCCACAAACAGTTTACTTGTTTTGATTTTTAACTTTTAAAAGAAGATCTGTAAAAGTTCAGGATTTTGACAGTTTTTTTTTTTGTTGGTTCGCATTATCCATTATATTAGCTCTTTTAAAAACCTAAATAATATTTTTAAGCAAAATGTGCAAAGAAAAGCGAACATGATCGGCAAGTGTTTATAACGAGGCATGTTAAATTCTTAAAAGATATTCTAAAGAATACAATATATAAGTGGTTACACTACGAAAAAATGTGCACAACAATTAAAATGTAAGTAGTTATTTCAAAAAGAAGAACACAACGTTATCATTTTCATTATAGAAAGTATTTCTGCAACAGTTGTTTGATCCACTTTTTGTTCCAAGATTTTATCAACTTTCTTGATGCTAATGAGCAGCAAAATAATTCCTAATTTCCCACAGTGTTTGTATACATAGTGGGGGCGGAATGGGCCATGTACGGCCAGTGGCTGGACCGGGCAAAGTTGGCATAATTATTTCATTAACACTTAACAAGTGGCCAAGCCGAGTCTGGCGGGATCCGGAATTGAGGTCCGGGTCCGGGTCCGGGGTTTCTGGGACCGGGAGGGGGAGGGGAAGAGAATACGGGTTGCTGTCCGTCGGCGGAGCGCAAAAACTTTCGCATTACGCATTTGTGTGCAATTTTCAAATTAACAATTGTTAATTTTGCTCTTGTTGCTAGCCTCGCTTTTCTTTTACGCTTTCCTTCTGCCCATCATGCGGGTGGGTAACAAAACAAAACGTAAAATGAACACAACACAAAGTTGAACGAAATAAAAAAAATATTACAAATATATAAATTTGACCGTTTGCCTTTTAAAAATACATTTTTTCCTTGCGCACTGTCCTGTCGTCGGTTTTCTTCGTTAATTTTATATTTTTTTCTCTTACCAACTTTTTATTGCGTGTTTAGCATAATTTTTTAATAATTACATTTTTGTGTGCTTGACCAAAAAAAATTGTTTCTTAGAGGGGGAAATTCGAAATGAGAAAGAAACCAAAGAATAATAAGCAACAAGCAGAGGAAGAAGGAAACGAAACGAAACGAGACGAAACGCGCTCGTTGACTGTGGGCAGAAAGTTTAGCAAAGTTTATTTGCATTACTGACAAACTGTTTAATTAGGGATTTTTTCTTAGATTTTTCAACAGCGAAACTTTGCGGCAGGATGTGCCTACATGCCCATCTGTGCACGAGTATTTGTGTTTGCCTTTCAGAGTGTGTGTGTTCGCCATCGCCACAAATACAATTAAACATGGTAGGCGGGAGTGCACACAACGAAACCAAAATAAAATCAAGAGAGAACGCTATAGTCGGGTTGGTGTCCCGACTATCTAATACCCGTCACTCAGCTAAAGGGAGTGCGAACGCTGTACTCGGGTTGGTGTCCCGACTATCTATTGGGGCTAAAGGGAGTGCGAGGGAGATAGATATATAAACAATTTTGATTGCGTATAACTTTTCAATGAATGGTCCGATTTGAAAAATGTCTTCTACATTTCGATAGGTATTAATAAACACTATAAAATTGCGATTATATATATTTTTAAAATCTTAAAAGATGTGGCCTCCAGACACATTTGAAAATCGTTATATGGCGATTGTGGGCGTTAAGGGGGGCGTGGCACCTCGATGAAACAAACTTGCGCTGCGTAGGAAGCCCAAGAATATGTGTGTGAAATCTCAACCTTCTAGCTTTTATAGTTTCCGAGATCTCAGCGTTCATACAGACAGACGGACAGACAGACGGACAGACGGACATGGCTAGATCGACTCGGCTAGTGATCCTGATCAAGAATATATATACTTTATGAGGGGATCGGAAACGCTTCCTTCTCCCTGATACATACTTTTGCACGAATACAATATACCCTTTTACTCTACGAGTAACGGGTATAATCATCCTTAATCTGGCCAAAGTGTGTTGAGGTTGGGAGGTTGGAGGTGGGGATTCAGAGTGCTTTTCCCCTACGTTGGCTAATTTATATGATTTTCCTGTCAGGCTGCGAATTAAAGTTTATTAAAACACGCTTTCGTTTAATGGGTTTTTCGTTAAAAAGTTTATCTATTTTTCGACTGAAAAACATACGAATTAATATAATCCTTTTCGCGCTAATTTGATTACCCAGTTAATGCTTTTAGGGAATGCTGATTAAATAAATTATTATTGTTCTTACTTAAATTATTTGAACTGCATTCTGACACTGCATTCCTAAGGTTATTATAATTGCTTTTCACCTAGAATCGAAAGTACTAAAATAAAAACCGCAATAAAACAATAAACTACTTCAATTACCCAGCAAGCCAATCAATAGGTCTACCATTTACTGAAAAATAAATACACCTCAAATAAAGACAATTTTCAGATTTATCCGACCATAAACTTATCAAAAGTACGAGAATGCAATGGAACTTTTCAAACCGAAGGATTAATGCGCTGGCTTATTTATAATGTAAACCTTTAAAAAAATTATATTATATTAAAATAAAGAATTATTTATAATTTGCTGTTACTTAAATGTATTTTAAAAGTAATTCAATTATATGTTTTTGTTTTTTTTTTATTGCGAATTGAAATTTGGGGATTTCTCTTTAAAGATACCGCTTGCTGTTAATTCGCATCTTTAATTTTAAAATAAATAGCTTACCTCGAAACATTTAAGTGTATAACAAAAATGTCATTATATACAAAAATGTTATATTATATTAAAATAAAGAATATTTTACAAAGGAGTTTTACAAATTAAAAGCAGAAATAAAGCAATAATTTTTGTAAAAGTAAAATATATTATTAATATTTATTACCTAAGAATTATTTTTTATTTAAAAAAATTACTTTTTATTTCTTATATATATTAATCGATTTTGTATATATAAATCCCCCTTATGCTATTACATTTTCTTCATTTTTTTTTGCCGAAAGCTGCAAACTGCTGACGATAATGTTATTACCCCATTCTATTGGCATTGCTTTATCACACTGGTCAAAATAACCGAAGCATCTGTGGGAATGTCAGCATGATGGAGTAACAGCACTGAGGGTCCACAACCGCAGACGGACAGATAGCCGGAAGGACAGATGGACGGACAGGCTTACACATTCTGATAGCAACTGTCAGTCACTCAAGCAGTCCGTTAACCAGGCAGCCAAGCGTTAGGACCTGGTCTAGCTGGCCGAGCTGGCCGAGCTAGCTGGCCAACAGAATTCTCTCGCATCATTGTAATTGTTAATTACCCAGATATTTATTCTCGTTTTTTCTTTCTTGTTGTTGCCCCAGAATCTCCCCCTTTTAATACGCACGCACGCACAGAGCAATTTGGCCAGCTGCTGTTGCCAGGGGCTCGTGCATATTTATGCTTATGGCCACATCTTCTGGCCAAGCCACGAAAGGAGCGCTGATTTGGCCGCCACACGCAGCTAACAAGGGATGACCACCCACCCCTCCCCATACCACCCACACAAACACGTCAACACCAAACAACGTCGTCATGCCATTTGGCAGTGGGTGGAAAATGAATGTGGAAAGGGGGGAGTGCACTGTAAGAATTTTTGTTTATCATTTAAAATTGCTAGTCCTGAGAAAAAGAAAATATCATTGCAATATCAGATTTAATAGAGCCATATAACTCAGTTACATTATTTGTTTTTTGAGTCTGCGCGCTGTAAACAAGTTTTTCGCTATACAACATTTTTTAATGGTATCGTATCTTATTAACTTTATTAACTTTTGGTTTATAAAAAGTTAATAATCATTTTTTTCCTCGAATTTTTAAATTAGTACAAAATTAGATTTTTTAAAAGTATTTTTTTTCTTTTATTATAAAAGGTATAGTAGTATTAATATTTTTAAAGACATACAAAAATCAAAAACATTTATGAAATTATTTATGGTTTTAGGTACTGAAAAAATGTTTTATTAATTAAATTAATTTTTATAAACATTAATAGACCCTTAATTTGGGTATAGAGAATTTCATCTGCGGCTATTTCCTAGTTTTGATTAACTTCTAATAATTTTCTCTTTGTGTGGAGTACCAGTTCAGTCAGAATGAGCCACGTCAAGTGAGTTCACAATTTTTGCGTGCTACCATTTTTCTTCCGCGTCTGTCAGCCGCGAGTTTCGTCTTTGTACGAGCGCTGCACGGATTATCCTTGGCATGCAACGCCTTTATCCTGTTGTATTTGTGTTGTTCTGGGGGCTCCAGCTCCAGCTCCGGCTCCGGTTCCATCTGTTTTATATATTTTTTTTCTACCCGCTGATTTTGCTACTTAATTTTTTTGCCCTTTTTTTGCGGGTCTGCGGCTGTCTGTCTCTAGGACTCGGCGTCCGTCTGCCCCTCTGTGTATCGTCTCGCTTCCGTTCTGGCTGGGCTGATTGGGCGTATTTTGTTATTTTCATGTTCTGCTGCTCTGCTGTCTTTCCGTCCGTCTGTCTGTCAGTCAAGCCAAACGGAGTCAGCAAAAGAAGTAGCAGGAGAAGTCCTGCCCGTGGTCCTGGCTTTGGGTCCCTGGATGGCACCCGCTCGTTTGTTCATTCGCTTTTTTCCCACGTAATTAAAACTTGAAACGCATATGAATTAGAAAATACAAAAAGAAAAGAATAAAAAAGCACCAAAAAGAAAGTAGAGAGCGAAATAAAATACGAGTACGCGACCCGGAATGGAGCCATTTGATGGTACAGAATGACATCCTGTTTCCCGCAGCCTGACATCGTTAACATCGCTGATTAAGTTTTCTTGTCCTGTGCTCAGTCTGCATGTCACTCAACGTGATTTGAAATGAAATTTTTATAATTTCAGCATCGCCCTTGGGTAAATTCCCCATCCCCCTTCCGCTTACCCAGCCAACCCTTTTATCCACTGGGTTTATACATTTTAATGTTTAACTTTATTAAGTCGACATTGACTGCCATTGAGGATATAAAGAGTCTAGTGGTCTCAGCGACCGTAGAAATTTCCACCAAATCCTCCGCCATAGTTTCCTCCAAATCTCCGATCATGGAAATAATGACCATAGGGTTGCTGAACAAAATAGGGATTGCCAAATGGACCTCCAAAATAGGGATTACCAATAGGTGCAAGGTGTCTTCCTCCAAAAACTCCAACGCCAACACCAAAGGCTCCAATCTGACGTCGTATCCGTTCTACAGATTCGTCTACATTTTTTACTTCATCAGGCAGATGATGTTGTTGTTCCTTTTGGTCCTTTGATTTATAATCTTCGGACACTGCATTTCTAACGAGCAGAGCTCCAAAAATTAAAAATATGAGGCAGCGTAGCAAACTCATCTTAATTCTATTTATTACGATATTATTTTTTCGGAGCGCGAACAGCCCTATTTATGGGAATTATCAAGAGAGCTTTAGCAGCGAAAACAAGTTAAGTACTTGTTTACGCAATTAGAGTAGCTACTTCTTTTGATTTATTAAAAAGCTCTGCCAGGTTGAAACCTATCTTTAATAATCTGTTTTCGCATTTAAAAAAAGTGATAACTGTCCAATATTACACTAACCAAAATTGATTAACGTAATACTGAAATTCACTAGTGTGATAAATTCCTTAATACTTCAAATAAATATTATTATTAAAAATAATAAAAATCAATTTAAATAAACTAAAACATTATATTGTATTCATAAAGACACCGTAATAATTATGTAGTAGGTATGAATAAATGTATAATCATAATTTGATTTTCCATATTTTGCCATTAAATTGGGAGTTCCTTCTTTCAGGTAATTTGTATATACCATTAATACTAAAGATATAGCCCTGTATTTCGCAGCAGTTTCCGCCAAAAGCCCACATATATAAGTCGGCTAAGCACCTGGGATGGGAATTAAAAAAGAGGGGTTACTCGTAACCGTAGACATAAAAAACTGGCTCAGCACTTGGTCGGGTAATTAGAGCAGCAGCTCGTGTTGATTTATTAGCAGCTAATCCTGGTCTGATCGTATCACATGTATGCACATTAAATTAATAACACCTAGCCGAAGAAGGGGCCGCCGAAGAAGGGCGGCGGCGGTGGTGGGTAGAATCCTCCTCCGAAACCGGGTCTCCGGAACCCACCGCCGCCGCAGCAGAACCCTCCTCCCCCCCTTCGCCCGCCACCGAATCCTCCACGGCCTCCACCGAATCCTCCGCGGCCTCTTCCGAATCCTCCTCGGCCGCCTCCGAATCCAAATTGCCTGGCCAGGCGAACAGCCGGCTGCTCCTGCTGCTCCGCCGCCTGATTTACATCCGCCAGAGTCAGTTGCTGTACATCCACATCCGCCTGGGGGGCCGCCGCCGTGGTCCTCGAATTTGCCAGCAGGACCAAAAGGCCGGCACTTAGCACTAATAGATTCAAGTGGTAGACGCGCATTGCTCCGTTGTCTCGTTCACCTAAAAGTTCACTATAGTCGGACCGATCCCCCGCCTAGTCTTTATATTGGTTTATATAGCTTTCGAGGTGACTCGCGATGACTGTGGGGTTCTAAACGAGTTCTGCGTGTGCCGACGACCTTAAACAATTAAATTTCCTGAGCATAATCAAATGGCGAAGAAAACCCCCTACTCTCAAGAGCCTCGAGCTGAAATTGTAAACATCTCGGATGGGGCGGGAAAAAAGAGAAAATAACAAAATCATTTCTGCGCCGCGCAAACAACCTGTTCTAGGTCTTACCCACTCCATTCCCCACCTCATTCGCTTCTAATTATGTTCTACAAGAGTGAGAATAATATACTTAACACACTACTCAATATGCATTCAAACCGACTTTGGTAAATGATAGGTCAATTAATAAAAAAAAAACACTGATAAGGCAAAAAGGGTGCCAGATTTAACAATATAAATTATTTATGAAATGTTTAATTTTAATGATATTAACAAACTCAAATATAATAATCAAAATCTTTCTGTTATTTAAATGTATTTAATAAGTAATTCAATTATATGTTTTGGTTTTTTTTTTATTGCGAAATGAAATTTGGGAATTTCTATTTAAAGACACCACTTGCTGTTAATTTGCATCTTTAATTTTAAAATAAATAGCTTAACTCGAAACATTTAAGTGTATAACAAAAATGTCAAATGAAGTACTGAATTTAACGTTTCAATAAAACAAGATTTAAATAGCAACAACTTTAATTCATAACTCCCTTTAAAGCGATCAAATTACATATGTTCAACATGACCGTTAACAGATTTTATGCGATTTTGTTTTCAACTTTTGAATAACATGGTTCTACTCTGCCAAAAATGCGGTTTGAATGCCGCGGTCACCAGCGAATAAAATTGTCTTTTGAAACGAATTCTTATCCTACCATACTAATGACACATTTGGATAGTGGAAATCAACTAGTATTTTTGATAGATAAACTAATTTTCATAAATTATAGTTACAACAACAAGCATGGAGAGTTAATAAAAATTGTAACTATATTTTTTCACCAAATTATAAGAATACAAAAATCGAATTATCATGCCATTACGTCAAATGACAGTATTTCTAACGAAGTCATTATAGATACAAATAATTTCGGATTAAAAAGCATAGAAACTGTTAATATCTACTTCTCGTGACTTTTTCTTCGGTACTTTTTGTATTATTTGAAGTGGATGGAAATCCCATCTGCGAATTTAATTAGAACTAATCACATATATGTATGTTTGAGAATGCAAAAGTATATAAGATTGAATTAAGAATGTATGCTGTCATTTGGATGACGGGACTAGAAAAGGTAAAGCGTCTGAAATCCAATTACAAGCACAAGCACACAAACCTGCACATATGGGTAATTTCATTTGCCGACATCTAATGCTCATTAAGAGATTTCTTAAGTACAGGCCACATGTGAGTTGTTTACAATTCAGAAAATCCGCCCCAAGCGCCGCAGCCCCACCAAAACACGATACGTATTTATAAGCCATAAATAACGTGTAAACAAAAAGCCGCCACAAACAACAAGTATACGCCCGATGGGCCAAGAAACCGGGCTCAGAATCTCTCTTGTGGCGACACCAGCCAGAACACCAACAATGGTAACAACATCGCGGCCAAATTATAAGGCTATAAAAGGCAATAAAAAAAACTTTGCGATATCAAATTACAACGCCCTCATAAAGTTATAAAAGTTTCAAGCGTATCCAAACGCACAGCACGTTCCACGTCACTCCCCTACTCACATTTCCCAGATCCCCATCTTCTGGGATCCCCGATTTTCCCTTCTGGGCCAGGCCTAATATTTTCAATAACAAATCAATCAGCTGCGGCTGCTGCCGCGACGGTCAACATGGATAATCAGTTCGAACGGCTTTTCTCGGCCTCTCCCGATACATTTTTTCCCGCTTTTCCCACAGCATCGGCTGCCAGCTGCTTGGGCGTTGCCCTCGGGTGGGCGGTCATCGAAAAGTGGGCGGGTGTGTATTCGAAGGTGCCGTAGATTTATTGAGACACGACTTCGATAAGAGCAGCTCCGCTAAAATGGCCAAAAAGGAGAAGAAGCAGATGGAACCAAGAGGTAATCGAATCGGTAATACTCTCATATAGATTTATTAAGAAAATTATTTGAAAATAACTTAGTGAAGTACTAAATATCATTGAGAATAGTTCTAATAATAAGTGTTTAAAGCTCAATAAATATAATAATTATTATTTAAACATTCTATTTATGATTTCGATTTATAGAAGTGTAAGATGTAATATATATTTACATTTTCCATGAAAATTAATGACAACCCAAATGTTATTCTAATATTTGTCTGCATTTGCTTTAAATGTGTGTACTTTAATCACTTATAAATTGTTTAATTAATGAGTTATCTAGAAGCTAACTTTTAAAGAATTTAGTTCATTTTTTTTTAACTTCAGTCCTTAATCCAAAACTGTTGAATTCTTTTAACCCCAACTATGCAAAGTCATTAAAGAGCGAAAAAAAATGGAAAGTCCTCTTTTAACAAAGTTCGCAAAGTATACCGTGAAAGTGTAGACTAACAAAGCCTTTTACAAGACTGCGTTCTAGTAACAAGGAATTTTTCACGAGCCAGAAAAAAATGAAAAGGGGCGATGGGGCAACGAGAAAAACGAAAACTTTTATCAATGTTGGCGTATGACCCTTGTATGAGTGGGTGGGCGGTCGTGTGGGCGGACGTCCTCTGCGCTAAGGTCAAGGGATAACAAAAGGCGTAAATTTAAAGCCAAGTTAATTTTTTAACAATAAAAGGGCGCTTGTCAAAAGAGAATTTTTACAGCAAACGTTTAATCTTAAACGACTTTGGCGAGCCAGCGCGATTGGCAAGTTAGATAGCAGACGCCAGTGGCAGCAGCCGAGGCAAAGTTTCAATGGATTGCTTTGTTATAAATAGGAAAAAGCAAACAAACGGCGAGCGAAAGAATTAAATGCTGATTTACAGGCTAAAAATAAGCGATCAAATTAATCTTCGCTCTTTGGCACTCATAGAGTAAAAGGATAAGCAATATAAAAGATCTAGAGGTTTGATAACTCTTTTTAAAGGTGCCTTAAAGTATGCTGTATGAAAAATAACGAACGGTTTGATAATATATCGTAGTATACTTTTAAGCACCTTTTTAAATTATTTTAAATCTCTTGAGATTTCTTCACCTATTTGTTATTCTTCTGAAGAATTTCTTCATCAAATAGTTAACACAATATTATTTAAATATCTGTAATTGTATCAGATTTTTTTATCATTCTTAGATCTGTTTTTTTCTATAAGTGCATTTGCAAACAACATTTAACTCCGAATAGCTGGGCCAATCACTGAGAGCCATGCAAATGACAAGAAAATTAAGAAAGAATAGGGGCCAATGTATTTCGAACTTAATTAGAACATGCTTGATTGCACTTTAATTACACATTCTATTTCTAGTGGGTTAAGCTAAGTCAGTCACAGATGATGATTGCTGGTTGGTCTTTAGCCTCGGAAGCCTCCATAGCCGCCTCCTGGACCTCCAAAACCACCGCCTCCTGGTCCTCCAAAACCACCGCCCCCGAAGCCGCCTCCTGGACGTCCTCCGAAGCCGCCGCCTCCGAAGCCACCTCCTGGGCCTCCTCCAAAACCGCCTCCTGGTCCTCCAAAGCCACCACCGCCGAAGCCGCCTCCTGGTCCTCCTCCAAAGCCTCCTCCTGGACCTCCTCCAAAGCCTCCTCCTCCAGGACCGCCGAAGCCGCCTCCAAACTGACGAACTTGCCGTGCGGCCACTGGAGCCTGGACACCTGCATCCACAGCCAGGAGTTGGGCCGCAGGATCATATGTGGCTGCTGAAGAGCCGGCGACCAAAAGGATGGTCGCCAGGGCGAGGCAAACAAATGTGCGCATTTCGATGAAACTTCTGCCACTAATCACCGACAAAGTTTCGATGGATTCTATGAAGACTCTGCTCTGCGGCCGGGCAATTTATATGATTTGGAATTTATCGACTGGCGTCTTCGTTGGCGGAGGAAGCGAATAAAAGTAGAAGTGGTTCGACCGGGGGGCGGAACATCAAAGTTGCGAGTGTTACGCCAAAAACCGAAATGAATACTGCGGGCAGAGGCGATTCGTATTAACTGTCTGGCTAAGCGCTAAGCAAGAACAACAACAATAACAGCAATAATAACGCTCCCCATAATAATAACGCAAAACCTATTAGGCAACCAAAACAGAGCAGAAGCTGAAGAAGAGCCAAAGTTTTTGGCAAACACCCCAAGAAAGAGGAGGTCTGAAGTGGCCAGCCGGTTGATGATGGGCTTTCTCCAGAGTCTCAGTCTCAGTCTCGACTCGACGACTATTCAAATGCGCAAAACATTCAAGTTTCTTGGCTCGAACAACAAAACAGATCGATAGACAAGTGGCCAAGTGTTCATGGGAAGCACCATCTCAAGTGGGCCTCTGCCTCTGCCTATCCATTCATCTTTCAGATTTCGTAAGGCTCTCCAGCCGGGTATTGGGGGATTTTGTTTTGTTTGCTTGACTTAATTAAAATCTTAGGGTAAACAGTCGACGCAACTGGTTGTTATTTAAATGTCATCAATGTTGTCGTTTTCATTTTGACTGACGCACTGACTCATCTCGGTTATTAGCTTACTCAGTGGTTAGCACATTTTCAGATCAACTCGTTTCGTTCTTGCTTTATTCTAAATCTGGATTTTGCCTTTAATCTATATTAGCATTTGGCGTCTAACCAATAAATCACAGTATTCTAATATATATATTTATGCTTAAAATTACTTTTATTATGCTTAAAATTACTTATTTTGATTGAATTATTTCTCGAAACAACTAGATCTTCGATCCAATAAATTGCGCTCATATTTTGGATTAAATTCTAAGAAATTGAAAAATCCCCAGATATTTATTTAAAATTAAAAAACAAGTTATCCGGTTATCTTTATAATATATTTTATCTTTATAACCTTAATCTTTTTCATTTGAATGGAGTTGTTTAATAATAATTCTAAGTAATTCTAAACAATATTTTAATAAATGTAATCAGGGTCAATCCAATAGCTCGTCTCAATTTCACAGGGTACAAGTGGGGATCACAAAACTTTTAATTCAATTATGCACTCAAAGTGGCCGGTAAAATAAATCTGCTACGGCTGAAACTTATGTATTAAACTGATTTGCCGTCTGACCTGTCATTCGTCAATTGCCGACCATCGTCACCGGCAGTTTAGTTCAACGGGGGTAAAGAAAATGACAAGACTGCCTACGTTTCTGACAACATTATAGTCATCCTTCTGAGTAGAAGCGAAACTTTGTGTTGAACTTCTAAAAGAAGTAACAAACAAAATGCAAGAAAGAAAAAATTTAAAACTTTTTAAGGGGGACTCGCATTAAACAAAGAAAACATTTTACCGGCTTAAAAGGTAACAACATTTTAGAATTGAACGTAAAATCATATTTTTTAGGAACTTTCCGTTTGCTAAAAATCTACAATGTAAAGCAATTTCAGCTTGTTACAAAAATGTTTTTAGATTTAAAATCTTTAGGTTATATAAGATCCATTATTTAATTTGTTTCTTCACGTATTTAGACATTTTATTTTCATCAGAACCTGTAGCAATAAGGTTTCGTAAAAAATTAAATTCAAATTCCAGTTTAAAGGTGGTGGGGTCTAATAAAATATGAATTTACATTTTCAAAATAATATACCGGCACATAAATAGTCTAGAACCCTACCCCAAAAAGCATGAATAAGTTGGCCAGCACCTGAGCACCTGGCCAATGTAAATTAGTAATTTTACTAATCGCCATTCGGTCCGTTTTTGGGGCGGTGAAATACTGTAGGGTAAATGTTTGCGTGGCCTTTTTTAAGTTTAATGTTCTTTTTTTAGCCACTCCACTTTTTCTCCACTGATTATGACAATCATAGTCAAAATACTTTTTCGCCAGGTCGGGTAAAAAGTGTATTTTTAATTTATGCCGCGTCTGAGATTCTTTTTCTCTCATTGAGTTTCCCGTTGCAGTCTCTCGATGGGAAATTTATGCGGAAGTTTACGCCATCCAGTGAAGTTCGTGGAGCAAGGGGGCAAGCTTGGGGAGGTTGGGGGACTGGGAGGTTTTGTAAGAGGAGTGGGTCGCAAAATGTGCATCATTTTGACGTTGACATCGTTAATTGACCCAGTTTTCTGGACTGGCTAAAAGCGTTTAAATTTGAATAAGCAAATTTGGGCAGCGAAATGGAGATGGGTAGAGAGATTTCGCGTTTTGCATAAATGAATTAAAATGCCGCAGCTTTGCCTTTTGGATTAGACTGCGGATTTTGGACCGACAAAAACACATGCGCCGAAAACCGCAATAAACCAATTGAGAGCTATTCAAGCCGTCTATAGAGCCATCGAGCATTGTTAATGGCCAGCCCGCGTTCATAAAACAAACAGCGAAGCCAAACAGCAGCAAACAGGCAAACAAGCTGGCCGGCAAACTGGCAAACTCGCAAACTGGCAAACTGGCCGAAACTCGGCAAACAACAAGAGCAACAGCTAACAGCAATTCACACTTACGCACCCCAAAGTTGGAGGCGTCTGCCGAGAGTCTGGGAATGGGAATGGTATGGTATGGAGTATGGGATGTGGTATGGGGCATGGGAATGGCTCTGGGTCCGGTCAATAGCATAACTAACCTTCAAATGAAATTAGCACATTTACACAGCTTACCTGACCGCAGGACCAGAGTGGCCAACCTGGCGATTTCATAGCCAATGTTGGCTTTGCAAAAAGCATAATTATCGCGGGAGCCACAGAAACCACTGGAGTTTCGGAAATCACATGTAAAGCTGTCTAAAAGTATGCCACAAAAAAAGCAGAGTATAAAAATGAATTGGATAAGTGCAGAAAGTATAAATGCATTGCATTTTTTTTTGACCCCTTTAGTAAATGATTTCAAAAACATTACTTACTTAACTTACAAAACTAAAAATAAATAAATTAAATAAATTTAAAATAAATTAATAAACTACTTTTCCGATCTACTGTTTTATGTACAACTTTTGTTAGGTAATAAAATAAGGAATGTCTTAAGATTTCTTTCTATTTCTTTATTTTTTCTTGGTTAAATAACAATTTTAAAAATCGTTTCACTCCCCTAAAAGATGTAGCTTCCCAAAAATTGGACCAGTTTTCCAGAGAAGGCCTCATGTATATTTTATTAAAATTTTATTAAACTACCATTTCCAAAACGCATTCAGTCTGGCTACTTGCTGTAATCTGAAGTGGCCAACACTGCTTAGAAGTTGGTTCCGCCGCAAAGTGAAATGTTTTGCTCTTTAAACTGCCAAACTGGCCGCCATTCGATTTCATGAGCGCCACTTAGCGTGCCACCAAAAAGTGCCCGAGCCAACCATATGAATTGGCTTTTTGTTCCATTTTAGCGGACTAGCGCTTTCTGGGGGCTGGGGGCATCGTACTGGCATATTTTAATAGTTTGTTTTATGGCATTTACATTAGCATCTAATTTCTGCTAACAAGCGGCGGCCGCAAAACAAACAGATGAAGTCCAAGCGGCAAGTGCGAGCGAGGGAAATCGCGAAACAAAAGTTTCCATTTTATGCCCAAAGTTCTAGGCTATAAAGACACCGGACGCGAGATGGCCAGGTCACAGTTAGCCGGCAAACGGAGAGCGCGGAGCAATCATAAAGCCACACCGATAAAGTCAAGCGACCAGGAGTTCAAGGAGCCATAAGGATAATGCGTAGCTGGTTTTTATTTGGATTATATGCGCTGCTAATCGCCGCAACAGTTGGCCAACCGCTGCAGCAAAATGAGTCCGGGAAAGCGGAGGATAGCGAAAGGGGCGAGCGAGTGAGTCGCCAAATTCTCAATCCCTATTTGGGATTGGGATTGGGCGGAGGCTATGGAGGAGGAGTCTACGGCGGAGGCTATGGAACAGGCTACGGAGGAGGATATGGGGGCTATGGGGGCTATGGAAGCTACGCCGGCATACGCTCTTCGGTTTATCCTTACGGCAATCTGTACGGCTCCAGCGGCTTGGGACTGGCGGGCGGATATTATGGTCGTCCTTATGGTTATGGCGGTGGCTATAATATTGGATATCCGGCCATTGGCGGCTTTGGTGCCACCGCCGGCGGCATCTATGGCGTTAGTCCATTTTCCCCATTCGCTTAAGTGGCTATACGAAATAAAAAACCAATACGATAAACGAAAAACCCTCGGACCTTGACTTAAAAAATTTATTCAAATTTGTTGGGAGGTTTAGCTGTGTGGTAAACTAAGCTGGGATTACCTAATAATACCTCGGCCGGCTATTTGACATAGTAATGTGTTTGTGGTTAAACGAGCTGAAAAATGTGTAAAAAAAAATATAGTTATGTGAAAAAAATACTATTTTCTCAACCCAAAATTTGTATTACAGATTGCAACATATAAAAGAATTGCATATACATTTAAAGCGAAGCAATTTTAATTATCTTCACACATTCCGAATATTTTTATTATATACTTAACAGAAAAAAAAGCTTTTTAGGGGTGACATAAAAGTATTTACTTCTGGCACAAAATAATATATTTTCCACTTATCTTGTTTATTATTTTTAAAAGTTAAATATAATTTTTTGGGTTTGCCTCGACAATGGCATCCCAGACTTATGTTATAGATAAATCCCCTAAGTAAAATCTGTAAAAATATATGTGCAAAAATAACTATTTTCTTAGCCAACATTTTGTTTTACAAATTGAAACATCAAAAACATAACATTAAAACTTAAAGCGAATTTGATGCTCTTAACAATAGTGATTATCTTCACATATTCCGAATATTTGCAATATTTATTTAACAGCATAAATATTTTTTTAGAGCTGACATAAAAGTATCTACTCCGGAAAGTTCTACAAGATATAACTTTTTTGGGTTTTTGTCTCGACAATTGGATCCCAGACTTTGGTTAAAGATAAAAACTCTCTGTAAAATGTTGTAGTCAAAACAAATGCTTCACTTTGATGGCCCCACGATATCTTTGTTTATTTGCCCAGTGTCCAGCGCTCGTTTGAAGCGTCCCAATGCTGTGCAATTGAAAGCGATTATCGCTTTCATTCATTAAAATCTAGCGTGCTGTACCGCAGCATTATTTGAACAGCTCTGCTGGGCGCCAACCGGAGCTCAATCATTTACTTTTATAAAGGGGAGAAGCTTAAGCAAATAGCTGACAGCTTTGTGGACATCATCGGGCAGGGATCTCCGCCTTCGCAGACAGGAAGAGCTGGCTTCTTTTTAGATTTTAATTGCCGATAGTGTAAGCACTATGCCATGGGATACCACACACCCACCATACACTTACAAGTCGGTCGAGCGAAGTGTCCGAGTGCCGTTTAATTAGTGTGTGACTTTTAAACGACTTGCGTTGCACATACGCCCCGTTGCCCCGTTTCGTTCAGTGTAGGCAAACACACACACGAGTTCGGTCGGAAAAGCGTACGCAAACAGAAAAACAAGCAACAGACAGACAGCAACACAGACCAAGAAAAAGGGGGAAATGTCCGATGCCCTAACGAGCTACGTGAGCATGAATTATTATTTCAATTAAACGGGAACGAGAAGCGACACGAGTTGCAGTCGGCCAATAAAGTCATCAGTATTTGCATGTCCTGTGTGGTGGGAATCTTTAATAATTCACAGCGACATGTCGTCAACCAATTGTGGCGTTTAGGCTTCTTGGTTGACTTCATAATTGCTGTAATTGAACGTAAATTAATAATCAATTTCTCCTAATGACTCCTTGACTTGCACATATTAATGTGCTGCTAATCGGAGTAAACAAACTTTTAATTTGATAATATTAGAACATTTTTAAGTATATAATAATAATACAAAAATATTGATTTTGCATTTATGTAAATAAATTAAAACATAAAATAGTTAATAAAATATTAAAACAGTTTGAAACTTGAAAATAATATATTTTTATTAAAAATCAAAAAATTGTAAGTCAAATAATACAAAATAAATAATAATAATAAAATATTAAAACAGTTTAAAACTTGGAAAATTAATCTATTTGAAAATAATATATTTTTATTATAAATCAAAAACTGTAAGTAAAATAATACAAAATAAATAAAAATAATAAAATATTTAAACAGTTTGAAACTTGGAAAATTAATCTATTTTTATTATAAATCAATAAATTCTTAGTTAAAAAAATATATGTTTATTTTAGTTAATTTATCAATCTAATACTAATAGAGTAAAGGTTTATAAAATCAAAACAAGTAGGAGTTTAAGCTTTCGGAAGATAGGGATCTAAGTATTATAATACTAGTAATATTCCAAATCAGATGATCTAGCTTATGTACCCGGGTCTTAAAGAAATCTCATCGTTTGACAACTTGGCTTTGACAATCCGTTGACAAATACGGAATGTGTCCGCTGGTCTTTCATCCTCTTCGGGGACTCTGATTGCGCTTCTACTTGGTGCCGATTATCTTTTAATGTCTCTGTGGGCACTCGCCGGGGGGTGGGGGTGGGTGGGTGTTATGTGGCGCCTCTGGAATCTCTAAAAACACTGGAACCGCCGAGCCATTCATTGAATCCTGAATCTCCTGCTGCTTTTTATGCGCTCGACTCGCCTTTCAGTGGGCTTCGCTTTTGATTTGGCCAGTGCTTTACCAATTGCACTCGAAATCGCTGCAGCGGGCGCTGTGTTTAAAATGGCAATCAGATAACACCTTCCTTTTTAGCCATATTCCACTCTTTACCTCTATTCAGAGAGCCAGATGGTGCGGTTGCCGTGGCTGTTTGAATTGAAAACATATATATGTATATATATTTTGGTTTTTATGCGTAGTTTGGTCGTGGGTGGGGAGAGGGGGATACGGTATGTAGTATGTATGCTAAACTAAACTGACTGACTGACTAAAGGCAGTGGGCCGAACGGGTTGCCAGTTGGCATAAGCTTTATACATTTTTACGCTTTGTGGCCCCCGCAATGTGTGTGTATTTGCATGTGTATCAGCTCAAAGTAGCGTGAAATAAAAAACGTCGACACTTGAGACCGAAGCCTTTGAGTGCTGTGTGTGCCAGTGTTTATATAAATATACATATATAGTCCGTGTTGAAGCGTAAAAAAAAGCAGATGAAAATAAAAATAAAACAAGATGATGGCCGGTCAAAAGCACAGCCACAGCCACAGCCACAGAAGAGAGATCTAGTCCTGCGAAAAAGACTTGGTGAGGAAAATGAAATCTCTATGGCGTGTGCTTCAAGATCTGTCCATCAAAGTGGCAACCTAAGAAAAGGACACTAAGGTCCTCAACCGATGACCAGATAAGGCAAAGAAAGCACTGAGAAAATGCCATGCAATTAATACAGAAGAAACCTGAATAGACACAAAAGAGAACATATGTATTTATAAAAAAACATTTTATAACCAAAACAAATAAAACAAGAGAGAACGCTATAGTCGGGTGCCCCGACAATCAGATACCCGTTACTCAGGTAAAGGGAGTTCGAGGGAGATGGAGATAGAAACTTTGAACACGCATAACTTTTTAACGAATGGTCCGATTCTTCTACATTTCGATAGGTATTGATAAACACAACAAGAGAGAACGCTATAGTCGGGTGCCCCGACAATCAGATACCCGTTACTCAGGTAGAGGGAGTGCGAGGGAGATCGAGATAGAAACTTTGAACACGCATAACTTTTTAACGAATGGTCCGATTTGAAAAATTTCTTCTACATTTCGATAGGTATTGATAAACACAATAAAACTGCATTTTTACTTTTCCGAAATATTGAAATTTTTAAAATCGTATAAAAGCGATTGTGGGCGTTAGAGGGGGCGTGGCACCTTTTTGAAACAAACTTGCGCTGCGTAGGAACTCCTAGAATCTGTATGCAAAATGCCAATCTTCTAGCTTTTATAGTTTCCGAGATCTCAGCGTTCATACGGACAGACGGACAGACAGACAGACGGACAGACGGACAGACGGACATGGCTATATCGACTCGGCTAGTGACCCTGATCAAGAATATATATACTTTATAGGGTCGGAAACGCTTCCTTCTCCCTGTTACATACTTTTGCACGAATACAATATACCCTTTTACTCTACGAGTAACGGGTATAATAAAACTGCATTTTTACTTTTCCAAAATATTGAAATTTTTAAAATCGTATATAAGCGATTGTGGGCGTTAGAGGGGGCATGGCACCTTTTTGAAACAAACTTGCGCTGCGTAGGAACTCCTAGAATCTGCATGCAAAATGCCAATCTTCTAGCTTTTATAGTTTCCGAGATCTCAGCGTTCATACAGACAGACAGACAGACGGACAGACAGACGGACAGACGGACATGGCTAGATCGACTCGGCTAGTGATCCTGATCAAGAATATATATACTTTATGGGGTCGGAAACGCTTCCTTCTAGCTGTTACATACTTTTGCACGAATACAATATACCCTTTTACTCTACGAGTAACGGGTATAATAAATAAATTTTTCAATAAATATTATAGTATATATTGGTCGAGCTACTAAATATATTTTGTAGATAAATTTTACATACTACACATAGAATATTTGTATAAAATATTTTATATAGATTTTAAAACATTTTCATAGTGTACATATTGCAATCCATAAAAAACATTAATCAGAAATAAGCCAAGAAGATTAACGGGTTGGAATATGTGACCCCAATAATGGCAAAAACGAGAACGTTTTTTAATAGTACCTACTTTTGTATGTTTAAAAAAATCGGTCTTCAACTCAAATTAAATATTGGATATTCTTATAACACAGTATATTTTGTAAACATTTTGTACTAAAAACAAATAACAAAAACATCAAATATTTAAAAAAAAGTTGTAAAATTTGCTATTAAAAAAGGCGGGGCCAAGAGAGTTCTTTATTATTTTTTTGAGTGTGGAAGCCAATGAAAAGGGATGAGAACCTGAGTCGGGTGCAGGTGAGGCTGCGGTTGGGCAGCAACCGAAATCCTTCACACCCTTTCATCAGCAAAGTGGCCGGAGCAACAGTTGTGCCTAGTTTTCAAAAGGACCCTGCTGCCCTGGCCAAAGGGGGGTATTTGGGCCCCATCCCGAAGCTGGCCGCAAGCTCCTAGCCAAACAGTTTAAAGCGCATTAAACTTATCAGCTATCTGAAGGCAAGACGACCAACAAGCCGACTGAACGACCAAACCAGTGGCTATGTACACAGCTCGCAGCGTAGCTGTGATAAGAGCCACTTGGCCTATCAATGCATTTTAAACGAGACGGCTCTTAAGCCAAACTAATGACAAATTAATATTAACAAAGCAATCTGCTGCTGCTGCCCCGCACAACAGAGCCAACAACAGCATAAACAAATGCCAGAGGCCGGGCCTCTGATTTGCCTGGAATGTTACTTAATTGGAACTTAATGTGCCTCGAATTGTTTACAAACACGAGCAGGGACCACCGGAGGGACGAAATTGGACGGCCTGGAGAAGGCTGAAAGGACATTGGGGGGCGAAACGGTCTTTAGATAAAGCAAAGTGGCGACAGCTTTGAGCAACACTTCAAAATGAGACCCGAGCGGGGTGAAAGTGAAAGAAAAATGCGTTTTAAAGTGACACTTGATGTAGGTAATGTGACAGCGTTACAAGCGAGCGAAAGAAGCGAAATAAAATGGCATAAAACCGAATAAAACGATACAAAGTACGCTGGACAAAAGCATTTTAAGGACCGGACTTTATAATACCCTCTGATATATTCCTGTTTTTTTAAAGATAAAATTTTCAAGTCATTTTTCAATTCGTTAACAATTTTTATTGGAAAAATATTAAATTAATTAATGGACAAGTTTATCCGAGAAATTGAAGAACTTCTGATTTTTTAATAAGTGAATAACAACGGTGATTTCTAAGTTTGGTAGTTCCAAGTTTCTAAGCTAACCAAAAACATTGGAATTAAATATTCTGTTTCTAAAGATTTAATAAGGATATGGATATTTGGATTATATTTTAAGAAATTTTATTTAATGCTTTATTTATTTTAAGTTGGACACTTTCTTTTGTTATCCCATATCAATTCGAAGTTTCTCGGCGAACGAAAATGCTGAGAGTTCCGTGTGTGATTACGGAGACATCAACACTTTGCTGTGTGTTTCAGAATGTATCCCTCGAATTGGGAGCCGGAGCCCCTTCCGATTTGCGTTTCCAGACCGGGGCCTTAATTTGCTCACTCCATTGCCCCAGACATCAGGCGGCGGCGGGTCCGCTGGCCGGCGGACATTATCTTAAGAGCAGCCACCACCACTTCCCCAATCCCCGATCCCTTCGACAATAAGTCCTGCGTCGCGTCCAGCGTTGACAGCTGTTACAGCTGCAGAAATATGCAAATTGGAAGGCGTTTTAATAGATAAAGAGCAGAGGCAGCGTGCCGCGGCAATGGCGTTGGCGATGGCGAAAGTCCCACGCAGGACACTCGACGAAAAAGGACCTCCCGGCTCACAATCTCACAATGGGGAAAGCCGCAGCGAAAATGCTGGAAAAAAGCGCGGCTAAGTGGAAGGCAGCCATAATAATGGCTTTTGTTGCATATTGTTAAGTTAAATGCGGAAAGCTTATAATCTCATTTTACTAAAGGGAACTGGAGGATTTTGGAATCATTTAGGGGGCTCCTAAAAAGTCTCGAGTGCACATGGAAAACATTTATTAATCAATATTGCAAGAAAATAACAAATTAAATTTATTATTTTTAATAATGTACTGAAAAATATTATATTTTATATTTATACCCGTTACTCGTAGAGTAAAAGGGTATGTTGTATTCGTGCAAAAGTATGTAACATATATGTTCCGACCCTATAAAGTATATATATTCTTGATAAGAATCACTAACCGAGTCGATCTAGCAATGTTCGTCTGTCTGTCTGTCTGTCTGTATGAACGCTGAGATCTCGAAAACTTCAAAAGCTGGAAGGTTGGGATTAATCAACCATATACTTGGGCTTTCTACGCAGCTCAAGTTTGTTTCGTCCGAGCGCCACGCCCACTATACGCCCACAGTCGCTTTAAAGAACTTTTAAAAAAGCCTGGCGCCCACATCTTTACAGAGTTTGTAAAAGATTAAATGCCATTTTTTTGTGTTTATTAATACATATCAAGATGTTAAAAAAATTTTTAAATCGGGCAATCCATTAAAAAGTTATGAGCAAAAAATGAAATGGCAGCTAGATGGAGTCAGTTGCTTTGACGACTGCTTATCTCCATCTCCCTCGCTCTCCCTTATAAATTCACTATTCACTATCATTCTTTAATAAATAATATTATTTAAAGACCTTTAATTTGTAACTTTAAAACACTAAAGTATTTATATGCACCGATTACTGCACACATTTAAACTAAAATAACAAGAAGGAAAAATACGCAAGTTTTATCAATAGAAAATTGTAAAACTTTGCGCTGAAAATACCGATGAAGATAAAGAGTAAGATAGCAAGCGAAGACGCCCACTTTGCCACCTGCCGTCCGGTGAGGAATGTGTGAAGGATTTGGTCCGTGTCCTTTTGCGCGGGTTCGGGTCCAACTTAAAATGCAAAGTAAAAAGCCGAGGGTTCGACGGCTCCAAGTTGCGTTGTCATCCCAACGCCGACGAATGTCCTGGCTGCTGGATGCTCCGTTGTCCATCCGATTGGCCGGACCCAATCCTGTTGCGCGCTTTACGCTCTGCAGCTCCTTTTTTTCCCTCCTTTTTTGTTATCTCCCCGGCATTTGTTTTTTCGGGATGGCCTTTTTTTGTGTTCTGTATTTTTTTCCTTGCCCTGGACCTTAACACTAAATTGACTTTTAATGCAAAATAAACCAAAATAATGTATTGCGTAATTTTCTTTAAAGAATTTTTACATTAGCATTTCAAAAGAGATTTTTCTTTGTTGCTCTCTGAAGCGGTCCGTGGCTCCTTGGGCCTTTCCTCATCACATTCTCATTCTCCCATTTTCCCCATTTTCCCCGCCGTGCAGCATTTTCACGCCCTTGACTTCGCTATCCGTTCACCTTTTCGCTGTGTTGGCCATTTGCTAAGTGCGACATTAAATGTTGCGTGAGGATAATCCAATCTGCTTGACATGAATTTTAATTTGCATTGAGTAATTAGCCCAAGTTCATTTCGCTGCCCAGAGTCCTTGCAAATGCTAAATAGAATTTGGTCTGAAGACAGTTTTAGCCGTTCCTCCATTCTCCTTGTCATTTGGCTTCAGCTTTCTTGCCTTTGCCTTTGGCTTCCTTTGCCTTTGCTTCTCATACGTTTGCTTGATTTCGTACAAATTAAACTAATTTGGTTTTCCCTACCTTTTTTGGTTTGGCGAAGCTGGAGGACGTTTGGCACATTTGCTGATTACGCTCGTCCTGCACAATCTACACAGGAGAAAATTTCAATAGTTTTAGTTATAAAAGGTTTTTTGAATCGGAATTTATGTATTTATTTATTTATACACTGTTCAAGAACTAATTATAAATAAATAAAATATAAAACTAAGTCGAATTGAAACAGATAAATAAATAATTTAGGTAAGTGCCTGAAGGAAAATTACGAAAGCCTTAGTTTTAAACGATTATTTATTTGTACTTTAACTATATTAAAAAAAATCATTTTTATTTAATCAAATAAATAATTCCATAGAGTTTGAAATCATTTAGGAAAGTGCCTAAAAGTATGCATACATATTTTAAACCGCTATGTTCGACGGATTAAACATTTTTAAACAGCTTGGTAAACTTGTGAGACCCCAAACAAAGTTAGAGCAAAATAAGTATTAGAACAATTTTAATCTAAATATTATCATATAATTTAGTGGTTAAACAAGCCCTGGCTGATTTTTCTTATTATATCTCGTTCATTAATAAAGTATGGCCAGACCAGCTATTAATAATCCTTCAAAAATCAGGGAGCATCGAAATTAATATCTATTACAAATAATCAAAAAGAAATTAAAATCCATTTTCAGTATTACCACAACTACTTTTTATGTGAGTTAAAAAAAAAAAGATTAATTAGTTGATTGTAATTAATTTTGAAAGTATATTGAAAAGAAAAACATATTGAATAACCTTTTTTTCCAAGTGGTTCTTTGGCTATATCTCTGAATCCATGGCTCGTCAGCAGGCAATTGAAACAAACAATAAAACGTGCGCTTTTCGTAATTTAAATCAGACAGGGAGACGGCTAAAAAAGGGACTTTTGCCGCATTTAAAGTTGGCACAAAGAGCGAGACGGCGAGTTTAAAAGCGAGTGGTAAAGGGAGAGGGAGAATCAAACGAGAGATTGAATTTCTGCTTGCCTGCACTTTAATTTGCCAGATGCTAACGCAAAATGCTAAAAACACACGTACGCCGAAAACGAATTGAAAATCACACGGAACACACACACCGACACAAACACACAGCGAAAAAGGGGGGTAAACGGTGCGGGAAATAAACGCAATCAACAGCTCACAGAGCATTCGGCAAAATAATAAATAAATTCATAATGGCTTTCGCAAATGACAAAATATTGCCATCGCCAATCGGCAAAATATTAACACTCACTCAAACACACGCACTTAGGCATTCCATCAGAGGCTGACGTCACATAAGCCACGAGAAATTATTGCATAGCGCACCACAAATTTCATAAACCGGAAACGCAATCAAGCATCGCTCATACGCAGCGTTGTTTGCCACCACTAACCACCAGCGGCATTCAGAAAGCCTCCCATTCCCATTCCCATTTTGGGACCATTCAGTGACAAAATGCATTTATATTTTGCGTTAGACAAAATGCCGAAAAACCGCATTGAAATGCGTATTTCGAGTGCATAAGCTCTCTCGCACCGTCTCTTTCCATTGGATCTCGTTCCGTCTCTTTCGCACGCGTATCTAACCGTCTCCCTCTCATTTGTTAGTGCGCAATGAACTGTGGAGATGAATTAACTCGATTTTGGCATGATTTGATGATGATTTGATTTGTTCCGAGACAGGCGGTACGGGCCAGTGGACCACCAACACAATCGCATAATCGCGAACTCACAGAAACATCAAACACACACTCATGCACTGAGAAAAAATCAAACAAATTCAAAACTAATCCAATATATTTTTCAAATAAAAAATACAACTAGCAGGCTAAATTGAACTGATTGGCTGAGAAACCAATATTAAATATTATTTAAAATTTATATAAATGTATAATTTTAGCTCAATCAACTAATAACTAATTTTAAAAAGATAATGAAAAAATTGTATTTAATAAAGGAATGAAAAACTAGGTTTAAATATTAAAAATCCCTGTTATAGCTTAAAACTTTACAAAATGAGATAGTGGAATAATGGACTCCATTAAATGGAGGCTACCAAAATAGCTGGGTCTTTGAAATAACTTTTAAGTGTCAAAATACGTGTCTAAAAGTATGGAGTTAATAAAGGATAGTCGTCCTACTGAATGAACTCATATCACTTTAGGGTTAAAAATATATTTTTGCATACTTTTAGCCACCAATTTTGACATCCAAAAGTGATTTGAAGTTAATCACCTTCTAGAAAATATTGAAATTTTTGAAGACGCGACGTATCGCAGCATGAATAATTTATTCAATTACACAATTAATATTTTTTCTCTGTGCACTAATACCCACACGCGCAGAATGCCGGACAATTTGCTTGAGAATCTCCGGATGAAAATGTAGCATACATTTGGGCGCCGCTAATAGGAAAAACCAGAGCGCGTCTATGGTTGCGAATGTCATTACCACAAACGCGAAAATTGCATTCGAATAGATGCAAATAGCGAAAATGCTAATGAACACTTACAACCAGCACGACCGCTTAATGCGCATAAATGAATTAATTAACTAACAACCTGTCGCCAGCATGCAGAAGAATGTGCAGACAGGCAAAATGCGGAGATGAGCTTCAAGTCTCGCGGCAAAACAGCAGCATGGCATTGGCAAACTGAAAGTCATAAAAACTACTCGTTTAATTAATGTAACTCAAACAAATAAAAGTCACATTACCATTACCCTTACCCAGCTGGTGGCTTTGTATTTAATTAACAAACATGTGTTTATTTAAATCAATTACAGTATTTCTGGGATGCAAACTAATTTTCGGAATAAAAACAAGCAGAAAAAGTTAATTACGATATTTATTTCAAACGTCAGTCGCATGTTAAGCTTTTCTTTTTTTGTTATTTAATTTAAAATGTGGCAATTATATTTCAAAATGTTTTAACATAACATTAGAAATTTACATAATGCATAAATAAGCAATTAAAAGGACTGTTAATTATACTTATGTTATTAAAAATTTACTAAAGGAAAGTAAACCATTAAAATAATTTAAAAAATTCTTAGATTATTATTATACCAAAAATACTAAAGGAAAGTAAGAAAATAAAATTAATTAAAAGAATAAATTATTACTCTTAGATTGAATAATTCAAAATGACAAATAAGCTTATTAGCCCAAACGTGCAGTTAATGCAAATGAGCCAACTTTTATTAACAAATTTCTGGCCAACCATGAGTATTTAAAGAACTAATTTTATTAATTGCCACACTTAATAATATACGAATAACTTTAAAAATAAATTTGCCCTATGACCACGTAATAAATTCGCATTTTTCATATAACCTTTAGAACGATAAATATTATATATTAAACCATTTACATAAATCCGATAAGATACACAATATTGCCACAACACAAACACCTTGTTATACTTCTATAAAGCGTAAAAGGTCAACAAACTAAATCGATTTTTCAGCCAGCTGCGCTGCGCTGACTTTGATCCTTGATCCGAGCTGCGGCTGGACATTGTCCTGGCAAAAAGTAATTCAATTACCGTGTAACAAAAAATAGCGCCTGAATGCAAACAATTTGTAAGCAATTTAAAACAAATGCATTTTAATTGAATTGAGAGTCGGGCTTAATGTTATTAATGGAGTTTTTGGCCCTGATTGGCCGCATAAACTCGTGAGTTGTGCCAAAAACCCCCCGGGTTTAGCCATCCTTCCCTTTTTCGGGAAAGCCAAGCATGTAAAATATATACGTAAAACTGCCAGCTTATGTTTACAAATTTCGTAATTAAATTTTGAGTAAATATCAATTCAAAACGGCAAATGACATTTTGTGCACCAAAACTTGGAGATGCGGGTCGTTGGGGTGCTCTGAAAATTGAGCAGAGCGAAAGGATGACGGCGAAAGGAGTGGAGAAATGGATGGAAGCAGGAGCGTTGATGATGATGACACTAAATAAAAGATTTTATACTGTTGATTTTTGCGCTTTTTGCAACTTTGCACGTTGCATTGCACTTGATCTGTGTGCCAAACGTTACAACGACACTTCAGCTGGAGTGCGGACTGAAGATGGAGGCTGAGGCTGGACTGGCTGGGTGGATCGGAGGAGTCCTGGAAGTCCTGGCAGTCCCGGCTGTCCTGGCAGCAGCTGCACCAGTTGTTTGTAGCATACAATCAGCTCGTTTCGTTTTATTGCCAACGTCGTCATAGAGCAACGCCAACAACATCTCGTCCCCATCCTCATCCTCATCGTCTTCATCGTCAGCGTTGCGACGTCGCCTAGACACAAGACTTGACAGCAAAGCAAAATTGTATTTACATTCAATTAGTGCCAACGAAATTGTCTTTGGCTGCTTGCCGTAGACTGCGCCTAGTGCCAGAACCAGAGCCAGTTTCACAGGCCAGTCCCTTAGCCTCAGAAACACACACGGCCAAAAAGTTGTGGCCTCCACTCGCTCGTTCCCATTACAAATAAATAAATTTAGTTTTATAAAACAAGTCTTAAAACAGTTTTGAGAACTGCAATAGTTGATGATTTCAAGGCACGAAAATAGCATTTCTCATTTATTTAATAAATTATGATCAACCATTTATATGTCAATTTCGTAAACTTTAAAGTAAGTTTTATTACTATCCAAATGTCTATGCTTACTGATGGCAAACAATTTCAGGCAGAGAAAAAAATAGCAAGTGGTGTATATCACATGAATTTGATATTCTAAAGTTTGATTTACAATCAAAACATACACGAATTTAATTAATGTATTTAACTTTTCCAAATAGCTTATTAGTTTTTAATATTTTTAAATACCTTTGCTTAAATCTATGCTTAAGTTCTAAACAAAATTTTTTTAAACCACTAAGGCGATTTAAAACATTCTTAAAGGTGTCTGAAAGTAGGCAGTGAAAAATTGTAATTAAAATATTTTGTAAAGCCTTCAGCCTTTCATTTAAATTTGCTTAATAAAAGCTCCTGGGCAATGACTTTCTTAAACCCTCCAGCTATCATTAAATTTTATGATTATGAATTGCCAGGACAATTATTTCTTTTGACAACAACGATTTCTCCTACTTTATTTCTCGCCGTGCATAACTTTTTTGCAAGTCGGCTGAGCGTAAATTACTTTTCGCATTGGTGCGGGCGAGGGGGCGACTGTAGGCGTGTGCCTCGGCATGACCCATGTTTGCAGCTTTTTAGTTGGGAGCTAAGTAATGTAAAATTTATTTTAAATAAACTGAAAATATGTTTTGGCTGGTACTAGTTGTTTTTTCAATATTTTTTCCCCCTGCCAGTCAGCCAGCCTGCTTATTTCTTGCCAAGCATTTTATTTATGCATAACAAAGCACCACTTAAATCTGCTCAGCATTTTACTTTTTTCCTTTCTTGGTTTGCGCTGCTGCCTCAGCCGCTGATGCTATTCGAAAGTTTGCAATCTGCATGCCAAGTTGTCGACGTTTTCACACAAACAGGCCGAGAAAATGGGAAACTGGGATACTGGGCAGGGCAGGGGCTAAGGAAAAGGAAGAGGAAGAGGCAGTGCAACCGGGATTGCTAAAAGGATGGAGGGGAGAGGGGGCTTTTGGGATGCTGAATCCTAGCCGTGTGCCGAGTGCAAGTGCCTGCGCGTTTATAACTTTTCAACTGTTGTATGAAATTTTACAAATTAGATTCATTTCTATGCATTGAAATACATTTTCAAACTTTGCAGCAGAAAGTTGCCAGGATATTTGCACACACACACATGAAGACCTGCTATAGGAGACCAGGTCTCCGAAAAAGGACCAAAGGGAGAGCCATCGTGGCAGGACAACGACTCCGACCCAGTGACACAACATGCCAAAACTCAGTCTATTAGTTTGTCAGTTTATAAAGAAACATGTATAAAAGTTTTACATATTTGCAATTTCATTAATACAAAACTTATTTGCAGGCCCAATCCTGTTTCCCCCCACCCAATCCATCCCTCCTTCAGTTTCCACAATTTTCTGTTAATTTTAACTTGAGCACTCGCCCACCCACACACGTAGACGTACCCGGGGCACAGGCAGATTCATCCAAAGTTGCTGGGGAAAATTCCAGAAATTGAAATGTGAAAACTCAAACATTCCGATGATACAAGGAAAAAAAGAAAGGGCGGTACGGGGAGAAGAAATACTCAACTCGAACATCATTTGCACCAATAAAAGAAGTCAGAAATACTCGACAGACGCAGCGGGGCAACGGCAATGCGTCAAATGAATATCGGGGGCGTTGGCGGAGTAAGGGGCGTGGCACCCCGGGGCACCGCACCAAACTCGCTCACTACGACATTATCATAATTAATTAAAAAAGTTTTTTAAATCAATTTCCAAATGCCAAGAAGTGTCTGCAGAGATGTTTGATGAACCGTGGCCGAAGAGAGCAGCTGAAAAAATTGATAACTTTGGCTTGTCATGGACAAGGACGAGAACGGGAACGAAAATGAGAACCGAAGTCTTTTGCGAAAATTCCAAAGCATGAAATGACTGCCAGCTTGATCCACTCAAAAATATTCTGGTAATTCCTTGATTAGTATTTGCAACGGGTCACAACGTCGGCACAGCCCGAACTTTTATCAAAATGAAATCGAATGCATTTTGCCAGATGCAATTCAAGATTGTTTTTGCAATCCGTTTTCATTCGAAAAATGGCTTGGGGTCCATCTTCAATGCTTTGTTTCATCAGACAGATATATTAAATTTCTTAAATTCGTTAGTGAATGGCGTGTCGCAGAAAAGGTTTTCATTCATTAATTAGAATGTTACCCAAAAAAAACAAAGTTTATAATTAAAAAAACATAAGTTATCTTTCAAAGGATTATGTAAATGGAAAATTAATAAAATAGTTCTTAGGTCACCCTCCCAATTGATAACGTTTTGAAGTCACTCTTAAAGTATGCAATAATAATATACAATTTGCGGAATGAATCAATATAAATATATTGTTGCATTCTTTCTGACACCTTTATAAGGCATTTACAAAATAAAATTAATGTAAAAGGAGTTTAAAATTATTAGCAATTTCAATCAATTGTCTTAATAGTTCAAATAAATGTTGGCTAAGCTTTTGTAAAGGTTGTATATAAAGTTTTTCCTGCACATCGATTGTTAGCCCGTCAGGAATTAATGGCTTGCAGACGATTCCCTATTACCGACGGGAGTCTGGCTTACCATTAAAGAAATTGAAAGTACACCATCCAACGGGATGGTACTACTACATATACTAAATATATCGTTTGGCAAGGGCTGGCAAATCAAAAAGCCAGCTATAGTGCAATGCATTTTAATTTAGCCCGCAACTCACACAAAACCAAAGGGAAGTACACACCCAAACAAACACACACAAGTATGCAGGTGAAACACGCGCGGAGGCAGTACATAAATAAATACTTGAACAAATATTTACAACTCTGGCGCGGAATTATAAGCAGCGCCCGAAAGTATGCACTACAAAAATGAAGCAAGGCTCTCGTGCCTGTGTGTGTGTGTGTGAGCCAGCTCGCACCTGTTTGCACATGTGCGTGTGTGTGTGTGAGAGTTGGTCCTTGTGTGAGTGAGTGCAAGTGCGCATAAAACGCGCCGCAGCAGAAGTGAGCAGCATTTTTATTTATTTGCCGCGGTGCAGATTTTATTTTTCTTTGCCCCTTCCCCACATTTTTGTTTTGCTGCCAAATTTGTGGGTCTCGAATTCTAGTACAGGAAGAAAAAAATTAGCTCCAGGAGGATCCCGTAACTCGAAATGAATAATTTAAGGTGTCTGTAAGAATGCAATAAAATAAAATAAAATAAAATGGTTCATTGCTTCTAAGCATCTAGAAATTTATACTAAAAAGTCAAAAGTTTCGGGAAAAATCCCTTTTGATGGGACTATGTAAATGTTTAAGTAATGAAAAATGATTATAAAATCAGATTGTTTGTTGAATATGTTTGGTCTGAAATTCCCGTTTTGGGGCAATTTTTTGAATACGTTTAGACGCCTTTATAAATAATTAATAAATCATATAAATAATGAAAAATCTCAAATCATTTCGAGAAAATTGTTGCATACTTTTAGGCACCTTTATAAATGGTTTTTAAAAGAAATAAGAGATTTCAGTGACACCCTGCAATGAATACAAATATGAATATTATAAAGATATCCGAGTGACGTTTGTTCTCCGTGTAAACTGCAACAGCAGCTGCATAAGGAGGGCGGTGGGCGTGGCCCATACTCACATACATTGCAGATAAGGCTTGCAGAGTGCAGGCTTGTTTGCCCAGTCGGAAGTGGAACGCATCCAGAAGGGATGATGGATAGCATCCGAAGCACCGATGCATGCATGCCGAATCGATGCACTTCTCACTTCCTTTTTACAGCAAAGCGGGACAAAAAAGATGCATTCCGATTCATCGCTCCTGGAGCCCTCCTGGAGCGCTCCCTTTTCACGCATCGAGCTTGGCTGGAAACTTCGGAAACGCTCGGGATTGGTTTCCATTTTTCCCTTCCAAAAGATGCGATCCAGAACGCATTTTTTGGAATGCTTGTGGATGCGTTCCAAAAGATGCGTTCCGGATCGCATCTTTTGGAGTGCTTCTGGTTGCGTTCAAAAAATGCGTACTGGAACGCATCTTTAATGGTGCTTTTGGTTGCGTTCAAAAAAATGCGTTCTGGAACGCATCTTTTAGAGTGCTTCTGAAAAAAATTATTTCTACTCGATTTAAAAATACGTTTTTCATTAACTTCACTTTTTATTATTTCATTGTTTTTCTTTTCACACATATTAAACTAATTTAAGTTACCACGTCTTCCCCATCATCCTCAATATCGATGTCCAAATCGTTGTCCTTGTCCGGTCCTTTGTCTTTGCTCGTCGTCGCCTTTCTTTTGCTAGCGTCCTTATAGACCCGGTTTTTTTGTCGGGTAAAGGCGGCTCGAATATCCTTTATAAAATCTTCATGCCTATAGCCTTCCCTCTTTTGAGATTCTGCAAAATATAGCGTTTTAAAATGTTGTTAGACGAAATCGCAAAATTAACATCAATAATGATTAACACTTACCGTACATTACTGCGTTCAACGCAGCAAATGTGGAGAACCCTTCCTTTTGTCTACAGCCCGCATAATTCATCTGCATTATCAGCTCTGGGCTGATAATGCGGCTGAGGTTTTTGGAAAGCGAGTCCCCAATATAGGCTTTAAACATCGAAATCTGAAAAAAAAATACGCACGTTTTAAAATTAGAGTTAAATAAAACAAGAAAGGAAGCTACCTTCGGCCAGCCGAAGCTTATATACCCTTGTAGATAAAAGAATACTCACTCGGTGCAGTTCCAGGGATTCCAGATTCAGCGTTTGGATTTATTTCAATTTTGTTTTTAAGTAGTCAAGAATGAAAACGCCTACTTCCTACAAAGTTACAATGAATTTTCTTATATTTGTTTGGGAGCCTTAAGATATAGTGGTCCGATCCGGCTGGCTCCGACATATGTACTACCTGCAACAGAAAGAAAGGCTATTAATGGATAACACTAAATATTAAAAAAGATCCAAAAATTTGTGTTTCACTTTTTTTGTATGATTTTAGGGCAGTATTATTATAAGAAAAAAATGGGTGTCCGTTCACTGTTGGGTTCACTGTATGTACAAACACTGTGCATAGGCAAAAACCGTAAACAACGCGATGCAGTGGCCGAATAAGAATTATTTTAACCGCTTTGTTTATTAGACACACACACACAATTGATTTTGTTTGTTTACAAAAATAAATACACTTTTATTTAGTTAGTTATTTTACCTCTTTAGAGGTATATTTTTTTGTAGAGTTATTATTTTTTATTTCCACTTATCACCGCACTATACTTACTTGGCACAGAAAAGCGCAAATGTTTGATTTAAAGAACTATAAACAAATAAAACGATTAAAATTGTTTAACCGAAAAATCAATAACACTTAACTGGTCAGATTCCAAAAAGCAAGTGAGAAGAAATGCATAAGAAACGAAAAAACCGCGCGCGTTCTTGCAATGTCTCTTTTGTTCTTTTCATTTGTTTTTCAAGACCACCGTTTAAGATTATCATTTCATATTTTCCATGCCAATGGATGCATTCCGGATGCATTCCGATGGAAGCTATGATTGCACCGATTGAAAAAAAAAACGAACGATCGGCCAGCGTTCGGGTTTCGGCAAGGGTTCGGCTGCGACGTACGAGAAGCTACGATTGCACGGATCGCTCCCGTTTTGCCTTCTAAAAAAGCTATAGGGGAGTGATGACTTGGGAATGCATCTAGCATGCATTCTGGATGCTGTCCAACATTGTATCGCATTTTTTCTGTGGACAAAGATGCGTTCCGGAAGCATTCCGAAACGCCGACCACTCCAAAACTTCCGACTGGGTGGCAAAGCGCCTGTTTAACACTTAAGATATCGTATTTCTTGGTTTCGCATGTCTGTGGATGTGTTTGTATGCCACAAAGGAGCAGGAGGTGGCAAAAGATAAATATGCATGCGGTTGGTTTATAAGATGAGTGTATGTGTGTGTGTGTTAGCCATTTCAACAGACGCGCCTCCTTTTTGCGCCGCCTTTCGCGCATTTGCATGCAATAAAGATGGCGGGGCGATAACTAGGTTGCCTGCCATTGTTTGCCTTTTCCCCATATTTCTCTTTGGATATATGTATGTGTAAGTGTGTGTGTGTTAGCCGCACTAGTTGGCCGCCAAAAGCAGCAGCAGCAGACAGCCCAAGCAGCCGCTAAAATAAAAGGCAAAGTCCGCCAACTGGCGTATCCTGCAACTGCCACCGATTCTTCTTCTTCTTCTGCTGTTGCCGCTGCTGCCATGCATTATGCAGATGTACACCAGGTTCATGAATATATATGCGAGTACTTTGTCTACCTACACTTGCAGACAAAATAAATTTAAATTTATATTTTAAATGTATATATTCCCATCCAAACCACTTAGAAACCACTAGGATAAAAAATAGTCTAGCTTAGACCTTTTTCAAAACATTACTTTAACCATTTTAATTAAAAGCTTCCGTGTGATACGAGTGCACCATAAATATCTCAAGGATTTTGAAAACATTTTTAAAGGTGTCTAAAAGTATGCAATTAACTTTGAAATACGCTGCACACTAAATATCTCAAGGATTTTGTAAATATTTTTAATAGTGTCTAAATCTATGGAACAATATATTTTGAATCCGGAAGACTAATTAATTTTCTTATAGAGTTAAAATTCGTTTAATGAAATATTAAAAAAAAATTTTACATTACCAAGACTGTCACAAAAAACTCAAGGACTTAAAAATCTGTTTTACATGAAGTCTAGACTAATTTCTTATAAATTTACTAGACAGTTTTTTTTTATAATTTCCCATTTTTCATTTTAAGAACCAAAAATTTGTTAAGAAATAAATACCTTAATTGAAATTTAAAAAAAAATTTTCCCACAGTGTCTAGAGCACTATGCATTCGCTATTGTGCGAAAAAAGGAAGGCACACAAAACTAACTGACAAAATGCCATATGTTTGTGCGCGATAAGCTGCAGGGCCAACTCCCCGTTCCGTCCGCCAATTCCACTTTCCTACGACCCCATTTCAACGGCTCCGACCTGTAATTATAATTTAACACCGCATCAAATCAAACGGGCTAAGCAATAAGAACAAAACACCAGCAAATCGATGTCCAGGCCATCTCGCACGCACATTTTCCCGGGCCACAAGCCAAATGCCAAATGCCCCAACCTGAATCGCTCAGCCAGCCAGCTCAAAAGACCGTGGCTGGATGGCTGAGTAAATCAAAAATGTGCAATAAAAATTGCAATAAAGCACGCTTCAAAGGTAGCTGCCATGGGGGATGATGGGGCGGATTGCAAGGGGTAACGGGGAATTGGATGGCTGCAAACCTCATCTAAGCAACGATAATGATTGCAATTCATTTTTATGACCCCCAACTAACCGTTTCCGGGTATTACGATTCTCAAACCCAATTTGCCGGCACGCATATAACAAAATTCAATTAATGGCAGAGATTTACAGGGGACGGGTGCGTAATGAACGCTTTTTATGCTAAACGGGTCATTTTAAATCAGAACTAATGTCCCGTTTAGATTTATGAAATTTCGCATTCAATGTGTGTTTAATTATTCGTATTTAAAGAGCCTTGGTCGAGCAATTTTCTAGTGTGTACTAAAAATCAGTTTTTATGTTGGCATACGGTTTTTGTTACTAGAAATGTATTTTAATTTAATACCGCAGAGAAAAATTAATTTAGGTTAGTTATTTAATCAAAATAGATAACGTTTTTAACTTGTGTTCTAATTGAAAAACAATTTTTTAAAATTATATTTAAATAAAATACACATTTCACATATTTACCCGAAAAGCTGCTGGAAATTATATAACAACTTAAATATATTTTTTTTGCAGCGCTTCAAGTTTATTTAAAGAAAAAATTTCTTTAAATATTCATATTTTTATAGAGCTAGAACAGGTATTTTACCGATTCGTTACCTTTCTTCAAAGCAATCATTCTGCATTAATATCACTGCACCAACAATGGTGTTTATCTAGGCATTTTCCGCATTGACTTTATAACCGAGTGCGACATTCGTGACTCTGGGAGCGAAAAGGGCATCTAAACAAACACTAGAAATGCCAGCGAGGACCGCCCTTTAGCTTATTTTTAGTCGCGTGCCCAGAAGTGGCCAGAGTAACCAGAGTGGCCAGGTTGAAGTGGGCAGGTATACGGGGCACGGGCACCTGTCGTCGCCAATCAACCTTGACTAGAACTGGTCGTTGCAAGGCGGGAGGGTCACTGCCACTAACATAGGAGTCAGCTCTGCACAAGGTTGCCTTTTGCTGCTGCCACACTGAGGGAAAAATGTTGATACGAACATAAAATGATGAAATCAGAGATTAAGGTGTCTAAAAGTATGCAAAGAAATAAATATATTTTTTCACAGCATAATTTTAGGCACCTTTATTAGAGATTTTAAGCCACTAGTGAAAAATAATAAGATTAAAATGTAAACCTAAAACATTAAGTTTCAAATTGTGTAAATAAAATAATTAACAAATAACGTGGTTGTGTAAATGCTTAATTCATAACCGAAGCATACAGCTGGATTTTTGAAATCACTTTAAATGTCAAAGTAGATGTCTAGGATATCAATTCTTACAGGAAGACAAATATCCTATATTCACTGCATACTTTTCAACACATATTTTGACATTTTAAAGTAATTTCAAAAACTCCCTTTTTATCAAAAAGTTGGTTCACTACTTTTCTTTTTTCCCAGTGATTTGTTACTGTTGGGTAGCTTTGGATGCGGTTTGCGTGGTTGGTTGGCCAGCGATTTTCCAATAAAGTGAAATTGCATTTGATGATGCCAGGATATGTTTTTTTTCCAATCATTCTGATACTTTTCGCCCTTACCCGTTTTGTTTTCCCATGCTGTTTTCCTTTTCCCCGTGCCATTTATAGAAAATTGAATAAAAGTGTTGGTGGCATTGCGACAAACTGGTCGACGAATGAGCGCGTGATTGGAGGCGATTTGTAGAAAGGTGAAAGCATAGCTCCTGACCGCCAGGACCTGCGGGTCCTGCGAGCTGGCAAGCCGGCGAAGGAAGTGATTAGTGTAGGGCTCCTCGACGGCTTCCTTGCGTGAGTCGGGATCCCGAGAGCGGCGGCGACAGGAACAAAGCAAGCAAGGCGCAGTGGAGAAATCCAATTTGTAATGGCTAGCTGGCCAAGTTGCCTTTGATTTCATTGTTTCACCAGGTTCACTCACCCACTCACCATATAAAAGACTTTTGTACACATAACACACACACATTTTACACAAATATAAATATTGTGCAAAAGAAAAATTTGAAAAAAGTTTAACCAAACCAAGATGCATTCGACCAAGATTAAAGAGGGCGATGACAGGGTGAGTTCTTCGAATTCCTTTGGAGTAGCAGTGACAACACATGTGTGCTGGCTATTAAACGTGGTCAACTAATTTGAATGCCTTGATTAGGAGGATATGGAGCTGAACCAAATCTGGCGAGGATGTCGTAAAATTCAAGGAGCCATTTTCCGTTATAACTTCGACATCTGTGCCGAGCTAAAGCAGCACGATCCGTGTTGCAGCGGCTTCGTGTCCGGTGAGGACATTTCCCTTCCATTTTATGACATTTTTATTACCCAACCACCTTTTTCAGAACCCATTTTCACGGCCGTATTGGGCAAGTATCGCAAGGTGGCCGGCATGTCCGAATCCGAACTCCGGGATGTCACCGACTATTTCCAAATTCGAGATGGACGTGTGGCATATCGTCAGTTTTGCAAGGTCGTCTGCAGCGAAAGTGAGTTTGGTCAACCGCTATAAGATATTTTCCTAGCTTTAATTAACTTAACTTTTTTTTTATTATTTTAGCGCTCCATAAGACGGCTAAAACGGATTTGGCTACGGGTCTGGAGTGGAACGATCCCTGGCATGTGAATGTTGTCCCACAGCCGGAGGATCGGCGGCGGCTCTGCTTGATCCTGGTCAAGATTGCCCAGCTAATTAACATTCCACTCATGCCATATTTTCAGGACTATGAACTGGTAAGAGTTTCAGAAGAAAGAATTCTTATAAAAATACAAATTTTTAAATGTATAACCACTTTTATAAGAATTTTTTTAAAAATAGGTATTTTTTTGTCTATGACAAAATTATAACAGATATTATTTTATTCTTTTCTTTTATAATTCTACCTAAGCTAAATCTAATTTTAATAAATTTTAAACATTTTTGTTTCATCTCTTACATTTTTTATTCCCATTTAGATTGCCCAAAATGTAGGAGTGGTTACCGTGGCGCACTTTTCGCGCGTTCTTCACTTCATGAAGATTCCGCTGTCGGAATCGGATTTCCTGCTTCTATTAAGACGCTATATGAAGGACGGATACCTGGTCAACTATGTGGCTTTTCTGAAGCACATTGATAATATTATAGCCTACCTGGGCGAGCATCATCTACTGGATAACTCGCATGTGAGTGGAGCACTTAAACCAGTATCCTGAACAATTCGCGGTTGTTAGTTTCAAACATATGCTACCAAAATGTTTTAACATATAAATAGGATATAATCAAGGATTTTCCCGGACGCCTAGTGGACCTAGAGCTATCCCAACTACCCGCAATCGATGGCTGCAAGGCGGTGCACCCGATCTTTCCGGATGCCTGCCATACGCCCAAAAAGAATCGAAACCAGTGCGACATTCTCTTCTGCATACAGAACTACATCTACAAGAACCAAGTGCGCACCTCCGAGTTCCTGGAGAGCTATGACTCGCTGAACGTGGGCAGCATCACCAAGAATCAGTTCGAGCGGGGCCTGTCGAATATGGGAGTGGGCAAGTATCTGACCCAGAGGGAGATGTCCATCCTGCTGGAACGCTACACGGATCCCGTGGACACGAATCGGGTGCGCTGGCGCAATTTCGCCGATGAGATCGATACAGGTAAAGCAACTATTTTTTGATTGATTTTTTATAAATTTGTTTAATTCTCGGTGCTTCATTTAGTTTTTACCATTAAGAACTTGGAGAAGATGCCGCAGTGCGTTGTGGAATCGCCTCTGCGTCACATACAGGAGTTGCCCAGACCAGGAGCCGTTCCCTGGGAGACTGTGCCGACGAATATCCGTGACTTGTGCGAGGACGCCATGGCCAAGATACGTATACGCATCCGTAATCGTCGTCTTTATCTGCATCCCTTTTTCCGGAGCTACGATAAGTGAGCTCACTAATATATTATTTATGTAACTATTTATTTCTTCGTAAAGTGAATATTTTATTTTAATAGTTCATAAAATACTTCCATAAACTTTTTATCTAACATTGGGAGTATATTTTTGGTATTGCTTATTAATAACAAATCCTCTCCAGACTCAACAGCGGTCACGTGCGCTGCAATATAGCCCAGCAGATCTTCCGCACCAATGGCATCCTTTTGTCCGATCCGGAGCAGGACTCTGTGCTGAGTCGCTATGGCAACGAGCTGGGCTTCTGCTATACCAAGTTCTTGGACGACGTAGATCCGGCCGAGTATGCCATGCCAGCAATGGTAACCAAGCAGGAGCTGGTGGAGTGCCCGCCCTTCGCGAGGGACAATTTGGAGCCGGAGGACATTAGCGAGGAGGTCATCGTGCGCATCCTGACAAACTGCAAGCGACAGGCTGTGATTAAGAGCGTAGCCGTCTTAGAGTTCATGAAGGACTACGATCGTCATCGCGAAGGAGAGATCCTCGAATCGGACTTTAAGCGCGCCCTGGACAACTCCAGTGTGATCATCAAGGAGGAAGAGGCCACGATCTTGTGCACCATGTAAGTAATATTTAAAACTATTATAAAAAAAAAACTTCAATAAAATTAAAAAAAATATTTTGACTTTCTCTAAATATCAAACTCAGTTAAATTCCAATACCTGAAATATGTATAGCTAAAATAGATTTTTTTATAGCCATTCCCTTTGAGATATAGATTCTTAACGGATTTTATTACTAATTTCTCCAGCTTCCGTTCACCCCAACGCGTCTCCTGCGTCCGCTATCGCGACTTCTGCAAGGCCCTCGACGAAATCTTCATCCAGCTGGACACGAACATGGGCGACCAAGTGGTCACTGCCGTGCCGCTGCTCCACCTGCCCAATCTGGACTGCGTCGACTGCTTCCTGAGCTTCGACGAGCGAACAATCTGCTCGCAGGCCCTGATGAAACTGGCCCGCAAACCGGACGAGATCTCCAATCTGAGCCAGGTGTTCAAGGACTTTGATCGCGAACAATGTGGCTCCATCACGCAGAACCAGTTCCTGCGCGGCATCACAGTGCGCGACATGCACGTAATGTTGAGCAGCCGCGAGTTCCAGGCCATTTGCAAGTGCTTCGGCGTCAAGAAGGGCATGTGCATGGAGTTCAACTACCGAGAGTTCCTCAAAATCCTCGACGTGCTCTTTACCACCGGACAGATGAAGCGCAATTATTAAGCGAGTGAAATGCAAATCCTCTCAAAATTCTATGTGTTGCCCATCGTTCGGTCTACGAAAATTTAGAATATTACTAGGCAAATAAACAACAATTTATGGACTTTTACTTTAGGTTTTCTTTAATGTAATTTGCTTTAAAACTGCCTGATCTCTTATCGTTCAGTTAAGTTAGGTTGTAATTTTGTTTGAGAATGTTTAATTTTTGAGGGGGAGAAACTACGCTTCCACATGCATCGTTTTAAATATGTTGATTTTTTTGAAGTGCTACCTAAACTGCCCATCCAGCATCCACATTGGCATCTATAATCGGCTCTCCATTTAGTTTTTTTCGGACGATTTCATATTAATTTTCATATAGCTATAGTAATGTATACATAGATTGATTTGATTTAACAATTTTTGCTGTGGTCTATACACTTGTGGGGTAAGTAGATAATTTCTCTCGCTGTGTGGCTTTAGATTTTTATTAAAATATAAATCTCTTCCCTTTCAGAAGTGTACATAAATATAGATATATGTATTATGTATGTATAAATGTAGTCTATGAGCGTAATACATATCCGAAAACAAAAACTAATCTTGTTTCCGCTTTCTGCTCTGTATTATGGTGGATTTGTTTGTTGTAGGTTGTTTCTGCTTTGTTGTCTTGTCGTATATAGTTTTTCAATCGAACGGGAAGAAGGCAACCCGATGTGCCGGCCAGTCAACGCTTGTTTGCTTGCTTGCTTGGTTTGTTTGTTTGTTGGTTTTATAATTATTATTACATATTACAGATAATTCATAATTAAAGTTAAACAAATACTTATACTCTATTGTATTGTGTAATGTATGAAACATTTTAGCTGTATGTACTTTGTTTTGTTTTCTTTCGTAAGTATGTTTGTTTTGTTTTCTTTCTCATGTCTCCGATTCCCTGTGCTACTGACGCGTTAAACAATTACCTCGCATAATGTATGGGACTACATTAGAAAAACAAATTAGTTTCGACACACAGACAACGTGAGCGTTGCACGGCATTTAGTTTGGCAAATGTTGTGTGCCACGTTCTCTGCAAGGTTGTCTTGTGGTTTTCCAGGGGTTGAAGGGTTGTTTGGTGGGCGGTTGGTTGGTTGGTTTGTCGGCTTAATGAGCGTGTGGCTATGAAAAATTAGCCACTTGCTGAAAAATTACATGTGTCTCTATGCCTAACTATATGTGTGTATGCATTTGTGTTTCGTGTGGTTTGGTTTGTATGGTATAAATGATGTTTTTTTGTGTTTTGTTGTTCCTCCTGATGTTGCTGCGGGGTAGTTGCTGCTGCTTCTGCTGTTTTTGTTGGAATGGTGCTACACAACAAGTGTGTAAAGGTGAGTAAAGGTAGCTGATGTTGATATTATTGCTCCCAGCCAGCCAGTCTATTCATTTTCCTTTTCTTTCTTCTATAATATATATACAACTGCGTATATATGCGGTTACTCAAATGGTTTTCTTTTTTTTTAGAGGTGTGTTGTTTTTGTAGTAATGCTGCAATATAATAATCTTTTATTAACTGGCTTCAAGAGGAATGTTGAATGTTTTAAACTCACCATAACAAACTAAACTAGGTAAAATTCAAATAGTTTGCAGTTATCTGGAGAATGCGAGATACCCAATGCCCACGCCCCCTGCCCCTTTTTAGTAGGGCTGATGCCGCTGCTGGCGTCCGCCGCCTCCGCGCTGTTTGCCACCGTTAAAACCTCCGCCGCCGCCACCACCGCCGCCGCCGCCTGTTTTAGAAACGTTTACAAAAATTTGCAAGGCATTAGTCAATTAATTCGAATGATATCAGGCAAAAAAGAAACACATGCTCAACATCTGCGGGAAGGGAAGGAGGGGCATCTAAAGATTTCTTTAACTACGCCAAACGACTTCATATTTCTTTTAGAAAATTTTGACCAATTCTAAGGGGGGCATAGCAAAATAAAATGAACACAAGTCATGAAAAAAGCCAATGTAGGGTTAACCAAAAACGATGAAACTGTGTTTTACAGAAAAATCAAAATTATTTCGAATAGACTATGTATATAGTATAGGAGGGATGAGGGCCCAACAATTCGTTGGTTAGAGATAGTTTTTTGGTTTTTTGCTAGGCGCTTTTACTGTGTTAATACCTTTGGGGCCGCCGCCGCCGCGGGGTCCACCGCGACCACCGCCCATATTGCCACCACCGCCGCCGCCGTAGCCGTTACCCTCAAAGCCGCCGCCGTAGCCATAGCCGTCTTTTGGTTGCAATGGAATGGCATTTCGTGGATCAATCACACACAAAGTTGCGTTGATTTCGTGGATTGGGTCGTACAGAAAATTGATGAAAACACAAACAAAGCTTATCTTTTAAAATGGTGTAAAACGACACGAACAAAAATAAGGTGGGGAATGCTACAGGGTATTGCCAACTACCTTACTCAAAGCATTTTTAGGTAACAGATTTCTTTCGGTTTGAAGTTCATTAAGTTTAATTTTTGTATTTCAAATATTATATTCCAATTAAATTTGCATTTTATTCATCTATTTTAAATGGAAATAATGCAAATATATTTTACAAAAAATACAAACACATTTTTTTAGACTTTATGACTAAGGATTGAAAGATCTTTAAAGTCCTATAAAATATTTAATAAATATTATTTATCATATCGGATTTTTATTGAAACATCTAAGAAACCCTAAATGACACATAAATATTCCATAATTGGTTTAATAGCTAGTTGGCAACACTTTTGGCGGTTTGGAACTGACTATGGTTTTCTTAGTTGGATCGAGGGCTTTGTCATTATGTTACGTTTGATTTGGTCAAAATTTGTACTGCTTAACTGGGACGACGCCGCGCCGAGGGGAGACAATTCAAATGGCACATACCGAGAGAGCTGGAAAGGAATCACCTACTCCGGATCCGGAAAAGATTGTGGTTGGTGTGGGAAGAGAGATCAGGGGGAGGTGTTGTGGGCGGAAACTGAAATACACACAAAATTGTTGTCTGGTTTTTGTTTTTTTTTTCGTTTTTCTTTTATTTGCTCATTTCTCGTTTGTGGATTTTGATTATAAGATTGATGGTTAAAATGTTTCTCCGTTATTTGCTGTAGCTCAAAAGTACAATAGGTTTTATGTTGCTCTAACATTTGGTTGTTATAGTTGTTGGTTGCTGGTACACAATAAAAATTTAAAAAACAATTTTCGCTCGCTCTCCTCTTGCAAATTGGCGAGGAAATCGGCGCAAGGCGGCGCTCACACATACATGCGGTTTGATTGGTTGTTGTTGTTGTTGTTGTTGTTTTGCTCGGTTATATATAATTAATATAACTCTGGTTGTTGTCTCAGATTTTGGTTACATGTCGACTTGACGCGACTCGACTTATTAACATGTTTCACAATGTATTGCAATGGATTTCTCAATTCAATTCATTCGATTTCTCATTTTTACAGCACTCGTTATGCATTTATGTTTTTTAATTTTTACCTCATTTTCCACACAACAATTTCAGCATTTCAATTTCAAATTAGTGATTTTTTAAAATGTTTGATTGAAAATTTTCGGAATAAAATTTTGTTAGGATTGCCAAAAAATTTGTGAATTCATTTGCTGCTCTTGTGTGTGTGTATTTTGAATGTCTCACCTCAGCAAAAAGTAATAAAAATGTTTGTTTTTTCGTATCATTTTTGTTTTTTTTTTTTTTAATTCCTTTCGAAGGATATTCGGGAATTACTAGGGTCTGGGGGAAAGGGGAGGATGAGGATGCGGAGTTTGTCGCGAATATTATATTCTTGTGTGTCATAGAAAACGTTTTGCGAAAAACAAAAACAAATGCAAATAGTCAACAAATTTTACTTTATACTCGAGTTAATATAATCATTGTAATCATTACTCTTCGTGTTCATTGTTGTTGTTGTTGTAGCTGTTGTTAAAAACAAGAAAACTGGTTTTGTAGCTTAAGAATTGTCTCAGAAATAGTTTGACAATATATATTAATTGATTCATTGTAAAATTACTTTAGTGGTTTCATTGTCATTATCATTATCATTTTTTTTGTAGTTTTTCAATGCATTTTACTAAAAACAAATATTAATTACGCTAAATTACTTGTAAATATATACGTTTTAAATGTAATAGAAAAAGGAAGATTTAAGTAAAAAATGAAAAACGTTACAGTTAAGTGAAAAGTTAACACTGTTGGTGCGGTTTTGCTTGGCGGATCGCTTGATTGCTCGATTTCTGGGCGCTTGGTTGCTTGATTGCTTGCTTGGTTTAGATGTCGGTGGATAGTAGATGGATATTTAGTGGCTCTACTGGTGTTGTTCTCACCAAAGACCCTCGGACACCGGTGGAATCGGTTTCCGGGTTAGCCGGGCAATCGGTTTACCGCTTGCGAGAAGCTTGAACAAGACAAAGGCGCAGCTTGCGATCGTTTTTGGATATTCGCTTTTGGGTGGTTGGTGGCTGTGTTTTGAGTTGAACTCTCATTGGGGTTTCTTTTTCTTATGTTTTGGGTTCGTTTAGTTTGCTTTTTTTTCGTTTTTGTGAGGCGAAACATCGGAAAATTCGGTATTACAATCATATAATCGTATATAAATATGTTCAAAAATCATAATTACGAAAGTAATATTACATAATTAACTGGTAAGAGTGTGGGGAGGGGGAAACGAAACACCCGTTCTGTTTGTTTACCAGCAACTGGGCTTATTATATTCAGATATCAGATCTAACTCGGTGTTAGAGCTCCCGCTCCCCGCACTTTCCTAGGTTTTTGTGGTTAGTTTTAAAATTTCAAGTTGTAGAGTAACGGAATAGGAAATTATAAAGAAACTAAAAATATATTGTTGTTAAGGTTTAATATAAAGTGGGGCACAAAATTATTGCTATATAATTGTATTGTAAGTATATGTAAAGGTATACAAAAATTTTGTTTATATCAAAAAAATTTGTTTACACATTTAAACATCATAATAATCGGTATAATAATTAATAAAAAATATAGCATAAAATGTATAAAAACTTTTCTTGCTTGGATAATTTTAAGGTAAATGTCAATTTTTTTCTTATTTTGCTTATTTTTTTTAGTTCGTTTTGTATACAGACAACTTGCTAAAAACATTGAGAAACATGCAATTTCTTCGTAAAATAATTACTCAAAGTTTATGAATGTACAAATGTATATATAATTGGTATACTACAGCCGAATTGTCGACGCACATTGACAACATTTGAAATGATTGTTAGCAAAAATTAATTTCAGGTTCTGCTCAATTTCAAAAAATATACGAATTATAAAAGGTATTATTATTATATATATATACATTTGCAAATAGCAATGCTTGTGTATGTGTGATTTGCTGGTGTTGCTCGACTTAACATTTAAAAACCATAAGAAAAATTATATATGCATATACGCTTGAATTAAAATTACTAAAATTGACGAAGTGTGTTTTTATTTGTTTTGTTGGAAAAGTTTCATTTTTGTGGCTACAATTAAGATGTTGTTGGTGTTGCTATTGTAGTAATTGTTTGTATTATTTGTCGTTGTTCAGTAAGTTAGTTAGTTGTTTGTTTTCGTTTTCTTTTTTTTGTGGTTCTTCATCCTGGAATCAACGTATGAACATGCAGAATGCCGCAATGCGCTCGCGGTGCAACTAAAACAAGCCTCAAAAATGGATTGTTTCGACATTACGTTACGTTTTTGTCAAGAAAGTGCAGCGGAAATGCAAATAAAGCAAATAAAAGAACATTCTAACGAATGAGGCCGGGGTGCTGCAGAGTTCAACCGAGATGATACAATCCCGGATCCGCTGCGCTGACTTTTTGGGCCCCGGCCTTCAGATCTTAAGAGCTCTTGGTGGTTGTACTCTTTTTTCGTATTGTAGTTGTTTTTTACAAGGATTTGCCTTAAAATAATACTATCAAAAATAGTACCATAGTTAAATGTTACGTTTTATGTATAAATATATAACATTTGTATATATTTGATATAAATATATATGGTAGGTATATTGACGTATGGTGCATACGAAAACATATGCATTGCAAAGAACGTGAATATTATCCCGTTGCCGGAATAATAATATGTATCTAAAAATATATTTATATGCTATATATAAGGTATATATATTTAAATAGACATTGAATCAAAGCTTTGATTACGCGTTTCGTTTGTTTTGTTTTTTGTTAGTTGTTTCTTGTCGTTTCTGTTCTGGTTTGTTGTTTAGTGTTTTGTTTAACAAAACAAAAGAAGAAACTATTTAAATAACTATTTTATGGGAGTGCTGAGGGGGTGCTGAGGGGGTAGTGGGTTTGTGTGAGTGTGTGTGTGTTTCAACAGATTTTGGTTTCAGTTGGTTCAAACAATAACAGTTTAGTTAACAATTAAAAAAGGCACAAGTTGCAATTGCGCAAAAGGCCAAAAACGCTGGCATTTCACACAGTTTTCACATAATTGGCACATGCTCCTCGTGTGTTTTGTGTTTCTTTGTTTTGTTGTTATGTCTGGGGTTGCTGTTTGCTGTTGATGTTTTTGTTGTTACTTGTTTGCTGCCCTTGCGTTTGAGGTATTTGTCATCTTTGGAAAGTCTGTTGAAGGCAACCTCGCGACAACATCGCTGCTGTTGTGAGTCTAGTTGTTGTTGTTGTTGTTGGTTTGTCCGGTCTGGTGGTCGCATATAATGGGCAGGATTATGCCTTCAATATATGCCTCAACATGAACGTCACGTCTACTTTTCTCTTCGCTCCTTCTCACTCTTTAAACAACACAATCTTTTTTACACACGCTTCGTCAGTTTTATGTTTAAATGCTACTCAACTAATAATTGGTAATTAAATGTTTCGTTTAAATGAATTCTCGTTTAAAAAGTACGCTTTAAAATTTAAAACATCAAATATATGCCTTTAAAATTATACGTAGTTATATATATAAGATAGATATAAATGTGTATATAAAAATTGTGAATTTGCTTGTTATATTAAATGAAGAAAATTGTCTGTCAACATACACATTTTGTTTTCAATATAAAATGTTTAAAATTTATATACGTTAGATTTAAAGAAGTGGTTTTCTTGTTTTTCTTTTTTATGTCTACAATATTTAAAAGTTTTCTTGTTTTTAGCGACGTTGCTTTCGTAGTTGTTGTTCTTGTTTGTTGTTGTTGTTGATGATGTTTTTCTTTGACATCTGTATGTCATATACCAACATGATCTTATATGCAAAATTGCATATAGATAATACATGCGGTATACAAGCATATATATATTGTCAATATATATCGAAATGCAGCAAAACTTTTTTGTTTTTGTTTTTCTCTCAGTTTTGTTTGAATGGGAAACACAACAACGTGGAAATTTGGATCAGATCAGGTCTATGGCAAAAAATTAAAGAGTTTATATGGTGTTCTGCGGTTGTTGTTGCTTGATTTTTTGTTTCTGATCTTTTGCTGGCCTGCTGATTGCGGCTAGGCTCTACTTAGAACTGCTGATAGTTGTTGCTATTGTTCTTGTTTTGATGGTAATTACTCGACGTGTTGTTATTGTAATAATTGTTTTGAGCACTACTTTGTTGTTTGTTGTATTTACCATAACCGTAGTCATATCCATTATAGTAGCCGCCGGTATAGTAGTCGCCATAGCCACCGGCACCATATCCGCCGTAGCCGCCATATCCCGAGTAGGATCCCTGTCCGTCCCACTGATTGTTGTAGCCTAAAAGAAGAACGAGTGGTAGAGTGGAATTTATAGGCGACTCTTTACGGGATAGATCACTATTTGATCTGAAAACTGTACTAACCACCACGTCCTCCGAAGCCACCGCGTCCGCCGCGCATACCGCCGCGTGGTCCTCCTCGCATCATCGAGTTCTCTGGCTTGGGCGTTGCCCGCTTAACATCGACCTCCTTGCCGGCGATCTTCTGCTTGGGCGTCTTCAACAGATCCGTGACCACCTGCTCTGAATCGAAGGTAATGAAGCAGAAGCCCTTGCGCTGCGACTTTTGCTTGTCGAATGGCATCTCAACCTCAACGATCTGTAAAAAAGAACACAAGTGGTGAGTTATTATCATAAATTATGGTTCAACAGATCAACAAAGTTTAATTTAAAAGATACTTACGTTTCCAAACTGTCCAAAGTAGGTCTTAATCTCCTCATCACTGATCTCTGTGGTTAGACCGCCGACAAAGATCTTGCCATGGCGGGCCTTGGCCTTCTTAGGGTCGACCTTCTTGCTGTTGATTATGTGCTCCTCGGCGGCGCTGACCTTGTCAATGGCCTCGGTGTTTGTGAACACAATGAAGGCGAATCCTCGGGACCGTCCGGTCTGGGGATCTGTCTTGACGTTGATGCTCTCGATCTCACCATATTTGCCAAAGTGGTCGCGCAGTTCCTCTGCAAACAAATAGAAACAAAGTGTAAGTAAATAACATAGTAATATACTGCATAATTTCTTTACTTACTCTCAGTAGTTTCCCAGCTCAGACCGCCAACAAACAGTTTTCTGCGAAAGGTCAAAGATTAATCGGTTAGTTATATGGATTTTACAAACATTTTAAGGTCTACGGAGGGGACTTTTTGGGGAGTGGTAGGGAAAAAGGTAGATCTGGGAAATCAGGCACGAAAATAGGTTGTGTTTAATGCGCGAGGCAAATACTTTCTTTATTTACTTTAAATTTCTCTTCTCTTACTGTTTTTCGTATTAGCTGCAAAAGAATTGATGACAGAACAAGAATACAAAACGAATAAAAAAAACTCACCAAATTTGAAGTGAAAATTAGCTTTAGTTACTGTATTGCAATCAAAGAATTGATCGGATAGTGTCAAAAAACTTGCAAACTCGGAAATGAGCGAAAGAGTTCGAGGAGCGAGCGAGCGATCGATCGAGACACAAAACGAGCGAAAGATATATAGATATATAATATATATAAGATATGCAAGAGTGAATTATTTAGTTTTTGTTTTTGGGTATACTTATAGTTTTTGTTTGTACAATTAACAATTAACAATTAGTCTTTATTCAATAGGATGAGAAAAATGCAAAGGTTTTTATGCTGGATTGTGGTTGGTTTTACTTGCTTTATTTGGCTGTCTTTATTTTATTTTTATAAAAAAGAATGTAGAAAAAAATATGCATAGACACTTATAGTTTACTGTGATTGATGTACGTTACTCTCATAGACTTATGGATTTTTGGAAAGATATCTCAGCGTTCTCGGCGAATTCCCGGCAAATTTGGAACAGTCTCATCACACGGCGGCGGAATTTCGATTGCAATTTAGTGATTGTGCGTCATTTTTGCGGCAATTCATTACGTTACATTCGTTCTTTGTGTTTCTTTCATCGGGCGATATATAATATATATTTTCTGAGCTTCATAAAAACAAACGAAAAAACTGCGAGTCTCTTTTTCACTCGGTCTCTCTCTGTCTCCGATTACTTGGTACTTTTTGTTTTGTTTTTTTTTTTTGGTAATTTACAAGTTATACGTTAAGATACAATACAATATATACTCGTATACAGTTTACATATGGATCCAATTTAAATCGAGATAATTTGTTGATAATTTTGTGTGTCGATAGTTCTATATATTGGCTGACTGACTGATTGATTGTTTTAGTTTTGGATAGATAAATACCATCAGCATCAGTATCGGCGGAGCGGAGACTTTTGGAGACTGGAAAGTGGAGAGGGTTGGATGATATCCACAAAGTCCGAATCCGCCGAATCCGAATCCGCAACCGTTTGCCGGGGGCAGGAATACGAATCCAAATCCATATCCGATCCGACTTGAGCATAGCTTATAACCCTGACCCTGGGCATTTCACTTCTCTCAAAACCTGCCGGAGAGGAACAAGGTTAGTTCGCTCACAAGACAACAGGATAAGCTATGATTTTGGATTTAATTTCTCCATTCCGTCCTTCTATTTTTGGGGGATTATCCACATCTTCTTCAGCGCTGGACTCGTATTTACGTTTTAATGTACAGCATCGTGTGACTTAAGATTAAACTTAGATATTAAATGATCAGTAGGATGGGCAAATGAAGTGTATGCTAGACCTAAAAACAAAACCATGGGGGCAAAAAACAAAGGACCATTCTACTTTATCATCCTCTTGATTTAGCCTATCACAATTTGAAATACATAGCAAAAGTACATTTTTGATTAAAATTACTTAGTTTTGGCGCCTTGGCAACTCTATAACGACGCCGGCTGTCGCTCTCTGAGAGAGAAAAAGAGATGGGCGAGAGGAGAGCGAACGAAGCCGGCAAGCAAAAGAGAATAAGTGAAAACTGCAAAACACGCACACACATACAGAACAGCGGGCGTTAGTATGTATGCATGTGTGCGGCCGCCATTTTGGGTACAGAACTGGAAGAGCACAAAATAACAACGAATAGCCGAACCAAAGAGTAATGCGAATAAAAAGACTACACTGGCAAATACAAACATAACTTTTTTTCCAACTTTTTTTTCCCGTTTTTTATTTTGCAAGTGAAAGGCAACCGTATGTTTCTGTGTGCGTGTGAGTGTGGGGCAACGTGGGTATCGAACATAACCTCACAAAGGGGGGAAATGTGCTCCAAGCTGAAGAAAACTCTGGGTTCCGATGCAGAAAGTGTGCGTGTGTATGTAGACGAAAACGGTGAAAATTTTCCATTTCTCCCGAGACGGCTGTGATGATGCACTTTCCCGAAGATTCTATTAATATGACTGAAGTACAGTCGCACCGACACCGCACACACACACAGATACACGAGCGCAAGCGAGAGAGAACACAAAAGGGGTCAGACTTCCCCCGCAAAACCCCGTAAACCCCATTCAACTCGACCAACGACGTTAGCTTCGCATTTACGTAACAGAGTAGGCAATATATGCTTTTATATAGAAGGAGAAAATCTAAGCGGGGCACATGATCATCAGCTGCCCCCGTTGCAAAAGAAAAAAAAACGGCAAAGAAATATCCGCCAGATAATGGACATACCTGTCGTCGTCCCGCTGGCCGGATGCTCCAGATTGGTTGTCCGAACTGCCGTTGGTCGAGCCGGCGGCGGCCCCATCCCCGTTTTCAGATCCAGGACCGTCGGCGGTCACGTCCTTGGTGAAATCCTCGCCGTTCATCTCGCTATCCACTTGCTGCTTGTCGGCCATATTGAGTGTGTTTTGCGGTTCGGTTTCTACTAATTTCGGGGCTAATTTTCGGTTGATTCACGCAGAGCCGGAGATTTTCTACACACTCGCCAAAAAGTCGCGCGTACGAATGAAATGACGACCGGAAAATGACAAATGCAAGCGACAGCGTGTGTATATGGGTGCGGCGTTGCCACCTCGTCGCGTTGCCAGTCAAGGCGATTTGGTATTATTTTGCCTGGGGCTCTTCTAATCGGCCTGCTCTACCTGCGGTTTGTTATCTTTACATTAACATGGTTTTACATTTGTATTTTCGGTATTTTTCAACCCCCAAATAGCCTTTACAAGGGTTTTATGGGGCGCGTGCCCTGTCAGATTTTAGTATGGCAGCCCTGTTTCAAGCGGTGTGCACACACTTGAAATGGAAATAATAGTAAAATACCAAAAATAGCTAGAAAATACTAGACATGAAAGATACTGAACTGAATAAAATTAGTTAATTATCAATTTTAAACTTTAAATAGGTCTCGTAATAAAATTGATATAAAAAAGAAGACCTGAAAGATAACATATACATTATAAAGAAATCTTTTTATACCCTAACAAATATGAACAAAAATAGAAAAAAATTGTTTAAAAATTAAAAAACATTTATTAATCGAAAACACTGCTATAGCTATACTGTTTTGTTTTACGTTTAAGTGGTGTTAATTCTCAAGAAACCAGCCTATGATAACTTCAACCTAAAAACTTAAATTATAATTCCTCACAACCATACAAAAACAAATTAAAATATTCGACAGAAATTACCAACTTCGCCACCTCCAGAAACAGTGTGTGCACACCCGCCGCAAAAGCCGCCATCATTCACTTCACACACCAACGCACACCAACACACGCGAAAAGAAACCGAGAATAAAACGCTGCAGAGGCAAAAAAGAGGAAATCGGTTCTCGATTCTCGATTCAACACACTTGTCCAATTTCATTGCGTTTGCGATTATTTTCTACTCAAAAGCCACAACCTATGCATCGTAACTTAATTCAGCAACAACTGTGATCGCCAAACATCGGAAAATAACAAAAAAAGCACGTCGAGAATTGCCAAGTTAGTTGTTCCTAAAAAAGAATAAAAAAAATGCAACAAAGTAGAGTAGTGTTTGTGTGAGCGAGTGCTCCTGTGTGTGTTTTGTGTGCAGTTTGCAATTTTGTATTGTATTTTACAAGTTTTGCCCACTGATTATTAAACCAAAAATCCGCATAATTTCAGCGCTCCATTGAAAAATCCAACAACCCCCGCCCCGCAGGAAGATAACAAAGAAAAGTGCTACAAAAAGTGCCGATTTTTCGGCAAATTTCAACCCAAAAGCAATACACTTTGTGCATTACAACTAAAAAAAGGAGGAGAAAAATCGCAGAAAAAAAGGTGAGCCGGCGGCGGCCTCGTGTGCGCGGTCTAGAAAAACTGGCATTTTCCATTTTCATTGGGGTGGTGCATACTAAAAAATAGCAAACAAAAAAGGAAAAGTCCAATGGGCGTGTTTTTTTTTTTGCGGGACTCCTAACATTTTTTCCATTTTAGCGGCTTTTTTCATTATCGCTTGCGCATAACCTAAAAATGTACGAAAAAGAAAATTGTTTTTGTAAATTTTTGTTTAAATGCTGCTCTTTAACTATCGCTTTCTTTGTTCTTCCTACACACGCGGTTCGCTAGCATAAAGAGAGAGGAAGGGAGAGAGAGAGAGTGGTCGCGTTCATAACCGTATAAGTGTGTATGTGTGCCGCAACTCTTTGTGCATTATTTGTTTTATCGGCAAATATTTATGGCTGAAAGGGAAAAGAGCGCATTCAAACTAGTTTATTTAAAACTTTGTATGGTTAACTTTGAATTAGATTGAATTACCTACCAATTAACCTCTTGGCCGAGCTGGAGTTCAATGAAAGCGGCGCCACAACCTTGAAGCCCGAACATAACCTCAATTTAATTCATGCTCCCCGCTTGGCGGCTTCTTTTTTTTTTTGCTCATATGTGTATGAGGTCATTTGCTTACACACACATGTGCAAAGTCCTTTGAGTCAGGATCGCAGGTATAAAAACGAAGAGCACGTGCAGGGTAAAATATCCTGCAACAACAAACTTTGGGTGACAGCTGCACTTCACTAAATTTTCCCCTCTCTCCCATGTGCAAATGTGTGTGGGGCGAAAAGTGGGTCAAACTGCATCGCGCTGCGTCTTTTTTTATATGCACTGCGGTAAACTGAGCTCCCTTTTGGGTGGACCCCTTATCCTTTCGCCCAGTGAAACTCTAGATCCTCCTGCGAGACCACAGCAGCGGTCAAAGTAATAGTCCTCAGAAAATTCGATGCTATCGATACTAGAAAGCGCTAGAGAATACGTTATAGTTTTTAAAAAAGATTTAAGTATTACAAAAATCTTAGAAAACTCGTTTCTAACAATTTAGTAGGATATCATAAAGTTGTATACCCTTTTAACTGTTCATAGGAAATAAACTTAATTAATTAAAGTAGCTAAATTAATTGGTTCGCTAAATCATTTTCTAGGGTATAAAACCTGCGACTTAACGAGCTTAATCTAAGCTCTCCTTATCAAATACAAATATTCAAAAATTATAATACACGTGATGGGACCATTTGGACTCCAGTGAATCATTTATAGAATTTGAATTATTTAATCTCTTTTCCAAACAGACTTGAGATCAAGATGATTTAGTGACTCAAGCTTAAGTGCTGTTAACTTGACCGTTGTCGGTAAAGTGGAAAGTAAACTGAGACTTCTGCAAAAGATTACGCCCCGTTTAAAACAGCTTTTTGGGATTGTGGAGAACAAAGTAACCCCCTCCTTTGATTTCAACGTATCAGATTGAGAAATCGACACCGGGTCCCTAGTCTTTTAGGACTTTTTCAAGTTTTTATAATCCAAAAACCAGACGATCTCCTGTATATTATTACTTTATATATACTAAAACGCCCGTATATTTTTTGCACTGTTTCGCAGACGTTCCAATCCCACACTCTCAAGTCCAAAACTATCGACACCGATCATCCAACGTGTCGAGAAGTCCAAAAACCAGATAGAAAAAGGAAAAGCGGAATTGGAACAGGAGACTAAAAGCCCGTGTGGAGAAGCCCTTAGTTCAGAGAAGGAAGAATCAATCGCCAGCTATGGTCATGGATGCGACCCAATCGCAGCAGCCTTCGCCGCAGTCGGTGGGACGCGAGTTTGTCCGCCAGTACTACACGCTGCTGAACAAGGCGCCCAATCACTTGCACCGCTTCTATAACAACAACTCGTCGTACATCCATGGCGAGTCCAAGCTGGTGGTCGGTCAACGGGAGATCCACAACCGGATCCAGCAGCTGAACTTCAACGATTGCCATGCCAAGATCAGCCAGGTGGATGCGCAGGCCACTTTGGGCAACGGTGTGGTGGTCCAGGTCACCGGTGAGCTCTCGAACGATGGCCAGCCCATGCGTCGGTTCACCCAGACTTTCGTCCTGGCCGCCCAGTCGCCGAAAAAGTACTATGTGCACAACGACATTTTCCGCTACCAGGATATGTACATTGAAGACGAGCAGGATGGCGAGTCGCGATCGGAGAACGACGAGGAGCACGACGTTCAGGTTGTGGGCAGTGTTGGCGGCACTGTAGACCAGGCTGTGCAGGTGGCAGGCGATGTGGTCGCTCAGCAGCCGCAACAGCAGCAGGCTCCTCCGCAGCCGCAGGCTCAGGTCGTGGTGCCCCAGCAGGTGGCTCCAGTGGCGGCCGGTGGTGCTGCCCCGCAGCCAATCTTCTACCCATTGCCTGCCGGCGCTGCAGCCGGACGTCCTGTGGCCGTTTTGCCGCCAGCTCCCCAAGCCGCGGCGGTTCCACTGCCCGCGCAGTTTACCGTTCCGCCGCCACAGCCCATCCAGAATGGCGTGGTGTCGCACGAGGAGCTGCAGCAGCAACAGCAGGTGCTGGTTCCACCCAGCGTGTCTCCTTTGGTGCAGCAGCAGCAGCCTAGCGGCACACCAGTGCTGCCCATTGTTCCAGTGCCAAGTGCGGGCTTCCAGCAATCGCCACTGGTGGCACCACAGCTCATCCAGCAGCAGCAACCTCAGCAGCTGCCCCCGCAGCAACAGCAGCAGCAGCAACCCATCCAGCAGCAAGCTTTGCAACAGCAGCAGCAACAGCCACTGTCGGAGCCCGAGGAAGTCGAGGTGCCACCGCGACAGCTGCAGAAGCCTTCCACGCCCGTCGACGACTTCAAGACCATCCACGAGCAGCAGCAGCAGGAGAAGTACGAGGCCGCCAAGCAGCAGCAGAACGAGCCAAAGACCTATGCGAATCTGTTCAAGTCCACATCCTCCTCGCCCAGCGGCTTTGTGAACGCCGCCCTGCAGCAGCAGCAGCAACTCCAGCAGCAGCAGCAACAACAGCAGTCGATCAGTAGCAACACTTACAGCTCGTCCTCGCAATCCGCGGCCGGCGGCAATGGCGGTCAGGTTAGCTACTCCACCACCGCTTCGTCTTATAACAACAGCAACGGCAACTCGCGATTGGACAACGGCGGTCCGCTGCCGCAGCGTAACAACTCGATCCGAAACACCAAGGGTGGTAAGTCGTCAATCCTCCCCTAACGTAAATGAGGTCATTCCCCCTGATTCGACTTGTGGGAAATTAGAGCAGAATGTTTATAGAATGCTGAACTGAAAAATCTCACTTCATATACTCCTTCCCATGTTTGCCAAACTATTAGTTGTAAATAGTGAAAATGTCAAACAATTTAGCAACGTCCCATATTTTTAAACGAAAAAATTATTAGGTTAATAGATAGCTGGAATCAAAACATATATTCAAGAAAAAATAATTACAATTATATACTACAAAGTCGATTTACCATGAACCATTACGATCGTTAGTTTTCAAACCCCTGAAAAAACCTCTTGATATAATGTTCTGTATTTATTTGATAATTGTTAACCATTTATTCTTTTCACAGACTTTGAGCAGCGTAGGTCGAGCAACACTCAGCAGTTCGGTGATAATCAGCAGCTGTTCTTGGGCAACATACCGCACCACGCCAGCGAGGATGATCTGCGCGATATCTTCTCACGCTTCGGAAATGTCCTGGAGCTGCGGATCCTGTCCAAGGCTGGCAACAAAGTGATGCCGGGCATGCGCAGTCCGCTGAACTACGGCTTCATTACGTACGACGATCCCGAGGCGGTGCAAAAGTGCCTAGCCAACTGCGTAAGTATATAAAAAAAGGGAAAATGTTTACAATGAACTTGCAGAAGAAAGAAATTATTATATTTCTATGTTTACAACTTAATCATGATTATTAAAACGCATCCTTTTCCATCCCATAGCCCCTGTACTTCCCGGAGAACTCACCCGATGGCCAGAAGTTGAATGTGGAGGAAAAGAAGCCGCGTGTCCGCAACGACATGGTGCCCCGTCAGCCGATCGGTGGCAACAACCTGAACAACAACATGGGTCGTTTGGGCGGCAACAACGGTCCGCAGTCGCGTCCCATGGGAAACAACAATGGCAGCGGCGGAGGCATGATGCGTAACAATGCCGGGGGCAACAATATGCGTCAGGGAGGCGGCGGCGCCGGAGGCGGAAACGGTGCTCCCCGCTTGGGAGGTGGAGGTGGATTCGGACAGCGCCAGGATACCCGCACCGGCGGCGGCAACAACCAGTCCAACGGACCGCTGCGCGGTGCCGGAAACGGACAGAGCGGTGGTGGCAACTACGGACGTCGCTAAAGGACATCCTCAGCACATCAGCCAATTCAAAAGCATCAGCAAGAGCAGCAGCAGCAGTATCCGCCACAACAATAACAGCAGCAACAACCCAACGTTAAAAACATCGACTTCTTCCACAATGCAATCAATCAATTACATTCAAGAACATCTCATGCAATTAAACACACGATGACACGCAAATCACACAACCATAAAGTAGTTGGAGCAACCAAAACTGTCAACTGTCCTTTAAATGTTCCTCAGCGCAACTCTGGGCGTCGAGCTACAAAGAAAGAAAAAATAACTAAAAATGAATAACGTCAAGATCTTGAGTCTCTCCTTAGTTTAATTGCGTTAGGCTCGCTTTTTCCAGCCAGTTCGTGCCAAAATATACCGAAATTCTGTGCAAATCTTTGTTGTAAACCCAAGAGAAATGAAAGCTTCAGCTCAACTGCTACTCTCTACCATTCTCCACCCACCACCTGCTCACGGTATCACCTTCACCTTGAAACACGTGTATTAAGTTTAAGTCTCAATCAACACACATCCATGAACACTCATCGAAATCACACAAACAAACAGACAGAAGATACATCCACACTCACCCATCTTAGCATAAATGTAAACTTTAATTTCAGCTATCGTTTGGCAAATCACTTTCAACAAAAATCGAACTTAAGTTCGCAAGATGAGAGAAATTGGTTTTTAAAAAGAAGGAAAGGAGCAATGCAACACATTTTCGTTTGTTTTTTCATTGAATAACCCATTACTTAAGCTAAATAAAAGAAGAAGTTAAAAGGGAAAACTTAAAAAACTTAGCTAAAGGATATAAACAGAAAAAAAAACAAACAAAAAAATGAAAAACCTTTGTAAAATGCAATAAAAAAGAGCAAAAGAAAGACTTGAAAAAAAATTAATCTAAAAACTAAAAAAAAGGAATGTAAACACGAGAAAAATGTAAGGCGCGGTTAGAAGCAAGCAAGAATAAGATCAAGCTAAAACACACAAGAACACAAACCTCTTAAAAAACATTGAAAATGAAACGAAAACTGATTCAGCACCAAACCGCAAGAAGGAAAAGTGAGAAAAAACAAACCCATCAACGTCATCGACATTTTCGCGCCCCAAAAAGTCCGCCGCATTTTAGAGCCTGTAAACCTCTTGCTACTTAAATCTAATTTGCAGACACTGATGACACATTTAACTAGCTAGTCTATATAGGGAATCGGATCGAATGATTGTTGAAATGAGAGCGTGTGTGAGGGCGAAAGCGGTGCCTGCGCCGCAGCGGGGGCGTGGTCGATGCAATCGATGAAGAGGGGGACGAACGAACTGTGTTTTTCGCTTTTTTTCGTTCTGTTTAATGAGTTCAAGGTCGTAAACCAAACTAAGTCAAGCAACTTAAACGATTTGGTGTTTCCAACGCAGTTGTGAACTAAAATTTAGTACATATTTTTTAAATAAAATCAACAAAAGCCCAAAAAAAGATGAGAACCATATAAAACACACACAAAAACCTATTATAATAGTCGGAGGACGAAACACAAGCTACTAACATTTTTCTCAAGGTAAAAACAAGCAAAACATGTAACAAAAAATATATACAAATATATATATAAATAAAAACAAAAACTCATATAATTTAATGTTAACTTTTAGACTTACCAGAAATCTAAATATACATATATATATATATATTTATATAACTGCTGCAGAAACGGGGAAAGAAGGCAGAAAAGCAGAGAGGGGAACTAAAAACATTTAAAATCTTGTGAGAATCTTGTTTGAGTTTTGTCGCAGGCGTCCAAATATATTTGCCTAAGTTATTCTTGTTTTGTTAAAACTTAAAACTTTTGATTCGTTGGAAACATATCATTTGTTTTTGTTGGTCGACGCCTGCTCTAGGGAATTAATTGCTAAATCAATTACTTTCTACAACTATTTCTAGTACAGACACACCCACACATACACCACTCACGTTTGCCAGCCACACATTTTTAGCACTGTGAACCGGGTCTAAATCAATTTTAGTACATTTTTTGTAAAACGAAAATGTTAGTGTTCAAATCTTAGCTCAACGATCAGTGCTGGAAGTGCTTCGTAAACAGAAAACCACAAAAAAAACATCATCAAAACAATACAATACAAATCAGAGGTACTAACTAAATCTATGTAAGAGTAAAGAAAAACAAACAATTAGAGTTCATGCTCATTTCTAAGTGAACCGATGAAATCACAATACTGCAGTTTGTGAAGAGTAAAGAAAACAAAATGGAAACACTTAATTATAATTTAATTTATATGTATACAACTACAAAATAATTATAATAATAAAACCAACCACAAAGATTCAGCGTGTTTACCAGAAAACTTATGATTTGTTTTATTTCCACTTCTGTACTTGTCAAAAATGATATACATAGTGTATGTTTGATCGGGCCGATCGCTTTTCGTTTCTGGTAAATGCGACAACTTGCGAAAAACACCAATAACTCGTAGATTAGATATCTGGAAAAGAAAACACCACTCGAGGATACAGATACATATAATGTTTATTTTTACTTATCAAGGCGATTCCTGCGACTGAATCCGATTTCCATTGCCTTTGTGTTAAGACAACTGAGCATTCAGCATTTAAATGAAATTGATGCGCACAAAGCTAAGCAATTGAAAGCAATTTGCATAACTTAAATCAATCACCAGCCAGTCGAAAAAAATTCCACTCTCCAAACCCCCAAGTCCCAACATAATTCAGTGGTGCGTTTTATAGCGTTTCAGATATAAAACATTTACGCAAAATCAATTCACTCATGCAATACTTTAAATAAAAACAAAAACCAACAGAAATAGTATAAATAAAGAACAAGAGTTTTCGATTTTAAGTCTCAAAAGATTCGGTGTGATGTTTATTATTTATCCCCTTGAAGGAATGGCATATCTAAATCGTAATAATACGGAAAATACCATTAGCTATGTACTTGTGGGAAAAAGTCGATCCACTTTCCGCAATTTAGACTCCTGTAACAATAAAGGGGATTTTGTTGGTTATTATTTCAAAATCTTTAAAAGCTAAATTCAAGAAAACTAACTACAACTATTGTTGAAAGATTTAGATCTGATATAACATATTTTTTGAAAGAAACATACCATAAGCTGGTGGTGAGCCCCCGTTGCCAATTTTTGGATTCAGTCCATGGGTTGGACTTTGAGCGGGCTTGAAGATCTTGTAGTCATCGGTGGGCCACTTCTTAATAGCTCCAATTCCAACAGCTGCCCCCGCTGTCAATCCCAGACCCAGCCCAATCCCAGCAGATCCGCCATCTGCATCGCCCCTGGCACCAAGATCCAACTTGTCGACCGAAGGAGTCACCTGGACGGGCTTGAAATCGTTCTTGGGACGATCGCTGGTCGATGTTTGGGCATGTTTGTGCCCAGCCTTTGGTGGCCATTCGCCCATTTTGCTGGGGGTCCACTCTTGGGCAGCATATTTCCCAGGTTTCGGGTAGGAGGACCAGCCATCTGGACCATATCCGGTGAATGCGTGGATCGGCTGCTGATGCTGCAAACGGGCATGGGGGGCGTAGTGTCCGGGTGGAGTCGCTGGAACCACTGGTGTCACATAGGAAGCCCAGCCATTGATGAATGCCGACGGGGGCAGGACGGACTGCACCAGATATGGATTGTAATTGTTGTTCAAGCTATAGCTATCCATTGTGGCCGGCTGCGGCGGAATGTAGCCGGCACGGATGGATCCGGAAATGGGGAACCGCAGGCGCTTGCCGGGATCGGGCTTCTGGATGGACTTCTTCACCTCCACCGTGGTCAGATTGATCGAGTGCATGCCCTGGGCTGGAATTTAAAGAAAGGTAAAAAGTTGAAACAATTAATACTCACTATTTTCTAAAAATATGCTTGTTTTGATAGTTTAAAAAAGATAATTTTAGTTTATACGCCTTGAAAATATTGTAATTGATTTCACATTAATTTTAAGATCTTCGGTAAATACAAAAAACTCACCCAAAGCCCGCTCGGCACTCAATTGCTCTTCGAACTCCAGGAATCCAAATCCTCGTTTACGCCCAGTGTCCTTGTCCATCAGCAATTTCACACTGGCGACTCCGCCAAACTGCGAAAAGTAATCGCGAATGCTTTTCTCATCGTGGCAGTCCTTTAGACCGCCCAAGAATATCTTGTTCGACTTGCCGCCCCCAAGACCAAGGCCACCACTTCCAACACTTGAACCACGACCTCCTCCTCCCGGTTTGTTAAACTCGTGACGCGGCAGAGCGGGCTTGGTCTCCACAGCTCTAAATAAATAACAAAAATATTACATTTTAAGTTTTAACTAGTAAATGATTTTATACAATAACCTACAATAAATAAAAGTTAATAAAATAGAACGATTTATAAGACATTGTTCAAATAACAATTAATAAAATATAAAGATTTTTAAGATCTTGTATCTAAATGCGTTAAGTGATACAAATGAAATCACATGTTACAATCTTATCCTAATTTTTTTTTAATATCAAAGTAACAAACATTACACTGAAGTTTAATATTAAACTTTAATAATCACCCTTTAACCCCCTATAATAAAACCTGGAAAACATCCCTTCTATTAACGTAATCCACCATAAAGCAAAAAAATATGAAACTAAAATATTCTGGTTACTTAACAAGTTCTACTTATGTATGTATAAGCTGTGGCACTACTTGTGCCAATAAACTTACTTGTTATCAAGGGTATGTGGTCGGCTCTTTTGGACATTTTCGACGGATTTGGGATCCACATAGGTGACGAACCCAAAACCCCTTGAGTGGTTGCTCACCGGATCGCGCATGACCACCGCATCGGCCACGGTTCCGAATTGCCTGAAGAATTCGCGCAAGCCATCCACTGTAGTCTGGGTGGATAAGCCGCCAATGAAGATTTTGCGCAAGTGTTCGTCGCTTTCACCGCCACTGGCTGCGCTCGGCAAGGGACGATTGCTCGCAGGAGCCACCGGATTGAGGACACTGCTGTTCCGGGGAATTTTACACTGCGTACAAAAAAAAGTGATTTTTCAAGCACAGAGCAGCGAAAACCCTTGAAGATCCTACCTCTTGCTGGCAAGATGACGTAGCACAATTATCCAAATCCATGTTGAAGAAATCCCAATTAAGAAAGGACAGAAATGAAGACGACGAGAGTTTAAATGACAGCCGAAAAAATCATATGTCAAACACTTAGGTATGGACTATCGACTAGGTTCCACTTGAGGAAAAAGGATGATTCGTTATATATAACTGGACACTAGGCTACATCGATATGAATCGGTTCTATTGTTGGAATTCTATAAACCGAAACCCTAAACCTTAGAGCTGTGCCCATTCTCTTTCATTTGGTATTTTTATTTTTCTGAAGTAATATAAGTTTTTAAATGACTCAAGTTATACAATCGCGCTTATACGTTAAAAGTAATATTTTTTAGTAACCTTTGCAAGGTCTGCCATTGCTTAAAAAAACAAAAATCAGGTGATTTCATAATCAGGATTGTCACCAGTAACGCCTTTAAATTATATTTTAACCAAGTAAAAATAATAATGCTATTCTCTTAACTGGTTTTTTTTACCCTATTATCTAAAAGTTATGATCAGTTTTTTATCGCCTTATTATCTGAACTTAATTTCTTATACATAGGATTTTAGGAGTTTATATTGTTCCCCGGAAACTATGAATACCGTCCCGTCAATCGAAAAACAGGTTGATTTTTTGATAAAGTAATTAGTTCTTTATTGAAAAATTCAGAAATATATAGGAGCTGTTAGTAAATTACCGACTAGTTACCTGCACTTACCTCCGAGTACCAAGTCAGCCAGAAGAGCCACCAACCAAAGTCCAAAGTGAGTCCGAGCCACCGCTCTGCCGGCTACAACTTATGACTTATTTGGGGGGAGAGCTCTCTTTTTGGGAAACGAACCGGTGCAAAGCGCAGCTCAGCTTTCGTATCCGGCTCGGGAGCGTTCCGTCCGTGGCCCGGCCAGTCTTGCAAAGAAATAGGCAGTGCATTAGTACGCGTTTTGCCCGGGGGTTAAGTGGGGGTTTCTAATGACGGTAACTAGCCCTGCTCGCTACCCTGCCGATCTGGGATGAATCGGAACCCCGGATTGTGCTGCTGCTCCTGTTCCTTTTTTCGCAAGGATTTTGCTCCTGTGATCGGTTCGGGTGGGTAACATTGGTTAGGACTTTATTTTGCTTGTTTGTATCTCGTCGCTGGCGTTTCTCTCGAAACGAACTAATTACAGAACATTTGTAAGTATGTTTTTAGTGGTTTTTTTCTGACTTAGCGTAGCATCTACTTCTTAGGGGCTAACAGAGTGGTATGTTTCGTATATATGGTTTTCGATTGCTAGGACACAGCGTGTACACATTTCTGCGTGGCGTTCGCCTTTCAGGAATTAGGATCTTTTTTGCAATAAATCATAGTATGGGTAAAAGTTCTTAGATGTACAAAAAAGTTATTACAAAATATGGTTCTATTTGATTTCTTACATTTCGCTGGATCGCTAAAAAATAAAATCAATCAATAAAATACATCTAGCTGTGGGCCGACATCCATCCCGACATGAATAAAGTTCAAGGTACCTCTACCTTATAACGCCCTTATAACAACTGGGTTCTTCAAAAAGAATCCATCGATCAATTGGTTTTCTGTTGGTAGTCAATTTTATAAAATAAAATTATTGTTTAATTTATATTTTGTTGGTTGGTTTCTTTCTTTTCGTTTCGTTTCTTTTAGTTTGTTTGTTTTGTTAATATAGTTAAAACTAAGCGTTCAGGGTTCTTAACATCCTAAACATGAATTGATCAGCGAATTAATGGTTACAAAAGAGAGATAGCAGCGCATATTCAAACTGTGGACAAGTGGCGTCGGTTCGATTCGCTTTTGGCTGTTTTTCTGTTTGTTTGCTTGTTGCTGTTTTTGGCAAGTAGATTTTGGTTTTGGCCAGCAGAAAGCTGATAGCTTTGACTTGCACTCGGCCTGGTTTCTGGTTCTGGATCTGGATTTCTTGGGCCTGATCTTGTCTGCCTGGTCTGACACACACCTGCTAATGATTGCCTGCCTGTGCCTGAGACTGTGATTGTGCTTGTGCCTCTGCATCTGCCTGCCTAGACTCTGCCTGATTGTCGTCTAGCTTGAACTGACTCTCTCTCTCTCTCTATGTGTGTTTACCTAGTTGCGAAAAAGGAGAAAATTTTGCATTAGCGTCGATTCGTTCCAATTAATATTGATTGTTTTGTTTGGCTTCCAACTAGCTGCCAATATCGACCAAAGATCCGAGCGTTTTTCAAACATACGATGGGATATAGGACCTGCAGTTCAATTTATTCATATTTACCTTGTCTAGTAACGTCTATTGCCGCCGCCCATGTTTCCACCCTGGCCGCCGCCGCCTCCGGTGTTGTAGTTGTTGCCGCCAAAGCCTTGTCCTCCACCCTGGTTACCTGCAAAAGATAAAGGTTGAAGAGCAAGGTTAAATGTGTTAATAATTTAGGCTTAGCGGTAATATCTGTTATGGCTACAGGTATGATTTATTGAATTTTATTTCAACTGACAAATGAAATATGCTGACCATCTAATCGAACTTACCCTTGTTGAAACCTCCACCGCCTCCTCCACTGCCTCCTTGGCTGTACGGAGCCGGGCGGCTGTTGCCAAAGTTGTTGTTGCGCTGCGGACCACCGCCGTAGCTCTGCTGGTAATCGTTGCCGAAGCCACCGCCCCCACCGTTGCCGCCCCAGCTGCCATTGCTGCTGCCACCGCCGTAGCCGCCGCCACTGGCCCCACCATTGTTCCAGCCGCCGTTGCCGCCGCCCTGGTTGTTCCACGGACCGCCACCGCCGCTTCCGCCCTGCTGGTTCCAACCGCCCGAGGCTCCGCCCTGACCGCCGCCGCCAAAGTTGCCGCTGCTGTTGCCGAAACCACCGCCGCCGGCTCCACCCCAGTTGCCACCACCGTTCTGCCTGCTCTGGCCTCCCCAGCCACCGCCGCCGCCCTGGCCGCGATCGCCCTGACCACCTCGTCCGCCAGCCCGAGGACCGCCTCGTCCGCCGCCCTGTCCACCACCGCCGCCTCCTCCTCCTCCACCGCCACCACCACCGCCGCCGCCTTGGCGGTCCATGTCCTGCTTGGCAATCGCCTTCTTCACGTCCAGGCTCTTGTTCTTGATGGTGTGGTTCTTCTGGAGGATGATCTTGTCCACGGGATCGTAATCATCGAACTCGATGAAGGCGAAGCCGCGCTTCTTGCCCGTATCCTTGTCGGAAACGATATTCACACCAACGATCTGGCCGAAGTCCTTGAAGTACTCGCGCAGGCACTCCTCATCGTGATCGTCGCGGAGTCCGCCCACAAAGAGCTTCTTCACCGTGGCTCCAGCATTCGGGGCATCGATCTCCTGGCGCGGCACAGCTCTCTTGGGCTCCACGGTGCGTCCATCGATCTTGTGCGGGCGCGCATTCTGGGCATTGTCAATCATGTATGATTGCGAGTAGGTGATGAAACCAAATCCGCGCGAGCGCTTCGTCTTGGGGTCCTTCATCACCACCACGTCCACGATGTTGCCCCACTTCTCGAAGTGCATTTTAAGGCCTTCGTCCGTGGTGCGGTAGTCCAGACCGCCGATAAACAGTTTGCGCAGCTGCTCTGGCTCGGTGATCTGTGGGTGAATTTCAAGGGTCAGTAATGCATTTGCATAAAACGGAATGCTTAAGTAACGACTGCCCCTGTTTAGGCAAATATAATTCCAGCAAACTTTTGATTGTTTGGTATAAATTAGCTTTAAAATTACATTTTGGAGAACAATTTCCACGTGCCCATCAATTACCGGCATAATTCTAGAACTTTATTTAAACCCTTACAAACTACATTTAAAAACCCGATAATTACTTGTTAAAAGGTTTGTTGGCTTGATAATTATTTGATCTTTTAGTGTATATCTCCCTGTATCAGTTTTATTAAATCAACATTAGTTAAAATAGTTAGAGCGTGAGTTCAGAAGGTATACCATTTAATAAAAAGAATTGTTTTTGTGATACATTACTGGAAAATATGTATAAATATAGTAGATCAAGAATTTTTAGCTGGTTTTTTATACCAGTTTTATATTATAATCTTCATAAGTTATTCTGAGGAAATATGCATGCATATGTGATAAGTGATCACTGACAAGGCATACAAAGATTAAAGTCAAATCCACAAATGAGTAATACCAAGATCAAAATGGTTATTGATGGAAAGTAATATTCGATCGCAATTGTTTATGATAGTTATTACGGTACCTGGGCGAGAAAAACGCCGCCCGCCATTTTCTTTTTACTATTTGCACCGCCATGACAGCTCTCTCGTGTTTGTGTGTATGTGTTTTCGTTGTCTCTTACTTTTTTCTCGTTAGCCGGTATCGTTTTTTCTTTAACAATTATGTGTATATTTTCCCCAAAAAGGGGGTCATTTAACTTGTGCAGTGTCAATAACCGGTTGAATTCGGACAAAGATCAAAGACCTGTTTTAAGTACTTTACACCCAGCGAAAAAAGCCGCGTGCTGAATGCGTTGCAAATTTTGTCGGCGTCGACATTTTGCACTTTCCCACGCGTTGGCATAGAAAAAAGTGCGCTGTTTAACAACTCACCTCGTCACCATCGTCGTAGTTTCCATTGGAGTCGTTCAGATCCGCCATTGTTGTATTGTTTGTGTGTAAAACCCAAGCAACTTGAAAAGCGAGCACGATTTGTCAGTTTTTCACTCTTTCTCCAGCAGACGCCTGAAAAGTGTACAGCACGCACAAAGGAATTAGGCAGCAGTGTGACCATTTGTCAGGTGCGCCGAAACGCCCGGGATCACGCGCTGTACTATCGATTAGGGATGTTCCGCGCAACATGGAACTGAAACGATAGTATTCATAAACAAACTGCATATTAGGGGACTTCCTTAAAATTAATGCACCTTTAATTTATGCGTTTACCTGCACAACATATCAACGTATTATGGTACTTCCTTATGTGTTAAATTCCAGAATCCGGTTAGATGTTTATAAGCTATTCATACTAATTCAATATTCAGAAATTTCAACAAGCTAGAGCTGTCGCCTTATTTTATAAAAGGGAACTCTGTAACATTTTACCAGTAGGCTTTATTCATTTTAAAATCAAATGAATCTGTATGTTATTTTATTCCAACTAATCACAGCCGTTTCAAAATTTAAGGAGAAATATTTGTAAGGGTTTTGTTGATAGCTAAAATTTTCTGTTAAATTTTCATCAATTTAACATTCAAGATAATACCAATGTTGGTAGAATAAAAAGTTAGTTATCGCATACAAAGAAATACGCCAAGTTCGTATAATACTTTTCATCCAGGTTGCCGGATGACTATACAATTTTATTACACAAATCAATTATCTATTTTATTCCTTTGTATTAATGGGTAAGATAACAAATAAATATATAATTTATTGTTACTTAAAAAATGTGAAAATCAAATTTGCAGTGATTATTTTTAAAAAAATTTTTTAATAGCGATGGGCGACAAAAAAACAGAAAGAATACCTGCAACGTGGCAAAGCGCATTGCCCGCCCAAAACATCGATAGGCGGAAAACTATCGTTCCATTCCACCTTCGAAAAGATTGTCAAACATCGTTTTCTGCTGTCACTTTCACTTCCGTTTGTGTGTCGAGTCGCTTGCGTTTTTTCGTGTGGAAAAGAAGCCAGAGAAAAGAGAGAGTGTGGAGAACGAGTAAATTGTAAATTTACCTTAAATAATCTTTAGTAAACGGTACGTGCTAGTGAATACGATTAGGTTAAGAACAAAGCCGATTTGTGGCACCAAACAAATGGATTCTTTTCGCCAATGTTCTGTACACCCGGTACAATGCGTGCGTGTGTGTGTGACGTCTGTATGTGGTGGCAGCCATCTTGGCAAAATTCACACACACGCATGTGTATTATCTTTTTTTTTCGTTCGGAAAGGACAGTCGAGCAAAATAGAAGCTGCAAAATAAAAACGTTTCTTTTAAAATATACATATTATTAATTTGTAGCACCTGCTTGAGATACGTAAGGAACCGTTATCATGGTGGGATCTCGAGTGTACGTGGGCGGTCTGCCGTACGGAGTGCGCGAGCGCGATTTGGAGCGCTTCTTCAAAGGCTACGGCCGTACTCGCGACATTCTCATCAAGAATGGCTACGGCTTTGTGGTGAGTAAAAAAATACATATTTCAAATATCCAAAGTACAAAATTTAAATGTATGCAACTATATTAGCGAGGCACCAAGTTTTATGAACTCTGTTTTCTGTAGCCCCATGTAGCGTAAATTTCTACATATGTAGGGAATTAAAAAAATTCCTGCCACATTTATTATATTAAAAATTCCATGATGAAAGGCATTTTAGTTTACGATATCTATTGATTTACAACTGTTAAAAGAATGGCAAGAAATAGGGTAGGTTTGACCTTTGTATGCATGTTTAAAAGGGTCTGAAAGAGTATCAAGAAAATATTAAAAAAAATCTTTTCTATCCCTACTATTTAATATTCATGGACAATTTTAGTTTTGACTTTCAATATTTTAATTACGACGTAAATAAAATGAAATTAAAAATTCCTGTTTGTTTCAAGTTATTTTATTATGTCTAAAATGCTTAATTCGTTGCATTATTTATTAGCATAGCCTCTAAAAGGTTATATCAAGAGAAACCTACCATTTCCATAATCAATACTAAACACTAATTACATTTCCAGGAGTTCGAAGACTACCGCGATGCCGACGATGCTGTTTATGAACTGAATGGCAAAGAGCTGCTGGGGGAGCGGTAAGTTAATAGAAAAAACCCGCGAAACTGAGTGATTCACGATCGTCTGTTCTATTTTTGCAGCGTGGTTGTTGAACCCGCCAGAGGTACCGCCCGTGGCAGCAACCGCGACCGCTACGACGATCGATATGGTGGTCGGCGGGGCGGCGGCGGCGGTCGCTACAACGACAAGTAAGTACTGGCCTTAAAACCGGACCAAAGTAGCGACGATTCCGTCCTCTAACTTCGTTTGCGTTGAAGTTTGCCCCAAAATTAGCATTGCCAAATTATTTTCATTTGAAAACCCCATCCACACAGATGCGAGCAGTTTAAATTGTTTGCCACATCATTATGGTATGAAAGTAACATATGTTTGCACAATCAGTTTAAAACTATCAAAAGGCTTTATTTTTCGTATTCTTTAAAACCAAAAAATAATATGTTTTTAATACTTAGAAAAAGGCTGCTTTAAAAATAATGTAGTTTTCCAATAATTTAAATTTAACAGAATTTGTTTTTAATTTATGAGTATTTAAATGTATTTTACGATTTTATTTGATTGATCAAAGACAACCTTTAAACCAATGTCGTCTGTGTGGAAGGGACCCAAACGACACTGACTTGCTGTTAATCTTATAATTTCCAAAACGCTCCGTTTTCCTATGCATATTATGTATTTCCTATGTTTGCACGTCTCCTATCCGCATAGTATGTAAATTGTTTGTTTTGTTTGCGCAAAACCCCGAGTGTAAATATGCATTTGTTCGAATATTCACCATCACCGTTGATTTTTTGTGATGGAGCAGCGGAAGGCAGCAGCGCAGTGTCAATACTAATTAGCGAATCCATTCAATTATTCACCAGAAACAAAAATTCCAGATCATCCTCTCGTTATGGGCCACCCTTGCGCACTGAGTACCGCCTGATTGTGGAGAATTTGTCCAGCCGCGTTAGCTGGCAGGTAAGTGAGAGCATGCATGGATCGATATATCGGGCCTTGGGCCCGGTATTCACTGTAGCTTAGATTCGAGGAGTGTAGTAGTATTATTAACGGCTAACCGATTAAAATGGATCTCTATTACAAAACCAACCCACTAATATACTTACCCAGCCCACGATTAAAAACATATTCCCCCCTTTCAAACCTCTTTTTGATTTCGACTTTCGACATCCCCGGTGTCCCTCTCTTTCCTGTTTTTCGTTTAACTCCTCCACTCTGACTCCAGCCATCTTTAATCTGTAAATAAGCCATAAGCTGTACAGTTGACCTAGGCTTAAGTGAAACGAAAAAAAAAACATAAGAAAATACTGCTAAAACCCTGGTACTGATCGGTGTAATCTACCCACCATTACTTTCTCTCGCACACACCAACCGAAACCGAAAAAAAAGAGTTTGAGGTGCTTTTGACTGAGAGATTCCCTCCTCGGCCTGGGCTAAAAACTAAAACCGAACCGGGACCCAAAAACCCGATAGAGAATCGAATCTAATTGAATCGCCGTGAGAATGACAAACTAGTGACCGATTCAGAGTGTTTCCCAAAAACCATGAAGTGGTGGAAGACAGAGAGACAGTCCCCAGAGCAGCCCCAGATTGGTTCCAATCTCCGATCTGCGATCTACGATGATCTGCGACCTACGACCTCGACGATGCGCCATCGCCGCCGCCTCATCCATCCGTCCATTCCAAACTAAACAAAAAAGAAAAAACAATATAAATAACGAGTCGATCAGAATCGTACCCCAAAACACGAAACCAAAACCAAAATCAGAAAGCAGACGATGACGATGGACGATGATGAGCTGCCCGGGTCAAAAGGCCAGCCCACGTAAGCTGATTTAAAGACGTAGGCTGGCCTCTTGCGTGTTAGGTATTTAACTCTCTGCTAAAACTATTCACAATTTTAACTACAAACAATATTATATAAAGAATTGTCAAATTCCTTATAGCCATTGTGAGTGTGAGGGCGTGAATCGAATCGATCGAGTGTGGTTAGATGAGAAGCTTGCCTTGCGTTCGCTAATTCTGAGATGAGATGATGTGATGGTCGTTCGTGGCGACGATGTGATGAGAGATGCGCATACGTGACGATGATCGATCGAAGACGATGACTATACGATGCGCGTTCAGTTACCAACTTCGGCTATCGCCTCCGAACTTAGTCCTTCCCCCAATTCCCGGTTCTTCTGGCTTACGGCTCCAAGCTCCCGGCTGAGACTACCGAGACTAGACAACCAACCCGTTGGAGCAGCGAGAGAGCAGCGTCCCGAAACGTATTTCTTATTTTTACAGTTCGTTTGTGAGTGAGGCGCCGCGCCGAAGCCGCTGGTTGTTGTCCGCCGCTGCCCCGGCAGACTGCTCCAAATACCCACTGCTCCACTCTCTGGCTCTCTGGTGCGGTGGTTCTGGCCAGCGATGTCTGCTCTGATCTGATCTGACCTCCTGTATCTGACTGTATCCGGTGTGTGGCTCCCTCTGAAACTAAACGAATACAGCTACCGCTATCGCTACTTCTACCGCAACACTTGAATACTTTTTTGCCATTTATAATATGATTCTGTTGTACATGAAAGATGAAAAACATAACAAACCAAACCAAACAAAAACCAAGTAGCAAACCAAAACACGAAAACCAAAGTAACGAAACGTAACGAGGTCTGGCCATCCATCCATCCGCTCATCCGCCTGCCTGGCCACTGGTTCTCTACTGGCTTACTGGCTGCCTGATTGAGTTAACGATGTTCGATCGGACTTTCGATGAGGTCATGAGGTGTCCTTGGTGTCATTGGCCCACAGTTACTAGGCAGACAATCTAAACTCTCGGTGTAGAAACGATGTGTGTGTCCTCCTCTCTCTGAAAGCGCATTAAGTAAGAATTCAATTACAAATATTTTGTTAACTTTAATTTATTTCCAAACCAAATCAACTATATATATATATACCATCTATCAACTGCCAACCACTGTTAACTATATATTGTTTACGCTTAAGTTCTGTGCCGCGTGCAGCGTGGAGTGTTTGAATGTTCCGACCGGGACGCTCGCTCTGCTCCTCCCTTCCCGATCGATCGATCAATCAATCGAACCCAAATCGTCCGGCGTGAGATTCTCTGTTGGTTCTCGGTCCACCCCGTAGGCAGGCGCGACAAGAGCACAGGATAGACGAACACAGGGCACTCAGTGAGAGAGGGACTCTAAAATCGGACTTGGTTAGGAGCCCCAAATACCAGCGGAATCATTCAAAACGCTCCATCTGCTGCACGGGCCTTGTCCTTTGAGTTGCGCACCCACTGCCGTCGGTTGCGAAATGTGCGAGATCCCTGCCAAAGCTAAATTATACTAATTCGTATCTCCCCTCTTCCGACTTTGTGCGTCCCCTGCAGGATCTGAAGGATTACATGCGCCAGGCTGGCGAGGTGACCTATGCTGATGCCCACAAGCAGCGCCGCAATGAAGGGTAAGTTAAAAACAATCAAAAATAAATCAATTCTTATATTTAACAACACCAAATTATTCGTTCCCTGCAGCGTGGTCGAGTTTGCCTCGTTGTCGGACATGAAGACGGCCATTGAAAAGCTGGATGACACCGAGCTAAACGGCAGGCGCATCCACCTGGTCGAGGATCGGCGCGGAGGACGCAGCGGTGGTGGCGGAGGAGGCGGCGGCGGGCGTGGACGCTCCCGTTCGTCCAGCTCTCGTTCGCGATCTCGCTCCCGCAGGCGTTCCCGCTCCCGCCGTTCGTCGCACTCGCGCTCCAAGTCGCGCAGCCGCTCCAAGTCCCGTGGCGGACGCTCCAAGTCCAAGTCGCCGGTCAAGTCTCGTTCTCGTTCCCGCTCGCGTTCCAAGTAAGTTATGAATTAAATTCTTTATGTAGGGATCGTACTTAATATCAAATGATCTTGATTGATTGTTTAATTTTTTCCAAAGCATATTGCATTTAAAATATATTGTAGAAGAAATACTATTTCTAAACGCTTAAAGAAAATCGAGATCTCTATTAAAAAAAGTAAAATCTAGAAAATAGAATTATTATACAAATATTATTTACGATCCCTTTAAATATTTCTATTAGTTTTTTATGCTTACCCACCTAATTTATTTTTCCTCTTCTGCTTTAGCAAATCGCGCGACGTGTCCAAGTCCAAATCGAAGTCCCACTCCCGCACCCGCTCCCGTTCTCCCAAGCGTGAGCGCGACTCCCATTCCCGCTCCCGTTCCGCCTCGAAGCGCGAGTCCCGCTCCCGCTCTCGTTCCAAGTCCAACCAACGCCGCGACTCCCGCTCACGGTAAGTTTTGCTAGACCTGCTGACATCTCGGCTCTTTATAGACAGTTCACGATTCTTTCTTTCGTGCTTTCTTTGGTTTTGTTTGGATGCACCTGTTGTTTGTAGACCTCCAACTGTGGTCGTTCAAAAGCTCGTACTATAATGTATTATAATGCTTTTCTATTACAGCGATCGATCCCCTTCGGCTGACAACAAGTCGCGCTCGCGCTCTCGCTCCCGTTCGGCCTCGCCCAAAAATGGAAACGCCTCACCGGACCGCAATAACGAGAGCATGGACGATTAGATTAGTTAGCTGTCCCATTAATTTTAAAACACTTGATTTTAGACTTCTACTATAACTATTCTACGAACATCAACACTCAGACACCCCAACTTACCCTGCGCCACTACAACCAAAACTAATGAAAATGAAATCATATACAAATCCACAACAATCAGGCCTCGTCATTTTTTAGTATGTAACGAAAAGTTTGCACTTGGAGACTCTCACTTGCTGGAGGGCCCTCAAGCTGGAAAATGACGGCGATATGTTGGTAGAGCAACAGCGTTGCTTAACTGGATTCAAGGAGTGCACACACATAGGCCATGTACACCGCACCATAACACTTAAAATTGTCTATACGATGAGTAATTTCAATAAATACGGATACATTTAAATTAAACATATTTGCTTTTACTGGAAGAACTTATGACATTGGTTGCTCTCTGGGCAAACAATAAAAATACGTTATCGGTTTTATTCATATATAAATTTAGTTTATTGTTTTTGTTGTAATTTCGGAATATAAGTATATTACAAAGTCTTAGGTTCACTATTTCGCATTATTTGCCTGAATTAAAATTACAATTTCATTTGATTTTAATTAGCTTGAATTTAAAGAATTCCACTGGTAATTTTAACCTCATCGGCTGAAATATACTATAGTTAAATATTTAAAATTTGGAAATTAATTAGCATTCTAAAAATCGTCCAGTTAAATCAAATACATAACTAAGTTTTTTAAACTGACAAAGTTTTGGTTTTAACAATATATCGATTTTCCTTTTTAAAGTAATTACTATAATTAATTAAGTATACTATTATATACAAAGCACATAAGGATAAAAGATTTTTTTGAAGCGTTTGACGTCTCGAGTGAGCAATGGGCCTTGAAAAATGTATCGACTAACTAGAACAGATTATCGAAAATCCTATTTTAAATGCGAATGCCTTAAAACAATATCCATGGGAATGCTTAAATTAGGTGTGGGGAATTCGGTTCGACATTATCTACAACTATAACTAAATGCATTCTTTGCATAAATGCGATAGGGGGAGGTCTTGGGGTCTGAGACGGTATATGTCTGTCTAACACACGTACGATCCAAGCATTTGGATGCCATGAATCCATGACCTCATTAGTTTGAACGTACGAGTGAGTTATTTGGCACATCGTGGAGTCACTTGAGCACTGGAGTTGCCTGAAATGATTGGGCTTCTAGCTTAGTATTTTTGACACTTGTTTAGATAGAGGACGTCGCCTTAGTTGCGGCTACTAACTACTTGCGCACCGTAATCGTAAACTAATATCGAGTTTGTCTTCATCAAACATTACGTAATCATAATAAGTCTGAATAAAATGGATTTTTTAAACGTTAGCTAACATTAATCGGCTAAATAGTATTTACAGCATTAATTTGACACTTTCATTGCGTTATTTTGGCTCATGGAATATATTCTACGTTTATATGCACGATCAGTTGCAAATCAAATTAACAAGAGATTACGGAAAACAAAGCAAAAACGTTTCTGTTATGCTTGAATTTATTTTGAAACCGTTTCGGTTTTGAATTTTAGATACTTCAAGGGACTAAAGGCAGTTTAATAGTCCTTAAATTGTTAAGGCTTTGATGGTTTCAGTTTGGAAATACACTTCAAAGTCCTGGGAGTCCACCAAATTCTCGAAACTGGCTATTACGATTTTCATGACCCTGTCTATGATATAATATAGATCTAGAGTGTAAAGTGTAATAGAAATGAATAAATTATTTTACAAATAGCTGGGCCTATAAACGTAGTAATACCCTGGTTGATTTAGGCTCGAGGTTATCGTCGGAATCGGTCTATTTAAGGCTACGGATGATGGGATGTTAGTGCTAAAATAGAAAGACTACAAGTGAGTGGTTGGTTGCCGTTTCATAATCTGTCGCATCGCTTCTAGGTTCTATCGCTCGGAAATGGCAGTGGTTTACAATCAATTGTATAGTGCCCTAGTTGTAAGTGTTGTATATATAGGTTTAGTCTCTATCCTGCCGACTGACTACATGTATAGATTTTTATGCACTAGTTCACATTGTAAATGCACACACATGGCATATCATATCATATCGCGGGGGAGCCTACATAAAATGCTCGTTATCATTATCCAAACGCTCAATCGTCGTGTCGTGTCCTACATTCAGTTGCGAATCTATATAAGTATTTAAGTACTATTAGAGCCTTGATATCACTTTCGATTTGTAAGTCGTTTTTGGCGAGGGCTGGGGCCGCCACTTCGTTGTTCCAGCAACCCGCTGATCCTCCACCAAATATATCTAAATAGCGTCCTGTCCAACTCCTAGATCCTAGATGCGAATGGATAAAAGTGAGACATTGCGCTTCAGCAGTGTGTGCGGACGCAGCTCCATGCTCGCCGTATCCCCCATGTCCACCATGTCCACGCCCATGTAGCTGCTGTCCATGGTCCCGCGGTCGGCCAGGGTGTGCAGGCTCTGGGTGTCGTAGTCGTAGTTCAAATCCTGCATGGGCACCACCTCGGGCAGAAGGTGTCGGATGTGTGTCGGCGATCGCCTCAATTTGTATTGATTTCTGTGGGTTAAGATTTCAAGATTTAAGAAAAGCATTAGATTTTATGGGGGGTCGGTACAAAAGGCATGCATGATGGGTGGGATAACCTGATTTCACTTAAGTATATATCCTTTATAGGGATAATTTTGTTTGGCGTTTTGTGATAAACTATTTTATTTAGAAACTTGTATCAGTTGAATCAGGTTATCAATCTAATCGGATGAAATGGAAAGCTTACTCTGCATCGTTGTTCTTTTCCAAGTTGTTACTTCTGCAGATGTGCAAAACATAAAGTGTAATAAAAATAAAAATGAGTACACCACATACATATAACATATACAACACGTATTTAAAGAGGCCGAGGAGTAAGGCAATTCGCACAAAGCAATTTCATGCCTAAAATATTTTTCTCAATTGGAAGTTCTCGTTTAATAAATCAATAATATTATTAACAAAAACCTGCAGTTTATATACCCTTCAGCCAAAACATAGTAAGTTATGATATCTTAATTAAAAGAAAGAAAGATCGAAAAATACATTTTCCAATGTCTATTTTACATTATTCAATGGTAAAAAGTATTTAAAACAAGAGAGAACGTTATAGTGGGGTGCCCCAACTATCAGATACCCGTTACTCAGGTAAAGGGAGTGCGAGGGAGATGGAGATAGAAACTTTGATCACGCATAACTTTTTAACGAATGGTCCGATTTGAAAAATTTCCTCTACATTTCTATAGGTATTGATAAACACAATAAAACTGCATTTTTACTTTTCCGAAATATTTAAATTTTTAAAATCGTATATAAGCGATTGTGGGCGTTAGAGGGGGCGTGGCACTTTTTTAAAACAAACTTGAAGCTTTTATAGTTTCCGAGATCTCAGCGTTCATACAGACAGACAGACGGACAGACAGACGGACTGAAGCGTGGATTAGGCCTAAGGGGGACACCACTATAAAAAAACGCGCCTGGAACTTTACCTCAATGGTGGTGCGGAAAAGTGTTCATTGAAACTATTTAAATAAATATAAAGATACAAATTGTTTGAGTTTTATTTGGTGGGGGACCTTGGATGGCTATGATCGATCCTGGCCGTCACTAAAATCTCGATACAGCATTGTGATAACAATCATGTCCTTTATAGACCACGCTCCACTCATAACATGATTATTTGCATACGTTTTTTCATTAGACAAAAATTTTTAGACGGACAGACAGACGGACAGACGGACATGGCTAGATCGACTCGGCTAGTGATCCTGATCAAGAATATATATACTTTATGGGGTCGGAAACGCTTCCTTCTAGCTGTTACATACTTTTGCACGAATACAATATACCCTTTTACTCTACGAGTAACGGGTATAATTATCTTTATACCCTTGCAGAGGGTATTATAATTTCAGTCAGATATTGTAACGCAGTGAAGGAGACGTTTCCGACCACATAAAGTATATATATTCTTGATCAGCACCAATAGCCGAGTCCATCTAGCCATGTCCGTCTGTCCGTTTCTACACAGAGAGAATTCTGACGTTCTCATCTGAGTTTAAAATGTTCTTAAACATAGAAACGCCTTTTTTAAGTTCAAAATGTTCTAAATGTGCTTGAATTAAGTTGAGTTGGTTCTTAAAATCTAGTTGAGCTTAAAATGTTCTTGGAATAAGAACGAATCGTTATTATTTTAGCACATGGTTCTTAAATCAAATCGATTTTGTTCTCAAAAAGCACAATATCTCAAAATGTTCTTAGTTTGAGAACGAAAAGGACTCAAGAAAGAACAAAAATTAAGTTGCATTTCAACTTAAAATGATTCAAAACTCTATTCTCTAATTTTTGTGGATTTCCTAGAACGCGTTAGGATGTTTTCGTTTGACATCTAGCACGCATTAGACCATTTTCCTTTGCTCCAATACGACCTTACCATTAGATTTGCCCTTTTCGTCTTATATATAATTCCCAACTGGGTCAAGCCCGTCATGAACCAAGGCCAAGTCAGATTCTGAGACTTTAAGACTTTTTTTCTGGCTTAAGTCTTTAATAAACTTCCACACTAACTGGAAGTCAAGTGCAACCCTCACCTTTATAAGGTCACTTTTGGAAAAGGTAATTGGACAACTACCTCTTTAATATTACTAAATTACTTTTGATCCTAAAAGACTCTTATCTTTAGCTAAAGTCAAACTCAAAATGCTATAGAATTGAGAGCAAAATGTTCTGAAAATACAACAAATTAACTTATTTTTGTATCCATTTGATTTAAAAATGTTCTTGAATTAAGGACAAAATCAACTTGAAAATAGAACGAAATGAACTTAATGTCGGATTTTTAGCTAACACCATTTCGTTCTGATGTTGAGAACATTCGACTCGAAATGAGAACATTTGTGCTTACCCGGTTTTTAAGAACGAATGTTCTTAATTTGAGTGCAATGTTCTTGGTTTTTTTTCTCTGTGTATGCGAACTAGTCTCTCAGTTTTAAAGCTATCGCAATGAAACTTTCCCAAAAGTCTTCTTTCTATTGCAGGTAGTACATATGTCGGAGCGAGCCGGATCGGACCACTATATCTTAAGGCTCCCATACGAATAATCAAAGAAATATAAGAAAATTCATTGTAACTTTGCAGGAAGTAGGCGTTTTGATTTCTGACAACTTAAAAAGGTATTTCTTTTATCGGCTGGCCGAAGCTAGCTTCCTTTCTTGTTGAATATCAATTTGATTCTGAAATTCTATGTGTAGCAAAGCTAATCCTTCAGTTTAAAAATATTTAATAATATTGGAATTGTTTCACTTTCTCAATCAATTTAGAAAACCCCTTAAGGTTAGGTATAAAATAGCCTTATCTAATGGAACTGTAAGGTAATCTGCTCATAATCTTTGACAATTGAAATCCTGAAACTTGAATACCTAATTTGAATCTTTATTCATAAATCACTCTGAATTTACATATGCCATATTGCGCCAACTGGCTGGACAAAAAAGGGGAAATATTAAGGGTCAAAGAGCTTTCGACAGCCCTCAGGCACTTGTGAGCCTCAAGTCCTATCTCTAGATAATAGAGCAGGAAAATCCTGTCAAGTGCCCAGTGAATTGGCCTATACCCCTGAGCCTCTTGCTAATCGTGCGATTACGTACCTTTTATGTCGGTTGCCTTTGAGACACATGCAATGGCACGAGCACATGGACGAGGTGTTGCTTCCGTTCAGAGACTGGCCGTCGTGTCCCTCGTAGCCGCTCAGAATGGATCCGTTGGATGTTATCACATCGCCCTCCAGCTTCACAGCCACTTGCAGCGCCTGCAAGGGGTTATTACAGGTGTATTAGATATATATATTTTACAGATCCAGTGGGGGTGTTTGAATGCCGAGTGGGTGGAGTATAGCGTTGAAGACTGAGGAACGGTATTCGTGTGGTTGTGGTGATTGGGTTATTATCGGGGTGGAGGTGCTCTTTGTTCAGTGTCGTACAGAAAGCCAGGTGGTTAAGTAGTTTGTTTTGGGGGCGTGTTAGTTTAGTTTTAGTCAAAAGTATTGGAATCTGAAAAACCGCAATCACCTCGTTGGTCCATAAACTGGACTTGGACATAAACTAAGCTCGCGTTTTGCATTTGGTTCGTTTCATTATCGTTTCGTTTCGTTAAGTCAAAAGCAACCGAAAATATGCGAAAAAAGAAAATATTTATTCGATTTTTATTGGTTAGCTCTCGCATTTGGGCCTGCATTGAATAGATTTTATAAATTAATTTGTTCAAAACATTTGTTATAATATAAGTAAATTGAAAAAGAAACCGGAAGGTGCAAGATCAAGAGTTAGCCAAGTGTGCAGCAAAGTGGCAAGCAGATATGATATGAAATATAAAAAACTATAGTTAATTTAACATGTTTTTGGTCAAAAGGTACGAGAGTATGAGACAGATGGAAGTTGTACGAAGAAAGAAGTTTACAAAATTTTGGAATATTATGGAATCTAGCGTACAGTGAAGCGTTGGTAAAAGGTTAAAAAGCTGAAGATCAAAAGCGGTTGACTACCAAAACGGAGGGGGGAAAAGCCTCGAGTTTGGAAACACTCGCTGGTACGAGTGTATTAATACGATAGTAATAAAATCCAGAAAAACAGTCCTCAAGTCTACGGTAATAAATGGCATGAGTTGCTCGACTTACTCCCGAACGGAGGACTCTCATCTCACCTGCATGGCCTGGGCCTCGTCGCGTCGCTCATCCTCGGTATTCATTGTAACAAACCTAAGTACTAACAAGTTCAGCGAGGCGGCCACGATGGCCAGGCCAAAGAGTATAAATATCAGTGCGAACATCACGTATTCGGGCTTCCTGTTCAGTGCATTGTCCCGCTGCAGGGCTACCATGTCGCCAAATCCTGTGAGGGGAGTATACTATATTGTATATTTGGTTCGACAAGAAGGTGGCTTATCCCTTACCTATTGTGGTTAAAGTAATAAAACAGTAATATACTGAATCGAAGTAGCTCCAGCCCTCGAATTTCGAAAAGGCCGCAGCACCGCCTGCTATCGTCAGCGAACTGAGTGTGGTCACAACACATATGAGGTCCACCTCCGAGGCGACGGTCCTTTTGCAGCGCAGCGAGGAGCGGACCGCTTTGATAACATAGCTGTGGTTCGGAATTGTCATGATATGTGAGTTCCAAGATAATAAAAAATGAAAATCAGATCAATTACTTGAAAGTTACAGTTTAGCTAATTTCTTTATAAGGAAAAAAGCTTAGGGACATGTGAAATTGTGCTTTAAAATTGAAATACTAAAGACTAGTTAGAGTTTTACTATGAACTAGACATTGAATAGTGGCAAACACACCTGCTCAGTCTATTCACTCTTTCTCCGATGCTCTGGAACATAACGAGACCCAGGGGAATCCCCACAATGGCATAGCACATCGTGAAGAGCTTCCCGCCCACCGTACTGGGCGTTGAGTGTCCGTAGCCTGAAATGGTGGGTCATCATTAGTAGTATACATATACATCATCGTATCTATATATAGGTTAGATAACTCACCTATGGTGGTAAGCACCGTGGTTGCATAATAAAATGCACCGGTGAATTTCCACTGCTGGCCGGCCTTGTGCGATTCCGATTTGAGCACCACAGTCTCCATGACTTTGAAGTCCTCCATTGAGATATTGTATTTGCGTATTATCATGTCCTCGGCATCTGCAATTAGTCGCAAGGAAGGCAAGAGTGTTTATGACGCAACTCACACGAGTCCCGACGGCAGGTAATGGTCGTCATGTTCTTCAGTGAAAAGCAATTATGCACTCAAACAAATAAGGGGTCTCTTAAATAATCAATAAGCTTATTTCTAATCTAAGAGGTCTAACAGGATTTTAATAAATGGACCTATGAATGGATTTAAATATACGATATACTAATATTTCTCATTGAAAAAATTGAGAATTCATTATATAAAGACTAGTTTACTAGTTAAGTATAACTAGTTTTATTACAACTTTTTTATAGATTTGATTTTATTATTATAAAAACAAGAGGAATAATATATCTAATTCACAAAAATTATTGTTGCAAGAAATGGAATATTATTTGATATTTTTGGTATATTTATGAATAAAGAAAATAAGGATATTAAAATTATATTGACCAATTTTTGTATTTTAAAAACCCTAAATCCTTTTAAAGTGAACTTTTTCTTTCTCTGTGTAGTTGTGGTTGCACTTCCACTTGCTTTCGCACTTACCTTGCAGCGCCTCCCAACGACGCTTTTCCGTTTCCGATTCGAGGGCGTCAAAGACGGCGGCGCCGACAAGCAAATAGGTAAATGTACACACGATCAAGGATATCGTGCGCACATTTTGTTTCTTCATTCTTCATTTAGGCGAGTATTGGGTGGTTGATCGTTGGTTCAGTGGCGTCGCCTCCGTTTGCGGTACAGTTTGCAGAGTTTGCAGCTTTCCTGGCTGCTCACCTGGCTAACCGGCCTGCACCTGCCGTCGTCCATATGAATCCCTTCGAGTCGCTCTCAAAGGACAAACTTCCCAAATTGGGTTAGGACGCGACTTTCACTCGGTTCTCGGTTCTAGTTTTTTAGTCTCTTTTTTTTTGTTGTTTTTGGCAAACTCACTTAGCACTTTGATTGCATTAAAAATAATATCACTCGGGGAGGGGGGAAGTGCTGGGTGTACGATTTAGTCGGTTAGCTTTCGGCGAGGAGGTGGTGGCGTTTATTTCTGTCACAGGCCGTGGGCCTTTGTCCTCGTCGCGTTCGTTGCGCCGTCCATGTCCTTGCGTTATTTATGCTGCCAGTGAACGTAGATGTGCATGTGCATGTGCCCGTGCGTTCCATGCTGCAATCCTTCATCGGGCGGCGCTGCCCTCAAGGATTATTGTGCCACTGCTGCTGCGGGTGACGGGCGCCATCGCGCTGCGCTCGTACTTTCGTGTCCTTCCTGCGTGGAATGGCTTAAATTAGGTTTTATGGCTGGGGCTAAAAATAACGCCTGCAACTAATCTCTCATCATCAATACCAGGACCCCACTATATGAAGTCCCAAACAGTTGAGGTCAACTTTATAGCAGGTCAAAGTATGGTTGAGGTTTTCCAAACTCTGCGTTTTAGGTACTTAAACTCTTTAAAACTTAAAGGCCTAAAAAAAGGGAGTCTTAGAATCGATCAAAGTTTCTAGTCAAACGTTATCTACAGCACTTAAATCTCTTTAATAGGTGTTTAAAAGTACGCTGTGAAAAATATAAAAGCGTCTTTAACTTTTATGATAAAAGCTTTATTTTTAAATCAAAGCATTCTTTTGGAACTCTTTTTTGGAATTTTAACACTCATATCCTGGGGTGATACAGAAATCTGTTTCAATCAAAGCCAACTGAATTTGTATGATCGGTAAACAAAAATAAACAATTTATCCATAGGATTTAGGGATAAGTGATAGCCTAACACGTGATTTTTAACCTTTGTAGACTTCCTATTAAAGATCTCAAGATCCTAACTGCTTTTTTGTGCTATTCCTTTGAGCGCCGCTGTGTGTACACTTCATCTCACCTTACTCACACACACTCGCCCACCACACCACACAAACATGCAAATGAAATATTCATTTGCATGTGTCCTTCGCCCAATGAGCATAAGGATTCGTGGACACTCTGGCAAACTGGCATTTTGGCAACGTGTGAAGCTGCGAAATCTCAGCTGTAATTGTTGAATAATTCAGTTAGCACGCGGGATAATGAGACGCCGAAAAGGAAAGCTCTTCCTTGAGAGTCCAAGTGTGAGTGCGTTGGCCATCTAACGGCAATTTATTGATGAACAATGAGGCAGCATTGCAGTGTCTCTGAATTATTCAAGTGTGTGTGCGTAAGTGTGTATATGAGAATGAGTGTCTGTGTGTGTGAGAGGCCCAAAGCGCGTTGAAGTGTACCCACACACACACATAGACAGACAGAGGCACAGGCTTTTTTTAATTCATCGAGTGTAGTAGCCGAAATGTTGGTCCTTCGGTGCGGATTGTGGGGGTTGGTTTTCCTTCTCCCCTTATCCACATTCACACCCACACACACACACACACACAGATACAAGTGATGCCCGCCCTTAGTTAACTTTTTTGTTAGTTTCCTTGCTTCTTGTTTGTTGTGCTATTTCGCGCAGCTTTCTATCCACCCCTTCCCCCGAAAAATCTCTCGCAGATTTCTTCACAATTCCCATGCACTGGCAATGACAGTGACACTATCAAGAGACTGCCCCCCACCCCCCACTTCGCGAAAAAAGGACGAGCAGAAGAAGAGTCCTCACATTTGAATTGTTCCATTATGTAAAACCCGCACACATACACATCCTTTCCGCTGAAAAGAGGACGAGAATCTCGAACGGTCGGTTATTAATCATCAGTCACCGCAGAGCACACAGCACACAGATCCTTTTCGATTCGTTAACTATAATTGCACAAATTTCAGCGGCGCCCCACAATTTTTTCACTACCGTAATTTGGACCGCACTTTCGTCCTGTCGCATCCGTAATGCTCTCGACTCGACGGCTGCGGAAGCTTTGCTCCGGCGCACAAAACCATCGGCTGCTGGCAGGGTTGTCAAGAATATTATTCTGGTTAAAAATTATAAATGTTCTTTGCAAGAAAGAACATTTTCACTTTTTTTAAGAGTTTTAATTTTATTTCCTTTAATGGCAATCGGATGCTGCGGCGCGGGTGAAAACATTTTACAACTTTTACGCTGCGAGCTGTGTTGCTTAAATAGATTTTCGGACGAAAGCTTGTCCTGCTAAATTGTCCCTCTTCGCGGAAATTCTCTCTCACTGTTAAGGCTCTCTTTAGATATTACATTTCCCTTGGAGTCCTTGGTTTGAGTCTTCGCTTAGGTCAAGTCGCTTTTTAAGCAGCCTTACTTCCAAAAACGACGATTTAAAAAATATAAATAATTTTAAAATTAACGAATAAAACTTTTGGCTAAAAAATTAATAATTGGTAAATCTTTTAAATATGCCGTTCTATTCTTGGGCCAAGGCAAGCACAGTTTGGAAAGCACTGTACAGACTACAGAATTGGTTGAAAACTCGGCTAGTTCAAAAAAATCTATGAGGGAAATTTATAATTTTTAAATAATTTAAGCAATAATTAAAAAAAAAAGTTATTCCAGATTGTAGTTCGAAAGAAGTTCAGCAGCAGTTACTCATCAACTCCTGAATCACTACTTTGTATCCTTCATCTGTCTTCTTGGCACAGTGACCCGGCTGTCAGTCATCAAGATGACTCCGGATAAATTGGCCTGAATGTCGGCCTCTGAAACCAGGCTACCAATCCAAAAGTCAATTTTCCCAATTCAGAGCAAACATGTCCAGTGGTGGCCTGGCCATGAGCTAATAATTAAAATGCAGAGTAAATGTACACTGACAATTCCGTAAACACTTAAATGGCTAAACTACATATCAGTGCTCCATGGCCTCGGGCGGCAATACGATGTTGCAGCCGAGGAGACCGCGTCCGCTCCATGTTTTTGGCACCAGGATTAAGTCCAGCTGCTGCTCGGCGCGCTTCACTTTCAGCTGGACATTCTGGTTCTGCATGTTGCGCACAACCTCGCCAATCTGGGCGAGATCTCCCTTGAAGTTATTGCTATTAATCGAGCCGAATCGGAGGATGGCATCGCCCACACAAAGCCCCTAAAATCGGAACACAAAATAGTTTTAGTAAATACTATAATAATGAATATTTCTATTGCCACTCACAGCTTTCTCGGCGGGTGAATCGGGACTGACTAGGTTGACCACCACGATGGCGCGAGCTGGTGCAAGGTCCGCAATATTCGCTCCTCCTGGCGATCGGTCACTGTCCAAGTCCAGAGCTGAGGCCCGGTTTACCAACTCCGGATCTGTGGTGGCAATCTCACTGTGGTATTGGTTTAGCAGGGTCTGGATCTGGTTCATCAGCTCCTTGTGGTCGTTCTGCAGGCAGATGATCGTTTGGCGCGCCTGGCGCACCTGGTAAATGTCGATGTCGTTGCGGGGAAAGCCCTCGGAATCCACCAGCGGTCCGCTCATGCCCACATTGTCGTTCTGGAAAGAGAATCGATCCTTAATTATTGCTGTGTTTTGATCAAATTGATTGATAAAGCTAATTTTGGGTGATAAATATGTTGATTTTTTAACCGTGAGATTTTAAAGCCCATAAATATTATTTATCTAGAAACAGACGTAGGATAGCTCTATAGGATCATATCAATTTTTAAACATATTTGAACATAAACAATATTTGGCATTCCTTTGAAATATTATTTAAAACTTTAAAAACTACTGAAACGAGGTTGTCAAAAATCAGGCGAATCATAAGTCTCTAATTTTCTAATTCGTATTAAACAAACCAGACAATGCTTTGATTTTAATTGCCTATTGACGAAGAGAATATACCCAATTCAAAGTAAAGTGTATTTCCCTTTGGTCCTATTGGAACAGCTGATTAAGAGCACTTACTACCAAACTGCTTGCCAAAGTCAATAGACTCTATCCAAAGTAGAGGGTGCTATGGTGCCACATATCATCTGATCCCATAAGGGTATTTACCAAGCGAATATACCTCAGCCAAAGGGTAGGGTACCAAGATGAGTGCGCGACTTTACTTACGGCGGCCAGGATCTGTCCGTTTTTGCTGATCTGCGACTCCAGCTGCTTCTTGGCGTTTATCAGCCGCTCCAGGCGCTCCTTGGTGGTGGTCCCTGTGGCCATGACTTTCCCGTCCGATTCGAGTTATTCCAGTTTTTTATTCAAACAAATATACAAATTTGTTATTCTGTTTTCTAGCTCCGTCTCGCCAGCAACAACAAAATCAACAACAACAACTGGTTGTGTAGCCCTGGTTGCTTGTGGCCAGTGTGACCGAATGGCCCAAAACGAAATTTGACCAAAAAATAATTGTTAAACAATTTTCGGGAAAGGAAAAGAACAAATTGAACGGCAGAGTAAACACAGGAATTAACAAATTTATATGAAAAATAGAACGAGAAGTGGCGCAGCGGAGCGGAAAAGGGGGTAACGGAAGTCCAAGGGGAAAACCACGAAAAACTACGGACGACGAGAGACCTCGAGAGAATCAGCAGGGCAATATCAATTCGAGTGTTTGTGCGAATTGATTACAAAAATAAAGGTATTTCGAGAGGTGAGCGATAGAAAACGATAAAAAAAAGAACCGCGTGTGCGCCTGGCGAGGATTAGGTGTTCCAACGAGACCAGTACCAGCCAATCCGCACCCCCAGACTGCTGCCGTAACTCCAAATCCGCCGGAGTGGGGCCAAAACCCCACCTGCGATATGTGATCAGTGGGGCTCCGCGGAGGTTTATGCAATGTTCTAGCCCTCGGCGAGGCGGAGGAGAAGCAGCCGGTGTAGGAGGAGGAGGAGCAGCCTGTCCAGATGACTGTGACCACCATGGAGGCACAGGTCAAGGCAGCACACCATCATCATCTACATCATCCAACGGGCGGTGGCGGCGGGGGAGCCCAGCACAAGGAGGAGGAGGACGATCCAGGTCCCGTCGAGGACGAGATGACCGTGCTGCTGGCCAACAAGGACTATCACTATGACGTCGCCTCCGACCTGGACGACGAGGCCTTTGTGGAGCTCAAGGAGGACACCACCGTCAACAACCAACCGGAAGTTGCAGGCGGAGCAGCAAGCTTCTACAATCCCGATGAACTGCTCCTCGAACAGGGGCAGGCGCATCCACAGGTCACCTGGCTGGACGATGACGAGATCGAGACACTGGATCGCGTCACCCTGGACATGGGCAACATGTTCTTCAATCGCGTCGACAGCCAGGACATCATCTATCAGCAGAAAAAGAAGAACATCAAGATGGTGGGCAAGTACATCATGGGCGATGTCCTCGGCGAGGGATCGTACGGCAAGGTGAAGGAGGCCATGAACTCGGAGAACCTCTGCCGGCTGGCCGTCAAGATCCTGACCAAGCGCAAGCTGCGCCGCATCCCCAATGGCGAACAGAACGTGACGCGGGAGATCGCCCTGCTGAAGCAGCTGAAGCACACGAATGTCGTCCAGCTGGTGGACGTTTTGTACAACGATGAGAAGCAGAAGATGTACCTGGTGATGGAGTACTGCGTCGGCGGGCTGCAGGAGATGGTGGACTTCCAGCCGGACAAGCGGATGCCACTGTTTCAGGCACACGGCTACTTTCAGCAGCTGGTCGATGGGCTGGAGTACCTGCACAGCTGCCGGGTGATCCACAAGGACATCAAGCCGGGCAACCTGCTGCTCTCCCTCGATCAGACGCTCAAAATATCCGACTTTGGCGTGGCCGAGCAACTGGATCTGTTCTCGCCCGATGACACGTGCACGACGGGCCAGGGATCGCCGGCCTTCCAGCCGCCGGAGATCGCCAACGGACACGAGACCTTCGCCGGCTTCAAGGTGGACATTTGGAGCAGCGGAGTGACACTGTAAGCATTTGATAATATATTGCATTCAATAGTTATTTTATACATTTCTTATTTTTTGCCTGTAATAAGCAGTCATTTTATTCGCAAACCCACAAAAATTATATTTAAATCAAAATGTATGTTTTCTTCCCTATGAATATTTTTCAACATACAATATGTACCTATAAATCTGAACCAAAAAAGATTAATCATCAATTAAAATTAGCGAATGAAGTGTTTATTGGTTTCTATAAATATATAATTACATCAGTGTAACCACTGAACGCTATTGTAAAATTTGTAAACATCGAATCTAATCAAGGATTTTCTTGTTTTCATTTTTGAAATCCATTTTAGTTTTTCCTAGGTTTTTGAGCAATACAAAAATGGATAAATATTTTATCACTAAATATTTTACCATATAAAGTCATACCATATTTAAGTCACAACTCATTTCCCTTTACTTAATTTTACTTATTGCAGCTATAATTTGGCCACTGGACAGTATCCCTTCGAGGGTGACAATATCTATCGACTGCTGGAGAACATCGGGCGAGGTCAGTGGGTGGCGCCCGATTGGCTCTACGAGATGGACGCAGACTTCGCCAATCTGATCCTGGGCATGCTGCAGGCTGATCCCAGCAAACGCCTCAGCCTGCAGGAAATACGCCACGACACGTGAGTTGAAATATGGAATTCCTTAGCTGACTTCGTTTTTAAAATGGAAATTTCTCCTCTTCAGTTGGTTCAGGTCTAAACCGCTGAAGACCGGCCCACCGATACCCATTCCCCCGCTGAAGGGCGACAAATACCGCAGTTCCACGGTGATACCATACCTGGAAGCTTACCACTACGGCGATCAGGACCAAGAGGATGTCTACTTCACCGAGCACGACGTCAATCGTGAGTTCCAAGATCATTCTATAGTGATTACCATTAATATTGATTTATTAACCTTTAAATACTTGCCTTACAGAGGAGCTCGCCCGCCAAGCGGCAGCTGCTGCCTCCGAGATCCGGGCCAATAAATCGGCGGCAGCCCAGGCCGCCTGCCACACCTATGAGCCGCCTTCCACAAGTGCTGCCGCCGCCGCCTCCGGAAATTCCCTGGGCAACGGCAGCAGGGATGAGGCGGCGCCGCCGGTCAAGAAGAAGGGATCGGCCCTAAAGCGACGCGCCAAGAAGCTGACGTCCTGCATCTCCGTACGCAAACTAAGCCACTGCCGGACTTCGTAGGCGCCAATAGTTGCCGCGCCATTAAACTTAGATGCTAAGCGTAATCGAGAGGAATAACTTTGTTAACAAATTGTGAGGAACTTTTTGGTTTTGTTTTCCCGTTTTTGTTGTCCTACATTCGCCAAGTATTTGTAAACATAGAACCAGGAGCACCTTGGACGCCCCAGCAGTTGGCAGCAGCACATCAGCCGAGACTCTAAGTTAGCTGATGCTTAGCTGCTTCTGGGAGCGTGGGAGCGATCGGGCTACAAGAAAGCTAAATATCCATGTGACAATACTGTGTATTATATGAAACAAATGAAAGCGTAAATTAGTCGTTAATATTATATGATGATGATGATGATGTACTGAAAGGCAGCGGAGAATTGCTGGAGGAGACGGTGCCCATCGGTTCGCACACATAAAGAAACATGTTCAAGTGAAATTGTTGTTGGCTTCGTTATATTCTAAACACACTACCCCCACACAAATGATGCGATTTTCAGGCGCCGTCGGTACAATAACTGCTGGACAGTATTTGCAAGGCCTAGGTTGAGATTTTAATTTTTACAAACCAATGAAACGAAAATAAAAGAACCCATTGAAGATCAAAATACAAACACTGCATTTAGTTCGCACACTCCACAACACTCAACATTCCAGACTCTCCCATTCCATTGCATTCCATCCACACGCTCATGCTCACACAACATTAGGCTAGCTAGCTAACTACGGGCGCTTAATCTAGTTCCACGATCTGCAGCCGGGCCGTGGGATCCGGCTCCGTGTTTCCCTCCATCAGCTCGCCCATGATGAACATCTGATGGTAGTGCGGCCCCAGGGTGGACAGCTTACGCTGCATTAGGTGGCGCAGAGTGTCCACATACTGCGGAGGCACCTTGGCCAGCGGCGTATTCGTGTTCCGCCAGTGCAGTCCGTTATTGTCCACATGGAAGAGCGCTGGCGAGGGCACGTGGTCCTTAAGGTAGTTCCAGATGCACTCGCGCAGGAGGAGAGCGATCTGTAAAAGGGGAATACAGTGGTTAATAGGGATTTAAAAGTATTAAAGAAAGATCCCACCTCTGCCGATTCAAAGTGCTCGATAATGAGATGCAAATTGGTAAGTGGCGGCGGTATCAGTTGGCTCATAGCCAGCAGCTGCAGCATCTTCTTGGTGCAGAGCATCAGCTCGTCGTTGGCAGCCGTGGGCTGGAATCTATTAACATTCTTGCCCCGCCAATGATGCAGGCAGGTGGCGCAGAGTGCTCGCAACAGCACGGAGGAATAGCAAAGGGCCGGCCTATGACCGGCGATCAGTCCCAAAACCGCCCAGAGCACCGGGGAGGTGATGAACGCCCTCCTGATCTGCATGTCCCGCTCCATTGTGACCCTGGTGAACTCCTCGTCCGGAAAGGGCAGGCCGTTGTACATGACATCCGTGGAGACCAGCTCGACCAGTAGCAGCGAGACCAGCGAGTAGCCCTCCACGTTATTCGGCTTCTCTAGATCGGCGCAGCAAGCATTGAGTGCCTTGAGATACAGAGCCTGCTTTTCCGCATCGCAGCTTCTCTCGTTTGTGGGCAGTACGGGTCGCAGACCACGGCCAATAATCCCGGAATGCAGCACGGAGCGATTCGAGTTTGCGCCAGAGCTGGTGTGCAAGTTCTGCAGGATGAGCAGCTCGTGCTCAGGGATCTGCAGCTCATCCAGTTCATACTCCTCCAGCTGGCCAAGAAGATGGCCGTGATAGAAGAGGGCACCCTCCACCAGTTCGCGCAGGCAGACGGTTCTCGCAATCTTCCGGGCGGAGCACTGGCGCTGCAACAGGGCGTATGAGCGATGAGAAGCCGCAGCTCGACGAATCACAGCTGGCAAAAAATATAATGCTTATTTAAAGGAAAAAGCTTAAAAGCACTGCAAACTTACTCTGCTCAGTTAGGCCCACAAAGAAGTACTTCACGCTAAGCACGGCCAACTTAAGGACAAGTGGAGTTCGCAGGACATTGGTACGACTACCGGCATCTATGTTGTTTAGCAGATCCACAATAAGGTGGGCCAAACGCATTCGGGTCACGTCCTCCTCCTCCGCCTTATCTTCGCACGTCTCCAATTTTGGCCGCTTTCCGTAGTCTTTTCCATTGCACAGGTCGTGATTATTGTTGTTGTAGTTGCTTTGCTGCGCCCTAAATTTCTCCGCACTGCGCTCAGCGGCATCTCTGTCCATCTTCAGAACCAATTTGTTGACGGTGCAGTCAAAGATTTGGATGATCTTGGGAAGACATTCGTTGAGGGCCTGGTTTAAATGCTGCGCTTTGATGTAAGGAGCCACATTCTTGCTCTTGTGCATCCTGAAGGAGATTATCATTAGATTAATGGAGCAAAATCATAGAGATATTACTTTCTTACCTGGCCAGTATGTTGAGGTTGGAGAATGTGTTGAACGCTTCTGTGGGCGTGCCCGGCGGCACTGGCAGCCGATTGTTGACCTGAACATGCAGCGTAATGTCCTCCAAAACCATCTTGAACCCCGGCGTGAATCCGGGAAAGTTCACCATGCCACTTTGGCCACCCAGCAAACGGATAAGGGCGCCAATGCCATTGGGATTCTGGGCGTACGACTTTTTCAGAAGCTGCGATATCGTCTGGTAATAAATGTGTGGATGCTGGGAGGCTAAAAAGGGTAATACAAATTTTTTTTAAGGATAACTAATCACAAATTGTACTTCCTACTTACAGACTACCAGCAGCAGTCGCACAGCAGTTTGCTGCTCGAAGAGATTGGTGCTAAGGCAGCTCTTCCACAGCTTGTACTTTGTTTCCTCATACGCCAGATCAGCCAGAAGCGGAAAGTTCCGCTGATTAAGCACCCACTGTTCCAGCTCCTGCATCGAGTTGTCCAGAAAGTCCTGGCACCAAACGTACTTCTCGGCCATCTTGGCTGCCGTGAGTAGCAACGTGGCTCCGTGCTCGTTCAGCCGGAGCACCGCGTTATTTAGCGTGGGTTGCATTCCGGCGAACATCTTGTTGCTCAGCCAGAGCGGCGACTTCTGCACAATCACTTCGCACATGTCCTCGTTATCTGCAAATCGAATTAAATAAAGACTTATTAATGACAAACTTTAAGAAATAAATTGAATGCAAAAGGTAACAAAACAGTAACAAGTAATATTTAGTATTAAACCGTTTCCCTTTACTAGCTGGACTCACATATTTCAACCAGCACATTGACCAAGCTCTGCAGGATCGTGTCCGAGTAGTTGGTCGTGATCAGCAGGAAGGGAACCACGGCCACGTCCAGCGGCTTCTTGGGCGCGAATCCCTCCCGGAGCATCTCGCGGAAGGCGGCCCTCAGCTGCTGCTCGTGGCACGAGGTCATGTAGTCCAGGATGCCCGCCTCCGAGTCCAGATGGCAGCGGTAGTCCTCGACGAATCGCTTGATGCCGCACTGCAGGATCTGCATGATGATCTTGTAGGGAAAACAGCCACCCAGCCGGGCCACAATCCAATCGAAGGTCATGGGAAAGCGATGGAAGGCATTCAGCATGATCTCGACGCAGGCCTCCTCCTCCGGTTGGGTCAGCTTGCGGAAGCAGCTGTTGATGAGGGTCATCAGGCCGTGCATGGCGCTGCATTCCAGCCAATAGTTGCAGCTGGCCGTGATGGTCATCCGTCGCTGGGTGTACTTGTCCGAGAGCTTGGCCACCAGCTCCAGACTCCAGTTGGCGATGAGCGGTGACCAGGCGGGCGGGCCCTTCCACACCAGACTCTGCAGCGCCGTCTTGACCATATTGAAGCTCTCGTACTCCGGGGCGCGCAGCTGCTGCTGCCGATTCCCGGCCTGCTTCACCTGGGACACCGGCATTCCGGTCTTCGCGTCGGCCATCTCCGGCGACACATACAGCTGGACGCTGATCTCGGCCAGCAGGGCAAAGTACTCGAACACAATGTCCCGCGTGGCGGGCAGCTCCTCCAGGAATCCCAGCCTGCGGAAGATCAAGAGATTGCGTTGTTTACTGCGGGGGCCACTTAACCATTCCGGTTGCTACTCACGCGAGCTTGATGAGATTGGGGCTGGTCAGCAGCTGGGGACAACTGTGGCCATTGCTCACCGTCTCTATGAAGTGCTTGAGCTGATCCAACAGGTTCTGGCGCAGCATCTTGTCGTCCTAGGCATCGGGAAAGTAGAGTCGGAATTGGCCAACAAATCTCACTCTGTTAATCTTAACAGTGGCCTGCCCACTCAGCGTGACCGTTTCTAGGATATTTTTGATGTATTTTTTCCGAATTAAGTTGGCAGGTGCGTCGTAAAAATCAGGATGGCAACTCTTTTCGGCCACTCGTTGTTGTTATTTATTTCCGAACCATGTTCGAGTCTCGACTGCTGTTTGAATTCAGACGTTAAACGGACTTTTGAATTCGTCAATGCACTAGGGAAAATTACAACCGAAGCTTATATACCCTTGCAGATTGGATTCCTACTAAAGCCTCACATCATTTTGCGTAACATTTTATAACATTTTTATATTGGCGCAAATTGTTTTTTAACAAACCAGATGTGAGTAAACAGGCTTAACTTGTAAAAATCTCTAGTTGTTGTAAGTCAGCTTAGTTACTTTTAAATTATTCCGAACAAAAGGTGAAAATAGTTTATTGTACAATACTTCCGTTATTTATTCAAATTATCTTTGGATTTTACTTTTTAAAAACAAAAAATTCTAACTCAATTGGATTCTAAAAATTGGAAATAAAAAATAAATTATAAAGAATGCACTTCCGAAATGGCTTTGATTTCCAATTAAATGTATTGAAATAAATACAGATGCGGGTCTATAATAAAATCCCTTTTAAAATATTTAGATTTCTGAATCCGCATCTGATGGAAGCATTTTTTAATGAATTTTTTATGAAACACATATCAATGACGAAAAAAGCGAATGATTTAAATGCGAAACTAATTGGGTCGTTCCCCTAAGTGTTGAAATTTTAAGACCCAAAGTAAAAACAAATTGTAAACCATAAATAAAAAAGCATATAGATAAACATATTTTCTAACATTATGCTTAGACGGTTATAAAACCGATAAGACTGATATAACGGACTCTTGAGATATCTCAGGTGATGCGATAAAACTAAGTTTTGTTTTTTTTTCATATTTATCATATTATCATATGTTTTTATGGAAGACTGAAGCACGGCGCCTATAAATACTGATGCTGTCTGGTGGATTCAACAGTGAGATATTTACGCAATTGCTAGGGTGTTATAAGTGCTAGAAGCTCCCAGAATGCAGACAAAGATTTTCATTGTCCTTTTGGCCATCGGCCTGTGCCAGACTTTGGCATCGCCATTGGATTCTGTAGCTGCAAGAGCCCAGTGCATTAATAATTATTTATCCCCCTTCTTAAAAAAAGTTTTGGCAACTTATTCAGACGACATTGAAGAGTTGGTGACGCAGATTGTAGCGGAAGATCCACAGATTCCACAGAAAATCCAAGACGAAGTTGAGGAATTTAAGACTGCCTTCGAGATCTGCACTACAAACCAAAATCCCATCGATGCCTCGTCTTGCATCATAAATTCCGTATGTAACATACAATAGAAAAAAGAATTAGTTAAATTCCGTATAAGAATAATCCAAGTATTTGAATATACTTATTTAGTAGACAATCTATGTATTTAATTTCCCATTATTTTTTCGTTAAGGCTGTCGGCACCGTAATCTCCACCGTCAAAGCCTCCGAACCGCTGGCTGGTATCATCGAGAAGAATTCTTTCGAATTGACAACAAAAATAAAGGCGGCCCTCGCCCAGAATGGAAGTGAACTCCGAGAAGCATTTAGAGCTACCATTACATGTTTTTTCCAGACTGGAAGCTTTTAATCCTCGGCAGATTCATCATGTGTTGAACTGGAATATTTGATTGATTCCTTATTCTGAGGAATCTGCTAAAGAGGCTCATTATTCAAATAAAATAAAATTTTCCTGTTAAAATTTATAAAAAATAGTACCTCCACTTCTTTTATTGTCTACTAATGGTCGCTTTCTCAAGTCCCTGTCAAAGTTTCTGATCAGACCAGATAAACTGTTCGTAAAAGCAAATCGGGTTACTCGAGAAACAATTAGAGTGCTGTTAACGCACTGCATTGAGCTGTACAGCGCAAAAAATTGCGTGCTTTGATTATTCTATCAGCTGTTTGAGTATAAGACAAAGCCAAAGTCAGCTGTAATTTCGTTTCTTCCTCTTAGTTGGCTTTGGAAAATCAGCTGTCATTTTATCGAGCCGAAAACGATCAGCAGGGAGTCCGAGTCTCTGTTAGCAGGGACTTTATCTGTTCGAGAAATGTTAGTCGGCATTCGAGAAACCGGCCCTTAGAAAATAAAATCTTCTTAGAAAAAAAGCGGATTTTCTGGAATTTTTTTGGCCAAAATTTGAAAACTAGGTTTTATAACATTAGGTCCGAACTACAAAATAAATTTTTTTCGAATAAATCGAAATCAAAATGGCGGCTGTGCAGCATTTCTTCGTAGGCCCTTTTTTGTTGAAGGGGGTCCATTTCCGGACACCTAACATCCTTAATTTTTGATCTAGAACAAAAAATCAAGTTTTGTTAGATTCCATACATACCATTTATCGCACACATGGATTTTTTGAGTATATTGATTTTTTGCAAAATGGCGAGTGATTCGAATAAAAAATGACACAAAATTGTTCGAATAAAAAAAGTAAGCAATATAAAAACAAATCCTACGTGTGTCGATAGACAAAGGTATTTTGAATATACTGTCAAAGTTTGAGATCGATCGGTTAAGATTGGTTCGAGTTATGTGTCCGGCCGTCTCAAAAAAAGTGGTTTCGAGAAAAACGCGTTTAAAGTTTAAAGGTGCCAGGGATATACATACCTGTGAGGCATGGCCGCAGAATGAAAAATTTCGACACTTAGACACTTTTGCCGGACTTTATCTTTTGGTATGTTATTTTTAAGACCCTAAAGAATTTTTTAAGCGAAACAAAAAATTTCAGATTTTTTCAAAATTTTACCTAGATGTCCCCCTTAATGAAATTTTAAGTCAACTGAAGGATAAACATTTGTTGCCAAAGTTATTGGCTATTATTAGTCATAGCAACGCCACGAATGAAGCTAGTATCCTTGAGGAATTTGAGGACATCCCGCGGCTTTGGGACCTCAACCATTTAAGAAAAGACCAGGCCCGAAATATTGTATAATGGATATTATCATCAAAAGGGCGTGCTCAAAAGCCTTTAAGGCCCAAGGATTGGAAAATAACGAGGAATATTCGGAGTGGCACGATATAGATATATATGGTATATCTAGTGGCTAGACGGTTCTTTAATTTAACCACCTTCTGCCCATTCAGTGCCGGTACTGACACTTTGGAGATGAAGAATTTAAGTGGACGGGTCTGGAGAGGGGTATTACAGAATGGCTTGAGTCAGGAACGATGGCAAAGTATTTGTTAAACATGGAACAACGTTTTAACCGACAGCTGTTGGAGTATTCGGCTTGTTCGAATGCAGACGAGAAACAATTTTGTAATATAATATTACAAGAATATTAATATATAATATTACTAATATTATAAGAAACAAACATAAATAAATAAACAACTTTACATTACACAGTCGGTAGACATATTTTAAGCTAAACTATTTTAGCACATTTACTTGGATTTGAATAAAGTAGATGGTGTCGTAGACTCGCAGGAACATGGACGTCTGTTCTGCTATCTGCTATACTTAAATGTTTCAGAGTGTCCTTGGCTTTCCTTAAGAACGGTTCAAAGAACCGCAAAAATCATGGAATCGCTATCGATAAAATCTGCAATTGCTCATACTTTCGTTTCTGTTATGTGGAAACATCGATAGTCCCCTCTGGCTATCGATGTTTCTCCACCTCCAGCGTGGTCAATTCACCGTCAATTGTCATCGATTATCATCGTTTTCATCGTTTTCTTCATCGAGGTCAGACCAACGCTCTAGCGTCGGTCCGCGGAAAATAGCAAAATCACAATTATCCGGGAAGGTAGATTAGTCGAAAACTAATTCGTGGTCCCCAGTAAATATGCGCAAGCGTAAATTGTACATAAACTGAACGAATGCAGCCAGCGTGCGAAGCACTGAAAGCAAAAATCGCCAGAAACAAGAAGGAATAGGAATTGCAGCCAGCGTGAGTGTATAACTTTTTGGTTTTTGCCCCCGCGCTCTCTCTCTCTGCTGCTCTTTCTGCTCTCACTCCCGCTCTCTTTGCCCTCTTGCGGCTTCTGTGTTGTCTGCGTGCGAGTGTGTGTGTGTGTTTGATTTTTACTGTGACTGTGTTCTCACGTACTCCGTGGATGATTTACGGCCTTGCACAGGAATCGGACTATATATCCCGGCTATAGCCCATATTGGATCCCGATCTGGATGCGGGCGAGGGGTACTGCCCCTACCGAGCGACCCCCCTTTTTATCGCACTTTATGCAACAACGCAAACCGTCGTGTGTTGAGTTTCTCGCTCTCCGCTGTGTGTAGTGTGTTGGGTTTCGCGCAGCGTGGTGAGTTTGCCGTCGTCTGTTTTTCTTTTCCCTGCGTCTTGTGTGCGTTTCAATTAAATGCAAAATCGGTGGCGAATATCGCGGAAATGCGGAATCGCTGTTGCTATATATACATAGATACATAAATAAGGTATCGAATCAAAACAAAATCTGTTTGCAACAACAACAAAAACGTGCGTGGGTGTGCGCGTGTAGTGTGCCTGTGTGAGTGTGTGTGTGGTGGGGAGACGGCATTTTTCTTTACCACACGCCTCTTCTTCCCCACAATACGCTGCAATTTGTGCGATTCTGTTTTGCGCCTGCCATTCGCAATAATTTTATTGAATGAACCGCAAAAGAGACGGCCGAAAAAGCGATGTACTTGCCAGACGTTGAGTCTGTGTTGGTGCGGTGTGTGTGTCTGTATCGCGTTGAGTGTCCCAGCGGGAACATTCCTCTGGAAAATAACATATTTTCATCAGGTTTCTCCATACAAGCGGAAGGGACTAAACCTCATTCACCCCTTACATTTCTTCCGTCTCTGGTTTCGAAATACACGGGGGTGACACAAAAAGTAAGGGGGAAATGAGGTTTCTATGTGGTTTTCCAAAGGAATTTCAAATTCCCTACACCGTCGCCTGCTAAAAGATACAGGATTTCCAACATTTTTTGCTAAAAGGAAGAGGATTTCCAACACACAAAGAACCACCTTCTTACTTTCCCGGTGGGGTGTATCGCGTATGAAAATACATCAACTGCTAGCACAAAAAAAAGTAAAAAAAAATACATAGGAAATTGGCTGACATTGCAATCGCACCGGAGAGTGTTTATAATTGTGAAATTTTCGAGTTCTCCGCCCGTCTCTTTCCCCACCTTCCTTCCTTCCCTTGCCTCCCAATACCACCCCAAAAAATTGCATACATGCACACGCCTTCGGTTTTGCGAATGTGATAGTGTGAGCGCGCGCGTATTCTGCACACATTGTCATGCATGCAAAAACAAGATACGACGCGTTCGTAATCGTCAGACTCCTTATCCCCCCTTTCGTTGTCCTTCTTTTTCTGACCCTGCATTATGCATTGCTAGAGGAAGAAAGCAAAAAGTTAACGAAAGGGAACAAGGCGCGAGTCCACTTTGGACCGCTTTTTTTCCCTATAGAGTCCTGCATCCTTTGCTCTTGTCCTCCCACCTTTTACGCTCTCTTCTTTTTCACGCCTTCGCGGACACTTGCAGCTTTCGAGCGCGTGTGCTTGTGTGTGTGAGGAACAGGAAGAGAGAAGCGAGTCTCCAATTTAACATTTACAGTTGCGTTTCAAATAGTGCATAGCTGTTGTTTTATTAGCCCGAAAAGGATTACGGTATTTTTAGTGACCTGGTACCAAAGGTCATTAGATTGTAGGTTGTTAAACTTTTTTAATTCGACAAAACGGTATTTCCAGTTTCATGAAAAAAATACCGCATTAGAAGGGTTTCTCAACCCAGAAACGTTTAAAAAAGGTTTATAACATTTTAAAAGAACTAGCTTTTTAAATAAATTCTAGATTATTTCAGCAACTTTTAAGATAGCAGATGGCAATTAATAATAAATCATGATTAATGATTATGATTATAATTTAACAAAGAAGGTTTAAGATATTCGAATTGTTTATAAAAACATTCTTCAGTCCCAAATCACAATCAAAATTCAAACAACAAAAACAAAAAGGAGATTTTATCTATACTAATAAACAATGACATTTGATAAAAAAGGAAACAGAATCTAAGCGGAAATAATCTGGATCGTAACAGTATCTCTTTCTCTACTCTCCAATAAAATCTAATTGTTGCCAGGCCGAAAAATATTGCCAACTTGTCATATTTGTCAGACTTTATCGATGACTCGACTCCAGGGCACTTTTTCGCACACAGATTTTCTCTCGACACTTTGGCAACCTTCTGCTTGGTTATTAATAAAAATTAATAATAACCAAAATCTCTGGCGCTGTGGCACTTGGACATAAGCATTCTCGTGTTCTTTCGCAGCTGATTGCGTAAACCGCTCGCGACGTTTGTTTTGAATTGCTGCTTTGTTTTGGTACCGATTTCGATTCCTATTCAGATTCTCGAGGGCCTACGAGTGTGAAATCTCCGGCTCTCTCGCTCGATTCTCCGGGTGTTATCAGTGCGGAATTGGCCTATGGCGCTTTATTGGAACTGGTATGGGGTAGTATGCATAGGTATAGTATAGTATTTCGGTTCGTATCTGGGATCTTCTTAATCGCTTTGCAAATCGTGTTGAAATTGCGAAGCACGCATTTTCTCAACGTCTTGCAACCTTGGATGGGTAGTACGGTGGGTGGTGGGGGTGGTGTGTGTAGCGGGTTTTTCGCTGTCGATCTGAGGTGACGTAAAAGTTTGCGGTCTATAGACAACTTTGAGGTGGCGCTCTTCAACGATGACGTAGCTATTGCTTCTTTTGTTTACTCGCACGTTATTTTACACTTGCCCATTGATTTTCACTTTGCACGAAAAGAAATAATTGATATAATAAATACATAAATTCTACAGTATTGGAGAATTTAATATTTTTAATTTCCACGTTTCGGGTTTCGTTTCTTCAAAGTTACGATGACTCACTATATGGAAAGACGACCCTTATGTTCTTTTATGTTAATATGTATACAAAATTTGTATTAAAAATGTATATACTTGGAAGCAACACATTTTCAGACTTTTTGAGATTTTTATATGAGATAAAGATTTTACTGTGACCTGCTAACTGGGGGTACTTGCGGTGCTGGTATTTTTTTCTGTGTAAGAGAATGGATAGTTTACTGCTGGCTCCCCGACCTCCGGCTCTCTGCCGCTCTCGCCGCTGTTTGTTTTCTTCGCGCGCGTGTTTGCACTCGCCGTGAGGCGAAAGCGCAGCGATAATAGTTGCTCAGATATAGTATATACTATATAGTAACCCCACTCATCGCACAGATACAGACGCGAAAGGCCTAGATCTAATGGAAAACGCTTAATGTTTGTAAACAGACCGGGCAAAAACACATTTCTTTTATTTTTCTTTTTTTATTTTTTGGCATTTTGCATCTCAGTCCGTTTTGTCTTCTCTCGGCTTCTCTCTACACATCATTCTCCCCCAAACACACACTACGAACGTAGCTTTCACATTTTCATTCATCGCAATACTTCCCAGGAAATGTTGCAGAAAAACTTATAGATAAGATACAAGATGCATTTACAAGACCCTAACCTCAATAGTAATATTATAACCATTATTTATCTAAAACTCAAAAGTTTATTGTATGATTTTGTGTAGCTAACCATTTCATAAGACTGTGAAACACATTACACTTAGTGTTAATTTGAACCTGGAATAATTGCTGTTTAGTGCAAAATAATTAAGTATTTTCTTACTACTGCAGTAGGAAATAATTATAGTGAAGACCTGTACTAGCGAATAATTATAGACAACCAGTAACATTAATTTATATTCAATGTATTAATATCTGGTTTTTTATATTATAAAAACAAAAAGAAAGTTTCAAAAATTATTATCCTATATCGTCAGATATTGGTTGAGCAATTAAGGTACACTCGGGGTTTACTGTCATATATTTATTTCCAGAAATAAAAAAACAACTTTGAGCTTCAACGACTTAAAAAAGTTGTGCTGTCTTTATAAATATTCTTAAATAGTTAAATATATTTTAACATTATCTGTGTTTTATTCTTGCAGTGCAGTATCGTCGTGGGCCCATCCAAAATCCATTAGTCCCCACCCGGCGCTGGAGTGGTAGCCTAACATGGATATAGAAGTCAAGCATAGAGATTAGCCGAATCCTTTGAATTTTAAATTCAAGATCCTAATTTAAATTAGCCAAGTAGCATAGCCTAGCCTATAGCCCCTAGCCAGAGGAACGGTTCCAAGCCGCAAGCGACTCGCGTTCAAAGTCCAGATAGAAACTTAACCCAATCCCAAGGACACAAGCGAGCAGAAACCCACAGGAGCACTCCAAGGAGCAACATCATCATGACGACCGACACCCGCCGACGCGTCAAGTTGTACGCGCTGAATGCGGAACGCCAATGGGATGATCGTGGCACGGGCCATGTGTCCTCCACATATGTGGACAGGTTAAAAGGTGGGTCTGCCAGTCAACCAACCCTCGGAGTGTGGTCTAAGTTTTTGCATCCCTTAACTACTTCCAGGCATCTCGCTTCTGGTGCGCGCCGAATCTGATGGATCGCTACTTTTGGAGAGCAAGATACAACCGGATACCGCTTACCAGAAGCAACAGGACACTCTGATTGTTTGGTCCGAGGGCGACAACTTTGATTTGGCCCTGAGTTTCCAGGAAAAAGCGGGTTGTGACGAAATATGGGAAAAGATTTGTCAAGTGAGTGTTATCTTTTTTTAATTTGAATATTAAGAAACAAATACACCAGTTTATAGCTCGTAGTTAATATAAGAACTATGCAATATTTAAACGGGAATAGTTATTAGAGATACTAAAACTAACTACTTTTAAAATATAATGTGTAGGTGCAAGGCAAGGATCCCTCTGTAGAGATCACGCAGGACATTGTCGAAGAGTCGGAGGACGAGCGCTTTGAGGATATGTCGGACACTGCGCCGCCCATTGAGCTGCCACCCTGCGAGCTTTCTCGGCTGGAGGACATTTCGGAGACGATACAGAGCTGTCTCTCCACCCCGCTGCGCAAGGAGAAGCTATCAATGGCCCTGGAGTCGGAGAGCTATATCAAGAAGCTGCTGAACTTGTTCCATGTGTGCGAGGACCTGGACAACACCGAGGGTCTGCACCACCTGTTCGAGATCTTCAAGAACATCTTTTTGCTAAATAAGAACGCGCTCTTCGAGATCATGTTTGCGGATGACACCATCTTTGACGTGGTCGGGTGCCTTGAGTACGATCCGAGTGTGGCTCAGCCGAAGAAGCATCGCCAGTATCTGAAGCAGTGGGCCAAGTTTCGCGAGGCGGTGCCGATTAAAAACCAGGACCTTCTAGCTAAGATCCATCAGACGTTCCGGGTGCAGTACATCCAGGACATTATCCTGCCCACACCGTCGGTCTTTGTCGAGGACAATATGCTGAACACTTTGTCCAGCTTTATCTTCTTTAACAAGGTGGAGATTGTTACAATGATCCAGGACGATGAGCGCTTCCTGCTCGATGTGTTTGCAGTGCTTACGGACCCCGCCACCATAGATTCGAAACGACGCGACACAGTACTCTTTCTCAAGGAGTTCTGCAACTTTGCCCAAAACCTGCAACCGCAGGGAAAGGACTCGTTCTACAAAACTCTCACCTGCCTGGGCATCCTGCAGGCGCTGGAACTCACTCTCGTGATGAACGACAAGAAGACCAAATCGGCCTCTATCGATATCCTCACGGCCATCGTCGAGTTCTCGCCGCTGGTGGTGCGCAACTACACGCTCAACCAGGCCAATAGGCCAGAGGGGGTAAGTTAATTAGGATACACCTGTTATCACTAATAAACCAACCATAAATCATCGTGCTCTAATACATGATTATTTTATTATGTGCACTCAGGAGCGTATGCTACTAAACATTGCCATCGAACAAATGCTGAACGACTCGGAGCCGGAGCTTGGTATTGCGGTGCAGCTGATGGGTATCGTTAAGATCCTTTTGGAACCGGAGAACATGCTTACAGAGAAGGGCGATTTTCTTAACTTCTTTTACAAATACAGTGTCCAGACACTAGTGGGTAAGTGCGACTCGCTTACAATCACACTTTCAGCGACTTAACGCTCGGTGCTTGCAGCTCCATTGATGCTAAACACCATGGGCGACCGTCCGCAGAACGAGGACTATCAGACGGCCCAGCTGCTGGGCATAGTCCTGGACATTCTGTCCTTCTGCGTGGAACACCACAGTTATCACATCAAAAACTTTTTGCTGCAAAAGGATCTCCTCAAGCGAATTCTGGTGCTGATGAAGAGCACACATACGTTCCTTGTCCTCGGCGCTTTGCGACTGCTGCGCAAGATAATTGCGCTAAAAGATGAGTTTTACAATAGGTAAGAGTCGCTTTTTTTTTGTAATTAAATATAATGTACTAATTGGTTAACCCTTGCCTACAGACACATTGTCAAGTGCAATCTGTTTGAGCCGGTGGTGGATGCTTTCATTCGCAACAACGGCCGCTACAATCTGCTGGAGTCAGCTATCCTGGAGCTGTTTGAGTTTATAAAACTCGAGGACATCCGTACTCTGTGCGTTTACTTCGTGGAGAACTTTAGCAAGATATTTGATTGCATCGAATATGTGCAGACATTCAAGTACTTGAAGAATCGCTACGATCAGTATCAGGATCGGCTCAAGGACCGCGACAAGATGGAGAACCGAACGGACGGGTAAGTCTTGATTAAGCGCCTTGTGCTCCAACACAATGTGAAAATATTTGGGTGTATTATCTTAAAGTGGCCTGCCCATCATCCGTAGCGGTGGCCGGTTTCGTCGAGATCAGCGCCAAATGGAGGAAGAGGAGGAGATGTGGTTCAATGAGGAGGACGATTTCACTGAGGAGATCGACACTTACAACAACGTCATGAAATGTAAGTATATCTTAAAGAATAGTTCAAAGATTAATGAAACATTCTGGTATGGGTTCATTAGGTTAACTCTTCCGCAAAAGTTATTGAAATGTATTTTCTGTTCTCGCCCTTTAGCCGTCAGCGAAAAGAATGGCCCGCAAACGCAAAACCAACAGAAATCATCTCCGCCGCACAGTACGTCGCCGCACAGTGGATTGCTAGGTAACCTGAGCTCCACCGCGTCATCCACTGCCACATCCGCCTCGTCGGGCGCTCCGGTGGCCAGTGGCAGCAGTAGCCCCGAGGCGATCTCAGCCGACGAGCAGACGCAGGCGGCAGTGCATTTAGCCGCCGCTGCCAACATTGCACTTCAGCACCATCAGCAACAACAGCAGCAGCAGAACCCATTCCAGCAACAGACACAGCCCGAAATTGCGGAGCTGCAACAGCAGCTGAGCAGCGTGGACGCACCACAAAGCCAGGAGCTGGAGCTGTCGCAATCGGCTGCAGCCAGCGCATCGCCCTCTTCGTCATCCTCGTCTTTGGAGGCATCCACGTCCTCTTCGTCGGCGTCATCGTCTTCATCTTCTTCGTCCTCGTCCTCGCCGCCCGGCTCATCAGCGGCCGCATCTCTTTGCGATTCGGCGACAGTGGCCGCCGTGGCAGCTTCTCAGTTTCTCTCAACGATCGCCACGGCCATGGCGGCGTCTGTGACGGCGGCGGCGGCCACAAGCATCTCGCCCAACCTGTCGCCAGCTCCGGCTGTCTCCAGTCCGGATATCGAGAGCGCCGACGCCCAGTTGCCGCCCAGCGATGACGCCAGCAGCCCGCTCAGTGGAGAGCAAGATGCGAACAGTACGGAAGCTGCCATCAGCGAGGCGGATAAGGCGACGGGCAAAAAGGTATGTTAATAAATCAATGCACATTAAAATCGCAGAACCAAGGATTATGAAATCGAGTAATCTATTTAAAAAGTAGATGTAAGTCTTAAAGTTTCATCTGAAAGTTTAAAGTCTTATAATGATCAAGTTTAAATTTGTAATTGACAACCCTTTATAGTACCTTGTGACGATTTACATATTTAGACCCATTATTTATTCGGTTTCCTTAACCATCCACAGGGTCTGGTGGACTACGAGAGTGATTCTGGAGAGGATGACTACGAGGAGGACGAGGACTCCGAGGGGCCACAAGCACAAAAGCGCGCGCGTCTGGCATAGTTGGCAGATGATGAATATAGCGGCATCAATTATAAATTAGTACACACATAACAGAACACAACAAACCACGGCATACAACAAACAACACACAGACCCCCAACACACACACCAACGAATGTTAGGATTGCATTGGCGGCAACGACAGGACAGCACAGCAGACAGCCGTACGATGTAAGATCGAACAAGAAAACATACAATTAAATTTTAGCATAAAATTTATTTTAAAGGAGAAAGCAAAAAACACCTAAAGTAAACGAGAAATTATAAATCTTACTTTACTAAATTAAATAACTACATATAAATATATATATTCAAATATATATGCATATGAAAACACAGATAACTATAAACTGATCAGCATCCACAAGCAGAGGTGCATTCAAGTGGGTGTTGTTCGAGACTTGGAAAAGCATTAACGAAACAAACCAAAATAAAATGTATCTAGTAGTTAAATCCCACACAAAAGAAACAGCAGTGGGGAGGTGCCGTCAGGTGGTGAAGGACATTTGTATACAGACAGCATCCATTCGCAATGTCCCTTGTATCACAGCAGTTAACAGATCTTGTGGAGTTGGCGCGGTGGCTTAAAATGTGGATGTAACACCACTTCCGTGTCGGTATTTGAACAACAATTGCAAAATGTGTCTTGTCTAGCTTAGTTCTAATGTTTAGAATTAATCAGTTCTACTATCTTTACCTATGAGAACGATTCCCTGCCAATTGCACTATCATACATAGCGCTGTTTTCAACTGACAATTTGAGTAAACACTTCTTATCGCAGAACCCTTTATAAAAGTTTCTATTGTAAACAGCGCTGTAAAATTGTTAACAACTTAAAAATATGGTGTTACTTTTAAATTTAAATTTTTTTTTACTACTCCCAAAGCAGTGAAATATGTATTTGATTAAGATTGAGTGTTTTTTTATTTGCTTTTTTTTTTTTTGAACTGTTTTCTAAATACCAACCAGATGCCAAGGCCGCCAACTTGACAAATTTTGTTAACCCCCTTGAGTTAGACGCAGATAACACTTGAACCCAATGAACCTTGTATATAATTTAGTCAGTCTCAATACGCGATTAGAGTTGATAACTGCCCTTGCACCACTGACGCTGACATTAAACCCAAACAATTGATCTTGGATATCAGAAAGCTTTGCACATTATCGAGCAGATTGAAATTCAAACACTTGTAGGTAAAACTTGAGAAGCGTTGTCTGACTGTGTAATTAAAAACAATTGTTGCGCTACCCTTGCATTATTGAAACACACTCACCACACACACATCAATAAATAAATAATTATAATGATAACAAATAGAACGTAAAGTTAAACTAAAGTGGGGTAAAAAACGATCATCAGCAAACAAATAACAATAAAGTAAAGTAAAATAGTCTTCTTGAGTTTTCGTGTAAGTTTTTTTTTCGTATTTAACGATAATATTAATTTGTATTAAACGAATGTAGTAGGCCTCACTTGGAACCACTCCACTCTCCACCCAACGCATACATACGCTCGCTTACACTTAAACCAATCGACATCCCACAACCACAATGACAAAGTAATAAAGTTATTTGTTAATAATCGTATTTGCCATGTGCGTTGCGTACTGTACTACATTTATTTATTTTAGTGTTTAAAAGAACTTGTCACTGCAAACGGTTTCCTTGAGCAACCGATCGTTCCCCCGCCCAGAAGTCCACGATCTATACCTATAAAATACACCCGTAATATAGCCGTGGAGAACGATTTATCCTTCCAAGTTGATGTTTTTGTTTGTCTGATTAATTGAGCAACCAACATTAACAAGACGCATTCGCAAAGTGCATAAACAAGAATGAAGATTAAGAGAAACCGAAACCGAAACGAACACAAAAGAAAATGATAATGAAAACTAAACGTAAACGTAAAGCGACAACACTATAGTTTATACATAGTATTTATATGAATCGTGTATTGTATATGATATGCTGTCTAATCCCTAATCCTAACACACATACCCATTACATATATAATTTGAATACTTTATTTAGTTGTTTAAACATCCGTGCGTAAAATGCGATATATATAACTCTATATTATTATTATGAGTAAATTAAATAATAGTTTTTAATAGTTTTTAAACAGAAACAAATGGCTAAGCTCTCAAAGTGTTCTTTTATTTACTATATATCAAACACCTGATTGTCAGGTGGTCGGGTGGTTTTTTCATTGTCATGGCAACTGATTCAAGGACCAAACAAATGTTTCCTGCAAATGTTGACTAATCTTTTCGGTGTAGTGTTTAGTCACTTCTTTCGATTGTTACCAAAATGTCCGTGGAAGACTCCTGGGTTTTTGATTCGCTGGTGTGCTTTCTGCACGGACCCATTTGGAATGCTCCGCTCCAGACTTTTATAGAGCAAAAGTCCTTAGGTGAGAATCCTTTCCGAATATGAAGCGTCAATAAGTCAAGGATTTGGTGCAGTCTTCGATCCCAACCTACCGATGGATGAGACCAATCCAGATATACTTCAGATCCACGAGGAATACAAGAATCTGGTGGATTACATGCTGGGCAGCTTCATGGAGGAGATGCAGATATCGCCGGAGCAGTTCGAAATGGCCTGTCTCGAGGGTCGTCAGCAGGGTCAGGGCGAAAATCCCTTCCAGTTTCATCAAGTGCTGTTTCAGCAGGTAAGTGCATTTGCCGATTTGCCAGAAGTAGTGTCCTCGAGATGACATCTTTCAGATCTGGGCCGCCAATGACCTTAAGATATTCATACGCATGATGACGCAACGTAACGTGGAGCTTCAGCTACAGGCCCTAGATCTCATCGAGAAAAATCAATTAGCCCAAAGTACTGCCGATGAGGGGGATGACCGCAGTGCGGACGCGTCCTCGGATCCAGGGTGGGTCATGGGTTGTAGTTCGTCGTAAATATACCCGTCTTATGCAATTGCAGAAAATTTTATTTCGTTTTCGCGTAATGCCAAATCGTTTTTGCCCATATTTATTTGACTCAATTTTTTATTTTCGTTCATATTTTCGTATATATTATATTATCGTTTTAATTATTCCTATATTTACTAATTTTCCAGTTTTGATTAGACTGAAATACTTTATTTTGAAGAATTTAAAAGTCGCAAGTTCAAACACTGACCGTTATTATGAGTATAATTTAACGTATTAAAATCATAAGTCTTGAAAATTATACGTTTAAAATATTTTTGTTAATTTATTATTGTCAAAAACTAACATGCATTACCTTTAACAGTGATACCGCCTCCGAGGTGGAACAAATGATAGCCAAGACAGTGGCAGACGAACTGGAGAGCCCGGAAGCGACTCTTACTCCAGAGCAGGAGTCCAATCTGGAACTGGTCAATGACAAGTTCCAGCGTTTGAATCTGTTCTTCGAGCAGGAGGATCATGTGGACCCCAGCGATGTGGTCTCGCGACAGGAGTACCTGCGCCAGCAACGCGACAAGATCGTGGAGATAAAGAAGCAGACGCGGGCCAAGCAGCTGCAAGAGACCATGTCGCGCGGTACTCCACATGCTCCGGAGGGAGGTCGTCCCAGCTCCGCATTGGTGGCCCAGCAGCTGCTGGAGAATGGCGGCCAAACCAAGGAGCTATCGATGCCAGCACCTCTGGAGGCCGAGGAGAACGCTGCCCTCCAACTCAGGCGCAATCTTGCCAAGCGCTTGCGTAGCGAAGTGGTGGAACAAAAGTGAAAGGCCGTAAACACTACTGTTCTCTACTATTCCCATTTATTTCAGATGCTCGGCTAGAATTAACAACGTGCAAAAGGTATTGCGACATGCAGACTAGTTCAGTAGGTGGATGCACATGGTGTGTGTCATTTGTTGTACTTGTCTCGTCTCCAATCGTCCATGTTCACACACAGCCAACCCAGATTCGAAAGGGGGATTGTGTGTGGGCATGGTCGAGGGGATCTAATAATTTCCATTAAGCTTTTCGTCAAAATAAACATATTGCTAGTGAAGTGTGTTGATTGCTCTTCTATGTTGGTATGCGATCCCGCAAGTATGACATGATGGCATCGGTGCCCTTCATCAGGATCTGATGGCGGGGCTGACGAAAAGGATTGCCCACCAATTCCAAGTGGCTGGAATTTAAAAGGCAATTTACGTTTGGGCATACGAATATTAATTTTCATTGAGAGATCCTTACGTTATATTGGTCAGATTCCCCAAGGTGGGCGGCACTGCATCGATATCATTATTGCGCAAGTCCAATGTACTCAGACGTGGCATGCTCTGCAGACCCGATACATTTAACATTTTTATGTGGTTCTCACTGGCAATGAGTATCTCCAGACCTTGCAACTCGTACACGCAGTTGGGGATGAAGGGAAAACTGAAAATTAAATAGAATGAAATTATATGGAACTCCATATCTTTATATGATCAAATTATACTCACCGATTGTTCGCAATGTTCAGTTCACGCAGAGTGTTCAAAACACCGAACTCCTTGGGCAGGTCATTCAACAGATTGTTGGACAAGTTCAGAAAAGAAATACGTGTAAACTGGGAGATGAACTGAGGCACATAGCCGATGAGATTGTTGGAAAGAACTAGCTCCGTGACCAGATCTTGCATGTGCTGCAGTCTGGAAATAATCGAATGTTACAGCAGTAATCTATGGGATGGGATCCATTTGGCCTACCCATTGGGCAAGGTGCTCAGCTGGTTGCGCGCAAAGTCCACCACATGCACTCCTTCATCTCTGGCTATCTGAAACACCTGATCGGGCACTTCAGTGAGCTCCTCCAGATTGACAGCTAATGTGCGTGTATGACGTAATTTGTATCTACAGGATAAAAGACAGATTGATGTAAGCATTACGGCTGCCAGAAACTATACGATGTAATTAATGGCATATGTGTAAGTCTTGGAACTCGGTGATACACTACACCCAACGTGGATGCACAGCCAAGCGAGAGGATTCATTCTGCCCATAGGAAAACTGCCGATGTTGCTGTTGCTGATACATAAAGCAATTTGCATGGGAATATTCTTGTCGCTGCTGCTGCTGCACAAAATGTGGACTCATGTGACCATTTTGGGGCTGCTGCTGCTGGTAGCTCTCAGGCTCATAAATGTGTCCCTGGCTCTGGCGATCATATTCCTGGCAATTCCTCAGCGGTTCGTAGACACAAAAGTGCTGCTGGCATGAATATGGACACTGATATTGGAACCCATGCTGTTGTTGTTGATTATAGCTACAGCGGCGGAGATCAATGTGGTGATTCTCTCTGAAAGAAAAGGTCTATATGCATACCTATCCGGAAAGTTTCCGGGTATTTCCCCAGAGTCCGATTGGCCACCTCGCAGACGGGTAACACTAATGCCCGCTGATGTGGAGGCCAAATCTGAGCCACCTCCCTCCTCCTTGGACTTGGCTAGGGCTCTCTCATGGAGCGTTTTTAATATCCGCGCCGTTCCACACTGCAGGATGTCTCGTCGGATCGTCTTAATGGGATTTCCCTCTACCTGCAGGCTTATCAAGTGGGCCAAGGAGGACAAAGTGGTTGGCAACACACTGATCGTATTATTGGACACATCCAGGCGGTTCAGATTGCGCAGTAGGCACAGCTCGTCGGGCAGCTCGGTGATCTTGTTGTCTCTCAGATCAAGTATCTTCAAGTGTGGCAAGTTGCTGCACATAGCTACTGGTATGATCTAATATGGTATATAAGTATTGTGCTTTAAGATTTTCTGGATATAATATTAAATTACCTTTATAAAATTATTGCTAGCATGGAGTTCGCTTAAGGTCTCATTTCCCTCGAACTCGGGCAGCTCCAAAATGTCGTTGTGCTGCAGATAAAGGCATTCCAGCTTCCTCAGTAGACCCATGTCCTCCGGCAAGCATGTCAGGTCGTTTTGCATCAGATCAATCTTTTGCAAGGCTATACATAAAATGTTGTACTTGGATGAGTAAATATTAAAGGACGGGCAGCACTTACAGCGCATGTTAACAAGATCGGGCGGCAGTTCCTTGATGTGATTATAGGGCAACAGGAGCGCAGTTAGACGCACCAGGAAACCAATGCCGCCGGGCAGGGATTGAATGTTGTTATGCCCGCCGTCCTTTCGTTACAATTGGGTTAGCAAGCAGTTGGTTAGGGGAGAATATATCATATGGTATTAGTCAGGTAGGACGCCACAACCAGATTTATGTAATTTAATTGTCTGTCTAAAATCGATGTATTGTTTTAAGAAATAAGATTAAAAACCTACAATTTGTTTTCACTTTAAAACTAAAAGCTTTCCTCAATTTTTATCAAGTTTATCATTTCTTTTAAATCAATATTTCCATAACCTGATTTAAATTATTAGAAGATTAAAATAAAATATTATAATAATTAGTTCATTAAAAATTTGATTATTCCTAGTCGATGCATACATATATATTTATTTTTTTCTGGAACTAGAAGTCCTCAGCTTAACTCACCAGAAACTCGAGCATGTGAAGGTCACTAATATCCGGATCGACTTCGTTGAATTCATTGTACGAGATGTTGAGATGTCGCAGCTCAGGTAAACTGTAGATCGAACGGGGCAGCTGGCTCAGCTTGTTGTGGCTCACATTGAGACGCATGAGCTTCTCCAGCTTCCCGATTTCCGATGGTAGCTCAACCAACGCATTATCGTGCAACTAAAAAAAATTATTATACGGTCAGAACTCCAATTAGGTTATAATTATAATTCCATACAGTGAGCACGGTCAGCGATTGCAGGTTCTCGATCTTGGGGGATATGTGCGTTAGGGTATTGGAGCTCAGGTCCAGGTTGTTCAATGGCACTTGGTTCCACCAGGCGTCCTCCTCCTTGATCGTCAGCTGTTCCAGATTCACGGCTTTGCTCTCCGTATCCGCCTCGTTGATGTCGTAGAGTCGTTCGGGCACTGAAATGATAAGATTTGAAGTCAATTAGAGAACGCTTATCCGGGAAAATCACTACACTACAGGGATCAGCGCGGGAAGGAGGGGCAGGATCGGGATCATCCAGTTCAAGCTCATCATCCGGATCCTCGCTCTCCAGCTCGTCCGCCGAAGAGGCCATCTGGAATTCGCGGATCTGGTAGTAGCGTCGCCTTCGCGGATAAGGACCGCACATACAGAACGAGGTGAGCTGTTTCCTGGAGGACGCAATCTTGAGAGATGGTTGGCTAGAGTCACACACAGCCGATGTCGTTCAGCTCTCTGGGCTGATTAAACCGAGCGATGACTGGTCGGTGGACGCACCCCTGAAGCACCTTTATGGCGATCGTCTCGGGTCGCGGATGCTGTCCAGTGAAGCGGCAAATATGTTCCATGCCTTTTTCGGCCGCCTCCAAGGTCAAGTTCGAGATCGCTATCGCTATTACCTCACATGAACTGGAACCACAAGGCGCTGCTGTCAACGAGGCCGGGGCTCCATTGATGATGACACCCCTCCTGAACAGTTCGGGGTCTGACATTGGACTTCCAGCGACGCAGTTGCTCCTGGGTCACCACTGCTTACAAGCCCCTCAATGTAAGTATGTAGCTACATACTTTTAAGTGAATAAATATAGTCGAAACTATATGACTCGAATCATTTAAAAGGAACTACGGAATTAAGGATTTCTCATACTCATTATACTTTTTCAAAAACTTTTAAATTAATAAGCTTTGAAGTTTTGTAAAAAAAAGGTAAATCAAGATATACAAGATTTTTACCTTGGCAGTATTTAATTTATTTTTAGAACTTGAACAAAAAAGTATTTAATAAATATTTAGCCATTAAACTTCCTAAAACCTAGGTTAATACAATTGTATAAAAACAAAAGCATGTCGAGGAAAATGGAATTTAAGTTATAAGTAAATATAATTATAACAATATTTACTTTACAGATAATAAATTGTTTATTAAATATTTTGATATAAATAAAAATGTTATATTAAATCTTTCCGTTAAAAACGGTTTCTAAAAAAATATTTGAATAACTAATTTAACGGATTTTCAAAGTTCGAGTTACAGAGGTTCGACCACAGCAATAAATCCTCCCTGGAACTCACCTCTGGCCAATGCCTTGTTGGAGAGATTCAGGGTGCCCGACTTGCGGGCCAGCTTCCACAATTGCTGGGTGAGCACCTGGTCGTCCTCGTGGTTGCTCCTCTCGTGAAAGATCGGGCGAAAGGAGTAGTTTGGCCTGGGCGAGTGCGCCACTGGGGGCGTTTGGCGAGGACTCGGGGCGCATCGGGGAATCCTGCTGGCGGAGGCTGTGATCCTGGCGGACGGGTGACCCCGTCCACGGGGTCCGATTCCGTTGCTCATGTCGCTGGGGCAGCCGTAGTGGGTGAAGCAGGAGTGGCTAAAATCAAAGTCGCCGCCGAATGCGGATGCCTGATCACATTCCTGGGCTCCGAGGAACGAGCTGAACTCCGCGTCCTCCTGTGGGCTGAAGCTGGCGGGGATCACGGGTTAAATAGGGTCAGTAGGACGCTAAATAGCCACCGAATCACAGGTGAATTCGGTTTTGTCCAGTTTTTTGCGTCGTTCTATTTTGGTTCACTGTCAGCCGTCAGCTGTTCGCTATGCGTTTTCCAACACTTTAAAGTTGTGTTCTCAACGGTAATTATTTTTAAATAACAAACGACCGTTACTTTTATAATAAACTTAAATTCTTTCGGTTTCAATAACCATTTGTGGTTTAAATTAATCATCATAAATCATCATAAAATAAAAAAAAATGTTTCTTAATTCTATAAAGTAAAATTTCGTAAGAAATAAACATATATAAAATAATTCATAATTTGTAAGAAATTAATTATTGTTCATTCCATATTCTAAAATTTCTTAACAATGCAACACTATTATATTTATTTTAAAATGTAGATCTCATAATACACCTTTTAAAAAATTATGAATACCAAATTAAATTAAAAATTTAACTTTGGGAGGTGTACATTTAAAATTTTAATGGTATATTTTCTTTAATAAGTAAATATTTATGTACTCGACTTACAATAAATTACAATTTAATAAAAACTTCAATTTAATTTCTAACTATAGCTGCATGAGATTCAAAATTAAAATCAATTTATTACCTCAAGAAGCGGCAACGTTTGAGAATAGTGCACCTGGTCAGCCTTATACAATATTTATTATGCATTGGAATAAATGGAAATATACCTACTCGTCCCCCAGAACCGTAATTGATTTGATCGTGAACTTAGGTCTGTGCTTGGTGTGTGCAATCCGCAGTTCACAAGCTGATTAAGGGCTTAGGTTAAGTCGGTACTTACTTCATCATCTTGTTGGTGATCCGTTTTCCCTATCTGTTTGGCTTCTGCTTCTGCGGGAGATACAAGATACCCAGTTACTTTGGAGCAAGGTCAGTCGCTAAGTCAGTCAGTGGGGTGTATTAGATTTCCTTGTTCGACGTGGGTGCCCACTAGTCCACCACAAAATGTTGCTTAGCTCTACATATATATTACACCCTGTAGAACACACTCAAACCCTCCGCTCCCCTGAAAATATGGTGGTTTACCGAAGCGGCAAAAATGCTGAGCCACTTGTCTTTGCGCCTATTGCCCATTGCAATGGGTCTCGGTCTGTCGTCAATGGACATATTCCAACGGCATGGCCACGTCGACTGTCAATCAAAATTATGAATAATGCTGGGTCGGTTGCCTCCAATTGGCCGCCTTCGCCATCCACATGGCCCATCCACATCCAGCCCCAAACCAAAGTGACGAGGTGCCAGGCCCGTGGAGCACTTGCCAGTTGTCATTCGGTTCTCATTGCAAGCGGACCGGCCACGTGAACTCGGTTTCGGTTTTGGTTTTGGACTTGGACTACTACTATTGCATCATTTACAGCTTGGATTACCCTCGGAGATCCCCGACTCACACTTGGAATACCCGAAAGCAATGGCAGCCGGCGTTTTCAAGAGCTTTATGCGCGACTTTTTTGCGGTCGGTTGATGGACAAATCAAGTGGGAATTCAATTCAAAACTAAAGGAATTTTTCAAAATTTTACCAATGCTTCCAAAAATTACCCAAAGCTTGCTGACAGAATTTCAAATGAATCCTAGGGGCTATTATGCGGACAAAGAAGTGATTTTTCAATACCTAAAAAGCCAAGGACTTTGAACATTGGCGATTCAAATTTCGAATTTTATTGGGACTCCTCAAAATATATCAACTTTTTTTCTAACCATTTTTAATTAGAGTATATCACTTATTTAAATAAGATACCTTTAGAAGTATTTTGTCCTATTCCAAATCTATTCATGCAATTTTAAAGTAGAGCAAAAGAAATATAAATTAAAAAGGCTCTACTTGTGAGTACCTTTTACTCGGTAAATACTGTAGTCGAGACCCCATCGGGGTCCTTGAGAACGGTTCCAGCTGATGAAATGTTTGGAATGTGGAAAATCGAGCCCCCAGCCGACTGGATAATCCCTGCTAATCCACGGCAAAAGTGCAGCTGGCTTTAATCAAGGCGGCTAAAAGCGTTAAGACCAACCAACCCGCCACCTTTTTTTGCAGGTGAAATACGATGACCAGCAGAATGATCCCCAATCGGAGCGACTGGATGGCAATGGACGCCACTATCCCAACTGCTCCTCGGATGTGTGGTTGAGATCCTGCGAGCGGGAGATAGTGGATCCCATCGAGGGTCATCACAGTGGACACATCCCGCGTTGGATTAGCGGCAGTCTGCTGCGCAATGGACCAGGCAGTTGGAAGGTGGGCGACATGACCTTTGGCCATCTTTTCGACTGCTCGGCTCTGCTGCATCGATTTGCCATTAAGAACGGACGTGTCACCTACCAGAATCGATTCGTGGACACGGAAACGCTGCGAAAGAATCGTTCTGCCCAGCGGATTGTGGTGACCGAGTTTGGAACGGCAGCTGTCCCGGATCCTTGTCACTCAATCTTCGACAGGTTCGCAGCCATTTTTCGACCGGACAGTGGAACGGACAACTCGATGATATCCATCTACCCCTTTGGAGACCAGTATTACACTTTCACCGAGACTCCCTTTATGCATCGGTAAGTTCTTTGTATTCTAATTGAATTAGAAAAGGAAAAATAAGTGTTAAAAAAAGATGGGGCAAAACCGACCTCTGGACTAAAAAATAAATTGTTATAATCTTTTCATTAATTGGTATTTACGATTTTTGTTTTTTCCAATATTAGAAACAGTTACGATATCATTAATTTACAAAATGGTGTTGTGTTATTATAAAAAATAAAAGAAAGGCGGGGTAAAACCGACCGTTGGGGCACAACCGACATCTCCTTTTGAATTTCAAATTATTCTCATACTAAAATTATTTTTCAATTGTAATATTTCAGAATAAATCCCTGTACACTGGCCACCGAGGCGCGAATCTGCACTACGGACTTTGTGGGCGTGGTGAACCACACCTCGCATCCGCACATCATGCCCAGCGGCACCGTCTACAACCTGGGCACCACAATGACCCGATCTGGGCCAGCCTACACCATCCTCTGTTTTCCGCACGGCCAACAGATGTTCGAGGATGCTCATGTGGTGGCCACTCTGCCCTGTCGATGGAAGCTCCATCCCGGTTACATGCACACCTTCGGCCTGACGGATCACTACTTTGTGATTGTGGAACAGCCTCTGTCCGTCTCTCTGCCGGAGTACATAAAAGCCCAGCTAAACGGGCAGAATCTGTCGGCATGCCTCAAGTGGTTTGAGGATCGGCCGACGCTCTTTCACCTCATCGACAGGGTTTCCGGGAAGTTGGTGCAGACCTACGAATCGGAGGCCTTCTTCTACCTGCACGTCATCAACTGCTTCGAACAAGATGGCCACGTGGTCGTGGACATTTGCAGCTACAGGAATCCGGAGATGATCAACTGCATGTACCTGGAGGCCATTGCGAATATGCAAACGAATCCCAATTATGCCACCCTCTTCCGTGGACGTCCCTTGAGGTTTGTCCTGCCTTTGGGCACGATTCCCCAGCCTCAGGGTTCCTCAGCGAAACGGGGACTGGTCAAGTCGTTCTCCCTGGCAGGCCTGAGTTCTCCTCCGGCTAACCGAACCATGAAACACTCGGTTTCGCAGTATGCGGACATTACCTACATGCCCACAAATGGCAAGCAGGATAATGCCAGTGAGGAAAGTCCCAGGAGAGATGCCAAACGGGGTCGCTATGACGAGGAGAATCTGATTAATCTGGTGACCTTGGAGGGCAGCCAGGCGGAGGCCTTTCAGGCTACTGGCGTAATACGCCTGCGTCCCGAAATGCTCTGCGATTGGGGCTGCGAGACGCCCAGGATCTATTACGAACGGTATATGGGCAAGAAGTATCGATACTTTTACGCCATCAGCTCCGATGTGGATGCAGAGAACCCAGGAACCGTAAGTACTTGTTGGAAATTCCCAACTATTATACATTCATGTCATTTTACAGCTCATCAAAGTGGATGTGTGGAACAAGACCTGCCTGACCTGGTGCGAGGAGAATGTGTATCCCAGTGAGCCCATCTTCGTGCCCTCACCAGATCCCCAATCCGAGGACGATGGTGTCATTTTGGCCTCTATGGTGATTGGCGGTGGTCTCAACGATCGCTATGTGGGCCTGATTGTGCTGTGTGCCAAAACCATGACCGAACTGGGTCGTTGTGATTTCCATACCAACGGACCCGTGCCCAAGTGCCTCCATGGATGGTTTGCCCCTAATGCCATTTAGATTCCTAGATTACTGTTGTTTTTGTGGGTAGATCCCCTGCCAGTATTACATGTAGAACTAGACCAGTTACTTTTGTATTAGCTCAAAACTTCGGATTCAATACATTCGCAATAAACTCCTGCCACTTGCGCTGAAACACCCGATTAATCTTGCGCCGTTCATCCGAGGTGAGCACTGCGTACTTGATGGAATTCAGGGCCAGCTGCTTGAGGAATCGCAGATCCGCTTCCGCCGGAGCCAAGGCCATGAAGGCGTAGTAAAAGTCGTAGCTAAGACCCTTGGCACCCCACACACCCGGATCATCGGAGGATATGACGATGGGAAAGTTCTCCGCTATCAGGAAGCTGGCCGGATGATTGCGTAGATCCCAAACGAAGCCCAGAACTTGGTTGGAAATGGGATTAACCTCGATGGCAATGTTTCGCTTCTTTACGGTGGACCACAATTGTGGATGTTTCGGCAGGGCGAAGGCGTGTCCGATGCGCTTTGTGTTCAGCAGAATGGCGTCCATCATGTTCCAGTCCGTCCGCCCATTCCAATCTGGGGGTTACGTTAAGCTATATTAACTAAGGTCAAGCAATATGAATAATATAAATTACTTACTTGTCTCGCCGGCGTGGAAAAAGTAGTTGGCTGTGCTGGGAAGATCGGACAGTTGGTTCATATATTTGTTCAACGGATCTCCCGTGTCCTCCTGTCCAATCAGATCGAATCCTATCACAAAGTTTGGCTTAGCGTGACTGCAGATAAATAATGTAATGTTCTCAATAAAGTTTTAAATTTTACGGTGTTAATCAGTTTTTCAAATTCGAAGGTATGGTTATACATAACAAAGGGTGGTTAATAAATACTAAACTATAAATGTGTCATAAAAAGCCCATAGATTTGTTCTTCATTTTGTTATAATATTACGAAATATGACGTTAAAAATGAATGTCTTAAAAATACAATTTGTTTAATGCTAAATAATTATTTTCTTGTCTTGTGTAAACTCACTGTAGTTGCTTGAAAGTGGTAATGCGCCTCAACATCTCATCCTCGGTGGCCCGATTTCGCTTGGCATATATCACTTTGACGCCCACAAAATCGTGGTGCTTGGCCTTGAACTCCTCCACAATCCGTTCGAGTTCGTTGGCCACCTCCAAAGTGCTCAGAGTGCGATTGTTGTCGTCGTAGAGCTGAATGAAGATTAAACCCAAGTTAATGTCAGGATTAGATGTTATTTGAGACGGTTTAAAGAATTATTACTCACAGGCGATAGGGAGGCTCTGATCTCAGCATAGATAATATTATCCTCGCATAGTTCTTCCAAAAGGCGTTTGTGATAGGCGCAATAGGTAGGTCGGTATTTGTAGAGTCGATCCACGGTAGTGAATATATTCTCAAATCGTTCCCAGATCTTTTTTCGGTTCGGCAAGAGGGCTGGGTATCAGAAATTTGCAGTTAAAGTTAGAATAGGTGAGATAACAGATAGTATCTCTACCTTCCGGCCTGGGACCGTGCATATTGATGTGCTTCTCCAGCTGCCGCTCGTACTTGCCCCGATCCTCGGCATTAATCCGCTCGGTGCACACATTCTGGACCTCGCTGTGGCATCCAGACTGATCGTAGGTGAACACTAGGAGCCCATCCACGTTGCGGCAAGTGTACAGGTTATTGGTGGTGGTCAGGTTCTGGATGATCCATCGAGAGGTCACCATTCCCGTGTTATGTCCGTGTAGGAAGGCGCCCTTCGGCATCTTTTGGATCATCCGAAAGACCTCGCTCTGGCGGACGTATTGCCTGCCCTGGAAGAAGTGCATCGCCGGGGCGTACTTCTCTGGGGTCTTGAGGCCCTCGGCGATCTCCGCACGCTTGGCGTTCATCAAGATGCTGTTGGCCTTCTCCTCGTCGGATGACAACCATATATTTCCTCCCAGTGAGGCCACACGCTCCGCTTCCATAATCTGCTCCCGTAATGTTTCATAGGCTGTCGGATGTAAAAAAGGCCCTTCGTTCAAAGTGTATTTTATAAATTTAGTGTGGTTTCCTCTACTGAAAATTAATCCTTACTAATTAAATTTCTTTTTAATGTTAATAATAAAACTTAGCGATGAGACCCGCTTTTTTCTGCCTTGTACATAAATGTAACGATTAAAATAATAATGTTGAGTATAGGAAGTATAATTTTTTTATTTCTTTCTGAAGATTTATCTACAAGTAAAATAAAAACCTTTTAAATGTATAATGTTGGTTTCTGATAAGAATGAAAAAATAAAAACAGAAATATATATACCTTTACAAATATGTTCAGAAATACTTTTCTAAAAAGCTTGCATGTGTTAATTCTTATAAAATAAGTGCATCAAAGCTTAAGTTTGCAATTAGTTGAATTCAATTTTAATTTTATTTATGGTCGCACAGCTTTTAAGACTTGTTATCAACTAGCTTAGGATAGTATTTTAAAAGGTTGAACATTATAGATATTTTTCAATTGCACAATAACACATAAACACATTATTTCAAATTCTCTGCAAGTCCTTCGTTGAAAATTAGAAACTGAAGAGTGGGTAATCCTCCTGGACTTACGTAGATCTGCTGCGTTCAGCCCGCCTAGTAAATGCACTACAAATGCGACCAAAACTACCAGCAGCATCATTGCCTTCCAGTAATCTCAGTTCCGTTTTCAGAATATACGCCGCACTTTTTCGATCCACGTCTCTTGGCGATCGTAAACCAACTGATAGTGCCTCCCGTTGAAAAATCTGACCCGTATACGGATTGTGCAATTTCCACTCTGATCATGATCTTGGTCGCCGAGGGAGCAGCGGCATCTCATCTGGTGCAGTAGTTCAATGACGGAGATTAGTCCGCTCTGGAATGGGGCGCGAAATGTTTGAATGCCCCGGGTTGGCACTTTCGTTGACACTGGCCCCTCGGCCAATTTGCAAATAAATTTCGTGACGTAGCATGGTCAGTGCCAAAACACCCTACTCAAAAGTGATCCTATATATAAGTAAGTCTACATGACAAATATAATGTTTGTTTTCCAGAAATACATAATAATCTTTAAAATATATAGCGCATCACTAGGAACGCTAAGGCCGGACATTTATGCTGCTATCAGCTATATTTGTATACATATAATGTAAATACATTGGGTTCGGTGGGTATATTTTTGCATATTGTTGACTAACCCAATTTGCTCTGTTTACCCGCCGAAATTATACTTGACATTGAACGTGAAATGGGGGCATCAGGCCATCGATCATAAAAAAATCTCCTGGAAATATAATATCATTCGTGAGATTTTTTTTTAAAACTTTAATATTTACATATAAATATGTGTAAATATATGTATAAGGTGTGCCTGTATATTTCCTTAATGCTTACTAAGAGATTTTATAATTTAAAAGTGGGTCATCAGCCCATCGATCATAAAAATTAATTTTATATTACTCAAAAAAAGGTAATCCGAATATGACAAATTCAAGAACTTATTCAGCACTTCTTATTTTGTACATGTTTATTTCCTTATCAAAATATTTTTATAATTATAACATATTTTTTTTACTTGGCAAACAAACAAAGTGAGCTTCATGACAATACTTTTTTTCCAAAACTACCATCTACAATTTAGTACTAAACAAATCAGTGAGAAAAAATAAACATTACATTACAAGGGCTTGTCAACAAACTTTTTGGTATGTAAGCTGGGATAATTGACACATCGGTAATTACCGTAATTGTCATAAGCATCCCGACCACTTTATAGGGTCGGGGGACTCGAGGAACTTGTAATTCCATAGTCGTGTGCTGTTAGAAACCAACAACCGCGTCCGCCAACGTCAGTGAAAATTTGCCAAAATAGAAAAGATTCAAATAGTTAAAAATCAGCGAGCACCCGGAGCGCGCGCCTTCGTCATTTTAAATCACTTAATATGCGCGGCAGGCATTCAATCAGACAGATATATAAAAAAGATACCCAAACAATCCAGCTACTAGAATGAAATTGTTTCGGCAGTTCCCCGAGTTCGGGAGCGTTGTCAACCGTTAAGAGTCGCGGAGGGTGGTGGCCCCGGGCTCCACCTCTGGTCTAATCTTTTAATGAGCAGGCTTCGCGGAATGATTTTGTCAAAATTATAGTTTGTTTTTGCTTTTCTTGGTTCGCACAGCCATAGTTTGAACACCCGCTTTCGACGATGGTATCCACAGTTCTAATCGGACACTTCTGGCGAGCGGTCGCAAAAAGAGAAAATAATTCCCCACCCGAATTCCCGAGTCAATAATAAATAATAATAGGTCAAACTGCCGGAGTCGAGTTAATATTTGGATAGCAAACTCATTACCAGCTGTGCAGGACTAACAAATAAATCGGAGAAGTAGTGAAAGAACTTCAACATGATGAGGCGACTTCTGGTTTTGCTAGTGCTCCTGATTTCCGAACATCTTACCCAGGCACAAACCGCTCTAAGATATGATATATCCAATTTTTTATTCGTTTTGGAATCTTTGAATTTTTTTAATGGTTCCAAATAAATAATCGACCTATTGCGCTTAGATACTACAAATGTCTCGACCCGCCAAGTAAAATTGTTTCATGCTTATTCCATTTAACTTATTTGCTTAAATGTCAGATTTCTGATTTAAAATCAATTATATCATATCCTTAGGTTATGAGCAAGCGCGTCAGGCTGTTCTCACGGCGGAGGAGGAGCTCATGACTGGTGGTCACACATATCTGAACACCCAAGAGGCCAAGGTGGACGACATATTCATGGAGTATAAGCTCGGGGAGTTGGCCCAAGGATTCCGAAATGCGGAGCAGAATGCAGCAGCTTTGCATTTCTTCAAGGCCAAGCCGCTGATCGATCGGAGTGCTATCTTTCGGTTTCTTCAGAAGATGCCCAAGGGATCGGTGCTCCATCTGCACAACACCGCCTCCGTGAGTTCCAAGTGGGTGGTGGACGATTTGTCGTACATGCCCGGTTTGCTGCGTTGCACCACAGCCACGGGACGGAGCGTCCTTACATTTCGGAGGACACCCAAGGAGCACAAGTGCCAGTCGCAGTACGTCCGGGTTGCCGATGAGCGGCGGAACTCCTTGGATCGCCTGGTCTACGATCAGAATTTCGAACGTCTGATCAACTTGTACACCCCAGTTCCTGAGCGTAAGTCGTGGATATCCTTATGCTACTATATAATATTTTATTTTATTATCTTACAGTGGAGTACCCTACCATTACCCAGGTTTGGGATCGGTTCCAGGACATGTTTGACGTTCTCGGCGATGCCTTAACTTATTTGCCAGCGTTTCGATCTTATCACTGGCAGATGCTCGAGGAGCTATACAACGATAATGTGATGTACGCGGAGATTCGCACTAGTTGCAAAACGGTAAGTAAATGTTTATTTATATTCATATTTGCATATGGCTATGAGTGGAAATAAAATACAATGATTTACCGAGAAATTTTCTACACAGCCTTATTAGAAAGGTCGGTCCATATTTCCAAATATTTTTTTATAGCCGCAATTTAAATTATTTTCCTATTTCCTGGTAATTTTTTATGGAATGGTAATTTCCCATAACAGAAATATGGAAATTTGCCATTAAAGAAAGATATGCCGTAACAGAAAATAACAAGAAAATATTTTTTATTCAGAATATTTTGTAGAATTTATTTATTACCTTGCTCCTATTAGCTTTACGACGCCAGTGGACGTACTTTTCCCCGAGAGCGTACTATTCGCGAGTTGTACAATATAAATGAGAAGTTCGTGAAGCTGCATCCCGACTTTCTGGGCTTCAAAGTCATAATGGCTGTCTATCGTGGTTATGAAATGGATCAGCTTAAGGAAACCGTCGAGGAATTTAGGCAGTTGCAGTGAGTAAGGATATATATAAAAAGAAAGTTTAAATTTCACAGACCGATTTCAGCCAAGCTTTGCCCCACTTCTTGGTTGGATTTGATTTGGTGGGTCAGGAGGACAAGGGAAAACCACTTTATAGTCTACTGCCTGCCCTGAGGGACTTGCCGCCAACATCCCGCCTTTTCCTGCATGGCGGAGAGACCAGTAAGTGGTAGCTCTATTACAGCTTCCTTATAACTTAATGCCATATTCCTTTCAGATTGGTTTGGAGCCTCCACCGACATCAATCTGCTGGATGCCCTGCTGCTCAATACCACTCGCATTGGCCATGGTTATGCTCTGGCCAAGCATCCGATCCTCCTGAACGCCGTCAAGACGCGCCAAATCGCCGTGGAAGTTAGCCCTATTTCGAATCAGGTGCTGCATTTGGTCTGGGATCTGCGTAATCATCCGGCTGCTCAATATCTGGCCCTCGATGTTCCCATTGTGATATGTAATGATGATCCCGGGTTCTGGAATGCCAAGGGCCTGAGCTACGACTTCTACTACGCCATTATGAGTCTGGCCCCAAACAACGCGGGGCTAAGGATTCTAAAGACTCTGGTGTGGAACTCGGTGAAGTACTCCACGCTGACGGAGGAGGAACAGACCCGGGCCTTCAAAATCTTGGAGCTCAGTTGGTCGCGATTCATTGATAAGGTTCTGCAGGGTAGCGTATTCTAACATAACTTTGTATTAAAAATAAACAAAAAAAGTTAAGTTATTTTTAAAAGTGTAAAATGAATTAATTTTCTAAAACTTGGGCTGGAAAATTAAATGATTTACAAAAATAATTTTTTTTGCTAGCCATTTAGTTTATAAAAGTATTTTAAATTAGTTTACGGAGTATTTGTTGAAACTGATGTTCCATCTGATACCACAAATTCCACAAAACGCTCGCAGCTTTCCGAAATTTGCAGATATGCGGTATTAAAACCTCCCATTCCTTGGCTCTGTGAAGGCAAAGACAGTTTTAGTTATGTACTACATAATCAAGGTCATTGAAATTACAAAATATGGATCCTGGATGATCTCATCCTCCTTGCGTCCAATATAGCTACCCAGCAGTTCTATCTTGCAATTTGGACTGGGAGTAAGTCTAGCTGCCATTTGCTGAAGCTCCATCATGTTGCTGTTGTCCATGGCGAATACGTAATCAAAGTCGTAAAAGTCTTGGGCAGTTATCTGAATGAAATAAGTAAAATATTACAATTATATGGAGTTTTAAAGTTAAATTTATTACCATTCGACCCAAATGACTCGTTTTAAGGCCATGTTGTTTTAGCAATTGTTGTCCACGGGCCTGGGGCTCCACGCCCACATTCCAGTCCCGCAGGCCAGCGCTGTCCACATACCAATCCTCCAGATTCCGTTTCAAAACTAAATGCTTCAGTACGGCCTCGGCCATTGGAGAGCGACAGGTGTTGCCTTTATAAAAAGTAAATATTTAATTAGTATTTGTACATTTTAATTGTGGACACTTACCAATGCACACAAACAGAACCTTCATGCTTACGGAAATGATGGGAACTGCAAGTTCCGATGACTAATGCAGCTGATTCATTTAATAATATATAAACCGGTTCACGTTTCGTATCAGCATTTATTGGTTAATCTATATCACAACATTTTTACAAATCATTTACTTCTGCAGGCGCTCTTTCATGAAGGCGGCACAAGCCACAACACACTGCTGATAGGCGGTCTCAAAACCCTCTGCTCCACGTTCCTGAAATACAAAATTAGGGTCATATTTAGTTAATCCGTGATAATGTTCTTATTTATAAAGACTTTTTTAAAAAAGATAAACATACTAGTTGATGTATTAATTAACCACCTATTTGTAAAGACTTGATTACTTATATATTTTCAAAATGTTCTTAAATTTATTATGGGTTGACAAATTTTAGCATCGTCTATCACCTTTTTATTTTTTAAATATTTTGTAATACTATCATCTAAAGTTATTTACTATAAATATAAAATCTACTTGTCGGTAATAAATCTCTCTATCTCTACTAATATCTTTATCTATTGTATGTATCTCTCCTCCTTCCCAATATTTTTTTCGAAGTCCCTGCTAAGACCTGCGTAATCTTTACAGTCTGATCCTTATGACAAATATGATTCCACCATTATAATAGTTTTGATATTATCACAGCCTTGAAGAACATCATGAATATTAGAGATACAACAATACGGAAACTGCCTGGTGAAGGATGTTATCCGATTCCCTGCAAATGTCTTACATAGTACGGATCCTCGATGATGCGGTTCTTCTTGTCCAGCCCAAAATCGCCGAGCATCAGGAGCTCGGCCTTGGAGTCCTTGGGCGCCAGGCGCTTCAGCTCGCTCATGTTGTCCTCGTCCATGCCAAAGATGTAGTCGAATTCCGAGAAGTCCTGCTTTCGGATCTGGCGGACGATGTGGGTGCACTTGAGACCGTGCTTTTGCAGGGTGCTGATGGCCCTTGGATCGGCCCGGTTGCCCACGTGCCAGCCTCCAATGGCCGCACTATCCACCTCCACGTCCTTGACCTTGGCCTTTTCCAGAGTGTCCACCATCACGACCTCTGCTATGGGAGATCGGCAGATGTTGCCTAAAAGGTCAAAGGTTTAACTCCATATGTTTTTTTACCATTTCAATGATGTTTCCTTTATTACCCAAACAAATCATTAGCACTTTCTTCACCATCTTTAAAACAATTTACACGAGTTTTACAAACAATTTTGTGTGTTGATTATTCCGGCTGGCGAGTTCCAATTTTTATTTCGGTTCCGAATTTTACAGCCCAGCCCTGAGAATTTCCAGTTGGCAACGCGGGCAATCAGCTGTTGCATGGCCGGGTGGCTTAACCCTCAGGCGGTCTCTGGGGGCTGATTTAAATAATCTGCTTTAGACGAGCTTGCTTCAGGAAATTCTGGCACGCAATTTTGCATTGCTGGTAAATTTTCTCGAACGGTGATTCGCCAATATTCTGACATAGAAAGATATTATTATTGTAAATGTTTATAAGCTTTAGAAAGTATATTTAAAAAATGCTCTTGTGAGCTAATTTTAAAAACATTTTTCTTGGCAGCTTACATTTCTAGAAGAATATTCCCAAAATTAAGAACTATGTTGCAATTTAGTATAAAAACAAATGTTCATTCAGATTTGCGCACTGAATTGTTCTTTTCAGCTTAAAATTCTATAAAGTTGCATGTTCTTTATATTAAATATATTTTATAATATTTTATAATACCAATTAAATACGTATAATTAAACTTAAGCCCATATCATGGAAATTTCATATGAAATACCTATGTAAGCCTTACATAATAGGGATCTTCAATGATGCGATCATCTGGCTTTAGTCCAAAGTCCCCCAAAAGTAGCACCTTTGCTTTGGCATAATCCGGAGCCATTCGCTTGAGGGCGGCCAAATTGCTGCGGTCCATACCGAAGATATAGTCAAACTTGAGGAAATCCTCGGGAGTCAGAACTCTCGCCATGCTATAATACTCGATGTTGTGTCTGGCCAGGATATTCAGGGCCCGCTCATCCGGTCTGCAGCCGCAGTGCCATCCCTCGATCCCGGCGCTCTCCACGTGCCACTCCCCCTGCAGTCCCGCCCCCTCGACTACGTCACGCATCACAGCCTCGGCAATTGGGGAGCGGCAATGGTTGCCTGCGTGTGCAGTCCATTTGCATATTAATTAACGAAAAATCCAAGGATTAATATAAAATACGGGCGTTACGCACCCACGCAGACCATCAGCACGCTGCTCCTCTGCGATCTCTTTCCCATCGCACACAGTTGGATATTTTGGGATTGGCCCTTTGACTCACGACCTCAATTCACTCAGAAATTTGAGAGGACTTGGTATCTCAAAAGTAAATATGTAGGTGCGGCTTAGTACAAAAGTGTTCAAAAAACGTGTAATCGAAAAGTGATTACTTATATATCTAAACTAAGTTGACATGAGAAACAATAAGCAAAGTGTATATGATTCCTTTTCAATTTTTAAAATGTGTAGTCATAAATATTTATCTTTTGTTTATAAATTTTTTTTTACCCTTCCTTAAAATAATAATAGTTACGATTTCATGATCAGTTTGTTTTTTAGTTATTTTTAAAAACTAGTTTAAACATTTTCCAAAGAGATATAAAGTTCTAATGACTGTGTGTGAGAGATAAGAACCATTACCGGAATCCAGTAAACACCTCTGAGATATAAACAACCTCGGGATTAGCCTGCACTACCTAGTCAGAATTTGGTTTAGGAACAGAGTTTGGCCGTTACATTTTGTCAAGTGGTGCCTGGCTGGAGATCACACCTCTGGCACTTCCGGCTTCCTGGTCCTGGTACTGCGCCACATCCTGTTTACCCACCGTGTGTATTTACTCCGTAACTCTGACTAAAAACTGCGCTCATAGCAACTTTAACTATTAGCATTTAATTAAAGTTCATTTGCCGGGCGACAGACGAGGTCACTACATCCACCCACTTTGTCGGGAGGCAACAACTTTTTCCCAGCGGAATGAAGAGGTGATGAGCTCTGGCCTTCCTCTTCTCCTAGGATCTAGTTTGGTTTGGGTTGAACCATGAATATGCAAGCTGCACCTGCACCTGCTCAAAGGACAGGCTGGTCCTAAAATGTGTAATGACTGTCAAGGAGATGAGTTCTTGGGTTCTCGGGTGTGAACTTAAAGCGGATGACCAGGTCTCTTCAGGCAGAGAAATAAACTTGGTTTTTAAATGAATTCGTTTAGATTTTTATGCAAATTGTAAACACACACACACAACCATCAGGGGCAAACAAAAGCCAGACGAAATGGATGTGCACAAACTTTGCCCAGTTGCTGGTAGTTGTTGTTGTTGATGTTGCTTTTCCTGGTAGTCGGGGGCGGCTTTGATGGCATCAAAGTGAGCTTGTCGTTGTGCAGACAAATGTTACGTACTCTCGTCACACTCTTACATATGCAAATGTCCCTTTGCCCGGCGCATTGCTGCAGTGCGTCCTCCGCAATTGACAATTGTTGAAAATGCAAATGGAAATGGAAATGCCAAGACATGTGCCCAACAGCCACACCAGCAATTCATACATATGCCATGGATAATGGAGGTATCCCGGGGGCGGAGGAGGTGGTGGAGGTATAGGAGGAGGTCTAGGAGGCCGTCGAGGTAAAGAGGTAAAGACAAATGCAAGGCGTTGTCTCTACTATCATCATCCGGCGACGACATCCCCTCAGATAAGATAAACGATGGCAGAGTCAACAGCAACAACTAGTATGGAAAGTCATGCACTCGGAAAAAAAACGTGAATTTTAGAGAAAGAATTTACAAAGAATTTTAGAGTTATCCGTAATCAATGTGTTGTAATGGTCTTAATTATAGTTGTAATTTATGTTGTTTATGCCAATGATTTTTAAAAGATCGATTTCTTATTACAAATCTGTACAAAATTATTGCCAACTTTTAAGCTAGAAATATTAAAAAAATATTAGAAGTTTTTATTAAAAACTCATATATTTCCCTCTAACCTCAGAAAATATATTATCTCAAAGTTTCTTAAGGATATATTAAATGAATATATTAATTAGTTTTAAATACTCATAATAAAAAGGAAAAAACCTCTTAAATCTACAGAGTAAACAAATTGTCAATTTTTGTATATTTCTTAGCGATATTTTATTTTTAACGATGACCAAAATTCTTTTTTCCAAATCGGAAATGTTTTTCTAAGTGCTCGAGGGAAAGGTCAGTGTAAATAAATGCAAACGGAATTTGTAGCCCACCGCAGGCCGAAATAAATTCTCAAGTGCAAATGAGGTAAATGACAGGAGAGGTACGAAACCATCATAACCTCTGACCTGCCTCCCTGCGACCCAAAAACTCCCACTTCGTCGAGCAGTTGACAGTCGAGAGCAAACATGTCCGAGATGAACAACCATTTTGCATTTGGCAAATGAAAAGCGGGAAAGCTACAACTGGCAGACAGCTTGTCTATGCATCAAGCCATCTCTATCCATCTGGGCCTGTATCTGGTCGTAGTTGCTAGCTGGTATCTGGTATCTGGCATCCGTATCTTTTCCTCTCTGCCTGCCTTTTGCAGCTTCATCAAATATTTAGCGCCAGGCAGGCGGCTTCATCTCGAGGGGCTGGAGAAGAGGGACAAATAAGCGCATTCATTGTGTTCGTTCAGTGTAAATACGAAACGGATGTAGCACTGCTTGGAAAATAACAACTTTGATAACTTAGGAGACCAACTCGACTTCTGTAATACTGTAAAAAGATCTAGGAAAAGGAAATGGATTTGGTAAATGGAAATCCTTAAAGGAACCTCAATCGACATGGAATATTCAAACAACTGAACATTTCTTTTAAGAAATTTAATTCTTCAATTAAAAGTGTGTTTTTTAAAAATAAATCCTGCTTGCTTGGTCTTATTCCAGAGATTTATTTTGAGTTCAACAAAGAAACACTGAGTCATTTCCTAGCTATTTTCTTCGCTACTTTATTGATTTCCCGTTTTATCAGTTTCCAGTCGATAATAGTTAGTAGTAGTATCAGCAATCAGTGTACTTAATAGCTTCGAATGGGTATATATAAAAGTCTGGGAACCGTCAAAGCACTGCGCTCCGAACTAATGAATAAAACAAACTTTGAGGGAATCGATTTTAGTCCTTGTTTATACGTAAATTTAATAATCCTCCCACACCTCCGACATAGCAAACTCAATATACCCCTGCAGCAGATGCTTTATAGAGAGCAGGCGAACTACCCTGCATTAAATTGGGGGTTGTGGGTGTGGGCAGTGCCAACGACCATCAACGAGAAGCAACGGCAACGGCAGCAACAACAAGAACAACGACCGGCACAGCCAAAAAGCCGGCAAAGCAAAGCAAAACTCCCGCGCATTGCCGGCAACATGTTGCATGTTGCTGCCGTACCAGCAACATCCACTGCATTTGTGTGAGTTCGCCGTTCAGCAACATAAGCAGCATTTCGAAAACTTGTTTTCAACGTAGTTCAGTTTAGTTTACTTTGAGACGGCGACGCAGGTGGACGTGTCCGAGTGCGAGTGAAAGAGAGGGATAAACGCGAGCGGAACGTAAGCGGACCGCGTTATAAAAACAACAACAGCAACAGCAGTTTCAGTGTTTGTCTTTAGTTTTATGGCGCACGCTTCGCGTCAGGTAGTTTTTTCCGAGATTTATATGTAGTGTATATAATGTTTTTGTGATTCCTCTCGCGGCAAATGTTTTATGGCTGACAAATCCATCGAGCGTGTAAAGGTTGTACTACCCCGTATGAAAATCAAAAAAAAAGAAGAAGTGGTGTACATTCTGGGTGAAAAGTGCTAGTGTTTACCCTTTTGCCGGGATTACTCATCATCGTATCGGCGCATCATCATCACCAACAACTCCACTTCTCGCAACTTTACGAAATCCCAAAAACCAGTATCTGAACCCAAGTATCTGCAAGATACGTGAGGCAGTCCAGACCACATATTGGAATTTACTTAACACGTATGCAACAACGCACCAATACACCCGAAGCAACAACGAGCGGGACCCATTGGATTTTGGAACCAAAAACTACAGGGTAGGTAAAATCGAAACTAATCGGGGTCGCTTCTTGGGAAAAGGAAAACGAAATTCGAAATACGAAATACTCACACTTGTCCAGCTGCGTTTTTCCACCCTCAACAATAAAAACCCAATGAACTCGGACTACCTGTCTCGGATTGACCCTCTGGTTTTCCCATTAGCCGCTAGAAGATTTCACTGCACATACTACTGCTATATGGTGTGGTATCGGAAAGCTATGGCTATTTATAAATATAGGTACCCTGCGTTTTGGGGCCCAGGCTCGTCGCAAATCCGGTTTTCATACCTCATATCCCAGCCCAGCCCGTGATGTCTGCTGCTGGCGGCGGGGCCAACATCAATTCAATTTCTACTGGCTGAGTGAGTTTTTAACTCTCGACGGAAGAATCTCCATCTCCAGGTCGAGCATCGAGCGTCGAGCATCTTCGTTGTGATCTCTGGAGAGCTGGTTTCTTCAAGACGTTTTCTTTTCTTTACTTTTCTTCCCTCGCTTTGTTTTCTTTCGTTTCGTTTCGTTTTCGTTTTTTACTATTTGCCGATCGTTGTGTTGATCATGATGCTGTGGCTTATTGCCGCCAAGATTTTGTATTTTTTTTTTTTTTTTGCTTTTTGCCGATTGAAGGTGCATGGCCTTATTTACCCAGTTTCCAAATCGCTCACCGATTTCTGCTTATTCTGTTTTGGGGTTTGTTTTGAGTTATTTGCTGAATCACACGGGGATCATTTGAATGTTTTAGCCAGACAGTCGCTGGAATCGGGTTTTATTTTTTCTTTTCCTTTATTTGATTTGGTTTTTTTTTTGAAGTCACACCCATGGCGAATAAGTATCCCGCTCCGGAATTGACTCACGGCCAAACAATGCGACATGCGGCGAATTGCTGTGGGGCCTCTGGAACGAGGAAAAAAGAGAAAAAATCAAAATGCAAAACTTGTTGCTAATAAACAACAATTACAACAACAAAAACAAGTTCAGCTAACCACAAAAATGCTGGCAGCTAAAACTCTAGAGTCGTTCGTTGCCCAGGAGCTCTGCTCTGCTCTGCACACCAAAACAAGTCGGAGTTCCGAGGCATTGGTTGCTGATGTTGCTGGTGGCCAGTGTGACAGCAACAGCAACAGCAAGAGCAACGCCAACAGCAACATCAGCAATTTGTTGTTGCTGCACAGGGAAAAAACACACCCAAAACGGTTTTACATTTCCATAACAAATAGACTTGTATCAGCGATCAAGAAACGTCTCTTCATCATCCACAACCCATTCGTTTCGAAATTCAACATATGTATTTTAAAACTGCATGATTTCTTTAAACCTTCTGATTTTATGTATGGAGGGGCCACAGAAATGTCAAGAGAGATCTGCTTTTCGATTCCCCTGATATATGTGTAGGAGGCTCAGAATCTTTGGTGTTTTGGAAAATGTCTTTAAAATCGGTTGGTTTTAATGTTTTTTTAATTTTTTAAATAAATTTTTTGATTATGTTTTTGAAATTGCAATACAATTTAAATGCTTTAATATCATAAAACACAAATCCGAATTTGTATTTTAGGATTATACTTTATCTGAAGATCTTAAAATAAAATTCGAAGAAAGAAATGTCTAGTAAATGCGAGTAATCACATAAAACCATCTTAGGAACTTTTAAATGATCATAAATCGTATCGCAGTCATTCTAGTCATACAATAATCAGTTTCTCACAGTGCTTGTGTAAATTTGTGTCCCCATGTGAAGAGACCATAAAAAGCGGCCAAGTGGCTAGTGGCCAGCTGCCTCAGCTTTCCTCTGGCGACCACAGAGCAGAGAACGGCCATAACTGTGTCAGTGTGCAACTAGAAGACTAGAAGAGGTCTAAGCCTATTAAGCACATCGGCTTAAGATCGGCCGGAGGTAATACCCGTAGCTCCCAGCCGATTAAGTGTAATTAATGCCGACAGGTGTCACTGAATTGGCGCAAGCTCAAAGAGATTGCAACGCCCTAATTGGTGCCACCAATTAGGAGATATGTATCTCCAGTATGTCCGCACTTTCGCCCACTTCAAAGGAGACAGAGAGGCAGAGATTTCAACTAGCTGCTCTCTTTATTCACGTGATTAGCATGTGGACTGCTTCGGGATCATATTCACTGCCCAGTCTTCTTACTTTTCCGGAGGGCCATGGCCTACACCTCCTCTTGACTCCGGCGAACGCAGCGGGTTACCTTCCGCTTGAATTCCGCATAGTTCTCACGATACTCCTTGGCCGCATCCACATTGGCGGCCGATTCGTCATTGGGATCGGTGAGCATGGAGATCACCGAGAGGAGGATCGTCTCCACGGTGTGTACGGGTAGCCAGCGCTCCTCGGCCTTCTCGTAGCCCCACTTGTCGTCGCCCGGCTCGTGGAGGATCGAGATGCAAACGTCGCCGGCCTTGTCGATATTCGGATGCCAGATCTCCGTGATGAACTTCATGTGCGGCGGACGCAACGGGTACTCCTTGGGAAAGACCAGATGGGCCCGGAAGCAGCCGCCCTCGTAGAGAGTGTCCGGCGGACCGATGATCAACACCTCCCACTTGAAGACGTCCGAATCGCTGACCAGGCCGGCGGAGAAGCCCTCGACGGGATTGCGCTGCAGCTCGGAGAGCTGGCGATTGAGCAGGAGCGATGCTTGCAGTTCGGACATGTCACTGGACTGGTTGGTATCGGATGGTATCGCTATCACTAGTAGTTGGATAAATCCCTATCTATACTTACTGGAATTTTGTTCAATTATTTCGAGTCACTTTCTGGTTTACTTCTACGGCTGCTGAACTACGCTCAATGCGACTTGTCAGCCAGCCGAGAGAGATCAGGCGGAGACTACTCTGTTTTCGAAGTGATCTGGGATTAGAAAAGTCAAGAACATAAAATGGGAGCAGTTTCGTTGATACAATACGATTACAGCCAGAAACTTTGTCTTCATATAAAAGTTTCAATCACTATAATCTTCTTATCGGTGCCATATAACCAAGTATAGATGCGATCTTTAAGATATGAATGTACATATATTTTTGTTTGGACTTTTCGTCAGTTTGTAGTTCTTTGTAGCACTACCAAAATATTACAAATATAATACGTATTGAACCTGTTTTTTAAGACTTTATGATAAGTATCCATTTATGCCAAAACTAGTTGAATAATAAATAGAGAAATTTCATAACATGATTTTAAAGTCTTTAATTACTTACACTCAACATTCCCAACGAAACTAAAAGATCAATTCCTTTTGTGTGCCAAAGGAATGTCTAGTTGGAATCTCCTTACAATTGTAGCCCTTTGAATGCCATTGTAAAGAAACTATCTCCATGGAAATCCTCTTGAAAGCGACTTGAAAGTTGCCATTATAAGCTCTTTTGCTCTTGGCCTGCGGAATGGGTCCAAGGAAAGTCCCTCTTTCCTTTCATTTCCCTCCATTTCCAGCAATTACTTGGCCGTTGCTAATGCTACTGGTGCCACTCTTTCCTTTTTGCCCGAATGGCTGGCTGAATGGAAATTATGATGGCCGCCACATTGTTGCCGTTGGTTTTGGCCTTTCGTAATTGCGCACAAATGTTGGCCCAGAGTTTCTTCTGGAGGCCTGCAACTTCGACCACGACATGTGGCTGCTGCCCCATCGACTTTTCCGCAGCTTTGAGGTTTTTGCCTCTTTTTTTCCTTTGCAAAATTGCATTTGGCTGGCAGTTGGAAATCCGCAACTTTAGCTGGCTATCTGAGTATCGCTAGCTGAAATTATGTTGCCGCAAATGTGTGAATCGTTAATGTCTCGTTGCCAGCTGGGGAACATAGCGCTTGCTCTTTCGGCACTGCCGGTTTTTCAAGTTTTCCATGCTGCAAGTTTTCACAAAAACAAAAAAGAAACTTAAAAATTCCCTGACTTATTATTGTTGTAATAATATTTACCTACCTGCAAAAACATGTGGAGTTTTTCTTCTGCTAACCAAGAACCAAGTCGGATTCGAAATTTGCTAAATTATCCAGCACATGCCAAAAGGGGGAGGGGACGGGGGAGGAGTAGGGTATAAAACATGTTTGGCCAGCAGAGCGCACATAAGACCGACAGCTGCCGCTCGGCCGGTTCCTCCAGCCATTTCAACTTCTACTTATATCTCTGCATCCATATCCAGCCGACTCTGCCCATTTAAGTGCCACATGTCGGAGACGTTCCTCCAGATCCCGCAGGGAAAGCGATATGACAGCGAGAGCCGGGAAACTCACACGTGCCACAGCGCACCTCCGAGTAAAACTCGAATTTCCATTTCCTACACTCGCGGGAAAAACGCCCACTACAGTTTAACAACAGATAAGAGATCTTGCGGGGAATTGAGTGCTAAACATTTCATCAGATAATTAAATTAGTCATTTTCATAAAACATAAGGCATTGAATTATGACTCGTAATTTTCGTTTCATCAGTATCACAACAATATTATTGATATTCAAATTCTTCTTTTATTTATTGTTTATTTATTCGACAATAAAATTGCATTTAAGTTATGGAGTTTTGCCTAACATTTTGTGGATATAAACAGAGGTTATAGATGATGTTGGGATATTAAACGTTTTGAAACTATAAATTTTGCAGATATTATAATATTTTTTATATATATCAATAAAATAAAAGTAATTTTTAAATGGGTTATTTTTAAATTTTTTGTGATCCACGAGCTATAGAAAAAATATTAAACAGTTTCATAAATACTAAGAAAATTAAAAGCAAATTTTAAATTGGTCATTTCTACATTTTGTGATCCACGAGGTGTACAAAAATGGTTGCTTATGCAGTGTTTAAGATATAGTTTCGTTGTCGAGCTGCTTTGGTTTTCTTTCTGTGTAGGAAAAGTGTCGTGCTCGTGCTCATTGGCAAAGTGATAAAGTGACATTGCTTCGGCGGTCTTTCAACCGATTTCGGCTCACTTTGTGGAATTGATTTTCAATATTCATTAAGACGCCCACACGCAAATACAGAGACACTGCCGCGGGTTCGTTGCCATGGCATTTGATTGGAGAGCGGGGTGGGGTTGTCCATTAAAATGGGGGTGTCTTCTGAAGTTCATCTGTTCGCCAGTTTTCCCTCATTCCCTTTCCTCTTGTCTTTTTTCGGTGGGCGTGGTGGTTCCTGCGACAATTGCATTTCCGGCAATACCAGCATGCTCCACTCCTCAATATTCCCTGTGGCCATCCGACATTCTCTCCCTTCGCTCAAACAGTTCTAGCTTTTTTTTGGGTTTGGCCTCTGTTTCCCAAACGTGGCAGTAGCACCTGCTCTCCTGGCTGCGTGCCTCAAATTGCTGGCTCATGTTGCGTCCATCAAACAGCTGACGGCGTCGATCAATTGAAATTGCCTTTTCTTTCCTTTTTCCATCGCCCTAGAATGTTGCATCGCCACCGAGTTGTTGCGGTTCGTTCTCATCACTGAAATGATGACTTCCTGGATCTAATGACTGGGCAACCTGCTCACTCAAAAAAAAAATCGACTAAAATCGCCCTTGGTTTTAGAAAATCGCCTATGAATTTGCTTTACTGGCGATTTTGTCTATATTAAAGAAAGTAGGTTTCTTAAATCAAAGGCTTTTTTTTTTTAAATCAAAAGAAAAAAGACTGCAATTTAGAAATTTCTTGCTAGAAAGTAGAAAAATTATTTCTTAGAATTTAGAAATAAAGGTTTTCTAAAAAATAGAAATACGTTTTTTTTTTAATATAGACAAATATTTTCTAAAAAACAAAAAAAATCCTCAAATCCAGAAAATACAAAAATCTTTTTTCGGGCTTCGGGAATCGGAATAATGCCCGGTTGTTTCTGTGACGCCACGTCCCCTGCCCTTTTGTTGTTGTTTTTCGTTCTTGTTTGTCATATTATTCGAATTTCCTTTAATTGAGCACATGCACATGGGTGGATGATGTATACATTTATGTAAATGCACTTGTAGTTTCAAATTGGAACTGTAATAATAACTGAAATGAGTATACAAATTACAAATTATAAATATAAAAACCCAATAACTTACTATTTTGAGAAAAACATCTTGGGTCGCCCCACGCGGGAATCGAACCGCTTGCCTCACGGTTTGCAGTCAAGCACTCTACCAGCTGCGCCACGGAAGCATCACGTGAGGCGCTGTACAAAGTCTATTCACATTTTGTTCTCCTCTTTTTAGTCAAATTGATCAGGCTCTCTTCTAGTTATTCATTTAATTTTGCTCGTAAATATTTCATGATTAATATTAATATTTATATGCCAATATATATTTTATTATGGTTTAATAGTAACAGTAATTGAATGTTTCAAATTTGAAGAACCTAAACATCATTTTTACCAAAATATAACTACTCATGATTAAAAAAAAAATGCAATACATTTTTTTTTATTAATATGTAAATATTAGGGATAAAAAAAAAATACAACATGAGTTTTTCGGCTCGACGTGGGATTGAACTCACACTTGCGGCCATAAACTTGAATAACATATACATGCACGCACGCGTTAGACCGCTAGGCTACCAATAAAGGAAATTTTTTTCGATTTAAGACAATTTTTTCTAAGGCTTAAAAAAAAATTTCTAAAAAGTGTATAACAAGGGAAACTGATCAAATAAGGTTACATTTTTTATTTTTTAGAAAAATATTTCAAAAAACAGAAACATTTTTTCTGAATGTTAGAAAAATAATTAATCATTTTTTCTGTATTCTAGAAAACCAATATTTCTATTTTGTATAAATATTTATAATTTTGACGGCGATTTTTTTTTGTTTTTAGAAAAGTTTAGTCTTTTTTTTTCTAAAATCAATGGCGATTTTAACCCTCAAATAAAAAAAGGAAGATTAGAAAAAATCACCTTATAATTTAGAAAAAAAAGGAGTTTTCTGCATTTCAGAAAAAAAATTCTAAAAAATTCGTTTAATAGAGAATTTTTTCTGAAGTTTAGAAAATGTTTCCTCTTTATAGAATATATTTCTAAAGCACAGTAAATTTTTATTTTTTCTATATTTAAGAAAAATAATTTTTTGAGTGCTGATGAATTGTCTTTCAAGTTGATCGTAAAGTATATTAATAGCTTCTGTAGGTAGGCATGTAACATAATGTTGTAAAAATCAGAGACAAGAAAGTTTTATGATCTCAGTTTAAAGTGATTTAAATGTAATATATTTTTTATTTTGGTGAGTGTTTACTTTAAAATAAAATCAATTATGTTCCTAAATTTTAGTATAGATAAAAACTACCTTGGTAACTGTTTATAAGTAAAAATGCTTTATAATTAATTTTCAGACCTTTAGAAGCTTAAGTCTTTGATTTACACAGCAATCTACTTTTAAATATATGCGATAAAAACTTGTCTTCAGGCAGCAAAAACATCACCTCTCTCTGCACTTCTCATAAATTCAACTTAAGTGAGTGACCAACTGGATTTTAGTGCTTTATTGGCGCTCTGAGTTATACACTCCCATTTTTGTTGCCCCCGGCACACAATTTCCAATTGCATGCAGAATTATGAGAAGGAATGGCTCTGCTCGGAAAACTGGCCATTATATCGTTCCGCATAGTGGGAGCAAAACAATGCTAAAGAGAGAACTCAATAAATTGCAGAAAAGCGAAAAGTGGAAAGAATGAAAAATAAACAAGAACGAAACTGCAGAAAAAAAATACAAAAAAAAAAAATAGAAGAAAAACACGCTTTCCACTTGCAGTTTTAATGTGTTTTGTGCGTTGTTCCTCGTTTTATAATTGAGTTGGCAGTTGCAGCTAAAGTTGGAGCTGCAGCCGTGCACTCATCGCTCCCCAAAACCCATCCATGCCCCCTTTCTCCCTGTTTTTCACTGGTTTTCCCCATGGAAGTGGGAGTTGCCATCGGGATTCGGCCACGTTGCTGTTCGCTCGTGTGCACTGAATGCGAAAAACTTCTGAACACTTTTCGTCTGAAACGCGATTTTATTTTATGTACATATTTCTCATATTTTTATTATTATTATTATTTTTATAATACCCTCAGCCCAGTGCGGACTTACCTTTGTGCTCTGCATTGAAATGGAGGCGCAAACTCAAACACTCGGGGATCTGGTGCACTGCTGCCAGACAAAAACCGCCATCCTTGCGGTGAGTTCCGTAATGAGCGTTTCCGTCAAAGCCATTTTCTCGTTCACACACTTGGCGAAAATTGGGCCTTAAAGTGCTGCGAATAAGATTTATTTGCGTCACAGTTTTAGCATTTTTCTAGATTTCTCCTTTTCCCATATCATATCATATTATAAAATATTTCTGTTATAGACTAGTTTTAATAATTTCTTTTTACTTTCCTTTCAGACTTGTCCCGATTTTACGGTGAGTTTTCTTTATCCTCATTTTTGTTGAGTGCTCTGCCACTAACGTGCCGCATTTAAAAGGGCATTTTCTTTCCATCACCACACGACCGACTTTAGGCTGGATCGACACTATATAATTGCTCAATTTCTTGCTTCATTAACGGGCTTTCCTTTGCATTCGGTTAGTAATTTGTCGGACCCAATGAAAGATCACCCAGGAAGTCCAGAAACTCTTAATTTGTCCGACCATAAACGTTTCTGCCCTTTCCTATATCTTTTTTCTATACCAACTTGTAGGCCCAGCAAAGTGTGAAGTGTAAAGAGTTATGCGTTATTCGTACGATGGTTTCATAACTCACTCATAAGAGCGGCAAACAAATGAGCAAAAGTGTGCTACTGGGGCCTGAAATCGGGGGGTCTAGGGAACCCCTTCTGCCAGATGAACCGTTAGACAGTGCCGATGGCGCCCCCAGAGTTCATTTACTCCGCTGCGCCACCGAAGAAAATTCTATGGAAAGAAAAGGCAGGCGGAAAAAAATTCGACAAAAAAACGTCGAGCAACGTTATTTGTAGTTTTTATTTCTTTTATTTTTTTTTGATTTACCCATCTCTTTTTGCTAGACCATTTCGTTTTTAAAAGCTTTGCTAGCTGGCTGTTCTGTTGTTCCGGGTGAAGAGCGGGTGTCTGAAGACTAGGGCTTGGACAAAAAAAAATCCAAGCTTGGCCTGAAAATGTGCTTATTAAATTTAATGACAGCACGTTTGCTTGTGAAAAGCGATTCGACGTTTTTGGTTTTTTGTTTGTTTTTTTTAAGGCTTTTTTCCAACCTTTTGGTTATATTGCTTTTTTGAGCAGTTTTTTTTATTCGTATTTGGTTTATTGGGGGCTGTGGCTCATTGAGAGCACTGGGGTCATAACAGCACAGTCTTTAAGTTTAATTATGTGGCAGGGCTTCTTGCCCCGGTCTTCATAAAAGGGGTCGTAATGGACATAATAGTCATACAGTTTCAATTGAAATGGTAACAAATTTCATTGTTCGCGAGGCACAGTGGGGAAAACGAAAGTTATCTTTGATTAATTCATCATTTCCGGTTAAAAAAGTTAAGTGTTAAACATTTATTAAATAAAATTAAAAGAGAGTATCAAAAGCTTATAAATGTAAGTTATTAAAGGGAAACAAATTTTTGGAAATTCTGTAATCGCCTTATTTTCTCAACCTGTTTTGTCATTAAATTGTTTATTATAGTAAAAACTTGAATTCCTAATGTATGACTTCACAATGGTTGTTTAACTTTCCTTAAAAAGTATATATAATATTGTTTTCACTATATAATGCCTGAGTGACGATATTATCTATGATTGTTAACCTTTCTTGTATCCAATATATGATCTCAGTTTAAGCTATCCAATTAGCCCTGATTGAGTCCAGCTCTAAGTTTCTCCACAACCTAGTGGATTTGCAATCTTAACTGCTATTTCACCACTCCTGTCCGACCTGTCTCAATTTTATCCGATCCTGTCGTGATTTCCGCCGACCCCCTTGGCCAGCTGTCGCCTAAGATTTCTCACAATTATGAACGACAAACTGGCATAAACTTATGACTGACAGTCGTTTTGGCATTTGCAGTTAACGGGCAGTGAAAGTATTTTAATTAAATGCCCCAAAGGAGGGGGAACTTCAATGAGCGCTTTAGACCTGCGGGTTATGAGGCGGTAATTTGCAATTTCCCCGCGAAAAGACATGGCTTATTATTCAACTGGTTTCTTGGTATGTTCGTACCTGCTCGTTGAACTTCAAATTGTGCGGGAAAAAAGTGAAATTTGTAAATGCCCGCTCGCCCCACGTTGGGCGCCAAGTTAAATGAAGTAAGCGAAATTCTGGAAGCAGGGCCAAAAACAGGAAGCACATTTGTAACATTAGCACAGTTCCCCTAAGAAAACTATGTTAATTTCTTTGGGGGGACTTATGAGATGAATTAATTTTCTTTTGCAAAACAATCGCCAACTTCCAAATGGCGGAAGGGCGAATTTCGGTTGCGTGTTGAGGCGTTGGCCACAACTGTTGACTTTTATTCACACAATTACAGCCGGCGAATTTGCATTCGCTTCCTCCGCCATTCACCTGTTCAGTTTTACCTGTCACGCTCGACTGATTTTCTTGCGGAGGGCGCCGCTTCACTTGCTAACAATTAAAAGACAAACCCTTGACTTTGGTCTAGAGTCTAGACAGTCCTCTCTGCAGTCTTCGAAGTTCGCCCACTGACCCGGCGACCATCTAATTAGCTTTCTTCTGACAAAGCCTTTTGAATTAGCATTTTTCGTTCAATTCAAAGCTGTGTGTCTCCTATATAAATAATTCAAAACTGGCCCGCGGCTTTCATTTCATTTCGTCTCTTCGGGTTTCGTTTTGTTTTTCTCCATTTGTTTTCCCTGTGACGCAGCAACAGTTGTCTTTCGACCCTGTGGGAACGTCTCGAAGAAGTCATAAAACTAACAGTTGAGCGGAAATTAACACAGATACTCCAAAGGCCGACTTCCAAGAGCCCTCCAGCTTGGTTCGGGCCAAACAAACAACAATCGGGTCTCTATGTGATGGCATTACCTTCCGATTGAGATGTAGATGATTCGAGATACGAGATTCGAGATACCCAGATGGACAGGTGAACCAAACCAAGAGGGGATTATGTCGGTGGTCTAAATAGCCCTCGGATGACGTTGCACAACGCAGGTAATATGTGGGTATCATTAGTCTACAGTTAGTATTTGGAATTCTTGGTGGCCGTTAAGTTGCGGATTGGGCACACGGTTCATTGTCAAGGCACTCGCAAGTGTTTTCTATTCTGGAGAGAGATCTTCGAGGGGGGATAAAAGACCTTTTCAATAGCAAATTGATACGCTCGAGGGGATTTTATGTAGGATCTAGGTTGTCCAACTACACTTGCGCTAATTAATGTAAAGGAAATCCAAAAGATCTTATCACAGTAACCTGCATTTCCTGTCGACCACTGGGAAAAAACTAGGGAATTTAAGTACAGTTTGTTTCTAATTTTACATACTTTGAATGAATACAACTGGAATACAACCAACCAATCTAACAAAAATATAATAAAAAATATGTTTTTTTATCAAAAATTACATCAGGGAAAACCAGAAACTTGATTCCCTGTTCTCGAAAGATTTTTTCCGTGTGTGGTCTTGTCTTCTTGGTTTACTTGGCATTGTTGCCTGTTGTGCGTTCCATTTCGCTTCTCTGAACTTGTTGAAAGCGAGTAAAATGTGCCAATTTTCTATATATATACATATATAGCATATCTTTATGTGCTTGTAATGCAAGAATCGGAGAGTGGGAGCCACAGGCTCGTCCATACATGGCCACTTCATCACGCAGCGTTGGCCAAGCGTGCTGTTGTTGTTCCTCCGGCGAAATGCAACTGAGCGTCGCCGCCACCAGCCGGCGGCCTCATCTGCAGACCCCCTCCATGAAGAACCTCCCTCCGGTAAACCCCCTTCACTTAGCGACGCCTCTGCCCTTCGGCAGTTTCAGCTTCTATTGTTCTGGCCGCTCGTGCTTGTGCTAGATTTATGCACTTTACTGGATCCCCATTCTCCATTCCCCGGACAGTTTCGATTTCAATTTAAAGCGGATGTTCGCTTTAATTGCAGGCCTGGCGAATTATAATTCATAAGTGCACTGCTGCACTGGGACGTTTCGGGTTGCAGCTGAATAATCCCCTGGGTGGCACTGAACTTGCCGATCAAGTGGGTGTAATCCATACTAATCCGGGAATCGAAATACTGAAGGGACAATTTACAAATCGATTTAGGCTAGGATTGCCTTATAAAGTATGTTCAATTGCTTATTTATCAAGCGAGATAAATTGAAATTTATTTTAGGTAAATTTATTTTAAAGTTTATTGAAGAAGGATACCTGATTTTTTAACCGTAATAGGAAATATATATTTTTTAATATTTAATTAAAGGTGAATCAAGGTCACTTAATTGCTGTAAAATATTCTGGTACTTCCAACATCTACTGAATAATTTTCCTTTCCATTCCTGACCTCGAAAACTAGAAAGATTTGCAATGAGAATTTCAAGATGGAAAACCATCTCACTTTTCTCCACAGTTCATTGGCCTTTGGCTGCCGTTGCACTTGACTTATGGCCACTGTCAATGCGGCTAAAACTGCAACTGGAATGGCAATCGAAATTGCAACTGCAACTGCAATCGCAATTGGCAATTGGCAATGCAATTGATTGTGGCTGCTGGCCAATCGAAGGGGATGGATGGCTGAATAGCTGGATGGATGACATTCAATGGCGACTCACTCACTTTCACTGATCGAAAGCGTGAAGCCAAAGTTTAATTGAATCTGCAGCTGCTGCTCTGCTGACGGCGAACAATGATTGGTAGCATTCAATGGCTCCGTGGCTCCTACCAACTTTCAAACTTGGCCATTTGAAAGTTATTGGCCACAAGTGCGCACACACATGGCGCCCATTGCATACACACTACATATATTCATATATATATACTTATACTCTTAACTTGAAGAAACTCCAAGTAAACTGAACGTGTCAGCAAGTCGGCCTGGGGTTTCGAGGCTGCTGAAAAACTTTTGGACCGGCTCTGGGAGTTAAGTTGCGACAAAATCAATAGGATAACTTTGTGGGAAAAGGGCAGGGTGGGAAATGCGGGTATGGAGTGGAAAATGGGGGCGTGGCCCAATGCAGCAATTTGTTATATTCAGGCGTCGCCTTAAATTGGGTCACCGAAAATGTTCAATTATTCGAGTGAAATGCAGTCTTTAGGAAACGAACGTGCTGAGTTTTTTTTTGGTTGAGGTTTCGGCCAACCAGCCTGATTTTGGGCTCACGCAAAACTCGTTTTAAAGTTGATGCAAGCGTGATTTGGCTGGCTCCACTTTTACAATGCGGTCTCGTTTTAAACTTTTGAGCAAAGTTTATTTTACAGAATTTGTCACGCACTCGAAGGGGAAGCAGAACCAAAAAAATGACTATATCTGCAGAAGCCATTATGAATCGAATAGATAAAAGTCTTAAAGCTATCCCCAGTTGCCCTTTTTGCTAATAAAAAAGTATATAAATTTAACATCACGAGGCTGAATATTAAAAAATCTATTATTATTATGTAAACGTTAATGATTCTGTTTAAAAAATTATATTATTTAATTTTTAAAATTTTCATAAAAGTATTACATGAAATATTACATTTTGACAGCTTGGTTTTTATTAATAATAGCTTAATGAATTTTCCGGATTATGAAATGAAAAGTAATACAAAATTTAATCTATTTTGCATGCAACGCTCAAAAGCGCATTTGGTCTTCGTTGGCATGGGCAATAAATTTTCCATCTTTTTTCCCTGTTCATATTTTATGAGATTTTACAACAAGTTTATAAGCCCGAACCCTTCGGCACACATGGGAATGTGCGTGTGTTTGCTCCGCGACTTTCCATTTGCAGAGATTTCCACATTTCACATTTTCGGATTTGAGATTTCAATATGTAAACGCCGTTTATACCAAATGCGCCATGAATAAAATTCGTCTCGTTTCGTTTCGATTCGACGCTCGTTTGCAGGGGGCGAAAGTCATTTATGAGCAGGGGGCGGCGGAAAGTTTTAGGTGAGAGGTGGAGAGACCCCCCATTCGCCACTCTGAAATTCCAGCCGCGAGCCGTGGTAAATCAGTTGCCGTTGCGTTGGCCAAACATTGCACAAAATCTATGCAGTTGCACGAACGCGGCTCAGAAGTTTGATCGATTTCGCTTCCAGTTAATGTTACACTCGGAAAAATATTATTATATTTTTAGTTTCTATTACTAGCTACCATTTTCACCTGCCGTAATTAAAATGTATTAACAAAACTTAACGCAGTTTATTTACTTACAGAAATTATAACTAAACAAGAGAGAACGCTATAGTCGGGTGCCCCGACAATCAGATACCCGTTACTCAGGTAAAGGGAGTGCGAGGAAGATGGAGATAGAAACTTTGAACACGCATAACTTTTTAACGAATGGTCCGATTTGAAAAATTTCTTCTACATTTCGATAGGTATTGATAAACACAATAAAACTGCATTTTTACTTTTCCGAAATATTGAAATTTTTAAAATCGTATATAAGCGATTGTGGGCGTTAGAGGGGGCGTGGCACCCTTGCGCTGCGTAGGAACTCCTAGAATCTGCATGCAAAACGCCAATCTTCTAGCTTTTATAGTTTCCGAGATCTCAGCGTTCATACAGACAGACAGACAGACGGACAGACAGACAGACGGACAGACGGACATGGCTAGATCGACTCGGCTAGTGATCGTGATCAAGAATATATATACTTTATGGGGTCGGAAACGCTTCCTTCTAGCTGTTACATACTTTTGCACGAATACAATATACCCTTTTACTCTACGAGTAACGGGTATAAATATATAGGTATTTTTTATAGTTGTATTGCGGTTTGCTTGTAGATCCGTCTTGCAATAAATTTTATTTTTTGGTTGGTCCTAAATTGTTGTTCCCAGTGTACGACCACACCTCTCCCGCCGGCACTAAGTGTGGCTTTTAGGGGGCGTGGCACTCTGAGCAAACTGTAACATTTGTGGTTGGCCTCGGGACTGACCGGCCGCCCATAAAGTGGCAAAGGGCGCGTTTTCCGTCGCACTGGATTTCGATTTGGATTGCGCGGCCTGGCTAAATGTTTGGAACACTCTGCGGTCGTCGACTGTCAGTGGAACTGGGGGCTATTTATGGGGCAACTAGTGCAGCTCATTATTAAGTTTGCCCTCGGACCGACATCATTTGGTTGATTTATTCTGCTAAATGAAATCAATTTACTGGCGCATTTCAAATATTTGGTTTCGGTTATCGCCCCGCGTCGTGGCCCACATTTCAAATCGACTGCCTGCCGCTGATAAGCGCATCGCGATGTTGCAACTTAGAGGCCTGGAAACTTTGACACAAATGCCTTGTTCAGTCACTCTAAGCAGACACTCCCGCAGATGTTGCAGTTGCAGTTGCAGTTTGTAGTTTGTAGCTGGCTGCCCTGGCAATTTGCTGTCAAATTGTCGCAAATTCTTACAAGCGCCGCTCATTAAAATTACCCAAATGCCAGCGCCAATTTCCCGCAGCAGTGGAAAATGCGAGACGGAGCGAAAACGGCATCGCATGACAAATGGCAGCGACGAACTTCAGACAAGTGCCTCTTAAAGATGCACTCCCAGAAATTGGACTCGCAATGGAAATAAACTTGGGTCAGATATTTAAAAAATAATAAAAGTATAAAATAAATAATAAATAAATTTCTTTACAAGCCATAACAAGGTTCTAGAATCTAGATAGTTATATTTATATTATGAACCTCTTAAAAAAAGCTAGTCTTAAAAAACACACAAAAAATGTTTTCTTTACAGTTTGTATTGGAGTAAAGTTAAGGACAGAGATCAAAGATGAAATTATTATATTTACCCGTAAATAATTTCTTTATGTCCACCTTGTGACAGCCTTTCATTAACACAGTTTTGAAAAATTTATTTATTTTACTATAAAATCCTAAAAATGTGGGGGTCATTATAAAGAGTATTTAAATGATTTTAGTGACTAATCTCGAAACTCTCAATTGTCAATTTTAATTCCAATATACCAATATAATCATAAATTATAATACTTAATAATAATTAAATACCAAATAGGTATACTTTTTTTCGAGTGCCTAAGCTGTCGCATCCCTGGGAAAAACTGAGACGATTTGGCAATGCAATTTTCGCCGGCCAGCTGCAAAGGCCGTGGAATTGGCTTCTCCGACTTGGCCCCCTCAACAAATTTGTCGCTGGCATTTTGCAACGTGATTTTGGTGACTTGAAAGCAGCTGATAAGCGAGCTACTTGTCCGCCAATTTCCGACTGACTGACTGGGCTGCGAAACTGAAACTTAGACTGCAACCGAGACTGAGATAAAAAGTGCAGAAAGTGCTGATTGCGGGTATTACTTTGCCATTATTGGGTGCTCTCTCGGCGAGCAACAAATGTAATACAAAGCGCGGACAAAATGTGCTGATCGAGCGGGAAATTAACTGATGAAGCGTGGCATATTGTGTATATAAGGTAACGGAACTGCCGGGGCATTAGTGGTCAGGTGAGCTTAACAAAGCCGAAGATCGAACCACGGCCAAATGCTGCGACAGCAAAATTGCTCAGCACAAAAATACCGACACGATCACCTCGATTCGTTGAGCTCGGTTCTTTAATACTTCGATATCGATCCCCTCAAAGTTGCGCAGGTGCAGATCCAATAAATTGCGCAACTCTGTTTTTTCTACCCACTCCAGTCTTTAGCCATGATATTATATAGATAGATAGATCGTGGCCATGCTGTCAACGGCTTGGTTCAATCTGGTCTGGTTTAGTTTTGCCATTGCCTTGCACAAAATGTCATTCAGCTCATTGAAATGGAAAGCTGAAAAATTAACATTGCAAACGGACACTGGAAAACAGAAAAATAAAACGTTCTAAACACAAAACCCCAATTGAGAATGGAAAACAACTGAAGCAGAGAGGAAGCCGAACTAAATTGCTTAGACGAGTTTGGCACCCTTTAATAAAATTTATTTCTTTTTAAAATTAAAAAAATATGTCTTTATTTTGGAGAATTACACCCAAACAAAATTCAAAATAAAGTAAATATAAATTAAATTTAAATCCAATTTTCATTATTTTTATGTAAATTTTAAACAATCTTTTTTGAATTATACCCAAACAAAATTCAAAATTAAGTAAATATAAATTAAATTTAAAACCAATTTTTATTATTAAAAAATTAAAAAGAAGTCTACCTAAGTATATTTTTATACAATCTGAAAAATGGAAATTAAAGGTTTTAATATTTTCAATTTTAATTTGTCAAACTAAATATATTGAAACTAAATTAGATAAAATTTGTTAAGTATTATAAGTAATTCTAGTTTCTGGAATACACCCCCAGATACCCCATATGCATGTGAACGATACATATTTTTAGCAGATCCGTACTAAACGGCTGCTCATTTGGCATCCTACTATACGTACTTGCCAAGTTGCCGGCATTTGGCGAGTGTTACGCGACTTTGAGCGCTCTAATTGTGCGCTTGTTTGTTCGTCCGTTCGGCCAAACACACACACAGCAGTAGGCATACAAAAAACGGCTAGGTAAAGTACACAGCCAAAGTAGCAACTAAAACAAAAAAACAAGAAATATAACAACAAATACAGCACAGACTGCGACATGCAACACTGCACAGCCGGGGAACATTTAGCTGCGCTGAAAAGCCAAACAAAAATACAGAAAAAAGCGAAAAAAAAACCATCGAAATGTACAGACAAAACACGCGACTGCCACTGCAGATAATTTGGCATTAAGTGGAGTGGAAATGCGTAGGAAAATATGATATAATCGGGCGGAGTGAACAGATACAGATACAGATGGGCGTGTGCATGCATGGCCGGGCATATGGAACCGTTTTGCATTCAAGATCAAGTTCAAGTTTGGAGCGATTATCATTGTCTCGTTGAAGTGTACAGATTTTCCGGTAGCGATCCAGCGATTTGATGGGAAACTGGCAATTGGCGTTTTCACAACAGCGAACACCGAACACCAAACACCAACCGCAAAAGCCTTGGAAATTAGCCAAATGGCAGAGGAAAGGGTAAGAGGGGTAAAATCACCTTTTGACCCACTTTAAAGAGCCATCAATGGGGCAAATTGATGGGCAAATCAATCCAAAGGCACCGGGTAATGAGGATGTAGTTGCAGATACAATCAGATACCAAAACTAAAGCCCGGCGGCTGCCTTGGGGTGAAAACCAACGGAATGAACGGAAGTTGCCGGCAATTTGTGAACGCAAATCATGTTGTTACCATACAAAGTTGCCTGCCGATGCCGATGGCTGGGCGAAATGTCAAATGCGAAAAGCAGATGCTATTTCTCTGTTTTTCTGCGGCCACTTTAACAGCATGAACGTGACTTTTGCATTAACGGGCTTTAAATCGAGGCTCTGAGATTGCAGCTTTAAGTTGCAGTCTTTTAAGTGTGTCAGCCATTGCCTGGAAAACACAGAAATAAAAAAATAAAATCTCCAACGAGGTGCAGCGATTTACGCACACTTGCACATTGCACACTCAGCAAACACAGATACGAACTCACACAGGCGCACTTAATTATGCATTAGGCTGCTGCATTGACAGCAACACTTGGCCGGGGAAAAAGAGCGGAAGGGTTCAACGAACCCCTGGCCGCTGACAAGGGTTAATGAATTCCTCCGGGTTAAACGGGATTATGACGGCAGGGAAAACTATTGAATATTTAATGGCTGCCCCAAGAGAACCAGTTTCTAACTTAATTACGTTTTCTGTGATTTTACCTTTTAAAGAAATATGTCAAAGTCTTGCAAAATCTTAAATAATAATAAGAGTAACTAAATTGCAAATAAGAGATCTATGCATTTCCTAGGCAAACTCTCTATTGATACTAACATATCTCTATAATGAATTGCAATCAATTTTGATTTATTAGGTACTGTTAACATTTCCTAATAATGAGCTCAATTGCGCTACAGAATTATTTCAATTATCCCTTAAATGGTATTACATTTGTATTGGCTAAGAACTTTCCAACGGCAATGATAACTCTCTCAATCAATGATAGAGTGCAGCTCTGAAAGCTGAAATGCCAAGACATTTTCGATAATTTGCCTGGGGAATTATCTGCATGAGAGATAGTTATAATTTACTCAAAGCCAAACCATTTGTTGGCCAGGTGCTTTGGGCCAAATTGAACTGAATGTATAGTGAATAGGTAAGGTAGTTGGCCGAAATAGCCCACAAGTGCGATAATTTAAATCAGCTTACCGCCTGTCCGAGCGGCACTCTCCAGTAAATCAGACTCCATTGTTTACGACAATCAATTGCCACCTCAAGATGCCCCGATGTGGCCGGTTTTGGTTTTGGTTTCTGGTTCGGGTTCTGGCCTCGAATGGGCCATGGGCCGGCTTTCCTCCTGGCCAACTGTCAAAGTTGGTTGCCGTAATTGGCGAAATACGTTGCCCGCTAGCCGTTCAATGGAGCGTGCAGTTTACTCCGCTGCCTGGCTGCACACTCACTTCAATGGGTTTCAGTTCAGTTCGCTGGGAAGAAGGGTGCGGAAAAAGCGGTGGTTATAAGGGGGTTATAGCCAAGGGAATATAGCCATTTTCATGGCTTAACCCACGCATGTGTGGCCATTGTGTAGATTTCAATTGAAAGTGCTCCACGCAGAAACGCGACCAAATCGATGTTGCCTCCATGTTGCTGTCGTTTTCTGACCACTGACTAATGGCTTAATGTGTGTGCCTCTGTAGCTGTATCAGGATCTCTCTCTCTATGTGTGTGTGGCCTTCTCTGTCTGTGTGCGTGGGTGACGCATGGCAGCTGTGCCCAAATTTATATTGCCTACTTTTCGGGGGAGCAAGTGCTTCGCAAGTGCAATTGATTTCGTTTTGCTTTCGATCCACCCGCACATGACCAACATTGTCTCCAACTCTGGAATCCAAACAGCTTCACAGCACTCACAAAAAATATTATACTTGGTTCTTCTTGAGTCTTTAATAAATTTTATTAGTGTAGCTATTTGTATTAGGAAGTAATACGATGGCTTTCATTAATTAGATCACACTTTATTTTAATTTGTAAATAACAAGGTCATTTTTTTTTTAATAGAAAGTTCTTTTTTCACTTGTTGTAACTTAATTAATATATAAAACTCACAGAATAACGATTATCCCGAGTTTTACTTTAAACTCATGACATAATGATTAAAATCGATTTTCAAAATAAAAATCATAACAGTTACGATCCCTGTTATAACAAAGTATGTTATTATTATTTCTACTTGGTAAGCACAACGTATAAAAACTTCCTTTTAGTTTACAAGGAGAGATAAAGACTTTACGAAGATTTAAATGGTAAAGTAGTAAGGAAATTAAAATTTGTATCTAGTAATATTTTCTTACAGTGCTTAGTATCCTCACGGCCTGTTGGCCAGCGAGAGAGAGAGACAGATAGTGGTAGGGAGTCGGAGGAGTGAGACGGAGGACAGTGTATCCTGGCCGCACGAGCGCCTTGTTTATTGAATTTGGGCGCTTTTGTGTGAGAGTGACAACGACGGGCGTCTGCTCCTGCAATTGAGGATGTAATTTTTGCATGTCTCCGGCATTAAATTCGCCTCTTCGTCCTTGCTACCCCTGCGTGTGTGTGTGCTAGTGTGTGCTCCTGGGCAATTAGGGCTATGACATTCCGCTCTAAATCTCCTGCACACTTTGCTAATTGTTTCCAATTCCACAAACACACTCATACAGATCCACATTCCACCCACAGACAGCCGGACAAGTAATTGCAACTGAAGTCTGACCTCCGGCAAATTGGCTGTGAAAGTTCAGAGGGAAAAGCTTCAGTTATAATTGTTAAATGGCATATGCCATGCCCTTAAAGCCTGCCTTTTATTAATTTGACTTTGACCCAATTCCTTTGATTAAATGCTAATTCAATTGCCAAACTCATTTCCTAACACACATTTGATTTACATTCGCTTTGAATAAAAGCTGGACTACTCTTTTCCATTCAATTTGGCCATTCAGTGCAGTGTCCGAACTGCTGAAAGGTAAATGCATTTTTATAGCCATCGACTCTCCGTTTTCATTCACCAGTTTTTGTTGGCTAAGCCAATTTGAATTTTGTGCACTACTCAAAATTATGGTTAATTTTTATTGAGTACATTTTTGTACGGATCTATAGGTATACAATTAAAGGTCAAATAAAATGTTGTGATAATCCTTTGATTTTATCAAAATTCTTTAAATTGTTTAAATTTCATCATATCAGGTTTTTCAAAAAAATTATAAAAGTACTATTTTAAATTGCCAACTTTTGAATTTTTCTAACAAATAATGTAATATCTTATTTACATAACATAATCTTTATTTATACCAAAATCATATGAATAACTTGATTGTTAAAAATAAAAATTTACATGCACAATCAACCAGATCTTTTGTCAATTTTTTTCTGTGTAGCTTTAAGGTACTTACCTTAGATGGTAAATTTAATATTTACCATTATATATTCCATATTTTTTAATGTAAAGCATTGACGATTATTTGTTGCCTGTATATAAGATTATTTCCCTTATCAATTAACAAACCAAAATATAAAGAAGTTAGTTTACTTTTTCTTTGGGTGCATGTAAAACATATCGAACCGATTCGAACTGAACTCGAAATTCGGCTCACTGGGAAGCGCGTGTTTTGTCGTTTTGGCCGCACGTGACCTGTGTGAGCAAGAGTGGTAGCAGAGTACCATTACCTTTCCTCGGGGGCAATCCCAATCCCGACCAGCCAGCACTTTCCACTCTTTCACCCTCACGCATCACTTTGCATTTGCGTGCTGCGATTTGTGTTCCGTGTGTTTGTTAGTCGGAATCGAAGCTGACTTCTGTTGCCTCTTGTTTGTCGCTTGCCTTTTGTTATAGGCTTTTAATTGACATATGCGTTTTTTACACGACTTCCCAGTAGTTTTCCAGTAGGACCTTAAAACCCACCCAAACCACATCGACTGCATACTAATTTCTAACTTCTGCTTTCGAATTCTCTTTGCAGCAATTCCCCACGATGATGATGACGGAAACGACCGACTATTGAGTCTATTGGCCAAAACACATCGACTGAGTCTGAGCCCGAGCCCGAACATAGAGGTGAGTTATTAGTTAGACTAGGTTCAGTTAATTGGCCTCGCATGCGCTTTGATGATAATTAAAGCCGACAGCCCCAGACGTCTTGGATTATTGGCATTAGCACCGATTTTATGACCTCGCACGCGCTCTGAGCTGAAAAATGGTCCCGTGACTCTAGCTCTTTCCTCTGGGCATCATCGGCCTCAGCGGCTTCCGAGGCTTCATCAGCCGACGGATATACTTTGTATCTGTCCATAACTCATTTTCATGCTGTCGGAGTTTCTTCACAGTATTTTCGGGCTAAATTAGAAATAAAAGCTTCACCTTTGCTGATGCTTTTTGCATAAACACAAGGAAACCAAAAGTGGTAGGGGTGGCTTCAGGTTTTGTGGCCATGTCCATGTGGGGGCCATGTGAGCTGCCCGGGGAGCTTTCACTCGGAATCACTTTGAGTGCTTTCACGATTTTTGATACGAGCCCGTTGCATTCGTGGCAAAGATAAATAAAAAAGGTAACCTGGAAAATGTAATCAGAAGTGAAGCAAAGCTCAGCCTAAGAGATACCAATTTTTTAAAATGTTTAAAAATATTTTATTTTAGAACATGGATCAAAATGGGAAATCAGAATAAACCACTAGTCGTATACATGATTTTGTATAAATACTTAAAAATGTACTCTTAATTTTACCGGTTTTCCTTTTTTATTTTTAAATAAATGCCCTTTTTTTAATTTCATAGCCATATGAAGTTGACTCTTTTTTTTTCTGTACCAATATTTCTCGAGGATAACCTTTTGATCCACCCTCGAAGCTTTCGCCTGAGCTTTCCGAGCCGCAGCTTTCACTCGCAACTTCCCTCGTCAGCTGTGTGTCCTTTTTGCCGAGCTTGCAGCCGAGCGACGCAAACTCGCGTTTCCCAAGTCAGTCTCCCAAGGAACCTTTTGTGGCCCAGAACGCGCGCTCCTCGTCGAAAGTTGGCCAAAAACGCATTAAACGGCAGCGCGTCGGGAGGCGGCAGGCGCAGGAGGCGGTGGGCGGGGCTGGCTCGGTGCCACGCGCAATCCCAAAAAGAAAATAGCGGAAAAAGTAAAAATGAATTAGAAATTGTGCGCGCTTCGTAGCGTTACATAAACGTGGCATTATTTTCACCCACAAACCGACGCACTCACATGAAGTTTGGCCAAAAATCGTTTCGCGTCCTGCGAGAGTGAAATTATCCTTCTGTTGTCGTTGTTGTTGCTCCTTCGAGTTCGCTGTGGTCGTGCTGATGGTGCTCACGTATATTATGTAAATGATTATGTGCCAGAAACGGAGCGCTGCGACTCACGAAGACCAGACCAGACCAAAACCTTCGTCGTCGTCGTCATTTCAGTCGTTTCGTGAATGTTTTAGCCGAGATGTGGGGCCGAGTCCAGTGTTCACAGTCCATAGTCTATGGTCCTTAGTCCTGAGTCCTGAATTCTGAAAGCTGAAGTCTTATTCCGCCCCCCTGCTCAGTCCAAAAGTAGGCGGACTTTCGAGCGCTGTCCACCTTTACCTTCTTGTTTGGGGCTTACTCCGTCCACTTGGACACCGCAAGCACTAAAGTTTTGGCCAGTGAAAGCCTACATTTCCATCAGGACCTCACCTCCGTCTGAAACTTTAGGACCTGTGCGGCTTACTTTGACTAGAAAGTACTCGTTTGCGACCCCAATCCTAGCCAAAGTTGGTATAAAATCAGGAATAAGAGGTGGAAATGGAAGAAGATTTTCAGAGGAATTCAAAGCATTCACAAGACAGATTTTTAATCATTTATGATGATTTTTTAGTTAATTAGTATTGTTTTAACTCAACTACAGATAGTGTTTTAAAGAAACTTTATTTTTCCGAGTGCATGCCCCTCTTTCGGTATCCTTCTTGCCTTTGGTGAATCCTTTTTTTCGGCGACACATGAGTGGGACTGTTTTTGTGTGGGCGGCAGGCGGAAATACATACAAAGCGCTGCGGCACCTGCAGAATGTGGCAACAACGAGGACAAAAGGCAACTAAATTGTTGCCAAGTTCTCTGCTATCTTTGGCAGCTCGCTTGGCGGCTCCTTTTTAAAGCAATTTATTATGCCTGAAAGCGAATAATTTACAAGCACACACATCTACACACACACCTCGGCTGGCTCCTCTGTAATGAATAAGTTATTTGAAAAATGTATCTACATATTTTGCCGGCGATATAATGCATATAAGGCAGTAACATGGCGGGCAAGGATGTGCCACTCCTGCCAGATCCTGCCACATGGTTGCCACACGGCCGAGCGCTTAATACAAATCAAATTTCGAGCATTAATTCGACTAATTGGCGCTTGTAAAAGAGGGGAGCGCCCATCCCGTGTTCGATGGTAAATTGAATGAAAAGCCCGTCCGGCGGTTTACTACAGTTTATTCAATTAAACTACCCCTTTTCGAGCCCCATCTGTGGCCAGCCATGCATTCAAATGGTGACCATAGAGCTCCGAGTGTGGACACTGTCCATTAAAATTGGATTTCCAGTTGGAGCTTACTGTTCCAGCCAACTTTTCGGCGAACAACTGGGCGTTCCAAAGTTAAAGTCTCACAAGCTAATCCCTCAAATGTTGGGGAATTTCCATAAAACATAGCAAGAGTAAGAACATCAATGTTTTATACATTCTATTCGCTTGCTCTAGATTTTATTCAAGTCTCACGCATTTTCAAAAATTGCATAAATATTTTAAATAAAATAGAACTTGTGCGTGCTCACATTTAATTTTATAAGTGACGTTCACTAATTTACTCAGAACTTAATCTTTTTCTGTAATTCCTGAACAATAGGTTCAGAGTTCTTTATAAACTATCATAACAGTAAAAGTCAGATATATATTATGTAGTTCTTGGCTTTTATTAAAGTCTCACGCAATCCGGCCATAAATTGGCATGATAATAAAACCTAAATAATTTTTACGTGCACATTAAATGTACTAACTTTAATGTGGGTTTTTAATATTGATTTTAGAAAAGCAGTCCAAGAGAGCTGCACAACTTTTTCAGAAAGCGAAAGATCTCTGCGGTTGGCACCCATCAAAGAATTTTCTACTTTCTGTGTGTTGGGTGTTGTCTGGAAAAATTGTTCCCAGTTCTCGCAGATAATTGTGTTTGACTTAAATTAAATAATAGATGAGTTCGGTACAGGTACATCCCACATTTCCATTTGAAATGAAAATTACAACTTGCGCCCATTTCCCATTTTCCCATTTCCCCCAATAAACATTTCCACATTGCTTTCAAAGAGAGAGGGGGTCTGTATGCCCGATTTCTCACATGACTTGCCATCCTCCGCTTTTCAATTTTCGCAATTTCATAATTTTTCATAATTTTATAATGGCCTTGCCTAATTCCGCGGCTGCGGCACCCAGATTCGAGATGTTGTGCATTTCATTTGGCAATTTTCTCAGGCCCCTCGCAATGCAGTGCAAAATTAGATTTGCACACGAAACTGCAATTGCAATTGCAATTGGAACTGCAACTGCAATCAGCTGGATGTGTCTCCTTAAATCCACTTAATTTGGTGCGTGTTCCGCGGATTGCTGCTGATTTTGAGTTTTGCATGCCTCAGCAATTAAAAGTTGGACAGCCGATTCAGCAGGTAATTGCAAGCCGGCGGGCAGGGAGGTAGGAAGATATATCTTCCAAGGGGTAGACAGGGGGCGGTCGTAATTACAGAAGTCATTATGTTCCTGCGTCACCGATTTAACCGCCACTTTTTCCACCTGCGCGGAGAGGGGCAACAACTTCTGCTGTCGGGGCAAATGTCAGTGGCAAAAGTTTTTGCTAAACTGTTTGAGTTGTGCAGCCGCAAGCAAACTGTTTGCCAAACTCTGCATGACAGCCAGGCGGCGGTCTCATACATTGAGAAAATAACCATAACTTTTTGACTTTAACATTGGAACTTTCGTTATGAAGTAGGTCATGATCGAACATAACCTTCGGCCGACCAAATATTTGTGAAAATATTAATCAAATGGAAGTTAATAACTTCTCGAGGTCAATCAAGTATTTCCAAAAATTTTCTTTCTGTGTATAATGCATGAGACAGCCTGAACTTTCGGCTTCGACTCCTTCTAGGCGGAAAGTCAAGCAGTCAAAATGCATTTTCGAAATGGATTTATGGTCGGCCATCGGGGCGTATGGGTGATATCTCGCTTTATGGCCTAAACTGGCGTGCAAATGAAAATAGTTTGTATTGCCAGGTCTCCTCATTGAATTTACTCGAAATAAATTCTGGGAAAAAGCCAAAGGAACCAAACAAAGGTTCTTCTTGTGGGTCAAAAGTAGCAAATGTTCAAATTTATTATGGCTCACGAATCGTAGAAACCCTGCACATGGCGCAGGATATCTCAGTGCTCGTGTTTGTGACAGAGTGTTCTTATATGTTTTTATAGTTTTATGTGGAGCATAATCAATAACAATTTGCATTTATATACAATGGACTGAATGGACGGGTGGGACATCGAGTTCCCTCCAGACAAATACCCATACTCGAAACGAGACCCAAATATATATATATATTGTACACAAGAACTGAACAGCCGAAAAGAAAACAACAAATATCGCAGCAAAATGGGGGAGCATACATACTATATAAGTAAAAGAAACTGGCTGTAAATAAAAAACGAAATTCCACAATGCAGCGGGGGATAAAAAATGTTATGCAAAATGTGAGTGGGTCGAAGAATTAAAGATTCCTTAAGAAGTTTCTTTGAAGTGTTTTACTACAGTAGATGAAAGCGAAAGTAAACAAATTACACTTTTTATATTACTTTTTAACAAATATTTCTCAATGAATATTTACTAACATAAATGTTACGGGTTTTCTTTTTAAGGAATTAAGTTAGGGACTGTTATTTCCTTTTTTTAACTTTCTCAGATATTATCCTCTTATAAAGATATATATAGCCCCGCAAAACTCGCCAAACTCAACGTAATTCCGATTACAAAAGCAGAAAACAATACCGAAAATCCAGCTTTAGTGGTGTCCGTACTCCTTTATGGCCTTCGATATGCTTTTGTCCCTATTTTTGGTCAACTCGTGTTACATTTTTTTCCCCAATTCCTATTCCCGACAAGCTGTGCAAGAAAATGCCAAACAAATACACAATAAACAAAAGCGCTCGAACCCAAACACATAGTACCGACACACAAAAAAGCAAACTTTTTGCGACAACTAAAAACGGCAAAATATTTTTGCTTGTCTTTGTTTCCAGGAGGGTTTTTCCGAGCGAGAGGGGAAATGGGGAAAAGGAGGGAGTGCGACAGAGAGAGTGAGTGAGAGGCAGCCATAAACATGGCACACATCCTGGAGGCAAGGACTCGAGTGGCTTTTGTGCTGCTGCCAGAAGCGGAAATGGGTAACAGCACCGCATTCTGGATGCGAGTGAGTGAGTGGGTGGGAAGGATTTTCCAGGTTTCCCTCCCGCTTTTCCTTCCCGACTCCTGTGCGTGCCACGTATTTAAATTAGTATGCAACATGAATGACAGCCGCCATTGCCATCGCTCATGTTTCCCCGATAAACTCTTTGCCAGAGTGCTGTGTGTTCGGCTTCCTTGCCTTGATTTGAATTTTTAACTTGTGCAGGCGCAAATGAAAGCGAGCATTAGCGAAATGCCAGCGAGATCCCGTGATGGCCTGATGAAATTTTCCTTCAATGACTTATTCAGCTTCCCACGCTCACTTAGCGATGTTCCCCTAATGCTGAACTTTGGCTTCCTTTCGGCGCCAGGATATAGGCATCCGTGCCATTGATAATCACCTTGGAGACAGAGAACGCGCGACGTTGCTGTCCTTTTTGCCGCCTGGGCTGCATTGACGCCTTCGCTGCTCCTCGAGAAGGACGTGCCCGGGCTCCTGATTGTGGGTTACAGCGAGATAAAATGGTATTGCACCCACTAGGAGGAGGACGATGACTATGATGATGATGATGATGACGATGACGATGCATGCACGTCTGTTGCTCTCCGCTCGTTTGGCTTCTATGCCAATCAAGTCAGCCAGCCCGGCAGGAGGCTACAGAGGCTCTAAGGACAACAGCCCACTACGAGAACGACAAAAGTGAAAGCAACAAAATCTCCATCATCAAGTGTCATTCTGGGCAGAAGTTGACGCATACATAAACACACTGAGCCAAACTAGAAAGTTGCCTGGGATACCTTTATAATTTCAAACAGTTTCCATTCATTGGAACTGGCTTTTTCTACAATATTATTTCCAAAAAGGCGGTACTAAATAAGTAAAAAAGAAAGCTTGTGGTAGATTTTTGAATTATGATTATTATTATTTTAATATAATTGTTATAGTTAAGGTATCTTAGCTTACAAAATGTTTACAAATGTGGTTTGTATATACCATTTTTGACTAATTTCTTTTATTAAACAAAAAATGAAATAAAAATCATTTTTTGAGATATTATACTGTTCCTTGAAATAACATAAATAGGTGCATGCAGTCTTACTTTTCCTTTTTATTAAATAATTCAAATTTACCAAGAATTTTTTTTTATTAATCAGTATTAATTAGTTAATTTAATATAGATCTCCTTCGTTTTTCACTGTATAAACCGGCTATATTGAGGCATCTGTCCGTGTGCATCTCTATCCATCTCCATGTGTCCCTCTCGTTCGCTCTCCTCTTACAACTATACCCATGAATATTTATGCCATGTTGCGAGGACCTCCTCGTCGGAATGTTTTGGATGTTGTTTTGGGTTGAGAGAGGTGACATGGGAGGGCGTGCTCTAACCTAACCCAACAGCCGTTGTTCTTCTTCAAGAGCACACACTGTCTGGCAAATCAAGTGTGCAAGTTTGAATTGGGGCGGCTGCTGTTGCTGCTGCCGGGCTTAAATGTTGTTTAAACAAAACTTTGATTCCATCATACTTGGCAAAGTATTTAGCAAACCAAAGCCCCATACCCATTCCCATCCCCATGGCTTTGCATATTGCATCTTTCGAAACTTGAACTTTGGACCAAAATCCAATTTCCGATGGCAGGTCAGGTAACATCGAAGCCCCGAGCTTTTCGGAAACAATCCCCCAACTGTGCCGGCTTCAATTAATAACCCAAAACCAGGGATCGATCCATTTCTGATTTATGCTAGCCATCGGCCACAGAATCGTTATGATTTCAGCTTAATGCATCGCTTGCAAAAACAGATTGCCGTCGAATGCCATTAAGCATTATCCGCTACCCAAACATGCACACAAACACACTGCACACATACTCACACACTCAATTTAATGATTGATTTGAGTTTAATTACTTTCAATTGTTTTGCGGAATGCAAATGCAAATTTTACAATCGGTTGACTGCCCAGGAAGATCAATAAGCAATAAGCAAACATTTTTGCGCCCCTCACAATGACGTGTGTGCCGAGGCGATTTGTTAAAGTACCGGCCATTCTGGCCTCGGGCAAATATTATGCAACACTTTTGGCCCAAATTCGCATACCCTTAACATATCTCCTTGTATTTGTATCTCCGCCCATTGACAACTCATCAAAAGGCGACTGGCAAGGTCATGAAGTGCCAAACACCCGGGGGGCTTTCAAGAAAATGGCGAAAAATAAAACCCAAAAGTACATAAGAATGTTTTTTGCAGAGAGAGAAACAAATCCTTTCTTTTATAGTAAAGTTGGTCTAGTATTTTTTAATGGTTTTGTACTTTTTCTTATAAATAAGAGGGAATTTCAAGGAAAGCCTTACAAAATACCAACAACTTTCTTTGACAATGTTTTCTTTTCACTTATAAGTAGTGTTCCTGGAACTACAGTTTTTTTCCGTGTTCTTCGATCTATGTGTATCTCAATGTGTGAGCCACTTTTCCCCAATGTTCCCAAGTTTGTCACACTTTCAGCCGGGCGCTCAGATATTTGCCGTCTTCTTCTCTATCTCAACTTTTCGCTTTTCTTGTTTATTGATTTTTCCTACCCGACCTACCCAAGTTTTGTTGTACTTTTCTCACATTATTTATTGTTCCACTTGGGTTTTCTAGAGCTTTAACTACTTTATAATTGCACTTAGCGTATTACAAGAGTCGCGGGAGGAAAGGAGGAGGAAAAAGGGGCAGGTCTCAATACTAATTAAGTTGGCCAGTTTCAGTGGGCCGCCTTTTCCGACTCTGACTATGGCCAATTCAAAGTGAAGTGGCCGGGTGGAAGTTGTTGGCTGTTGGCTATCTTCTCTCCCTTTTCCCTTTTCCCCTCGACCTGAGTGGCACTTGTCGTTGGTGGTAATGACGTCATTGCGGACAGTTGGTGGCTGGATTGCGGGTCAACTCCCCAAGCAGGTGTGTCTCCAGTCTTTGGAGGCGTGTGTATGCTATTGTGTCTGACAGACAGGCTGTTGCATATGTCACAGCAATTAAATTCCAGCTAAAAATAAACAGGTCCCCGAAAAGTAGGCAAAAGTCCTATCCTATAAAAAACCCACATCAAGATATACTTATGACCTGACAGGCAGTCGGCGGGGGTCACGACCTAAAATTATAATTATACATATCACAAAAAGCTATCAGAGATAATTGAATTCCACTGCGCATACCACAGGTCGTATGCGCGATTTTATTGAAATTACCGATCGAAAATGGAAAAACTAGCATGCCAATCAAATGCCAAACAACTGAATGGAAGCTCGATTATCGACATAGTTTAGCCGTTCATCATCATCATTTTCGGTCAGCTTTTAAATATTTGAACATATGCATATGAGTGCGAGCAAATACAGGGCGGAACAGAAGGGAAATTTCCTGGGGAACTCCAGTCTCGGAATAAACACACACATTGGCCAGATGACCTCTAATCGGCCCTATTGTAATTTGTTATATAAATAAGCATAATATGCTGTGTATCATTACCATCGGCCCCGTAGTTTTTGGGCCGTGCTGGCCGTATGCCAAATTTATATCATCTTTCAGCATAATATTCACCATGGCATATATTATACGTAGGTATAGTATGTGGGCCATTTATATGCACATATTTTTTTGGCACATTCTTGTGCCCGCCCTCCCCGTTGTGTGCATAAAATATTTCTGTGGTAATTTTTCATGCTCACATTAGTGGCGTCTGTCAACCGAAAAGCGGGAAAAGTGCTGTGGGGAAAATGTTGCAACATCAAGAAGCTGCAAGGCTCCCTCGCCAGCCAACCCGCATAAATAAATAAAACCCAGCTCAAGGGACCCCAGAGAGAAAGAAAGAGGGACGAGTCCTGTCGTTTAATCGGTATTGATTTTGTATTGTTGTTCCTCCGCCAATATTTTATTTTGCGTTTTGCTCTGGGCCACGTCTTCCTTCGACTTTTCAGTTCAGTTCTCAGCCATTGCGCTTTTGGCAAACGCCAGGCGGTAATTGAAAGCCATACAAATTGCGGCCCGGCTGGCAGGCAATTATAAAATTGTTTGGCCAAAGTTGATTGTAGCGTGAAATGGTCACAGGGATACGGAGGCGGAGGCTCTAACTCTCACACACTGGGCCAAGGAATAGAAAAAGTCTGGCCATGAATGGCCGTTAACACCGGATCAATTGCTTATTTATTGCGCAACATTTTCAACAGGACTTTGCTTTTAATGCCACGAGTCAAGTTTCAGGCACTGAGAAAAACTGGAAAATATTTAATTGGAATAGATATTATTACTTATTTATTTTTCTTGAATTTTTGACTGATTTTAAATAAATAAAAATCCTTAAAAAGTTGCAAAAGCCCCACAAAATCTTGATAAATATCTCACTGTTTCTAGATTATTTATATATTTGGTTGCAATTCGTGCCTTTAAAAAAAGCTATGTTTTTGAAATCGCTTTTAAATGTTAAAATATGTGCTTGAAATTATGCAGAATAATCGTCTTGCTGAATGAACTCAAGTCACTTCTGGGATAAAAATATATTGTTGCATTCTTTTAGACACATATTTCGAAATTTAAAAGTGATTTTAAAAACCCAGCTATTTCTGTGGCTTTAACTTTATTTAGTTTTTTGCTAATTTTATTAAAAAATTGTGCAAAAATCAGTAATATTTTTCTATCTGCTTCGTTTTTTATTGTAAGGGATTCATTTAATGCCCAGACAGACAGGATCGAAGAGAACAGAACAGAACAGACGAAAAAAGCAACATTTTTGCCCTTCCGTTGGACATGCACTTGCATGTGCCGGAGCTTCAATAAAGGCAATCCATAATTCATTTGGTTAAATGCATTCGACAACGGGCTCATTGCAGATGCATCTAGCCGTTCATTCCGGCCTGCATCTGCATCTCATAGTTCTCGACGTTAAATTGCATTAAAATTGTCATTCGATAGAGCGGTTATCGAGTGTTTGGCTCCACGAATGTTTGCCGTGTGTGTCGTATCTGGGATTTGTCCACTCGATTCGTTTGCTCTTGCTCGCATTAAAACCGAATTCGTGTTCAGTATTCGACAAGGGAATTATTGTTTCCTTGGAGATGATTTTTTTTTGTACACAGTTTTGGGGAGGTTTCAAACGCAATTTTGTGATTATTTCAATTCGCATTGAATATGCGTAACATAAACAAATTTCAAGCAGGCACAAAACGGAATTTAATTAAATTGAGTTTTCCCACTCTACTAGAGAAAATCGATATGAAAATTAAGCTTTACATTTGCTCCCTTTTGGTTTTAGTTTTTGCGTTCTTTTGTTCGCGACCGTCGACAAATAAATCTGCGGTCCTCCTCCAATAAAAATAGACACATTCGCAGTTTCAATTGCAACTAGACGGCGACGACTGCAATTCCCATTTTTTCGTTTTTGGTTTTCGGTGCCCCCAAAAAGTCTGAGGCACACACGCGAAAAGGCAACGCGAAAAAAGAGGCCGCCGCATTTCAATCGAAAAGTTTTAATTGAGTTTTTGCAGCCAATCGAATAATCAAATCAAAACTCATTACAATAAAAGCGAAAAGGCGGGTGCGAGAAAGAAAAATTAGTGCAATTCAATTAAGGCAATCAGGCCAATTAAGTTATTAAACGAATTAACGAAATACACGACAAACCAAAGCGAAAAAAAGTGCAAAAATGTTTGGCTGCATCTATCAGCTTTGGGACTGGTGAGTAGCGTAAATCTCGTAGATCTCTCTCGGTAGAGTACCCTCCACCCATTTTCCCACACCATCCCCATCCCCTCTTCCGATTTCCCATTTCCGCGCAGAGAAAATGAGGCCGGCAAGGTCAGCCGTGTGTTTGTGGCCGGAGCGGCGACTGCAGTTAATCAATTACGGTCAATTACGCGCTGAGCCAGTTGCATTTTCCGCGGCCTCCGTGTCTTCCGCAGCTCGCGAAGGAATTAACCCCTTGTTGGCATATTTTTGACATCTTTGAAATATTTAGCGGCGCTTAGAAATATCCATTTAACTGAATTTACGAGATGATGTCATTCAAATATGTCAGAAAACATACTTGTTTTATGAAAAAAATATAATTTAAATTTAAAATATATACTATTTTTGTTTAGCCGAAAAATTTTGTAGAGTCATAAAAGCTAGAGTCATAAAAACTCCTGTATTTTCCAAAAATTTTTATTTGAAACGTTTAAGACCTTTAATGGAATCATCAACTAAGATAATCTTTAAAAAAATGAGGCAATATTTACAATTAAAAAAAAAAGGTTTAGGTAACTTTTAACTTTTTGTTTCCCTCAAGGCTTTTAATCCAATGAAATCCATGGAGCTTCTAGGGTTAACTACCCTGCCACGCAAGCAAATCAAGCCGGGTGACCTCGTCTGATTGAATCACAGTTTCGCCTGCCTTGTGAATTTCCACTGATCGCTTTTCGCTTCTCTACCCTTTCCAGGTTGGAGGCGCCGCCGCTCTTCACCGCCGGCACCATGGACGCCAAGAAGCTGCAGCAGCTGCAGGAGGCAGCGATCCTGGCGCAGCAGCAGAAGAAGCTGCCGCTGGCCTACCAGACGAATCTCGTGGACTACCGAACAGCGGCCTACAGTCAGGCGTTGTACCAGCAATCGCCCACGGCCACCAGTTCGAGTGGAGGAGGACCCCTCTCACCGATTGAGATGCAGCCGCAGTCCAAGCAGCACCTCAACCTAATGAAGCACGGCGGAGGAGGCACCTCCAGCAGCTCACACTCATCGCCCTACCATCAATCCTACTCGAGCAGCGGGGGAACGGCAGCCGGTGAGCAGCTCTATCAATCGCCCACGGAGCGAACCTATCTCGCTGCGGCTGGAAGATTGCAGGCCAGCAATGCCATGGCCGGGCATCATCCCATCTCGGCCCTGCAGTCGCAGTACCAGCAGCTGCAGGCGGCCAAGATGCAGGCCCAAATGGCCACCCAAAGCGAGGCTGCCCAGCAGCAGCAGCGTACCTTTGCCCTGCGACAGGCCATGAACCCGCCCACGAACCACTACCACATGAGTCAGTCGCCCAGCATGGTCTCCAATATGACCACTCTCACCCAGCAGCAGCAACAGCAACAGCAGCAGCAGAGGGCACCTCCCTCTTCGCTTAACTTGCAAAATCAATATCAACCTGCTCAGGGTCCTCTAAAGTTGCAACAACAACTGCAGCAGCAGCAGCAACCTGCAATGCCCAAACACTACCAGGAGCAATTGTACGCCCAGCAGCAACAGCTGCAGCAACAGTTGCAGCAGCAACAGTTGCAACAGCAACACCAACAGCAGCAGCAGCAGCAACATCGTCACAAGAGCGACCTGCAAACCCCGGGCAGTGAGCATGGCACCGTGTATATCCAGCAAAATCACCCTGGTCATGTGGTCAACCAGGCCTGCCAGACCCAAATATCGGCGGTCAAGGCCAAGGCCACGCCCAGTTCGGAGGAGTCCTCCTCCAACTCGGCCAAGAGCCCCACTCATGCACCGTTGGATCGGAAGAAGAGCGCCAGTTCCATACAGGCCCTGAAGTCGCCCATTACCAAGAGGCCACCATCCACACCGGTTACTTTATCCGGTTGGTTGCACAAACAGGGCTCCGATGGTCTGAAGGTGTGGCGCAAACGTTGGTTCGTCCTGGCCGAGTACTGCCTGTACTACTACAAGGGTCCGGAGGAGGAGAAGCTACTGGGTTCAGTACTCCTGCCCTCATATCGCGTATCCGCCTGTTTGCCCGAGGACAAGATCTATCGCAAGTTTGCCTTCAAGTGTGAGCATCAGAATATGCGAACCTATTGGCTGGCAGCCGATAATTCCGATTCCATGATGCAGTGGGTGAGGGCCCTGGCGGCTGCCAGTTTGATGCAGGCACCCAGCAGCGGTGAGTCGGAGCCAAGTGTGAATTCCTCGCTGAATCAAAGTGGCGAGAATTCCGATTCGGGCATACACACGTTGCAATCGGGAAACCTGGGAAAGCAGCAGCCCACGCCCTCGTCGGAGAATACGGGCAGCAGTGGCGGAGGCAGCGGCAGTGGACAGCCCCTGTATGCCAATGCACCGCCCAAGCCGAGGCGCATCAATGATGGTGGCTACTCCTCGCCATCGCCCGAGCACAACGAACAGCAGCATCATCCACAGCAGCAGCAGCCACATCCTAGTCGCCGCCTCATGTCGCCCACGCAGCAAATCTACCAGCAGCAGCAGCAACACCAACGATCTCAGCAGCAGCAACAGCAACAGCAGCAGCAACCGCAGCAACATCACGCCATCTACGACACGCGAACGGGTCATGTGTCCACCGCCCTGCAGTTGCAGCAGGCGCAGCAGCAGTACTCGCTGGATCACCTGGAGGCGCAGTTCCAGCAGCAACAGCTGGACATGGAGGAGCAGATCGCCAGGTTGCAGCAACAGCGGGCCGCCGAAGAGATCTACGGCGAGCGGGAGATGTACATGGCCAAGTTGATGCAGCAGCGGCAGGGTCCGAATGGATCGTATCCCACCCAGCAGCAGTTGTTGCAGGCCGAGCGAAGGACTCCAGATGCCTATGGGCGGTCCAAGCAGCAGCGACTCTTTGCCGCCGCCGCAGCTGCCGCGGACTACGAGGACATCTACAACATGTCGCAGCTGGCGGGTGGCGGTGGAGGCGCCATGTCCGCCCAGGAGGCACTTCTTCAGGAGGCAGCCAGCTACCGGCGACCCCTCAGCCCGCCCAGCTACGATGGCAGCAAGCACGTGCCGGCGATGCCGCAGCGGTACACACCCAATCATATGGAGGTAAGTTATAAGAAAAATGGGAACAATTGAGCTGAAGAAGTCTTTAAAATTGAGTGCTTTGTACAAGTAAATATTTATATTTAATATACTTTTCATTAGTATTATCCAGATAATTTATAAGTATTTTCTTATTCTCCAAAGAAGTCAGTATAAAATATGATAACCCAAAAACAATATACCTTTTGCAATTTTGAACCGAAAAGTTATTTATTTAACAGAAAGGCTTTACAATTTATTAAAATGAAATACTTTCTTATATAATTTATATGTTTGATTTGTATTTTTCCAGATTATTTAAAAACATTTTCTTATTACAAAAGAAGTCAATATAAAATCTGATAGCCCACACAATTATTTAAAATTTCTGTTTTGGTTTTCAAACTTTTTAAAAATCTTATCCTATCTTAAAAAATAATTTAGAAGGTATTAAAAAAAAATATGTTAAAAATTCATTGGCCGCTAAGAACACAGTATTTCACATAATTTTTTTCCAATTAACTTTCCTTTTAAATCATGTTTTATCCGAGAAGTAAGTGGTTAAAAATTTCCATCACTGAGGATTTAATGGCACAAACAGTGAGTGCAATTCTCAAAGGCAGTCAAAATGGCAAACCACAGCCCTCCAGGCAGCAACGAGCTGCGATTCCGATTGCAATTGCGATTGCGATTGCTGATGACCTGCCACTTGGCGTTGCAGCCTTGGCTTTATGGGTGCTTCGAGAGCTGGGAACTGGGAGCTGGAAGCTGGGAGCTTGGGGGCGTGGCACCGGGTAAAGGTCAGCCCACCAAATCATCTGCGATGCCACTTGATGTTGTCTGATTGCTGCGAATAGTCACAAAAACCCGGGGGGGGAATGAAGAAGGGGTTTTATTTCCGCACCTCTTTCCCTGACCTAGTTGCAAAGTTTTGCTGGCTGAGACGTGCACCTCTGCACGTATCAGCTTTTCACTTTTATTTGCCCTTGCCTGGTGGCCAGGTGGAGTGTTTCTGCTCCTGCTGAGATAGCTCCTTCCTCGAGCTCCGACGACTCCATAAAGCCACACTCACAAAAGCTGCTGCTGTTTGCCCACATTGATAGACGGGAATGGAGAGCAGAGCAGAGTGGAGTGGAGACTCCTCTAGAGTCTTTCTCGGAAACTTTCGGTTTCAAGCAGCTGCTGTCTCGAGTCCGCAGCTCAAAATTTAATTGGACTTTAGTGTGTCAGTGGGTTGCTGAATTGCAGACGTTTCGTTTGAAGGAAGAAGCTCCCATTCCTCTTTCTTGGCCGCCAGTGCAGCAATTTCCTTCGAATGCAACTTTATGCGCTCTCCGCCCTTTTTGGTCAGGGGGCAGTGGGTGGTGTTCGGTTGTGGGGCAGCTGTTTAGTGGGTCAGGTCAGGCCCAGCAAGTTAGCCGGGAAATGAGTCGCGTGCATGATTTATGGCTACCAGGGGTTCCTGGCCAAAAGACCAGCTGTGCCGCCTGCCAAGTGTCGAACAAGTTACGGGCCACGCCAATCTACCACACTCAAGCAAAGGATTTTCTTAAAACTTTTAAACTGATTCCAAAAATAAGTGAAATTTAGTTTTTCAGAAACTTAATCAATTTATGTAAAAATACTTAATTCACTCAATAGCGATCAAAGACTTTTTCAACCATTTTTGATTTCATTTATTTCTACTTTATTTAATACGAATTTATTAAGTTCTAAAATAATATTTGGAATATAAATATTTGTAAATGTTTCATAAAATATCCGATTTCTTTTGAGTTCAGCTCTACTTTTCCTAGGTTTTTTTTTCGACTGCAGCTCTAGTTAAAAATGCAAAAAAGCCAATTACCCTCATTACCATTATATAACCCTTTATAGCTTCTAACTTCTAACCCCTTCCATTCTTTTTCGCCATTTTTTAGGCCAGTGCCGCTGATCAACTAATCAATACAATGGACTTGCGTGCCCGCTCGGCGGCGTCCATAGTGCGTCCTCATTCCGCGGACTTCCTGGAGTACGAGGCGCGTGCCGAGGCAGCCGCAGCCGCTGCCGCCGCGGCGGTGGCCCAGAGCCAGCTGGAGAGTGGACGGGCACCGAGGCCGAAGTCCAGTTTGGACATCAATCGCACGCCCGACAGCTTCTACTACTCGGAGGCCAGCTATGCCGAGAAGATGCGGAAGAGTGCCCTGTATCTGCAGAGTGGAGGAGCAGGAGCGGCTCAGCCCCAGCAGGCGGGCAGTTATCGCACAGCAGCGGGAGATTTCAATTCGGGGGTGAACACGATTGGCTATGAGAATCCCTACGAGAGGGCCTACAAGCGGCAGGAGATGCTGGCCGAGGCACAGGCCCAAAGTGGAGTGGCTAGCAGCAGCATGCCGCGCATGAGTAGATCCGCCAGTCAGGGACGCTCGGTGGCCTCCCAGCTTCAGTCGCCGCCTTCGCAGCAGGAGGAGAATCTTCCGCCCCTCAACGTACATCCGGGTTCCATTTTCCCGCCCTCGATGTCCACACAGGAGATCATCAGCAAGAACGAGCAGTTCCTGCGCTCCGCCAGCGCTCGGCTGCCCAAGAGATCGGGCGGCATGGATGATGACTATTCGGCGGGCAATTCGACGACCACCTCGCCCACCAGTGGAACAGGTGGTGCCTCCAATTCGCCGCAGCACCATCAGGATGGTGAGAGGAAGCGGGAGGAGTCCATGAAGCGACTGCTCGAGTGGAAACAGCGCATGCTGCAGTCACCGTTGACCCGCAAGGGCATCCAACAGGGCGGCAGCAACATGTCCGCCATGTCCAAGCTGGGCAGCAATCCGAACATCCTGCTGGCATCCACGGCGGTGGCCAGTGGAGCACGCTATGGCCCCCAGGCGGGCAAAACGGGACTGGTGGTGGGCAATGGGAATGGCAGTGGCAGTGCCGGGAATCAGCTGGCAGCCTCTGCCTCGGGGATTCAGCGATCACGATCCGAGAGCCAAGCCAACATCGGACCCGGCGGAGTGGTGTACAACAACTACTCTTCGGATGACGAGGGTGAGTCCTGGTCAGCGATGACACATCCCATAAGTATTCCCCATTCTGCTTGGCTTCAACTCTGTCCCTATGTAATACGTCTCCTTTTCTATCTGTAACTGTCTCTACTCCGTATCTATATAGCTACGTTTATGCGCTAATAAATTCAGGAACAAACAAGTAATGGTTTCGATTTCGAAGGAATATTTAAAAGAAAGTCAAAGATTAATATTAATAGTCAAAATCAAAATACTTACAAAAGATTACAAATATTGTTGAAAATATTATTTTTGTAATTTTAGGTAAATAAGCAAGTTTCAATCATTAAAAACAAACACTATTGGCCAAGTTAAAGTTTTTCTATCATAATTTTTGAAATAAATATAAAAATATACATTTGCATTAAAGTGTTAAAAAAATAAAGATTAAAGAAGCGCAGTTTAATGTTAATGACCTAATTTCAATCAATATAAAAATTAATATTTGCAGGTCATGATGAAAATTGTATTAAAATATCATTTAATTCATGCAAAAAAAAGTTAATTAGTATCATCACTGCTTTAACTATCAATTTGCGATGAAAATGAAGTGATTGAAAATAATTTATTTGAATATCTTGATAGGGTAGTTTGAATTAATTATGTTTGTTCAGCAAATTGCGCATAAACGCAGTAAGTATCTCTATCTGCATCAGTATCGTATCCGTAGCTGTATCTTTATATTTATCTGTATCTGTAGCTGTTGCTAACCGTGATGCTCAGTTCTGCGTTCCCTACTTTTACTTTTATTATTTTATTTTTACTCTTAGTTGCTCTTGGCTTTGCTTTCAGTTTTAGTTGCATGTTTTGTGGCGGGCCTTGAGCTGCCTGCTTTTTGCTTTAGTTTACCCACTTGCAATGGCAAATGCAGACTGCGATGCCCTTCCGCTTGAGGATGTTAGGGATTTATAAATAAAGGACCTCAGCTGCCTTTGACGGCCCGTTTTTGCTGTCACACACTTCTCAAAACTCTGACCATTAACTATATTTATAAGCCCTAACCGTTTCAATGCTAATTTATCATGTCCAGACGCCAGACTAAACAATTAAAAGCTTCATGTAGTTAATATTTGTGTGTTGTACACTTTTTTGTGGCCTTGTTTTGTGTTTTAATAAATATGGTTAATTTGCAAGTACACACGAGAAGGCAATTTATGTCGAGCATCGAATATCGAAACCTTCCTGCCGTGCGCACACAATACACAGACAAATATAGATGCAGAAACGCACACTCACACACAGAGAGGCAAATTGAAAAGTATCGAGTAATTAATTTAGAGCTGCTGCCAAAAAGTAGGCAACGCATAAAACCAAATTCTGGCCAGTTTTAAGAACATTTTGGCCAAAACAAATTTATTGTTTGCCTTCTATATTTTGGATGGAAAAAGGAGGGTAAACCGAAAGACCAATATTTCTGTAGTCTATAAATCTCTCTCTGTCTCTGTCTCTCTCTTTCTTTATTTTTGGAAATCTCTATCTTTCATGGGTTCAGTAAACATTTTTGGCGTATTTAGTTTCGTTTCGGATTTGTTTCGTTTCGTTTTCATTCCATTACATACATACATATACTCGTTTTCCCATCATGACAACCGGGTGCTTGGTATTTCCACTACTAAATGCCGCTGTAAACTTCGCACTAAAACCCAAAAACAACAAATAAACCAAAACCAAAAACCAAATAAAACTCAAACTCAATCTGGGCTCATAGCGCAATCGACCACCCATTTGATTGATTTTAATTACACATACCAAAAACCAGCAAGATATACAAATATGTTTTATATTTCTTCTTTTTCCATACCTACATATAATAAATTCGTTGTGTATACGTTGAATTTGGTAACTCTTTGATAAAAAAAATCGAAAAAAAACAATACCTCAATTTGTAAATGCTGTAAAACTCGATACCGAAAACCGAAAACTCGCAAAAAACATTAACAAAACGCACGAATCGCAGCTGTAACTGTGGATGATAACATGTACAAAAGTGCGACGGCAGGAAGGTCAGCGATAAAAACAGAAACAAAGGCAAAAACAATAGTGGCAACAACAACAACGGCGTTAGCAATAACAAATCTTAGCAATATCCGAAGTCTAGAGAGTCTGAGTCCGAGTCCCAAGCCAACCGAGACATCATCACCCAAAACACCTGGCAATGCAAAATTCCAACTAAAGCCCATTTTGAAAGTGCATGAGGCGAGTAAAACCCGCATTATTCAGGTGCAACCCAAACAGCTGGAAGAGCGTCCCAAGCTCAGATTGCAATTGCCCAAGGAGGAGGAGGAGCAGGAGGAGGAGGCGCAGGAGGAGAAGGAGGAGCCTGTTCCCATTCTGCCAAAGAAAACGGCCCCCAAGTCGCCGCAGAATGCCAATTATGTGCCTGTGTACAACAATAAGCTGGTCAGCAACTACGAGAACATGGAATTTGGCAAGCCCCCAGTTCCCATACCCGAAAGCAAAGCCCCGGACAGCAGGGCAGCGATTACCGATCCCGAGGAGACGCCCATGCTGATGCAACTGAAGTTGTTCAAGGAGCAGCAGGAGCAGCAGCAGCAGGAGCAGGGGGAGAAGGAGGAGCAGGAGGAGGACCTGACACCCACAGCGGAAAGTAAATCCATGCCAGGAGATGAGGAAGTTTCAATTGAGGAAAGCAAAGATGAAAAGCAGGAATCTGAGGAACAGGAAGTAGAGGACGATGAGGAAGATGAGAGCACGGCCTGCGAGGAGTACACAGATGATGATATAGACGAGGCCCTCGCTCAGGATGAGGATGAGGATGCGTCCCAAGATGTAACAGAGGAAAGGGAACTGCAGCAGATATATATGAATGAACCCATCACACCCACCGACCAGCAGTTCGACGAGAGTCACTATCTGCCCATGACGCCCAAGAAAGTGGAACTGGGTCAGCCGGGTGTCCTCACACTCGTGTGCAGCCATGAATCCTATGCAAGTGGAATGGTGGAGGAGGAGGAGAATCACTATGTGGAGATGACCAAGGGCCTTGAGGACGAGGAAAGCAGGAGCAACTATGAGATCATGTGCCTGGCCAGCACCAGTTCGAGTGCCTTTAAGGTGAGCTCTAGCAAGTCAGAGCCAGTTTACATGGAACTGGCGGGGGTTAAGCCCATTCCACCTGCCGCCAATGAGGAGGCCCACTGCTCCTCGGGTCGTTCCACCCTGAAGAAGGGTAAGAAGTCAGGAACTGAAACCCTAAAGAAGAAGACCAAGAAGCGGCAGGGCAAGGACATGCCGGATATCCTTAAGCCGGCAAAAAGTGCCTTGGCCAGCGATAGTTCGGATGCGGATGACGAGAGCAGCCGGCAGCAACTGGAGGCCAAGAAGCTGCGCTCCAGATCTCGCTTCAGCCTGTCGGATACCTTCCGCCCGGCCTCTTACTATCTCGGAGCCTCCACGCCAATGAATAACTATGCAGAGAGTTCGGATAGTGAGATATTGCCACCACCACCCATACCAGACTCCCCACCGCCCATGGAGGAGCTGAAAACGGAGGAGATCTTCTCCTCGGAGCACTACGATACGGTGAAGCGAAAGGATAGCAATGGCAAGGTGAATCTCTCATACGAGCAGCTGCCCAAGATGCATGCCAGCAATACGTCCCTGAATTTGCCCAAGGCGGTTCCCAGTCCCACCTTAAAGAGCAGTCGTCTCTCGCTGCCCGATCACTTTACCAAGATGCGGATGACCCCACAGCGATTGCTGGTGGCCCAGGAGCAACATCATGCCAGGACCCTATCGGACTCCAACTACAGTTGCCAGCTGACGGACAATAGTGGTTCACGTACCTCCTCTGACTTGGACTTGTACCGCAGGAGGGTAACCAGCAATAATTCCCTGCCCCTGAGCAGTGAAAGTGAGTCTGTGGAATTCCGACAGAGATCGGACTCGGAATTGGATCGCCAGCGGTCGAGGAGACCTCTATCTCAGGAATCCATCAGTGAGATTGAGTCGCTGAGCGAGCAGTTCGAGGAGACGCTTAGTAGTCACGAGCTGGACACCTACCTGAGTCACCTGCACCTGTCCACCGGTCAGACGACGCCCACCAGTCACCTGCTGAATGATGCCAATGCGGCGGCAGGTGCGGATATTCTCACCAATCTCATCAAGCCACCGAAAACATTCCGGAATGCCGAGGACGAGGAGCAGCATTTCTACGGCAACATACACTTTCTCTCCTCCACCGACTCCATTCAGCAGTTGGGCGGCGAAGCAGCTGCCCTACGGATTATACATAGTCGCAATAACAGCAATATATCCACCCAATCGGCTCCTTACTACTACTCGGAGTTGCCAGCTCCACCGCCGCTGAACAATCAGCGAGATATCCATGCCCATGGACTGAATATAGCCCACATACACAATCCCATCGATCGGCATCACCAGCAGCAGCAGTTCAATGTGGACGCACTGGTGGACAAGGATCAGGCCATCGACAGCAAGAACATCTACAGCGGGCAGAAGGACAACAACGAGAAGCTGAGCAACAAGAATCTCAAGCTGGTGGAGATGGAGAGCAACAGCAGTGGAGGAGGAGGAGCAGGAGGAGGAGGTAGTGGAGGTGGTGCACTGGTCCATTCATATCATATCACAACTACTACTAAAAACACAAATCTCGCTCGTAAGGCGATTGGTGGTAGCCGTAACCCGTCGGATGAAGGCAACCCTAACCAAGCTGTTGGTGCTGGTGAAGATTCGGAGGAGGAGGAGGAGATGGATGAGCAGGAGGATCCGCCATCGAATAATGTCCCAACCAACCTCTCAGTTCTAGGTGGCGAGCTGCTCTGGGAGGAGGATGCCCTCTGGCGCGAAAGTTTGCGTCGCGTTTCCCAGCGGCATGCTAGATCCCTGGACGATCTGGACAGGATTACAGCAACGGCAGCTCCACTCATTTCGAGTACGCCTAAGGCGAAGCTAAGTCGCGAGGTTACCTATGTGAATGACAGCCAGAAGCCGCGACAATCGCATCCGCATCCAATCTCCAATGAGCACGACGTGTATGTGCAGCTTTTGGATAACTCCATCGCATCCTCCTCCTCGCTTTTGGGCCAGGACCAAACGGATTCCGACGTGTACGAGGTGCTGCGCGAGGAGACGGCCTCGAATTTGTCACATAAATCGAATGAGCTGGATCGCGAGACCATTCGCCAGTGGGACGCCATGTCCAGTGGGCTAATGAAGAGCCACCACAGCACAGGTGCGGAGACCGCAGGAGGAGGAGTTGGATCTCCTGCCCATCTGCCCCTCACCAGCAGCGTGCGCTCCATTGTCCAGCAGTTGAACACCAGTTCCATGGACGATGCCAATGGGAATCCCATGGCGATGGTGGGGAAAAAGTCGAGAGCGAACAACAACCACTGAGGCTATGACCGCAGAAAACCAAGGCCCCACCTCCTAAAATTATGCAATACTTTCCGTAGTTTCAATTTAGCCTTCCGTTTTGCCCTTTCGCCATTTTTGGTTTGCACACTACGAGTTATTTTATTATTGCTCTGTTTGCCCATCATGTTTTGCTGTATCCCCCCAGCTTAGAGTTTAGATAGTGCTCTATTTGTTTTGTTGACTGTCACTGTTGTCGTTGTTGTTGTTGTCATTGTTGTTGTGTGTTGTCTTGTTTTGTTTAATTAATCAACTGGTAAGCAAACTTATATATATATTTATTTATCCCATCCAATCCCAGCCAATCCCCCACTTATCTCATTAAGTCATTGAATCGCTTGTATATATACGCAAAAACACAATCACTCACTTATCACAGAAATCTCACCCAAGCACACCCATTTGTAAAGTTGAACAAATCCATAGATACCTTTTCGGAGCAGTTGCAAATAGCGAATCGTAGGAGCCAGCAGCTGCAGCTAGAAATAAAATATATATTATATAAGCTGCAGAGATTTTACCACCCATACCCGTAGATGAAACCATCAAAAATTAAAAAAATAAATAAAAAAACAGAGCCACAAATTATAAGCCAATTTAAATTAATTCCGGTCATTTGCTAACCGATTACTGATTGCTTATCTAAATATTTCGCGCACGCATTGAAACTACATATTCTAAGCCCGCCTATCCTCGACTTTTTGCTAAACACTTTTCCTAATCCCCATCTCTATGACCTTGTAGCCTCTATATCCGTGCGCAATGTGAACAATCTGCCCGTCGGAAATCTGACGGTGAAGCCGGATCCCTCGGACATCCAGCAGGAGTCCGCCTTTGCCCCCTATTACGGCGGAGCGGCGGAGACTAAGTACGCCAAGAACACGGTGCTCACGGATCGCGGACTCTATGCCGGAAACGGATCTGGTGGCCTGGCCACGTCTACGCCCCAAAATCACCCACAGTTCCGGATGCGGCGCACCGGAAGTAGGGCGGAAATCGATATGCTGGAACGCGAGACAAGCAGCCAGATCAGGGTGAGTAGTCCGTATATCGAGGGTAGACACTTAACCGAATTTTCAGAATATTTCCCATACTTGACATTTAAAACTCACTTCTGAAAGGAGGCAATCACGAATTTAGAACGTAATTAAATGTTTCAATTTTTGTTGATTTACGACACATTAATATTATACTTATATCAAACGTTGGTTATACAAAACTTGGTAAATTAAAATCAAACATTATTATCTATTTTCTAAAATGTGATGGCAAATAAAACCTTCACACTTGCCCACATTTGAGTTTAATTTTAGCTGTGGGTAGCTATTACATTAAGAGAAGTTCATAGCGTTTGTCGTTATGTTCCAAAAATAGTGCAGTACATATAACGAAATAGTTGCATTTCAAATTTAATGAAGCTTGTGGATATAAATATAAAAAGCTAAAGGTATAATTTAAATAATTCGTTTAAAATTAATAGCAATAATAACAGGCCTCTCATTTATTTTTGATTGAGAAATAAAACATTAAATATTTATTTAATTTACAAAGATTGTAAAAGTTAATACTTCTTCTAAATTGGCTTAAATCTGAATGATAATAAGAAAAATACGAAAGATATTTGAGGGACGGCTAGAATCAACCTTAAACATATTTACGCAACCCACAGAACCTGGATGTGTCGGCCGGGGATTTGCTGAGTCGCACCCACGAGGAGCTGGTCCTCCTGCTGATCCAGCTGAGGAGGCAGAGCAGCCAGACTGCCAGGGCCATCGAGCAGTGCTGCAGCGATATTCACGATGTGCAGGTGGATAGACAAATGTCTTCTATGTTTCTCGTTGGGCGGTTTTGGCTTCTGGTGCTGGTTCTGTGACTAACTCTATACTTTGTCTATCTAACTTTTAAATTGAAAATGAATAACTTTATGAATACACAAAAAACTAACAATTTATATACGGAATCCTCCACAGAATCGACTTCGCAGTGCCGAGGGTTTGACCAGAGCCGAGAGCATCCAGCGATTGGACTACTTGAAGCAGCACCTCCTGGACCTGGAGCGGCACTATGAGAAGAGCAAGCCGCTGGTCAATCTGGTGGACAACATGGTCAAGCTGGGATCGCTGTATCGCAACGATGCAAATGGTAGGGTTCAACCGGCCACTCTGGATCGCCTGGAGTTCAATCAGCGGATGCAGGAGCGTCAAATGCTGCAGGAGGAACAGCAGCAGTGGGAGCGACTCAGTCCCAATCAGGCGGAGTTACAGGTGGGCTTACTTCACAACATTGTTATTATAAAACTTTATTATTTATTAAATTAAATATCTGATCTGTGATTTGCAGGCCAAGGTACGTGAGCTCTACCAACTCGATCAGCTGTTGCAGGAGGAGTCCGGCACTCTGCAGAGTCTGCAGCGGGACAAGGAGGACCTCGAGCGAGCCTTGGGAGGACTGAGGGCCCGCATCCACGACAACAATGCCACGCCCATGGCCATGGAGGCGGCCAAGAAGCAGCAGCACATCCTGGAGCGCGAGTTGTCGCGGGTCCATCAGCTGCTGGCCGAGAACTCAAAGGTAGCCAAGGTGCCTAGTAGAAGTTTTTTGCATTTCGTGTCCACAGCTGCGTGTTATTTGTCTGCTTGAGCTTCGCATGTCGCTTATGTAACTAACCAAAAACTAATTTTAAAAGGATTCAACTAGATACAGGAAGCCAGATTTGAGCAAACCTAGGATCTCCTCGTGAAATAAAATGGAAAGGATAGGTAAAAAGGGTAAAGTTAAATTTCAAACCAGAGCGATTAATAATACGTTTTTTGTACTTTTCCATCATTGTTTACTGTAGACTGTAGGTTTATTGAAAAACTTAAAATAACTATTGGCTTCCATTAAGTATATGTTAAAGTTAAATATAAATATTTTGAGTTGATTCTGAGTTTAAAAAACAAGGAGCAATATTTTTGATAAAGCTTCTAAAACTAAAATAAAATTAAATCAAGGGATATGTTGTTAATAGAATATTTTTTTCATAACCAGAAGTACGACTTTCTTGTGTATCAAAGGTTCACTAAAGCTCAACTAATAGGATTAATGCAAAAGACTTCTCATGTTTGTGGCCTCTGCTGCATGTGCCATTGCCAAAACCCAGAGAACCAACCAATTAAGCCCTAATCCTACCTTACAGAAACTGGAGCAGACAGTGGCGGGTAATGCTCGGCTGGAGCAGGAGCTCCTCCTCCTCCGCCAGAAGGTGCAGGCCACCCGGGGAGCAGCCAGCAATAGTGGAATGAACGGCGATGGCCAGCACATCAACGGGGATCAAACTGCCGCCGTTTTGGCCTCGGAACTGGAGCGGGTGCAATCCCTGGTGGGCGATATGCAGAGACAGCGGCACGAACTCAGCTCGGCGGTGCGCCAGCTGACGGAGAACTCGACCAGGTTGTACCAGGAGATCGGGAACAAGGAGATGAACGGAGGCGGTGGTGGCTCCACCAATGGCAGTCTCAAGAAGCGCAGCAACTCGACCAGTTGGACGGAAACCGATCTCGATGCCAATATGCTGCGGTGCGGAAGTCGCCAGCAGTTGAATGACTCCACGCTGAACCTATCCACGCCCCTCTATGTGGACACGAATAGCTCGACCAACAAGTTGAGTGACTACAATCGGTACAATGGCGGCGGCAGCAGCGATGCCCTCGAGATGAGCGGCGTGGACAGCGACGGCTTCCTGGACAGCAATCCCTTTGCCATTGGTCTGGAGAAGCCCGAGATCAAGACGGTGAGGATTGTGAAGCGCGAATCGGAGCGGCGGAATCGCGATCGCAGTGAACGAGGGCTGAGCAGCTCCATACAGAATCTGGATCAGGTACTGGAGGAGGAGCAGTATGCCCAGCAGCAGAGGGAACAGCAGCAGCAGCAGCAGCAGCAGCTGTACGCCCAGAACTTGGAGGAGCAGATGAGCAATGGACATGGCCACCAGAGTCGCTCCAAGTCGCTGCCTCGCAACTACAGTGAGCCCCCGAAGCAGCGACACAGTCGTCACCTGAATGGCAAGCAGCAGGCGAATGGTCATCACTATAACAATGGCTACGATTACGATAGGAACAGCAACTACGAGCATCAGCCACCGCCACCACCGGCACCGCAGAGCAATGGACACCACCATCATCATCAGCAGAGGGAGCAAAGGGAGCACTTGAATCCTTTGGCCAATGCCTATTTCGCCAAGCAGCTGCAGCAGCAGGTGAATCCCTCGAGGGACAGCGCCCGGGTGGCCCTGCGCACCAAGACGGACTCCCTGCAGAGCCTCAATAAGAGCCTCACGGACATCAGTCCCGAGCCGGTGTTCCAGAGCGTGGCTGCCCGCCAGATTATCAACGAAATGTCCGCCGGTTCGGCATCGGAGGACACCGAGAAGGTGGTGGAGAAGGTGCCGCCGCATCACAAACACCGACGGGCAGTCCCCAGGGAAAAGAGGCGACACTACACGGCGCCGAATAATGTCAACCAGAAGGCCATGGAGAAGGTGCAGGCCGAGAACGATATGAATCGAAATGTAAGTAATTGAGGAGAAGGGAATAATAAATTCTTGAAAATATACTTATATATTTATTAATCTTTATAGAACACCAACTGGCGAGCTCGCGATGATCTCGACATGGAGGTGGCCCTAAGACCTCGAATGAATGCCCCAGATGTGGTGCGTTCTGCCTTGGGGCAGGGTGAGAAGATTTCAGAGAACACCATAGACAACTTGCTGCTGGCACCCAACAAAATAGTCATACCCGAGCGTTACATACCAGAAACAGTGAGTAGAAAAGGATTAACAATTTACTTAACTTGATTAACTAATAATAATCCCAATAGACGCCCGAACTTTCGCCGGAAGAGAAGAAGCGCCGCCAGGAGAAGGTCGAGTCCATCAAGAAAATGCTCTCCGAGGCGCCTCTTAGCAGCAATGTAAGTCTGGGATTTTAAAATAAATTATTTACAATAATAAATATTATATTTGTTTTAAACAGGAAAACGAAAGTTTGCCGCCCAGCAAAATCAACGCCGAGAAGAAGCAGCGCGAGCACCTGCTGCAACTCAATCAAATCCTCGCCCAGCAGGTGATGCAGGTCAGCAAGATTGTGGCCGGTAAGTACATTACACCTTGAAATCATTTAGGTCTCCTACCAGCAGCTAACCTTTGTGTTAAGTTCGAATCGATAACCCAAAAAGAGAAAAACAAATCCTAATTCAAACGTATACGCAATGCCTTGCAAGTTGAGTTTATGTTTCTTGTTTATGTTCTTACTAATATGCTCTCTCAAAATCAACCAAATAGACCCCTGAGTTATCTATCTATATGTATTTATCTATACCTAAGCGTTATTCAGTGTAATCTAACCATGCCAGCAGATCCCCACATTTCAAACTACTGTCAACTCTATGCTCTTCTAATCTCTATATATGTATCTTCTTTCAACTCTTTCTGATTTCTAGATGATTAATGATAAAACATATCATATGCATACCATCTAATCTAAAGCGTTAAGATCCCCCGTTCGAATAAGAACTCTAAGATCATGACCCCACCTCATTGCGTGCCAGTCACCGGCGTCGTTCGTCAACTTCATAACCCCTTCTCACACATAAACATTCACCACTTTCACCCACCCACACTATATTCAGTATTCAGACACTTTCAACAGTCAATCATACATTTCAAAACCTGTGGCCCACATTGCCCTCTCATGCATTCGAATTCGCATCTGCACCCGACCAGTTTATGTATAATTAATCATAAATTAAGTAAGCATCGATGAGAGTTCTATGAACTTCAGCCAGATTGCATATTCCGCATATTGCGCATACGCCGTGTTAGCCGACCCACAAAACATATCACGCTGCGAGTTCTGAGCAGCTTTAAATTTAAATATCTCGAAATAGTGTTGTTCTGAATTCAATTAATTTATATTTATTTAATGGTTGATCTTTTACTTTACAAAAGATTATAGATAAAATAGGTTTTAAGGCCCCAGAAAAAGAGATTTCAGAAAATCTGGGTATTCAATAAATATTTACTATAAAACTAACACATACTTTAAACTTATTTGTTATTATTTACACCTATTATTATTGTATAATTTTTACATTTGCATTCGTTTCAATTTACATGTTTATTTGTTTGTTTTGCATATTTTTCTAGGAAATCCCACTAGTCACAACTAATCCGCAAGTAGCCTGTCGAGTTGTTTCCGTTCACCTTTTGTGTTTACATTTTGCATTGCATTTAATTTTTGTTCACGTTGTGTTTTGCCAATCGATAACTGAGAGAGGGCTCGCATCACGATTCGCGATCAAAGAATTTGTTGTTCGAAACATACCAAACATACGCATACCTAGTATACAGTACACCTAAGTATACAGTAACTACAGCAATAACAGCAAACAAGAACACACGCGAAGTTGAGTCTTACAGCATGCTAAACTCACATAAAGAACTCACTTCAAACTAAAAACGCAACAATTCACAAACAAGAAATACTAAAAATATTTAAAAACGACAACAAGAATAAACAGCAACGTAATAGCAACAAGAACAAGTACAACAACAACAACAACAAGCACAAGAACAACAACAACAGATATACGTTTGCGTAAGTCCAGGTTTGTACACATTTCGATTATACCGATATTCATAAATAAACAATATACGAGTATATCGTAGCTTCCAGGCCATATGCATTCCATATGTAATCACGCCCAAAAACTCTGCTTAGCCTAGAATTGAAATATTGGCCTAATTAATCAACCTGCACGCCATAAATATAATTGTAGACTAAATGCTATAAATGATGAATGCACTTTAAAACTAAAACTAAACCACCTAATCACACACAAGCAAAAACTTACCAAACACTCAAAATTCAGAAAAATTACTCACTACACACCACAAATAAGCACTAAATTTAATGTTTTCACCAAAGTGCAAATATATTGGAATATGACGAAAGAAAAGGTTTAGAAATATTGAATATATTGGCAGAAATATAATAAATATTTTTAATATTTCCTGAAAGATAACAAATAAGCTTCATATTGAAATAATATTATTAGATATTTTTGATATAGGGCTATATTAATTATCACTAAAACATATAATGAAAAACTTTTAATACACAGAAAACTGTTGTAATTTCTAAAAATATAAAAAACAAACTCTCAGTTTTGAGAAAAATCAAATTTAACCAGAAATGTTTGCGAAAGTTTTGAAAACCAATTTCATGCAAATGGCTTAGTTTCCCAACTAAATTTCTGCACTGCCTAACATGCGTATAAAAGTTGTCCAAAAGAGTCAAGAAGCGATAAATCGAGTAAGTATAAGCTCAAAGCACCAAGAAAACAGCTAAGAAAACAGGAGTAGCTACAAACACAAAAAGCCAACAAGAAAGCTTTAAGAAAAGAAGAACACAAACCAAACACACACGATATATACTTCCAAACGGTTATCGGTGTACTTTTTTATACTACAAACTTTTACAGCACGCTTGGGAAGGTTTTTGGTCTAAGAAAATCCACATTTCAAACTTGCGGAACTAACTTTTCGTCCTTTTTGTTAACCCACAGAGAAAGCCATGTCGAAGGCGGCCGAGAGATCGAATCAAGATGACGAACACCGATCGGAGTCACCGAGTGAACCACTGCCGTTATTCCAGCAACGCGACAATTTTTACAGCTAAACGACAACGTCGACCTACAACTAATCAAACTAACTCCGATTGGCGAATATATATTTACTATTCAGGCACAATATCCGCTGCATTTATCTTGAGAATCAAACTAGGAAATTTGCTAACAATTTTAACCCAAAAGAAAAATCGTATCAATTCTTAAACGTGACTGAGTTTTAGGGGCGTTATATATGTATCTGTTGAAAAAGGACTACGGAAATAATCGAAAGTCAGCGAGAGGGGGGAATTAACGAATTTTGGCGAGGCGATTGTTATTGCGTAAATGATACTAAGCATATTATTATATATATACAACATATACAATATGGAAATCAAAGATTCAACATATCACTGTAAGCGTGTTACAAGTCATTTAAACGATATCAATTACACACAATTAGCGAGCGTTCTTGAACAGTAGGAAAATCGATATCCGCATAGGATCAGCAATTATGTACGATTTAAATCGGAGTTGAGGCGAATCAAACACGTTCCTGAAGGGCTTACAACGTAGAGGGGCAGGTCAAAACTTATTCACGACAACTAATACAATAACTTTAAAGACTTTTGTAACGGACTTTTCGAGAGTAGCGCATTTTCTCTACAAAGGAGCAAACCAAGAAGAAACCAACCAACCAAACAAGCAGTTACATTAATTGAACCACTTTTGGAGCCAATATTAATGCATTTGATATGAACAAGTTTTTAAGATCAGTCAGCAGAATATCAACAGCAGTGGCATCAAACCGTTAGTTAGGGACTCTAGTCCGAACCCGATATACCATCAATCCTGTAGGACGGAAAACGTAACTCTGGCAGAACTCACAGAAATCAGCAATCCGAAATCACAGCGCACTCAAAGCACTTCGAACCTTCGCAACTTTTCCCAAACGTACCTATCGCAATTATTAATAATGGACTAATATAATTACACAACTGAGGAAATATAATTCAATTGTATTTAAACGAGAACATATAAAAGGCAACGCTGAATTACGACATGCATATATTAATTTAAAGCTATACATATTTAAACGAGCATAATGCTATAATATACACAAACGTACGCATAATTATTTAAATGTAGGTCAATTAGCCGGGCAATTAAAGGGAAGCGGTTGAAATCAAGTATTCGATCATGTTGATGAATGTTTTTAAACAAAATTGCAATACAAGTCAATGGATAAAATTACACGCAATCGCTGGTTGAATTTAATGTCTATGGAAACTTTAAAAGTTATTGAAATCGCATAGCTCTATTCACAATTATACATACAGAAAAATAATCGTATAGTACTAACCCACAAGAACAACGACGAGAAAATGTTTATAGAGAGGAGAATCTATATGAGAAACGATCCCTGCAAAATTGTACAAAAATCTATTTTAAGTTCTTAGTTTTTAGTTGTTATTATCTATTTGCTACGTATGGTTTAAGGTTCTTTTATCATTATCGCTAAGTTCCCAATGATTCCACAAGTTGTTTGTACATTTCGCGGTGCTATATGGATGTGTATATGTAAATTATTTGCTCTCAAGTTTTCCCCTAAGTTGGCGCACCCACAGAAAAGTTAAGGCAAAGTCAAAGTATATAAATAGAAGACAAACTGTCGGCTATGTAGATTGTCGGCTTAAAATTGCTACTGCACCAGGCATAAAAGCACGCATACTCCCCAGATACCGAAAGTAAGAGAGGGAGAAAACATCTAAGAAAAAAAATAAAAAACACACACTCAACAAATATTTATTGCATATATATTAGATATACATAAACATATACATATTAACTGTACGTCATAATATGATAAGAGTTGAAGACGATAAACTGCGAACGAGAAATGTTATCAATAAAGATTATAGTTGAAAATTCAAATGCGCCTTTGTTTCCATTGTAACGGCTACGTATATACGAAGGTTTTACGGAACAGGAACTCGACAACTGACGACTGGTCACTTACTGCCCAGCCTTATGACGAATCTCAGTCCCAATTGCCGGCTAAATTCAAGATCAATGTTAAGGGGCCGATTCTCCGTCGTCATGAATCACAATGAGTCCAGGCGCTGACAGCTCAACATTAAAAATATTTTCATTTTGTATTGTATTCTGGGCCGACGCTGCTGGCATCACAAATAGACCCAGAAATCGACGTACAGGTTGGCTCGGCGGAAGTGTGAGGGCGTTAAGATAGCCGTACTGGGTGAAATGTGGAGCATTCGATAACTTTCTAAAAGCAGCCTTATCACAGCCCCGATATCACATTAACATAATCGTGACTCTTGTCTTGTCACTCTTAGATTGGGTATTCAGGGTACACTGAAGAATTTTAAGACATTCTTAAATCATAAACAAATTTATTTAGAAAAATTTACTATTTCAAATAGTAACTATTCTTTTTCGGTTTTTAGGTGTAAGTTGCTCCTAACCACCCTTAAAGACAACACAAAAATCAAGTAAATTACAAAAACACATTCTTTTTATTAAAACAATATATAATTTTTCGATTTTTAATAAACAATGGATTTTACCTTGAGGAAAATTGTTCAAAAGGAATACTCTATTTATTGTAAATATGGTATATTCATTCGAAAACCGATTATTAATTGTATTTCCCCTCACCAAGTGGATTGATGACAAATCATATCTGTATTTGGATAATTTCTTTGAGTGTATTGCCTAACAATTGGCGACAAATACGATAATCTGCGACATTTTCGCCCTGCAGCACAACCTCTCTCAATGGGGTTCAATTCAGCGACCGCAAAATTAACAACACTTTGTCACATTAACTGGCAATTAAAGTACGTTTGCGGCTATTCCGGACCAACATCGGCTAATTACAATACGCTCAAAAGACAACCGACCTATGTGTATGAATGTAGCCTCGTATGTAAATGGGTATGGGGTATGAAAAACCTGAATTATCATTAACCGATCAGGTTTATGGCGTTGAGCGCCGATGATGCGCACAAAAACAACTCAAAATCTGAGTGAGTGGGGGAGCAGCAGATAAAAACCCCGACATGCGACATTGTCCAAGTATTAATTGTGCGGAATAAAGTGAGTCGCCGCGCAAGATTTAGTCGATTTAGTGCGGCTAAAGAGCGAGGTTCAAGTGAAACGTTCAAGGAAGATAAACTGTTCCAAGGGATTCCGCGCACCAACAACTAACAGTATGTTAGCCTCAGTTCCCGCCCGTGTAAGTCCAGAGCCCGTAAATTCCCAACCCAACCCCATTTCAATCCCATATATTTCACACAGCTGGCGCTGTTCGCCGTGATAAGCTCGCAGAGTCTGCAGCTCCAGGCTGCTCCGTTCCCAGGAATCGAGAATGCGTCAGTATCCGTATCTGTATAGCCCCCTATTTTCTCCACTTCACCTGGTTCTTTTTTGTTGCTTTTTCTCTGTGCTCCCGTTTTCAGTGCCTTCACCAGCAAAGATTTATTTGCCGAGGAGTCGGCCCCCGTTTTTAGCCAGGTCCTCGTCCAGCACAATCGGCATCGTCGCCATCATGGGGACGGCAATTACCACGGGCACAGCCACCACAAGCGGCACTGGGATCACCACTCTCCGGGTCCCGACTGCCATCACCCCGGCGGATTTGGTTTTGGATTCGAGCATCCACCACATGGTCCGCCTCCACCCCATGGTCATCACAGATTCGAGCCTCATGGCTTCGAACCCTTTCCGAATGCCTTTGGAGCCCCGGAATACGAGGAGCACCAGCGACCCTTTAAAGCGGAATTGGAGCCTTTTAAAGGTAAGCTTTGCGTACTCGTGAAAATATTCATTAGACTGAACAATTCACTTCATAGTTTTGGTTCTTGAGTTACATCTTTTATTAATTTTTTTTGTGTGGAAAGTAAAATAAATAATTGTTACTTATTTATTCTTTATGTTAGTCAACAGCTTTTTATCACTATCTATCAGATAACCAAGTTTTTTCGTTCTCGCTTTTGGTTACATATTTCTTTGTTGTTGGTTAATACGATTGTTAAATATTTACCCTAACAGTTACTCACAAAGAAAATTTTTTAATGCGTTTTAGAATTATTGGGGATTGTAAATGTAAAAGAAAAAAAAATTCTTAAAAAAACTGTACAACAGCATTACACAGAGTTATCTTTAAAATGTCATTGCTTTAAATATTAATACCACTATTGGATGGTCCATTTCGTTTTAAAAAAATTCATTTTATTTTTTTGACATTGCAATTCAACGTAGTAGTAATACATTCTGTAAATCAGGGAGAAAAACAAAGTCGAATAGTTTACAACAGTCGACACTCTGTTCTATTTATAAATCCATTAAAATTCAAGAAATTATAAATGCAATCATTTCCTTCAGGTGACAAAGGAGGATCTCAAGTGGCACCGAGACGGCCCAGCTCAAGCAGTGTAGCTCCACCACCCGCAGCTCCGATTACTCCATCCTCAACCACCAGCACCACCACCTCGACCTCCACCACTGTAGCTCCCATCCCTTCCAGCACCGAAGAAGCCCCCCTGGCCATCGACATACGCATTGGCACTTCGCCCTAGACTTAAGCCTCGATTCTATTTTATGTCTTTAAGGTGACATTAAAGTTGCTACCAAAACCAAAACCACAAGATATCTATCCATTACCATTATAATCGCCCAGCGAAGCCTGGATGCGCACAGCGAAACATTATCCAGGCCACTTACAGGGATCTTTTTAGGGCCCTGCCCGACATATATATGGTAATTCTAGAGCAAAAACAACGGCGGGGGGTGACAGTAAACTGAAATGCGAATGCAAAACAATCGGAAAGAAAGTGGCAAGACAAGATAACAAGCTAAACCGATCTGGAAATGAGCACAGTCAGTCGGCACAAGCAAAACAAAAGCCCCTTCCTCCACCTCCCGACCATTCCCCTAAAATGTTGCGATTCTTCGGAGAATCGCACCTCTCACGCACTCTACGCAGGAACAAAGGCGCAATCCGATCCAAGAACCGGACTGCAAAAAGAGTATGTCGAGACCCAAGCCTCCCACTATAAAAGTCGAGCTGATCGAGAGCTCGACTGTCATTTGACGTCAAACGCGCGTCGCACGCAGAACTCTCGAGATTCCCCCCGATTTTCGGTATATTCATATATTCAATTCGTTTCGTGGAGGAGCATTAAGAAATGGGTAAGCCTGACCGTGCATACAAAGTGCAAATCGGTGAACGAACTTGAGGCGTGCAGCATTATGGACACATAACCTTAGCTGTTCCATAAATACGAAGCACTAACAGTGGAACGATAAGAGACTCGCACTACATTCAATTATGGATGCATGTCACGTCGATCTCGAAAAACAAGTCTTTACTGGGAACGGGAGAGGCTTTTACGATTCCTAAAAAAAAAACAGAGAAAAAGCCAAACAATCGGGAAGATGGCTAAGAAGTCTCGGGACTTACAAAAATAATATAATGGTGTGCTTAAAAATAAACAATGTTTAACTTTTGAGGTGTGGAATGCAAAGGACTTTAAAGACCTTTGTGCAAATAAATTGTATTGCTTTTAAATTGTATTATTTTAAATGTATAGTGTATTCACATAATCATTTTTCCCATCCTATAAAGTGCATCATTTGGCGCTCCTGCTCCTGGGAGTGCTCTCTTCTTGGCCAGCTGCCAGTTTGGCCACTGATCAGCCCTCTCGAATCGTCTGCTACTTCAGCAACTGGGCTGTTTATCGACCTGGAATCGGTCGATATGGTTTGGAGGATGTGCCCACCGACCTGTGCACTCATATCATCTACTCCTTCATCGGTGTCAGTGACAAGAACTGGGATGTCCTGGTAATCGATCCCGACTTGGATGTCGATCAAGGGGGCTTCAGCAAGTTCACTCAGTTGAAGAAGAGCCATCCTAATGTGAAGCTGGAGGTGGCAGTGGGTGGCTGGGCGGAAGGTGGCTCCAAGTACTCAAAAATGGTGGCGGTTCGAGAGCGGCGACAGAGCTTCATACGAAGTGTGGTTAGCTTCATGAAGCAATACAATTTCGATGGCTTCGACTTGGACTGGGAGTATCCGGGAGCCACGGATCGCGGCGGCTCCTTTTCGGATAAGGACAAGTTCCTTTACTTCGTTCAAGAACTGCGACGCGCTTTCGATCGCGAGGGTAAGGGATGGGAAATCACCATGGCGGTTCCGGTGGCCAAGTTCCGCCTGCAGGAGGGATACCACGTTCCGGAATTGTGCGAGTAAGTTGAAGACATTTTTTCTGTATTATATCCAAAAGGATTTTAGGCGTTTAAGAGAAAAAGGAGTGAGGTAAAAAATATTACTAAAACCTTTTTTAAATTAACTGAAAAAATATTCTCAAGTAGGTAATATTCTTCTTTCCACTTTCGTGATTTTAATAGTATTAATTTAAAAATGTAAAAATTTTTTATAACAAAAGTTTAATTTAAACAAAAATTTAAAAATAATATTTACCCAAAATTTTGTTTAAATATCCATTCGAACTTTGCAGGTCGCTGGATGCCATTCATGCCATGACCTATGACCTGCGAGGAAATTGGGCCGGATTCGCCGACGTTCACAGTCCGCTCTACAAGCGAAAGCACGACCAATACGCCTACGAGCGCCTTAATGTGGTAAGTGATATATTAATAAAAGCCCGGTGGGATGGGGCTGGGGTTGGGGAACGGGGGAGGATGGGCTGCTGATGCTGGTGCCAAACTAATTAGCGTCGCCATTCAAGAACGACGGCCTCGCCTTGTGGGAGGAGATGGGCTGTCCGGCCAACAAGCTGGTGGTGGGCATCCCCTTCTACGGCCGCACCTTCACGCTGAGCAGCTCGAACAAGAACTACAACATGGGCACCTACATCAACAAGGAGGCGGGCGGCGGAGCACCGGGTCCCTACACGAATGCCAGCGGCTTCCTGGCCTACTACGAGATCTGCACCGAGGTGATGGACAAGTCCAAGGGCTGGACCGTGGAGTGGGACGACGCGGGAATGGTGCCCTACACCTACAAGGACACCCAGTGGATAGGCTACGAGAACGAGGCGTCCGTCCAGATCAAGATGGACTTCATCAAGCAGCGGGGCTACGCTGGCGCCATGACCTGGGCCATCGATATGGATGACTTCCATGGCATTTGCGGCAAGAAGAACGGTTTAATGCAGATTCTCTACGACAATATGAAGAACTATCGTGTTCCGGAACCAACAAGGGAAACTACACCAAGGGTAAGTACAATTTCCTGAACTTAAGAACTTAACTCTTTTACTCACTCCTTTTCAGCCTGAGTGGGCAAAGCCTCCAGCAACCCCACCAAATCCGGATGAGGCTACATTGGTGCAAACGCAACCAACGATGAGTACCACCAAAAGGCCAAAGCCAAAGCCCAAGCCAACTTCAAGTCCGATGAGCCCAACAGCTGTGCCTGTGCCAACTGCTGGTACTAGCACCCAAAAGCCAACCACAAAGGTAACAACTACTACAAATTCTTTAAAAACTGTATTGAAAGATTACTTATAAGAATTATAAAAATAGAAATGGAGCAGTTGTTAATATTCTATATTTATTACTTATCTCCCAGAAACCCAAAAAGCCCAAGAAGACGACGACCACCACGACAACAACAACCACTCCTGCTCCGGAAAAAAGCACAGAGGAACCCGAAGAAATTGTTGATCCTGAACCTGCAGAGCCCGAACAGCCAGCTGGTCCACAGTTTGATCCCAGCGAAATCGATTGTACCAACCGTGACTTTGTTCCACATCCCAACTGCCGAAAGGTTAGTCTAAAACAGCGGTCGGCAGCGCCCTATTAAGTGAGCATAGGGTTTTGTTCTGCCCAGCCGCTGCTCGCTCACGTATACTGTAGAACAGCGGTCTGCACACACACTCTGATGATCTGCCCAGTGCAATTTACTCATACAAATATTAAACAAAACGTTATTGTATGTGTGTGCCGACCGCTGGTCTAAAATAAGTACCCTATAGGATATGTGGATCTAGTCAATCTAGTCGGATAAGCTTTGCATACTTTATGGCGACCGAATGCTGCGAGTAATGTGAATCTAACTAATGTCGATGTGACTCATATTCATGATCAAAGTTTTTAAAAAGATAAAAGATTTTTAAAAAAATATTTAGAAATTCACAAATACAATCCTATGTAGTACTAATATTTCCCTCTCCTCCATCAGTACTACCGATGTGTCCATGGCAAACCCGTGGAATTTGAGTGCAAGGAGGGAACCGCCTTCCACACCGTTCTGAATGTCTGCGATTGGATCGAGAATAGCGATCGGTATTACTGCACCCGCATGAAGAAGAAGCAGAAGGGCAACGAGGCCCACTAACTGTCCCAAAATACACATTTTTAAATTATTTAAAAAACTCTAACTCTAACAAAGGTTGGGAAAATCTTTATTTAAACTTAGAACTAGATGATTAAGTATTTTAATTTAATGGCATCTTGGGGTTATATCTTAAGATAACCAGACGAGACGAAAACAATAAAAATAAATTTGATTTTTAAATTGAATAAACCAAGAACTAAATGAGCCGTTCAAGAGAGGTGTGAGCAATCGTTTTGTTTTCGAGAATAAAACAATTCGTGATGGGGCGGAACGTGTCTTACATAAGACTACGTATACGTAATGCACCCTGCCCTGCACAATATTTTTGGACGAGTATTTGCCAATTCTAATTAAGCTAATAAACGCAATGACTTGGGACACATTTTCACTTGTCCGCGGCGAGGCGAGCTGAGATGAGATGGGGTGAGATGAGGCGAGGTGCACCGAGGATGGTAGCCTTGGAACACAACCAACGAACAGCTGTTCGTGCAATCAACCATATAAACGAGCAATGATAAATGCTACAGCGAAATGTGTGTACCGTTTCAATCCTTAACATTTGATTTTCATAATCTCAACTCGTGTGCGGAGAGCCTGAGGGAAATGGAACCTAGGCATTTGTGACACGAAACAAATCGCAAAGAGGCCAAAATCTTGATTTCGAAATATTCTTTTTGGCTCAAAAGATGCTCTGAGTAATAATATGCGGAATGAGCACCGCATTGTCTATAATTAAACCATCTTCCAAAACGAAAGTGCCGAGAGAGAAAGTGATCTAGTGCAAAGAAAATATCTAATCAATCAAAAAGAGATCTCAGCCAGGGTAACAAATATTTAGATATTTTTCAAAATATTTTCCAACCCTCAAGAGCTATTAATTTCCCATGGGCTTATCCCAAGAATCCGCCGGGATGTTCCCAAAATCCCAGCAGAGAGCGCCACCCGGCGAGAGGGAAATAGAAATAAAAAGAAAATGGATTCGGAAAACATAGAAAGAGCATTAGGCGAAGAAAACCCACTCACTCACTCAACTCTGTGTGTGCTTTTGACAAAAATTCGTGCTACGAAAATATCAAAATCGAATAATTTTCGCGGTCACAAGGTAAATTCATGGTATATGCATGTTGAGTTACGAATTGGTTTTGGACCGGGAGAGATCGTCTCGTATACTCGTGTACGGCGCACCGAATTTTCATTTGCCTCCTTTCATACCAGATACCAGATAGAAAATAGATGTGATAGGTGTTGGGAAAATTCGAGCTGCCCTGTTCAAAAAACGACACGCACACGACGTGCACAGACGACCAAAACGACGACGACCACGACGGCCAGAAATAAGCAAATTATTTAGCTAACAATCGTCGAAAGGGACACTAAGGATTACCCAGCCGACGATTGTTGGTTAAATTTTGCTAAAGGCAGCGCGAATAATAACCAATAAAAATATACCAATAATAAATAATAAATCGATCTGCAAAGTGAATGAAATAACGAACAAGTGCAAAATTGGAAACCCACTGAAACTGTGACAAAATTTGTGCGATCCTGATTGAATATCTATTCCGATTCCTCTTCCTACATATAAACACCAGACTCCCAATACCTTATACCATATATTCTATACCTATCCTATCTGCAAAACTTATCCATCGGCTCTCTGGCCTTAAATAACCATTGGTTTTCACTCTTTTCATTTAGTGCATTTAAACGAGCGCATATATAGCGGATGCATATATATGCAGAATACGAGAAAAAGTGTTAATTCTAATTTTCACTAATTATTCATAATTACGGAAAACTTGCAAGGAGAATTTATGACGTGGCTAAAGTGCTAACCACGCTGGAAACTCGAGGATAATTTGTTGTTTTGATTATTATGGGGCGGCTAACCATTTGGTTCCTGCTGGGACTAACGTTAATCGCCGTCTCCAATAATGGTGAGTATCCTTAAATATTAGTAAAGACCTGTATTCCCCTTCCTTTTCGGTTATGTAAGGCAAAAGGGCGAGAGAGGTGGGCACTTTCGAATATCTTGACAGCTTTTCACGCAGTCTGGGCAGGCATTATGCAATTTTATAACAAAAAGCCAAGAAAAACAGAAGGAAAAAGTCCGACAAAAAATTATATGTATTAATATACGTTTAAAAATATTTGCCTGAATTTGTGCGTTCTATATATTTTCTTCTTTTTTTCTCTTTCGGTATTGGTGTCTGCAAACGTCAGTGGACGACACTTTGGGCATTGGTATATTAGTATAGCCCCGTACACTTGACTCGTCCAACCACTAGTGGCAGCACACAGATACGATACAGATATAATTTTTGCCGACTTTTCCTCTTTCTCGGGAGAACTCTGAGATTTTTGCGCCGCTTGGTTGCTCTTCGTTGTCATCGTTTGTAATATTTTTAAATTTAGACATTTTTAAGTTATTTTATTTGCGCTCAGCGAGCGCTTTCCAACTACATATGTTCCCCACCCGTGTGCGAAATGTCTCTGTATATTTTGTTTGGTTTGCTCAAGTTTGCAAAACAGCCAAAAAATTAGAAAAAAGAAAACTGAGAAATGGCGCAAATGCCGTGTACTATATATTATGGGCTGGGATGGGCTCGATTGCAGCAACATAAACACAATATGCAGGCAGGCGGTCGGTCGGTCGGCGAAATTTGTATAAATAATTCTATCAATGCGGTTAGCGATGAAATGCGAAATTGCTCAAATAGCTTCCTGCCCACATACGCCCTGAAATAAATCAAATGAATTATCCGCCGACAGGCAAACTGCACATTGAAAACTGATAGGTAAACTCATTTAAATTGCGATTAATTGGATCCTGATACATTTGAGCCAGTATTCTGATCTCGGGCAGACCCGTGTCCTAATTATCTGAAAATACGAAAGTAATTAGCCAAACGACCTCACCACCAGCGGCAGCAGTCACTCAAAAGGCGACCTTCCATTACCAAAAAGCAAATGCTGAAGATGTAGAACGTTCCATTGCAAATGGTACGCCCCCGCATCCGGATTTTCGGAGCAGTAAGGTGGCCAAGAGAAACAAAAATAAAGAAGTAAGGCCAAAGTGGGCGAGCAGCCAACGGAATGGTACAGAAATTTACTCATCCACAAGCTGGCGAAATGTGTTTGAGTTCTCATCTTTTAAAAATAAAATTCATAAATCCGCCACATATATTTCGAGTACCATAAATAATGTCAAGTTTGAACAGATAGAATGACCTCGCCGTTGGCGCTGACATCAAACCGAGAAAGTGGGGCCATTGTTCTTGGCTTTTAGGAGATGACGAGATGAAAATAGCTTGAGGCCCTTCCTAGAGCCCTTCCTGGTCTCTGGGGTATATGCTTTATGCTCGTATTACAAATTGACCTGTCATGTTCTCTCTGACGATTTTCAGTTGGGTTTGTCAATGCCGATGTCGGACCAAGCGAATCAGAATGTCGACCCTACATTGAAAAGGCCATACATGAATTGAAAACAGGTAAGGGATTGGTTTAGATATTATAAGAACTAATCTAAAAATCCTTATAATATATTCGAAAAAACACTTTTTAAAGAAAACAACTTCTTAAAGAAACTAAAAAACAAATATAAAACCATTTTTTATCAGCTATCTAGATTTCTGAGAAATACAAGATAATAAATTATATTAGAGTATAACATATAAGATATATCTACTAATTAACAGTAGATCCAACTTTTAAATATGACTAACACCTAATTTGTGGTCAACTCAGTGGATTAATCATTCGATTATATAATTGCAGATGGTGTCAGAGATGGATCTGGAGAACTGCAATCCGATCAGCCACGTGGGGACGACGACGATGACGACGATGATGGTGGGCTTTCTGCGGTTGATGAGAAAGAGACGATTGAAATTGAAACTGTCGAATTGGATTCCACAGAGGACGCGAAAAGTGCCAACGATTTGGATGGCGATGGCATTCCCGATGACGAGGACGATGATATCGATGGGGATGGCATACCGAACGATAAGGACGATGATATCGATGGAGATGGGATACCAAACGACGAGGATGATGACATTGATGGCGATGGCATCCCGAATGATGAGGACGAGGATATCGATGGGGATGGTGTGCCCAACTCCAAGGACGAGGACATCGACGGGGATGGTGTGCCCAACTCCAAGGACGAAGACATCGATGGGGATGGCAAGGCGAATCACGGTAGGTTGGCTAATATTCTGGTTTATAACTGATATAACTTGAATTTCTGATTTTATCCCGCAGAGGATGATGATCTAGATGGCGACGGCACTCCAAATCATGGTATGCCCATAAATTATATATACCTTTTTGCTTTTGATACTTGATTTGCTTAATTTTAAAGCTTTAATTTATACATTTCGTTTTTAGGTTTATTATATGAAATAATTTGCTAAATTTAAAAGCTTCTCTGATTTTCAGATGGTTGCAACTTAGCGCATTTATCCTATTTTGATATCAGCTTTGTTTATGATTAAATCAAACAATTTGTGCAGTTTCTTATTGATTTTGGAATATTTCAGAGGACGAAGATCTTGATGGAGACGGTGTGCCCAATGAGGAAGACGATGATCTAGATGGAGATGGAAAAAGAAATCACGGTGGGTTAACAAAATAGCTTTTCAGAGAAAGCGTTATAATTGATATCTTGTGAGTCACAGAGGATGAAGACCTCGATGGCGATGGAGTGAAAAATGAAGATGATGAAGATCTGGATGGTGATGGCAAAGTCAACCACGGTAAAAAGAATACTATAGTTCCTAACTAGCCCATTCTAATAATTAAATTTGCTTGGATAAATCAGAGGATGAAGATATCGATGGAGATGGCGTGAAGAACGAAAAGGATGACGATTTGGATGGCGATGGCACCAACAATTCCAGTATGTTCATTCAAAGAGTAAATAATTTTAGAATATATTAATCTTCCCCGAAATCCCTGCAGAGGATGAAGATCTGGATGGTGATGGTGTGCCAAACGAGAAGGACGATGATCTCGATGGGGATGGCATCCTGAATGAACACGATGGTGATATCGATGGCGATGGAGTTCCCAACGAGCACGATGACAAGGACAGCGGAGAGAATCACGACGGCGACGACGGTGATGATGAGGATGAGAAGGATGCGGTGAAGAAGCGTAGCAAACGTGAGGTGGATGCTGCTCCCGTTATGGACATTGAGGCTCCACCAAGTCCCGCCGAAGAATTCCCCGTAGAGGAGGAGGAAATCGTCAAGGAGGAATCTGCCGAAGAGGAACCCGAAGTCGAGACTGTGAAAGAACCCGAACAGGAACCTGAACAGGAAGCTGTCCAGGAACAAGAACCGGAACCGGTAGTAGAGGAAGTCGAACCGGAACCAGTTAAACAGGAAGAGGAGAAGCCAGAATCTGAGGAGGTGAAGGAGGAGGAGAAGCCAGCTCCGGTCGAGGAAGCTGAGGAGGAACCCGTTCAGCAGGAAGCCGCTCCCAAGGAACCCGAAGCCGCCCAGGAAGATGCGGTGGAATCCGAGGAAGCTCAGGAGGAACCACAGGCCGATGCCGTTAAGGAAGCCGCCGCTGACGACGATGATGATGATGACACCAAGCCTGAGGATGAGCTTCTCTGGGCAAGTGACTATGGGAAAATCCTTTATACAATAATAAATAATATTTCCCTTTCAGGAAGGACACATCCCCGAGAACCGCCGTAGTCGCCAGCACATCACGGAACTGCTCCAGCTGGATGAGGAGTTCAATGCCCGCGAAAAGGCCACCGATAATGTGGCCGAGATCATCCTGCGGGACATTAAGCGCATCTACGAGAACGCCGTCAAGCCCCTGGAGACCCTGTACAAGTATCGCGACCTGAGCAACCGCCACTTCAGCGATCCCGAGATCTTCTCCAAGCCACTGATCCTGTTCATGGGTCCCTGGTCGGGTGGCAAGTCCTCCATCCTCAACTATCTGACCGACAACGAGTACACTCCCAACTCTTTGAGAACTGGTGAGTATATCAAAATTTATAAAACTTATTTCTAAAATCGGAACAACATTTCTTCTACTATTTAAGTATTCTAAACCAAACTCGAGTAACAGAAAAATATTTAAAATTATTTGTGAAAAATACAATTAAAATCTGTAAGAAGTGGGTATTTTTTCTATTATCCCGAACTCTATTTCTTCCCCTAAAAAATCAGTTTATACTAAAAACTTTTTAGCCTAAAATTAATGAAAAGTTCTTAACTAAATTCAAATTTCTATCAAATTCCTTCTATATAATTTTCTTTGCTCCCCAACAGGTGCTGAACCCTCTCCGGCCTACTTCAACATCCTGATGTGGGGCAACGAGACGGAGGTTCTCGACGGCACCCAACTGGCGGCGGACTACACCTTCTCTGGCCTGCAGAAGTTCGGCCAGGGATTGGAGGAGCGCCTGCGCGGTCTGAAGATGAAGAGCAAGATCCTCGAGAAGGTAAGAACATAAATACAAGCGCGTCATATCTGGCAGGGCAGATCAGGGACAAAGCATTAACTTGTCGCCCAGGGCAGCTGCCCGTCGATTGGGAAACTGCAGAGCAGCTGGCCACCTGCCAAACGGAATTTATAGCTTTTAGCACACAGGCTGTTTGCATTAATTTCGTTATTAATAAATTGATGCGGGATAGGGGCGGACAGAGTAGTGGCAGACAAAACACAAAATACAGACAGTAAAGCTGAGAATTACTATATTTAAGCACTTGGCTATGCGCTTTTCAGGTCAACATCGTCGAGATACCCGGCATTCTAGAGGTGCGCAAGCAAGTGTCCCGAGTCTTCCCCTTCAACGACGCCTGCCAGTGGTTCATCGATCGGGCGGACATCATCTTTCTGGTCTACGACCCGGCCAAGTTGGATGTGGGTCCCGAGACGGAGGCCATTCTCGACCAGCTGAAGGGGCGCGAGTACCAGACGCGCATCATCCTCAACAAGGCGGACACCGTCAAGCCGGAGGAGCTGCTGCGCGTCCAGGGCGCCCTCATCTGGAACATCTCGCCCCTGATGTCCTCCGCCCAGCCCCCGCTGATGTACACCACCTCGCTGTGGACGCATCCCTACCAGGATGGCGCCCCCGCCCGCCTGCTGCTCGCCCAGGAGCGCGCCTTCCTGCGCGACCTGCGCACGGCCATCGACAAGCGCATCGAGCACAAGATCGCCAGCGCCCGCCGGTTCGCGGTGAGTACTCGGGCGTATGCGTGATATTTGCAATAGGTCTTTTTCAACTTGTATAGTTATTGATTGATAATAATATACATAAAAAATAGTAGATATTACAACGAGCAAATACATTTACTACCTACTTAATTAATAACATAATAACATTAATTAATAACACCGCATTTTCCGTTTGAATACTCGGGCGTATGCGTGATATTTGCGATAGCTTTTCTTCGAAGGGTGATAAATGGGTAAACTTGCATTAGTTTTAGTTGATTGATTAAAATATTTATTAACTTATACGACCTAGGAAATTAATTAGATATCATAATAACATGAAAGCCGTTTCGCGGTGATTACTCGGGCGTATGCGTAATATTCTTAACAGCTTTTCTTCGAAGGGTGATAAATGGGTAAACTTGCATTAGTTTTAGTTGATTGATAAAAATATTTATTAACTTATACGACCTAGGAAATTAATTAGATATCATAAAAACATGATTTAAGAATCAAAGACGTTTCGCGGTGATTACTCGGGCGTATGCGTAATATTCTTAACAGCTTTTAATAATTTGATAAAACAATTGAGATTACAACGAGAAAATATATCTGTAGTTACTCTTTAATAACATCATAAAACAATTAAATTATAGTTAAACGTCTTAAACTGCAAGTAATGCATTAATAATAAATAAAATAGAGAAATCAATAGAGAATTTAGATTGATCAAACAGATTTAAGATTTGATGTATATATTATCATCATTTTAATGCAACATTATTTTTTAGCTTTTTATTTATATTCTATTAAACTTCAGTAGGATTACAATTAAAAAAAAATAGTAAATAAAATTGCAACATTTTAATTTAAAATCAGGAATGTTTAACATTTTCCTTTAAAAAGTGTAACTGTTTTTTTAGCGTTTAGTCAGAATTATAGTAAACCCAAAATGTTCCTCCACAGGTGCGCGTGCGCAACCATGCCAAGATGGTGGACTGCTACCTGAACACGTTCAACAACCACAAGACGCTGTTCGGCAACAAGAAGCGCATCGCTGACGACATCATCGACCATCCGCAGAACTACCACATCTACGAGGGCCTCTCCACGCTGACGAACATCTCGCGCTACGATCTTCCCGACCCGGAGGTCTACCGCGACTTCTTCCGCCTGAACCCGCTGTACGAGTTCAAGAAGCTGAGGGACACCTGCACCTACTTCCGCGGCTGCCCGATCACCAAACTGGACCTGGCCATTGCCTACGAGCTGCCCGAGTTGGCCGGCAAGTACAAGAAGATGTCCGAGTCGGCGCTGGCCAGCATCGAGGCACAGCAGAGGGATGGGGCCCAGCAGAACCAGGCCGATCCCAAGAAGACGAGTTGAGGTGTTGGCTCCTCCAGAGGAGAAAACCTGCCATTTAGTTTGTTTTAGCGAGAGATAGAGAGAATGTGACATCGGCACCGGTAACCGTCTATAGGGAATTAATATCGACAAGGGAGAAGTGTTATTATAGAACCCCCAATAATCGGTAGAGGACAACAGCGCAAGACATTAAACAAGGCCATTGTTTGAGGGAAGAGGGAGAGAGACAGAGCTAAATAGAGAGAGAAGGAGAAAGGGAGAGAGAGAGAGGGCAAGAGCGATTTGAAATAGCAACGGTTGCTTTAGAGAACTTTTGATTTCAACCGCCTTGCAGGAGATCTTTTCTTTATTTTCACTTATTTCACATAACTTAACCGAACTGAGAGCTTAATGAGAGGGAACTAATACAATATCGAGAGCAAAACACACAACTACACACTGAATACTTTCATATTTAACCGAGTAGAGAGAGGTAACACATCGAGTCTTTTCTAGGCGAGTAGATCAGCACTTAACCCACTTAACTGAGAGCAATAACTAATAGACGAACTATCGACGACTTCTAACCCATTACCATGCATAACCCACCCGATTCGACCCCTCATTGGCTGGCAACCCCTTTATAATTCCCAAGTGCCCAGTTTTTTTCTTTTCTTTCCTTTCCTCGAATAGTAGTGGACAACGGCGCAGAGTTTTGATTTTGAGGTCTGAGATTTGAGTTTTGAGCAAATGGAATTTCGTAAAGTTTTAATTTTTTCGTTTTTTGGTTCGTGTCCCTGACGATTTTTCGTAGTTGATAAGACTTTTTTGATAAAAGCAAACAGTGAAGACGATAATAAAGAATTTAACCTACTTAAATAAATTAAATGAACTTGTTGGCGAGCCTGAGCAGCTCATACGCATAAAATACTATAATCAATTTTACACACTGAAAGCCTATGTAAAATGAACTGTGAGAGCGGGTGAAATACACAAATAAATAAAAACAACAGAAAACCCCAAGCAATCAATTGTTTTATTTACCTTTTCAGAGGGAATTATATTTATGTTGTATTCTTATGGTGAAAATAGTTTCCATTAAACTAAGTATAGGAAGATTAATTCCCAGCAAATTGCACATTGATAATTAAATAAGTAATATTATATTATGAATTTATTTTTTCAAAGTTGCATTTTCAAGCCTAACGGTTTATATTTTAACATTTGGTATTTCTGTTAGTATTTTTAGCCAACAGCTGAATGTGACCAGACACACTGTTACTAGTAATGTTATACCATATGTTAAAATTACCTAACAACATTTGACAACACACGCGAATAGAATCAGGAAATCTGGAAAGACAATAAACCCGGCCGGAATCAGCTGAAAATGCATACGGATCTAGCCGCCCACCTGCACACGCCCGCTTGCAACAAGTTGATCGAGGAACTCCAGGCCTGTCACGAAAATGTGAGTTATTACATGGGACTACCGGGAATGGTAAACCTGACTAAACGGGGAATCCTACTTTCAGAACGCCTTCGCCAAATTTGTGGGCGTATGCAACTCCATTGACGATAAGGTAGGTTATCGAATAAATATCTTATACTAAGGTTTTATTTAAAATATCAAAAAATTATTCAATAGGTGGTCAAGTGCCTAAAAGGCGAACGTATTGCCCGATCGGCAGCAAATCGCGCCAGAGCCCTCGAACGTCAGGCGAAATACAAGGAAAAGTTGCTCCAGGGAGAGAGTAATTAGCAGGTTCTATAAACTACCAATATGTCAGTCCTATCAGAGGATCCGCTGGATGCCTTCTACTTCGAGCACGAGGAACAGGAGATCTGCGGAAAGTTCGTAACGCCCATAACAGATGGTTTCCAAGAGGACTACCCCACCGTTGTGGACCGATTCTTTACGAGATATTACTACTTTAAGGGCGATGTTCCCTACCAGGTGCTCTACCACTCCAATCGCATTTGCTTGATATGTCTGGCTCCCGAACATCCTGCCCTGAGTCAGGGCATCTCATCGGTGAACTTCGATATCGGGAACGTAGATCGCAGCCAGAATGTGGTCAAGGGCAAGGGCAAAAAAGGCGGAATGATCCTCCAGGCGGAGTCGACCCTGGTATTGATCACTACGGAAAGTGGAGAGACCTACAAGGTGCCCAGCTGCATTCGTGGAAAACTGGTGGAGGTCAACACCGCCCTGGTGGAGGAGCCCAAACTCCTGGAGCAACTGCCCGAGGGAGCCGGCTACTTTGCCATTCTTCTGCCTAAAATCGAAAACTGCGATGCTATTAAGGCGAGTCTCTTAACGCAGGAGCAGTACGAGGAGCGTCTGAAGATAAAGAAGGAGGATCAAGTTATAGTCAAAATTGAAACCAGCAACGACTGTCCTGAGATCTTGAAGAAGGAGCTGGACACGTGATTCTGACCCTAGTTTTTTCTATTCAACTTGTCAAATAAAACCTATGATTGTTTTTATACAAGAAGGATCATATTTTAAAAGTTCATAAGTGAGACGAAAGCAGGGAAGCACAAGATAACACAAAATGTTTAAATAAATATGCCTTTGACTTAAAAAACGAATTATGTTTTCGTAGTTTATGAACATATTTGTAAGCATTAGTTATTTTTTCAAAGAAAATTATAAACCATATTCCTATTCCATATAAGTTTTATACCTGAAGAGAAACGTTATTTTTTCCTGTGTAACAGTATATGTTAGTTGTGTTTACAGAGCTCTGTAACGCCTAACAGCACGGTGGCAAGTGGTTGGCAACGCGGAGCAACACGTGTGAGCGATAATCAGCTGTTCAAGAAAAGCCGCATTTTATTTTTATTTGGAAGCTGAACGAAAGTAAATTCGTTTAGTTAATTGCTAAGATGTCTGCGAATAAGCAAAAGAAACTGAATACCATGGAGGTGGACCCAAACGATGAGGACTCCAGCTCCAGCGAGGATGAGGACGACGACGAACCGCATCCAGATGCTTATAGGGGAAACGAGGTAAGCAAACTCCTTAAAAAACCTGAAACCAAAATGTTTTATAGTTATCTCCCAATTAGGAGGTGCAAATTGACTTCGAAGGACGTTCGCCGGTGGATCCCGACGCCCAGGGAATCTCCCAGCTGCTGCAGCGACTGTTTCTGCGGGCCCACATCAATTGCAACCAAATGGCGGACCTTATCATATGTGAGGTTTCCTATTTCCCAAATATTCCCTTTGAATAACCCAATGAATTTCCAGCTCAAAACTACGTGGGCAGTGTGATCTGCCAGTGCGACGACGAGGGCGCCGAGAGCGAAACTGACGACGAAAACATGGTCGAGGATGGCACTGTCTTTGGAATCACCTCCGTGTTGAATCTGACCGCCAAGAAGGATCAGCCAAGCATTGGCCAGTTGAGAACCTATCTGCTCGATCGCGCCAAGTCGCACGCTTCAGAGCAAGTGCAACAACAGCTGAGAGAGCTCCTGGACAGCGAGCAGCGTCATGTGGGATTCCTGGTCAACGAGCGGTTCATCAACATACCAGCCCAGATCTCCGTGCCTCTGCTGCAGAGTCTGCAGCAAGAGATCGACGCCGCCAAGGCCAAGAAAATGAAGTTTGACTTTGGGACTCTGCTGCTCCTGGTTAAATTCTACCGGAAGGAGGCCAAGAAAGGCAAGCCAGCCGAGGACAATTACACCAATGCTGAGGATGAGTTGCTGTCGGATCGGGCCAAGTTCTCGTTCGAGTATTCCGTGGCCTCCGAGACGGACTCGGGCATGTCTGGCGACTGGCTGGAAGGCGATGCCGTGATGACGCCCTACAGGAAACTCCTGGTCCTGGAGGCCAAGCAGTTGCCGAAACTGATTGACGACATACAGAGCTTTATTAACGGTGAATAAATGTTCTGTTTTAATAGCTGTGTTTTTTTTTTATTTAATGGTTAGCTTGAGTAATATAATAGTGAAATTTAAGAAAAAACTTTAAATGAGAGACTTTAGCAATCTATATAAGTTTAGATTGCTGTTTTTTAATACCACGCAAGACTGAGAAATATTTAAATTTATTTTATTAAATTAGAACTTCAGTGTTCTAAAAGTTCCTAGATTATAAGTAGTATCTAGTTCTTTCTGGAAAGGATACCCTAAAGGGTATCAAAACTCGAACCCAAAGCTTTCCAGCCCAACCAATTCGATTGGCAACGCGGGCAAACGTCAAACAGCTGGCCGGCATTTGAAAGCTCCGCACATGCCGGCTGGTCTACTGCGAAAACCTGGCCGACTTGACTCTCCTTTGTTTTCGCGATTGGCTTGGCCCAGAAACTGCATCCACCGTGGACGTGACTGGCAAGAGGAAACCCACCATTCCCAACCGAGCGACGTGAGTAGACTTTGCCTTTATTGTTTTCGAGTTATATCCGAGTTCTAGAATTACATTGCGATCATACTGGCGCTTATTCATCGCTCGTGCGATTTGTTTTCGCCAAAGTAGTATTACAGCAATTAAAACAAAAGCCCGGCCCGTTGACGATTGTATAAAAGCTTGGCCACCCAGCCAGAACATTGCAAATCGCTGTCGAGAGTTATCAGAACCGCTCCTTATCGCCAGCTTTCGGTTCCGTTCCAGATCCCGCTCCCCATTTTCCAGTTTCCAGCTGCAGCGCTCTGTCCCCATCTGAAGTTCAGTGACGCCCCACTTGCCGATCGACCAAGTCGCGTTAGCTGCCTGTAAAAAGTCCCCACCATGGGTATCGAAAAGTGAGTATTACTAGTTATTAGAGGGTGTGTTTTAAATTATTGGGCCCTAGTTATCTGGCCACGCTTAGCGACCGATTGGGAAAGCTCTGAGGGATTCGCCATCTTTTACAGTGAAGGTTAATCATATAGCACCTTAAAATACCCAGCAGTACCCAAACTAAAATTAAAACCTGTTCACTTTCTGAGGGCTTGCTATATCACCATTTTCACTTTTTGCTTTCAAAGAATCGGGATATCTTAAACATCCAAACTTTATCTTTTCCAAAAATGATAACATTGTGTGAAAGTAAAAAAGGGGAGGAAAGGAAACTTTCAATACTCAAGTTATCTAAAACAAACACATTTGAAAAGAATTTCATCATTTTATTGAGCTAAATAAATATGTATTTAAAATATGTATTTTCTTCTTAGATTATTTTCTTTAATCATAAAAGTCACTTACGTTTTTCAAGAGGCTCTTAGTAAAGATATAGTATTATTATACAATTTTTGTGCGTAATTCTTAAACCGCAGGTAGATCTCTTTCTAAATTGGGGAAATTAGATTATTATTATGATAATGGCCATTCCAAAAGCTTATCGCAATTCTTTATAGCACTTAAAGTTAAGATAATCTCAGCGCCAGGAATGAGGGTAAAAGGAAGGCTAAACAAACCGAAACAGGGGCATGGTTATTTCTCGATCAAAGGGGATTTTTCTTTTGGAAAAATGAATTGAAATACAAAAGGCGGAGGTTATGCAATGCGAACGATTGCATCAGTTAATAGAGCCACTGTGACGTGATAAAATTCACGGTATTCAAACGCCATTGCATATATTGTTGACACCCAGAAATGTTTCTTAATGAATATCAATAACACAATTCCGTTGCGCACTTTATTTGTGCCCCCCCAGAATTCTTCCATGCACCCTCCGGCTGAACAAGCTGATGAGCCTGGCGGGCAGCGACTGCCTGTGCATCATCGACCGCGAGGCGGTTCCCAATGAGCTGAAGGCCGCCTTCGAGGAGCACCGCAGGTTCGACAAGTCCTTCGACAGCAGCATATCCTGCTTCAAGGCGCCCAATGTGGACCAGCCGGTGGTCTACGCTCCCGTTTCCGAACTCACCGACTACGACGATGTGAGGAGCTACCAGGAGGCGGCCAAGAAGTCCATGGAGAAGGTGCTCAAGGTATGTGTATCTTTGGGTGTATCTTGTCTTCTCTTTTACTTAAACTTGTTTCGCATTAATTTTAACGAAATTTCGAAAAATATAATTTCTTTTATGGAACATTTCTAAACCACAATCGTTATATGTTCATTTCTGTGCATATAGCTGTTCCAAAAATAAAATATAGGTCGCGGTTTTCTGAAACCACAATTAGTGGATTTCATATATTTTAAAATCAAACTAAATTTCCTTTAATACAAATAAATATTGGAATCTTTACTTATTACTTAATAGAATTAGTTATAGCTTGTTTGATTACTATTTCTAATACCTATTTGCCTAAAAGTATTTTTATGTTGCTAACCGTTTTCCCATTAAAGAGATAGGTATTCAAATAAAAATACAAAAGTTGGGAAATACTTTTATGATTTTTTAACCATTATATTTTACTTATTGTTTTTCGCCAGGCTGGTTTCCGAACTCCGTTGCTTTTTGTGCCCAAGGTCAAGCGTTTCCCTGAGGCCGAGCTCTGCACCGTTCTCGGCGCTTTGGAGCAGCTTTATGTGGTGAGTATGGTTTTATTTATTATTATTTATTACAATTCCCCATTTAGTCATTAAAAAAAACTCTTTAATATAAACTTATCTTCCAGCCCATTCAACTGCGTGAGGCTGGAATCTGCAAGGATTCCCGTGTGACCACGCTCAGTGTCCAGATCGACGATCCCAAAGCCGAGTCGATTTTCCAGGAAGCTCTCATTTTGGAGGCTGGTCGTTTTGTGGCCCGCGACATCGGAGTTGGAGATCCAGAGCGCATGACGCCCATTCAGGTGGAGAAGTACATCAAGCCTCTATTCGACAAACTGAACGTGAATGTGATCAGTGACTCCAAGATCCTGGAGAAGGAGTATCCCCTGTTCGCGGCCGTGAATCGGGCTGCGGATGCTGTCGAGCGTCACCGCGGTCGCATCATTTTCCTGGAGTACAAGCCCCCGAAGCCGGCGAGGAAAACTCTGATGCTGGTGGGCAAGGGAGTGACCTATGACACCGGTGGTGCTGACATCAAGGCTGGAGGTGTGATGGCCGGCATGTCGCGCGACAAGTGCGGAGCAGCTGCTGCCGCTGGGTTCATGCAGGTCGTCAGTCAACTGCAGCCGGAGGATGTCCATGTCGTGGTTGCCCTGTGCATGGTCCGCAATTCCGTGGGCGAGGAGTGCTATGTGGCCGATGAGATTGTAATTGCGCGCACTGGTCTCCGTGTACGGATTGGAAACACCGACGCCGAGGGTCGTATGTGCATGACCGATGCTCTCTGCCGCATGAAGGAGATGGTCGTGGAGCAGAATCTCCCGGATCCGCATCTGTTCACCATTGCCACTTTGACGGGACACGCCTTCATCTCGGCCGGAGAGGGTCAGTCGATTGCCATCGACAATAGCGTGGCCCACCGTGAGGATCACGCCAGAAGGCTGCAAGCTGCTGGCCAGACCTTTGGCGAACCCTTCGAGGTATCCATACTGCGTCCCAGTGACTTTGCTTTCAATGCTGGCAAGGTCATCGGCGAGGATCTGGTGCAGGCCAATAATGCCCCATCGGTGAGGACACCTCGTGGCCACCAGGTGCCCGCTGCCTTCATGATTATGGCTTCTGGCCTGGACAAACACGGGCTGGACTCGAACCTGCCGATCAAGTATACCCATATCGATATTGCCGGCAGTGCCGGTGAACACCCAGCGATGCCCACAGCTGCTCCTCTGGTTTCCCTGGTGAAGACCCATCTGCAGAAGTAAAACCCTTCGAGCTTATATTCATTCAGGAGGAAGTACTGCCGAAAACCTCTAACCGTACTTAGACAACAAATATGCATAGACAACTAACAATATTAACCCTCTGTCCACTAACTGCATCACTGTTTTTTTAAATAAAGGCAAAATAAATCGAGTTTAGATTTCATTTATAAAGGAATGCTATTAATTATAATTAAATTATTAAGAGTAAAGATTCAAAAGATTCCGTTTTTAGCAAAAAGGCTCTTTTAACAGTATATATTCTTATAGTTAGTTCATAAAAAGTTTTAGTAACTTTATTTCAGATATTAAAATAAGTAGCAAAGCAAAGAGTGGTCAAAAATTAAAGTTTTCAGGTTTAAATGCTAATCAATTGGAAATTTAACTATGAATATTCTAGAACACTCAATACTTTGATAATTCCTTTGGCCGCGAGGTAATGCTAAGAACTTTTGGGAAAAACAAGAGGTTTTTCTCCAGCTAAATGAGTAACTGTTGAGCATAGTAAAAGGACTGAAAAAAGGAGTTAACTTATTCAAAAGAAAGTTTTTAAATAATATACATAAAAATCTAAACATAAAACACCTTATATAAAAACTTTAAAAAACACATTTTTTCTACATTTTCCTGAATTAGTTAACTCTTACTTGCGATTCCTGCTTTTACCTAAAACTATTGGAATAGTCTCCATTTGGTTGGCTTATGCGAATCGCCATGTGGGGATGCAGGTTCTTGGGTTTTTATTTCTTTTTTATTATTACTGCATTTCCCAGCTGCATTGTTTGCATAATTGGCGGGTGCCCTGCATTTCGAGCTCTTGCTGGCCATCTACGGTACGGCTCATGCTCATCCCCATCCCCATCCTCTTCGCCGCCGTTACAGCCTTTTCGTTTCTGTTCAGCTTTTTCAGCTTTCCTCTTTTTAGCTTGGCCCACAGCCTAGAACCCGTTACTCGCTTCTTGGCCATGCTCTTCGCTTTGGGCCTCCTCGTTCCGGGGAGCTTGGGCCTGCAACTTGGCTCTGCTGTCAGCTGTCGCATGTGTCGTGGTACCGTTATTGCCTGGCTTCGGAAACTCGGTCAAGAGTGTCTCATTCATGCTGTGATTGCATAATATACCGTTGCCTCTAGTTGGCCTTCTTCTGCCTTCCACTGCCGAGTCTTCCCGTTCTTGGCCGTTCTCCCGGGCCAACTTGGTTCCTCGTTCTCCTCTGGCTGCGCTTCTGCTTCTGGGTAATTTATTGACAGTCACACTGGCCACTTTTGGTCATCTGGCCAAGTCGGGAGACTTTGGCTCTGAGCGGGCTAACGGTAATTATTATTGATGAACGTAAAAGTCTCTTGCGTTGACTTCTCTCCCATTTTCGCCCCGTTAGTGTGAATTTATTGCCAAGGCGGCACGAACCAACAAAAAAGCAGGAGAAGAAAAAGAAGATCTCCGGTCTTGGAAGCTTTCTGGCCTCTCTACCATTTAACGGACCGCACCAAGAGTTGACCTGATTATGGCAGGACTGGTTAACGGTTTCCTGGATGCTGAATCTGGTTCATATGGCCGAAGATTAATCGATTCGATTGGGCAGCAATTTGTAAAGGTCTGTGAAGAGATTAAGGATGAGTGTAATGGTTTATATTGAGGGCGAAAAGAATACAAGGATGATTATACTGAACAATTTAATATTTTATAATAATTGTTAAATTTGGAATACAATACGCAAGGGATTTCTCAATTAGCTAGTCATTTAAGAAAAATAATTTACATGCCATTATAATCACTTGAAATAAAATGAACATATAATCAGGATCATTACATTTTATTTCCCAAAATATTGATGATCTTGAAGGAGATTAAAATGTTTCCCTATCTGTTATATTTCTGGCATTTTATAAAAAGAACAAAATATTTCTTTTACATTCATTAATTTAACAATTAGAAAAATATTATTGAATACATTTTATTAATACGGATACAAGATATTCCCATTGAATGATCGATCAGATCAGATCAGCTGACTGGTCGGCGGCCCCCCAGTAAGACAGACATCAAAAACAACCCAAACAGCAATGAGGAACAGCAATCCGGTATGGACAATCGCCAAAACACCTTGTCAATTGGGCGCTTGTCTTTTGGAAGCAGACGAACTGGCTCCGAGTGTGTGCTGCAGTTGCTCCCCGATCCATAAAGTCGCGAAAACGGCAAATGAAGAAAACATACCACTGGGGACCTGGGGACTTGAGACGTCGGTGGTGGTGGCGGCGACGGCATTAATAATAGCAAACAACAGACAAGCAACACCAAATGAGGGGGGCTGTGTTGCTGTTGCTGCTCGCTGCTTGTTGCAACTTGCAGCTCTTGCACCGGCAGCAGCAGCAGCAACAACAACAGCAGCAACCACTTGGAGCAGCAAACGACAGAAATGATCTTAAATGAATGCGGAAGTTTTTCTTGGGGTTTCGTAACCAGCTACAGCAGCAACAGCGGCAGCAACAGCGGCAGCAACTGCAGCAGCAGCAGCAACACCAAAGAGGTCGCAATTCCAGTGGCAGCTTTGTTGCTACATTTATGTACATGTGTTTGTCGGCCAGTCGATGCCGTGAGCCCATAATCATAGATGCTGCTGGCTAGGTCGAAAGCAGCCCAGTCCATGGACATATTAAAATTAATCCAATGATTGCAGCGGCAGCCGCTAGAAAATTGTTAGCCAATTTGGTAGCTGCCTGCTGCTAGCCTGTTGGCCTCACTTGAGTAAGCAGAAGCTGGGAGCGTGTGAATCTGAATCGGAAGCTGAGGCAGCTCCAGCTGCCAATAGTCATTTGATCCTGGCCAAAAGCTCGGCCAGTTTCCCATGTGCCCAGCCAGTTGGAAGATGATGCAGCAGCCACAGCAGCAACAGCAGCAGCAGCTGCCTGAGATCATCCAGTTTTCGAACTGCTGAAGTTCAAGGCTGCCAGGATCCATATTGAATGTCCTCCCCCGCCTGCAGTCGTTCATTCATGGGCCTCGAATCGAATCCCTTAGCTTGGGTGGGCCCTGGCCAAACAGATCCTGCCTGGGAACAGACAAATTTCTGCATAAACCCATAAATATCAAGTTGATCTAAACGGGATACCCAGAGGCGCCGGCGCCCTGAACTTGAAAATCCAACAAGGCCGACAAGTCACGTACCGCACAACTTGACAACTCATAAATAAACGCTAAATTATGAACTCCAGTCGAATTTGGAATAGGAATTGAAATGTTTTTGCCACACCAACAGATTTTCCCTGGTCGACAATAACTCGGGAAAACTCAAACCATTGGCAACCCGCAGTAGAAAAGGTGCACAGAGAAAAATATACAAGCCATTAGTGTCACCAACATAATTGGTGATGAAATCGAATAAACATCTTACTTGCACTAAACTTTAATGTTGTAAAATTAAAAAAAAATAGGAGTTTAAATAAAATTTAAAATAAATAACTAAATCATTTTATATACTTTTAAGTACATGCTCAAAAATAAAAAGTTCAGTTCACTTTTTAAATATTCAAACTATAATCATAGATACAATTAAGACATTTTAATAAAATAAATACTGTTTGAATTAAAATATTAATCTTAAAATTATTTTGTGAGAAAAAAATAACAAAATATTTTAAGAAATGTATGATCTTATGCAGCATTTTTTCACAAAGGGCTAAAAACCCTAGAAAATTTCTCTGTGTGCAGAAAAGGCGCCTCATAATCCATAATATTGTGTCATGTTCATGATCAACGCGGCCTCAGCCTTGGAAGGCGAGGAAAATGTGTGGCCGGCCCACACCTTGGTGGCAAAATTATTCGGAAAACTCCTCGCCGGGCGAACGAAAGTAAAAGAAAGGCCCGAAAACCAAAGCCAAAAACTGAAAACTGAAAATTGAAAACCAAAAACAACCGACAGCCGACAAACGAATTCGACCCGCTCGCCGGCTAATGAAGTGGTAAAAAGGGGCTTGGAAAACTGCATGCCGTTGCATTTAGTGTTGGTGTGGCATTTGGTGTTGCATTTGGTGTTGCCACCAACGCCGTTTGGCTTGGTGTTGCAGTGTTGCTATCACCTCCACCCCCTCCTCCTCCTCCATCGAGTCGAGCGCAGTTGGCTTGCCATTTTTATGGCCTCTTGGGTAAAATGCTCACAACTGCGCCGGGGGAGGGGGTAAAATTATGAATTTTTACTTTCACCGCATGTGGCAATTTCAGGTTTGCCAGCGGGCTTGAACTTGAGGCAACAGCAGCAGCAACATCAGAGGCAAAGGCAAAGGCGGCGGCAATTGTCAAGGCTGCCAAAGGTCACAAGACCCAGTCGAACGAAAGGTGTGGTCGAGGCGATAAGCGAGTTTAAACACCACGAGACATGGGATGCTTGGGATACCCTATCTGTATGGACATGGAGTGTATAGATTAACAGAAATAATTTGGAATATTTGTAAAAGGGATTTCATTTTAATTTATTACTTTTTGGATAAATTAAATTCAGCAAAAACATACTGAACTATCAAAATAGCATTTTATTTCATAAGTTCGAATGATGAATAATGGAAATATTATTTTTGACGGCTTGAAACTTTAATTGTGGCTTTGTTTCCACATTAATATGAAGCCTCAATTAAAACCAATATTATGCCAGTTATAGCGCATTAAAGGCACACAATTACGAATGAAATTGTAATAATGTGGAAACAATAATAAATTGTCATTTTGTAAAGATATCCAATTAAATTTGAGATAGATAAAATAATGGATATAATCATATTATCTATACTTCCTTACTTCTTCCAGTGTGCTTTCCACACAGATGCATTTGTACCAGGCTCACACAGTTGCAGCCAGATCATAATTGATTGCTGCAACAAATATTTTTATGGTCAGGGCCGAAATCACTTTTAGCCAAGCGAGAGCGAAGTTTGCCAACCAATTTGCTTTTAATCTAGCCTGATGAAGATGTCCGAGGCGATGGGATTAGCAGGCCACAAAAGATGTGGCCGGGAAACCGGGGAAGCAGTGAACACCCATACAGCTGCGATGGGGAGCAGGCTGCAACATTTCCGCATTTTCGGCCAAAAGAGAGTACTCTTAAGTTTGCTCTTAAGCCTAAACCGAGGTTCGCTTCAAACTGGCTCACTCGGCTGGCTAAGAGTGGGCCCGGGCCCAAAAGGTTTGAGCCGGGTTCGCTTCGGCCCCGTCGGTCGGTTGGATCTTCGGCTCCATGGAGGCAACAATACGTCACTAGGGTGAACGTACTCGCGGATGTTAGTGGGTCACTATTTGTACGGTCAACGAACCTTTGGCCGCTTGTAAATACAACAAAAGAAAAAGCCCGGCCAGCAACTTGCTTTCTTTCTTAACTTTTCTCACACAGCCCATACAGCCATACGATCCGATCCAGAGATGACTCTCGTCTCTCGTCTTTCGTCTTTCGTCTTGACTGACTTGACTGGTTGACTTGCAGTCGTAATTTACTTGGGCTATAGGTTGATCGTCAACAGCCCCTCTCCCGGAGTCCCAGTCCCAGTCCCCCTCTCCCTCTGCCTCCCCCGCTCAGTTGCATCCTGCTGGCCTGGCCATTTTGGTTGCATTGGCCAAGACGAGGTGAAGCTGCAGCTCCAGCTTCAGCTCCAGGCAGCTGCATTGCTCGGTGTTCTTATTATGCCCCAAACAGGTCCATGGGAGGTTGAGGCTGAGGCTTAGGCTCTTGCCTCTTTTCCTGGGCTTTGGCTTTGGTTTGGCTTGGTTTTCACATGATTATCATGATCATCATTACCATCCGCAGCCACATTAATATCGTCATCTTCGGGCCAACTGTGCGAACGGGAGGCAAGATTCGGCCAGACTGAGACGGCGAGATTCGCTCCGTTCACATGCAAGTTTTCGCCGGCTGGCTGGCATGACTTGTGGTGTTTGACTTGTGTGTAAGTCAGTCCATAGAAATGCATTTCCGCATATTTTACACCACTAAAAAGTCCAAAAAGAAGGAGGAAAAAAATAAAATTGGAAGGAAAAATAAGAAAAAAGAAGGAAAATAACATATACATATGTTTGTTTACTCTTTTGTTGCGGGGCGTTCGTTAGCTCCATCTCCGGGTAATTGAAACCATAATCATTATCTGCTGCCTGCAGCCTTCTGCGGCTCCCAATCAGCCCAGTTCAGTTCAGTTGTTGCCGCTCCATTATAATGGAGTAATTATGGCGTGTTCGAGAGTCGGGAATTCTCCGCAGAGTCCATCCAATGCCAAACGATTCCCTTTTGTCATGATATGGCCTTATCTGTCGCTCCTCCTCGCGCAAAGTTCCCCTGATAAGGTGTCACTGAACCCCATGGAGCTCGACTTTGTTTACCCGCTCTCCAATCATTTGCATTATCTTCGAATATTCATGCTGAATTCTGAAAACCCCATCGGAATGGGAGAATTATTTAAATCTTATAAGCTCTGCGGAGCATTGAAGTGTTGGGCACATGCCATATAAGAGTTTCGGTTGATTTGTATCATTGGAATCGAGTCAACTAGGTTTCTCATTGGGATATCTATTAATAAACAAAATTTGATAATATATCTATTATAACTCACAACAAAAATTGTAGAGTGAAATCATAAGATAGATGTTTAAAGTGCTTTCTTGCAATTGAAATACTATTATTGATTTTTAAAAACACATAGACCAAAAACCATATTATGTCATGACCATGCTTAGCTAGTATATCGATTGCTAGCGACCTTTCTAATATTTCCATGCTCATATGGATGCCAACAGACCCATCATCCCAACACATTTTTATGGCCAACCATCCATCAACTTTCTTCAACCGACCTGGGCTAGCTATCTTTCTACGAACTTCTTTATCATTAGGAGTGCACGATCATGCCAATAAAAGAAAGAAATCACGGCCCGCGATCGTTCGCCATGGTAACAAACTTAATGCATTCCGCGTTAAAGTGTCAATGATCTCGTTACCGAAAAAGAACGAAGAGCTTCAAACATTTCACGCACCGGAGTTCATTGTACCACAGAATTGGACATGGCCACCATATGGCAAAGTCTTTCGTAGATATAGATACAGTCTAGATTCCCTAACCCATACTTTCCTAAATCATAATTTTTGGGAACCTCATTTAAACGTTGGTCTAGAAAATAAGGTACCAAACATATACTTTTGTAAGTCTAATTTCCATAATTCTTGTAATATTTATTTATTTATCATGTTCATATTACTAATTGTAAATTTGTTTTTTTTTTTTTTATTCTAAGAATTATTAAAATTTCTTAATTTTTTTCTAGAATTTCAATATTAATATCGAAACCTCTGTGAAGAGCTAACTATCTAATGTTATGAGTTGGTTTGAGCTAATGAAGTCCGACTGTAGCCCATAGAGAGCTGAAAAGGGAAGAAAGGGGCAGCTCCATTGGTGGTAATGGCCAAATCATGCACAAGCTTTTGCAGAAAGAAGATAAATTAATATGGTCAGCATGTCATGAATTAGCTTTCTTCCTATAGCTGCGCTCCGACTTTAGACTTCGGCTTCTGCCACTTGGCTTCTTGGCTACTTGGCCATCCCAGAAACAAGGCAACAAACAAATACAACACGGTATCACACACGGCACACAAACTTTCACGCAAAACGTCCATTCAACTCCGGGCTGAAATAGAAAAAGAATCAAAATCAGAAGTAGAATCAGAATCAGAAGCAGAATCAGATCCAAAGGCACCAGCAGACCATAGACCGGGATAGGTATACGAATACGTATAAATTCCCATAAATCAGCTGTGAGCCAAAGGGTCAAATACCTCGTGGCGGGCTAAAAATTACACACGAACATGTGTTGAAAGGAGAAATTAAAACAAAATTAGTTTTACACGCTGACCAGCTGGAGAAAGAGAGAAAAATAGAGCAGCGATAGAGAGATAGAGCATAAGTAATGCACTGTAAAACAAATTAATTAAATCATTACAATAATTACGCTATTTTGATTTTATATTGACAAACTATTACAAATTGGTATATTGATTCTCGTCATTGTAAAATATAAGGCTTTTAAAATTATATTATTTTAAGTCAAGCTTAAAAATTTCAACCAAAATAATAGATCATCAAAAAATATACAATTAAAAATTTAAAAATATACAATATTGTTATTGTTTAATATATATTGCAATTTATAAGTCTTAGAACTTATTAATTAAATAAATGCTTTTTTTATATATATATTTCATAGATTTGGTATCCTTGCCAAACATCTATCTAGCTTTATTCTATTTAATCTAGACTAGCTTTTGCCTAATTGCCACTGAAATCCCATTTATCACGCGTCCGCCACGCCCCCTCCGAAAGGTTTGTTCCAATTCTGTTCCACTTAAAAAGCAAAAGCTGCTTAGATACGAATAGAACTTCCTCATCACCGCCTTGCCCACATATGATACGAACTCTTCGCTGGAGGATCAGTGGGAATCGGAGTGTGGGAAGAAAGCGCACGAACAAAATTAAACAAAAATGAAGAGCCCAGTGAAAACGCTAAAACGGCGGCCCAGACTTTTGTGTGGCCATAAAAATGCGTGAGTTACGTTCGGGCCAAGAGCAGAAATAAGAGCCAGAAGCAGCGGAGACGTCACTCAGTCCGTCAGTCTTTCAGTCAGTCCTTAAGTCTTCCAGGTTTTGGGACTGAACCTCAACCATCGACGCTGCTGGAGTTTGGCCAAACAAAATGCAAAGCAAATTAAACATTACTTCGCCTGACCTGCCCTCCAACTCTTACGTGCACTGAAAAAAAATGTTTAAATAAATTTGTTAAATATTAAAACAAACTGAAATATGAGGGCGAAACATCCTGAAAGCTCTTCGAAACTCACCTCAAACCATTTTCCCTAAATGGGAAATCAAATTAAATTTTTATACATATTTCACACATTATAATAATATTTTTTGCCGTGTGGCTATCTTCCTGCACCCCACCACCCCAATTTCCTTTTGTGCGCCAAAAGCCCTGGGATCCGCCATGGTTTCCATGATGATGATGACGAGGTTGTGGCTTTGGCTTTTGGTCTTCGGTCCGCCGCCGCCACCGCTGCTACGTTTAATGCGCCACGGTGTTACCAAAGTGGCAACGACAGTTGCGGCCATTCACCTCCCGAAAAACCAAAACCAAATATCCGCCCGTGTGTGAGAGCGAGTGGCACACATATGCAGCATACAAAATACAAAGTGTGTAAGTCGGGCCCGAAAAGAATGAAATGACCAGGCCATCCCATCCCATCGGCGGTGTAACCAAGTTAAGCCAAGCTCGCTAGGCCCAAACACATACACGTTCAGAGTACGAGTGCGTTTTGGGGTACCAAACTTTTACACTGGAAAATATAATCTATGCATTTCGCACTAACTATTCGTTAGAAACCCTTACATAAATTTTATTGAATCAGTAGATGAATTTAATTTCTGCCAAAGAAGTTCCTATCTCTCTCCTATCTTATAAACAAAATGAACTTTTTAAAAATCTAGTTCTTGAAAATCTAAAATCCTTAAAATGATGCATTTAAAAGTGATTTCAAATCTCTAGTAAAATTATAATGAACATATTCTAGTTCTAGTTTAAATGTAATTGTATGGTATTGGAACCTTTTCCTCAGTGTTCCATTTTGGCGGCTTTTGGTTGGCAGTGTGACCGTGCCACACAAGCATTTAAGCTCGTTGTAATGGATTTCGGGGGCGATGGGTGGGGCAGGGAGTTTTTTGGGAAACACGTTCCGCCTTTTTGGCCTGCTTCTCTCGACAGGGCCAAGAAATGATTGACATTGGGCAGGGTCGCCATCAGTCCGGTCTGACATGCTAATGTACGAAGGAGCCTGGCTTGCCGCTTCAAAACAAACAAGCCAAACAACTGAGCTGGTGTGAAAGAGAGTGCGATATGCGATCAGAAAGAGAAGGATGAATAGATCGCGGCTTAAAACCGGCAAAAGTTCAAGCAAAACAAAATCAGCTGACACCCAAAGAGTAATTAATGGCCTGTAAGAGAGGCAGCGAGTGATCATCGGCTTGTAAGAGAGTGATAAAGAGGAGAGAAAGAGAGGGCTAGAGGCTATTGGAAAGAGACGGCAACAAGAGAAGAGAATGCAATGCAACTGGCCTCAGAAATGCGGAAGTGTATGCTACTCATGCATCCGTCGTTCATGTAATGTGCGAAAGAGACGGGGCGTATCGATGAGAGGGAGAGGGGGCGATATTGAGAGATCAACTGGTTTGCGGCTGTTTGTGTTGGTGTGTTTGTCACTGTTTAGGCAAACATTGTTTATAACTTGTTTATATAAATATTGTTAATTTCGTGCGAGGCCTGCAAACCCAAACTGGCCCCCAACCGGCATCGCTCTCTTCCCACTTCTCTCTCTCTCTCTCTATTCTACATCTCTTTTTCCCCATTAAATTCACGGTTTTATATAGAGAGCTATCGAAGTCGGCTTACAAATGTGCGAAAGAGCGGGAGAGAGGGAGCTCTGGGTGGGCGAGACAGGGAGCGAGAATCGTTAAAAGCGCAATTAATTGCTCAGCACAGCCAATATCAAATCAAAAGCGTTTTAATGAATTGCACAAATTTGTACAGATTGCCGCTGATTTGTCGCGCGTTGGAAAAGGGGAAGCGAAAAAAAGCTGAGTTGATGGGTCGAGGTTCAAATGAAAAAATCACAAATGTCACAGTGATTCACAAGCGGAAAATAGTAACAGCCCCAGGAAATAGGTTAGGTTCTTGGGAAATCACGTTACCCCTAGGAGAAAACTTTATCATTGCTGACGGAAAGTTCACATGATTAAAATAGAATACAAGCCATAGGAAACTTTGAAATTAATAACAAGAAAACTCTAAAAATACCTGAATATTACAAAAAATACATAATTTCCCAATAAATATTCCCAGTAACAAGATTAGCTTCTTGGAAACTTCGATTACAATGATGAAAAAAACTAATTTCGAGAACTTAATAATCACTCTCGGGGGGACTCACCCGTTCCCATTCCTACACCATTCAAGTCAATCGATTATCCAACATGCTTCAGAATCCATATCATCGGAGAGTGCGCGCTCACAACAAATTGGGTATATCATCATTTTATTTATAGCCATCAATTACCATTTATGCATTTCCAATTAGCCTGGTAGTAGGTGCTGGGCCAGCTCCACAAACAACAAAAAACCTGGGGACTCCGCCCAGTTGGGCACAAATGCAACATTCACACGTGCAACAAAAGCGGCACCAACAGCAACAGCAACAACTGCTGCAACTATGAAAGCATTTTCCAATTCCGATGCATGACATTAGATGCTCTCCCATACACGAAGTTACATATGCATGAAAAGAATCCCAACTGGTAATGAAAATAAAGTGCACGTCGCATGCGGTAATAATAACAATAAAATAAAATAACAAATTACACGCAACACTGCATCGGCCTGGGACTCTGGGACTGGGGCCAACTGGGGCTACACTGGGAACAATTACCTGCAATGTATATCGTTGCTTCAGTTCGGCTGAATTATAATTACTTTTGATTTTGTTTGTTGTTTTTGTCACACACTTGATGATGAATTTCACGATTACACTTCGAAATTGCGGTTTCTTGCTCCGTCTTGCATAAACTTCGAGGTATTCCGCGTCCGCGACCATTAACAGAGTTTCGATTGGAATTCGGTTTCGTATGAAACAATCGTACTGTAACAATATCGATATGGTCAAGCGATATTGACGACATCGAACCATCCCTAAATCATAGGTCCCCCTAAATCGCAGAAATTAGGATGGCAACGCTTTTCGTTCAAATGGCAACTCTTTTCATTCAAAATGGCAACTCTTTCGTTCAAATTCAAACCCATGGACTGGACTATTTCTCAATAAAGTGATCAGCGTTTTACAATTTTTTAGAAACATCGATGTTTTTTGGCGACAATCGATGTTTTTGTAACATTACCAATTTTAAAGAAAAAGGCGGAAAGTTTTTAATTTAAGTTTACTGTATTGTCATGATTTTAGATACTCAACTGGTGGTGTAGGATGGAAGCGGCGGTGGATTAAGCTTTTTATAATACTATCGATGAGTTAGTGAGGGAACTCAAGCGATAAATCGCATTCTATCGAGGCATTATCGGTTAAATTGTAATTCATCATCGATAACTTTGTTTTGATCGGCATAATATATATATTAAAGTCCCCAATTTGAATACCACCTTTCTCTGAGTGCTTTTCGACTCGAATTTGAGTTCGACTTGAGGTTTGGGACTTGGCCAGGCCAGCGATAATTACGGAGACACGGCAACAAAGGCAATCGAGCCGACTCACTGGAAACTTGGCAGAAGGAGAAGCCGCTGGTGCTGAGAATCGTGTGTCCCCATTTCGAAGAAAGAGCCAGGGAAAGGGGGATCCGAATGGGGGATCGGAATATCGGGAAGGGCCAACTTAACCTGGGGCATAGAAAGCTGCTGTTGCCGTGGCCAAAAAATAAGAACAACGGGCAAACAGAAGAGGTTTCAGCAGAGCAGAGGCAACAGCGATGGGGCTCCAACTTACAAATTGGCTAAGAGAGCAGCGCTCTTACTCTTGGTTCTAAAGAGTCGGGTGAAATGTGGCCAACACAGACGGCAAACAAAAGCGCACACACACACAGCCGAAAGCCATATAGCTTAGTTGTGCAGCTCAGACAATCTGGGTCACATTTTGCCATTGAACCGGTGACGTCACAGCGGGGCAACGACCGCAAAGCACGACCAGCTACAACAACAACAACAGCAGCTAGCTACAACAAATAAATACCAACAGCAACAACCACAAGAGATCCAAGCAACCATTGGAAAGCGTGCAGGCAAACATTTTTACAACGACAACTTGGGAACTTGGGGCTTGGGGCCCAGCTTCATTTCTGGTTTTCTCCGCTGGCTGATTTGTTGCCCAGCGAGCAGAGTTGTGTGTGTGTGTGTGCGCGACACCAGCCCAACACCCCCCATCTCCTCCAGGTGCCACGCCTCCCCCGCCCACAATAGTTCATTAGATGCCATGTGCCATCGTGGCGGAACCAACATGATTTGGCTGCAGACGAAGGAGCAGCAGCGAACAGGCACAGGGAGAAATATATATAGATCACTAGATTATTATTTTTATATAATTATTATTTTTATATAACAATCTTCTAGTTTCTTTCTATTTCATCGACAAATTTTACGATACAAAAAAGTCTTTTATGCTTTCCCTTAGTTACTGCTCAAAAGTTATATTAGATGCCATAAAAATATTTAGCTTAAATATTTATTTCATCATCAATTCTATCCAAAAAATAAATTCGCATTTTTCAAACCCCAATCAAGATTTCTTTTTGTGTAGCCACGGGAGACTTTCAACTAAATCCAAGAGCCGGCTTTTTGCATTTGAAATGCATTTGACTTTGATGGCTTCGGCGCAGGCGCTGGAGCTCTTTTGCCCCCGAGCATTCCTCATTTTCCGGGAGTTCTTTCTGCACGGCGGCCCCGGGCAAAAGGTTCTATTTTTAATATGCCTGCGATTAGATAAGCCCCACGGCAACAGCAACACAACAGCAGCAACAAATGCCAGTGGCAACAGCAACACAAGTTGAAAAGGGACAGAACATAGCAGGCGGAACTACACGACACTTGGCACCCCTACCGTCATAGCGCCGAAATAGCTCAGTTGGGAGAGCGTTAGACTGAAGATCTAAAGGTCCCCGGTTCAATCCCGGGTTTCGGCAATGCTAACTTTTTTTATTTTGTATTTTTTTTTTTACCTGAAGTTCTCTTCTTGACAAGTCATAACTGAAGTCACATACAAATTTCTTGAATTTGTTACAGTTGATGAAAAGGAAAAATTTTGTAAAAATAAGTCACACAAGCAATCATTTCTTGGTTATAATTACATTTTGTATTTAAATGTTTTTCGTTTCACGACCGCTCCCTATTTTCTTTCTTTAAAAATAAACAATATGTTCTTAATTTGTTCTTTAAATTTTATGGCAATAATGTAGAGAAGTTAACTAAAATAAAAAAAAAAAATAAGGGTTGCCGAAACCCGGGATTGAACCGGGGACCTTTAGATCTTCAGTCTAACGCTCTCCCAACTGAGCTATTTCGGCGCTGTGACGGTGGAGGCCCCAAGTACCATGCTGACCAGCCTACTATATTCCGTCCCTTTTCTCCCAGCTTTTTCGATTCTGCTGTTGCTGTGGGGCTTATCTAATCACAATAAAAAATACACACATTTTTTCAAGATCTTCACCTGCAGAGTCAAAAAAATGGTACATAGGACTTTTGCACCTGGATGAGCAATACATTTTTGATAAATATTTGAAAGTAAACCAAAATCGCATGCTGCCAAGATCATTGAAATACATTTAAATGATCTCTAAATGCGGGATTTGGCCTTGTCTATGGACCTCGTAGGGTCATTCATGTCCAGTGGCATGTGGCTGTCAATCAAGCGGTGTTCGCAAAATTAAACTAAGCCGGCGCAGCCAATGCTGACCTGGCCAGCGGGACAATGGACGGCAAGATGGTCAGGATGGCCTGGATGAAAGGTGCGGATTAAGCAGCATAATGGGCACGACGACTCAATCAAACAGCAGGACAAACGGCACAAGGCCGGCCAAAAGTGAAAAGGGAGAAATGCAAATCGCATTATTAACGCAGCCATTGACACATTGGACCTTGGCCAGGAACCGAGGGACAGCAAGGACCTTTGTCCAGTTGACTGATACGGTCCACTCCCATTAACAGGGAATAAAGCAAAAGTGTGACGAATGCGCTGACAACAATTAAGAGCCAGAAAAGGTGATCGCCAGGTAGGAACACCTTCAAGTGGACAACAGATTGAGACCAGGGAGCCGCAGTGGGGGCGTGATGATAGATTAATCTCGGCAGCTGCAAAGTACAAACCAATATGCAAAGGATCTGAACTGGGCCGGAATTGAATCCAATCTCGTTCCGGCGGTGTCCAACAACAGCTGCCAAGTGGAGGACGCGTGCTAGGCGACCACAAAAGCCATTGACTTGGGTTGAAAGGGAATGGAATAGAATCGAATGGAGAGATTGCCCCGGCCTACGCCCAGAATATCGCATATCCGTTTGGCATAAAAAAACCAAATGCTCCATGGCAACTGGCACGCACCACATGGCGCCCTCGGTGTCTTTTGCATACAAAAAAAGAAAAAAACCCTAAGAAAAAACTGAGAGTCTCGGGTTTTTTCTATAATTTCATTGTTATTTTCTTTTTTTATTGAAAGTGAAAGATGGTAGGAGGCACCCTCGAATTGCAGCAGCCAGGAAGTGTGGCAGCAGCGAAAAAAAACCTCAGGTCGAGAACAAGAGAGCCCAAAAAAAGTGAAAAGATCCGAAAGGATCTGCGGTCGGGGTGCACATTGTCTATAGCGTAGGCTCAGGTTTTTTATGCGGCTGCCTATCAAGGAAATCATTTGCTCCTGTCTTTGTTTCCCTGTACACTCAGAAAAAAAGTATACCCAAGTACACAATTGTATTTAAACAATACTACAAATACTTAATTCTCTTAAGCTTGTTATTACTAGGAATTTATTTTTACCTCATTTTTATACAACTTCATAGTTTGTTTATTTTCTTACAAAAGTTATAAAACTATCGTTTTAACGCTGACATTTGTTAATTATATAAACTTAAAAATAAAACTATAAGCTAACTAAATTAAGAGCTCTAGCAGCTAAGGCCTTCAGCTTGTCTGAGGTGATAATATTTTTTATTTTCATTAAAAGGTATTAAAAAGCTCCAAAACTATAAAATTTAAAACCCACAAACTGTGCATTTTTTCCTTCAGTGCTTTCACAGAAAAAACAGCAGCCTATGATGTTGTTTTGGTCCTCGTTTTTTGTATGCTAAGCAAGTTCCCTTGAGGGTGCGTCTGCAGCGCCTTCCACTCTCGTTTTCGTTCAGGGCGCAGAGATGGGGAGACAGTCGGACTCCGATTCCGATGCCGATGCCGAGACCCTCAAGCAGATGCGCTTAGAATTTAGAAATATGCAAACTTGTATCAGGGCCGCAGCGATTTGGGAGCGTGGCAGGCGTCTTGCGATCCCCGTCGCTTTCCCGCTTTCCCGCACACACATTACATGCGATGTCTGTAAGGGTTGGCCGCTAAGCACAGCGACTAAGTTGCCGCCAGGGGTGACATGTAAATTTTTGGTAGATTTGTAGTACAAATTCCTGTAAAAGGTACTAGGCTAGCAGCCATCGGCAGGCCAGCAACATTGTACGTCGACTTACAGAACCCCCAGCAATCTCGGCGAATGGGGGCAGGGGTCTCGGCACCACACCAAACAACCCCCGTGGCACTCGTTTACCCTATGTAGCAATCTGATTTTTCATTACAAAGTACTCACCAACACTGTGATGATAAAAAACCTCACAGTGGGGCAATACTGGATTTTAGGTTAATCTTATATTGGTTCTATTCAATCTGAATAGGTTATTACTTTCATGTGATTATTACTTCCTATATTACTGAGGTACTTTATGATTTTAACATGGGATTACTTTCTTTATATTCTTTACTTTCCTTAAGATTTAAAATGATACAACGTATTTCTAGTTACCGTTAAACTTTTCACTATTTAAATAATTTAATAAATATAATATTTTGAGCATCCCAATCCACTGTTCTTCAATGCGCAGCGAGAATGGTGCTCCACTCGGCACTCCCGGCACTTTCTCCTCTCTCTCTCTTGGCGACTGCGCACAGTGCGAGTCCTTCGATGGGGAATCCTGCCGGGGAATGTATACACCTACTGGCCAACTCTGATTGCCCGCTACCAGAATCTACAATATTTCTTTTTCTCCATCGGAATGCGACGCCCACGCAAACGCTAATTTAGGCGCCAAGTTTGTCGCGCCGCGTGTGTGCATTGATAATATATGCAGACGCTCCCTCACGTGGCAGGGACATAAAAATTTCTTATCATTATCGTAAGGGTAATAGGCAACCAAAGTTGGCCAGTAAGTCGGGGGCGTTGGTGGGAGTGGGCAGAGTAGCAAAAAAAAACCAAAAGCGAAAGCGAAAGAGAGATTTTCCGACATTACTGGGGGTACATTCATAACTTGTTCTCAAGCAAAGACCCTTTCCAAGCACTGCGCATGTCCTGCCAGGAATTAGAACCACCTCTCAGCCATCCTGCTTTCCTGGTCAAAATCGACGCCGACAAGTTGACTGTTTTCGCATTAAAATGCCAGATTTATTGCCCCAGAGCGAGAGGCCTTCTAATGCCGCCTCTAAGCACGCTCTCGGTGGCATTTTCTTTTTCTAACATTTCTATGGGAAATATCTGGCCAACAGGCGGTGAGAACGGCCAGATGGAGATTGGAATGCGGTGACTTTGGCTGAAATTGAAAAGCTTCTGGGGTCGAGCTCTCTGGCTCCTCCTGTTGGCCTGACAACGTGTGACGAAAATGGAAATTTTCTAATGGCCGCCCACGTGAACGCCTTTTTGTTGCCGAAAATTTGGCTTCCGGCCTTCCGGATCGAATCGGAGTTCTTGGCCAGGCTGCGAGCCTGTTCGAATGGGCCAGAAGATTGATGACTTGACGTTTTAATGACGTGCTAAATGGCCATAAAAGTCAACGGCAGCCCTATTTTTTTTTGTCAGTCGGCGGCTCTTCGATTTTTCTTTTTGCTCATCGAGAGGCGCACACACATTTTTTATCTGAAAACACATGTCTTTGGGCCTGCTAGCCTGCTCGTTTCGGCTCGAAAATATTTTTTTAAAGCCACTCAAAGCGTTCAGGCACTCACACACACTCACATGAGACCGAAGAAGGTGGCAGATAGGACTCATTTGCCATTGCCTACTTTAGAGGGTTTAAGTGGCTCAAGTTTATTGGCAAGTCACTTCATATATTTATATAACATATACACACACCACACCGGGTTTATGGGGATTTTTATGGACCGCTCGTCGCGAACAGCTGGGCACCTGGTGCTATAGAGCCACAAGTTGGCACTTTAAGATGCGGCGCCATTTTGAAACTTTTGCTGGCATTTAAAACGTGGCTCACGCGGCGTATGCGCAACTTTCCGGGACTCCCAAGTTTCCTGTGGGATTTCGCCTGCTTGTGGGTTCCTGGTCGCCGTGTGCCGCACATGCAACGGATCAATAGCCCGTTCGGCCACGCCCGTCTTCGAAATGTGGGGAATGTGGAATGTGCGATACGATATACAGACGGATATCGGGGGCCAAAACGGGCCAAAACATGCCACACATGCGGAACTGATGCATTTTCATTTACCAGGGGATCAGGGCCTCGAAACCGGAAGTGAATTCCTAAGACCACTTCCGCCTTTGGATGGCAGTGAAATTCCAATTCCAGCGGCTGCTTTCGGATCCTGATGCCCTGGCACTCAGGCGTTCTAACTGTCGCCCTGGCCAATGTTGCCAAGGGGCCAACATGGCCATGGGCCCAAAAAAACAAGAAACAGAAGTATGTGCTTACAAAATATTTCGAATTTTTTCGGCAACGCTTTCAAGTCACATTTTTCGGTTAAACGTCATCGGATCGGAATGCGCTGCTGCCACCTTTTGGTGGCATCTGCTGGCCTAATGACGGTATTCCTCCGCCGGCTCCAAAAATTCTTTCGACTTTCGCCTTTCGCCCGGGTGCCAATGGAAAGCGGGGAAAATCCATGGCATGCGTCCACCTGCTCCGCCGTTCTCAGCGCCCGACTCTCGGCGGCAGCGAGGGTTACTTTCACTTACTGTAGCTGCCGATTTGCGACCCTTAACTTTTTCAGCCTTTGGGGTAGTTTACACGCCCCGATTGTCTGCTGTGCGGCGAAAAAAAGTCAGCCTGTTCTGCGGGGGTGGAGTTCGAGCTCCAAGCTGCTTAGATTTTTTTCGCCGGCGGTTTGGGCAGCTTCTTAACTTTGCTTAGACGCCTCACATGTGTAGTTTTCAAATGCCAAGAGCGCAGGACACTTTCGCTTTCCACACATGAGCGAGAGCGAGCCGAAGAGAGCCAAGGGTTTTCCCAACTATTTTCCGGTAGTGAAAGTGGAAAGTGGGAAAAAAACCCCAACTGAGATAGTTGCTCGTCCTGCTGGCAAATTCTGGTGGCCTGATAACCTGGTATGGTAATACTGTTAGTTTTGAAACACTATAGTTTCGTAGTTTTAGTTATAACAGTAATCGCCACCCCCCACCCACAATCGCCTCACGTGTGTGTGTGTGTGTAGTTTTATCTAACGATATAGGGGATTTAGCCGGGATTCCACCCCAATTGCTGTTCGCCTTGTTGGAATATACGAAAAAATCCATTATTATGAGCGCCAACTCCTGCGGCAGGAGTCGATTGGCTCCTGTCGCGCACCTGTCGCCGTTGTCGCTGCCAAAGATTGCATAATTTACCTGGCCCCAACAGGCAACCAGGAAACGCAGCCGCACATTCTGTCGCTCCACCCGCAGGTGTCGCTGAAAACCTTTGGAAAAACATAAAAAAAAACGTGCCACCGAAAAAGGTAACAAATTCTAATACCTTTGAGCTGGCATTCGGCCTAGGGTTGCGTTCGCGTTAGAAATTTCTAAGCGAGAATTTCAATATTAGAAGCTATCCGGCGCCGAGGACTTTCAGCAGGCGTTGGTATGCATTAGCACAGTTAGATGTTCCAGGGATGCCAGCTATGCGCATGACACATAACACCGGCCGCAAAACCCACCCGAAACCCACAGCCCACCACCCACATACCAACACCCACCACCCAGCAGCAGGTTCAAAAATCTCAAACCTCCGTCTGGCGAAGATATGGGGCTGTACATACGTGCTGCACTCCCAGAAAGAATTCTACCCAATATAGAAATGACAATATAACCTTTTCTTACACATGAACTACAAATAAAATTCAAAATTCTTGAAGGAAATATATTAGATAGACTTTAAACACTCTTTGAAATATAATAATGAACATTTCTTAATTGCCCCTAAATATTTTTAGTTATGTATAACTATTATAAGATATGCTGCAATAAGTCTAATAACATTATTTTAAACATTTTTTAGAAAGAAAATAAATAAATAAAAAAACTGCGTTTGAAAAAAGAAAGAAATGTCTTAGAGTTGTATCTAAAATTCGAATAATTTTTTGCTTTCAAATTAATTAAAAATCGAAACCCATGTTAATACAATGAAGAACCAAGTTTGTCCATTGAGCTGGATACAAAGAAAATGTAATTTCCAAATGAATTGAAGGGTGACATTTATTAGGTATATTTTTTTACAGTGACGGTTTGAGTGCGCTTAACCGTTTACGGTAAATAATATTCAACAAAAGGAAAAAAACCGAAAAAGCAGCATTGAAACACACATAAACACCGGGGCGGTGGACACCTCCTGTTCCGCCGGGGGAGCAGCATTCCGGTGGCCTGCTCCTGGCCGCTGGCAGCCTGTTCAAAACGAATTTCTGGAGCTTTGAAGATTACGGACTCACCCGGGAGACGCTTTGATGTCGTACCGCTGAGCATGCTCAAGTCGGCGCTCTCGAGGCCTAATTAGTTTAAGAGGATCAAAGCGGGCTTCAAGTGGTTGCCGGGGCCGAAACGCCCGGCGGACGAGTGGCGCACAAGTTGCATTTAAAGGATACGCCAACAGGCGAGCAGCAAGTCCCAGTTGGCGGATGTCAAATGGCTCGAAACGGGGGAGAATCGAATGGCAGAGGGGATGGGAAAGAAAAATAACAAAATTCCGAAACCCGGAGAGGAGTGAAAATAAAATTGATAAAATGCCATAAATAAATTGCTGGTCAGTTAAGCACACACAGAAAAACACACGGCATGTTGCATGTGGCTTACAGTCAATCCTGTAGCTGTATCTGTGACTGTGTATCCTGCGAGCTAACTGTGTGAGTGTCCTGTATTTGTATCTGGCAGATACATGTGCCCACCCATGTATCTGTGTCTGTGGCATGTATTTAATGAACTGGCAACTGGCAACATGTGTAGCATATTATTTACACAATTTAATGTATTTAAATGCAATTCTTTGCGGGCCCCCTCCCCGCCTGCGCCTCTGCCACCACCCCACCGTGCAACCCTCACACGTGCAGCGTGGCAAGGGGTCGCCACCAACACCAGTGCACTGATGTAAGTATATGAAATGCGAATAGGTTCGCAGGATGTGAGCACAAGTGCCGTTGCGGAGTTTGCCAGGGGTGTGGGCTGCTCGGGGGCTGGGGGGGTGGTGTCAGGGGTTCAGGGGCTCAGTTGCGCAGACGTTCAGGGGTAGCTATCATCATCATCGTCATCGTCGCCGGCAGCGAGAGTCCAAGGAGGGGTAGAGCCACCCCTTGTCGACACATCCGCCCCTGCTGTTCCACATTGTTTTGGCCCGTGTCTGTCGCAGTGTGTGCGCCCCGTACAGGCCCCACTTTGGATTTTTTCTCGCTTTTTTCTTTGTGCCTTGGCAGGGGTACACATATTTATGTGTAGTACATATGTTTAGATTTGTTATTCATGCCATGTAATGGAGACAGCTGAGCTCTCTATCTACCCCGCCCTGTGTGTAAATGGCATTATGTGCTCCGTACATGGGCCTCTGTATTTGGATTACTCAACCGGGGCAACCTAAACCTAAACCTGAACCCAAATGGCCTCCTATGTAAACCACTTGCGTGTTTGCCCGTTTGCCAGGAGCAGCGCTTCCACAGACACTGATTGTTCTGCTGGGCTCCTGAAGTGGATGGCCAAATGGAGAGGGGCAGCCGAGTTCGGTAGGTCCTGCCAAGGTGACCCGGTTGCCAGGACATAATTTACTTCAAGGTACCTTGGAGTTTCGGGATTAACCATTGAATGTGTGAAAAATTATGAAAAAAGGGTTTCCTGACATCCCAAGAAAACTTTCTGAAGTAAATTTAACATTTCAGATTAATATTATATGATATGATATGATTTTAAGAAAACTTTCTAAAGAAGTCTTCCTAGTTTCTAATCAATCCTAAAATAATAAAGTTCAGATATACGAAATGACTCGGAAACGCACTGCCATTAAGCAGATCTCCCGTGGATCCTCCGCTCGAACGGAACTCAGTCGTCAGTGGCCCAAATCGTTAGAGCCAAATGCGCAGGCTTTCACTTTCGTTTCATTCGCTCGCCGGCATCAATAATAAAGCCATTTGGCTGCTAAACGTTCCGCTAAATGTTTGCCATAAAGCGGCGCCAACGTCATAAAACCCAGGCAGATACCAACTAGAAGTGAGGGAATAGTAAGTATTGTAGTACGGGGAGTTGGGAGGTGGGCACTCGGAACTGGGAATCGAGGTGGTATATAGGTGGTATAGTATCGTGGAGAGGAGCAAGTTCAAAAACCCCACGACACGACGACCATCATTGTGTTGAGTGTTGGCTATATCTGGGTTTATTGTACTTTAAGCGAGCGGAGTTGCCAGCAGCTCTAATTGCGGCTCTGTGTGCGTGAGTTAGTACGAGTATCTGGGCGATAGTATATATGTATCTAAGTATTTGCCAGATACTCGGCCGTGAGGTGGCATGATGATGTGCCCGTGATGTCTAGGAAAATGCATCGCCACAATGTCCACAGCAGATCTAATTGTTTGTCGTGCTCGTACTCGTACTAGTACTCACATTAGTACCCGTGTCTGTATCTGTGTGCCTCGGCCGGAACTGGTGTGTGTGCCTCCTATATCTCGTTCATGTTTGCTATAATTTTTTGACGCTTGAGTTAAATTTCAAAACATCAACGTCTGCGTTCCAGCTCACAGCACTCTCCGTTTCCATAAGTTTGGAGCGGGGTACAATGGGTATGAGGGGATTCCGAAAGAGTTTCAAGATGAATTGGAAATCTTTAATTTAAAAATGGTTATAGATAACATAGATTTTAAACAAATTAAAAAATTAAACTACTTTAAATAAAAATTGGATTAATTGTAACAGAAGATTTAATACCAATCATTGGAATTGTATCATCTGACAAATAACAAATTATTTCATCTGCTGAATTAAAATATTTCACTTCATAAATATTGACTGATCTTAATATACATACATCTAAATTTGAAATTTATATTATGCCCTTCAAAAAATTGGTTCTCCAAAGAGCATTTAATATTCGAACCTTCCCCGAAGATCATCCGCACTTGCTGCGATTGTTAATGAGGAAGGAAATCGCTCTAATTGGATGTCAACAAACATATTAAACGCGAGCCGCGAGCGTCTGTGATACGAGTGTATTATTGCATTCGCTTTCCCGGTACTCGCCACTCGCGATTTTCCCCCCCTCCCAGCGGAAAGCCCCTTTCGGGAGCTCTCAGCTCTGCTCCCCCAGATTCCCCAGTACCGATTGTGTGGGCAGTCAGTCAGTTTCCGGAAACTTTTTCGCGATAAGTTAATTGTATCTGTCGTCTGCAGCCGCTGTCGCGAATCGCTCGCAAAATACAAGGTTTAATTGAGAGAAATTGAGACTGCAATCGCGGCTCAAGCCATAGGCAAAAGGCCACTTATTGATATATCCGGACTGCCAGCGGCAAACAAGTTGCCAAGTTGCAGATGGCGAGCGCTGCCGCCGGGGAGGCAAATCACATTTCTCTGCGAGTTCATTCAACCTCGCCCCAGTGAACTTAGCTGAGGTTATTTTTACTTCCAAGCAACAGCCTCCTCCTCCTCCCCCTCCTCCCCAGATCTACGGATCCCCCTTCCCCATTCCTCCCCATTCTCCCCAGAAAAAGCCACCTAGGCCAGGCCAACTGGTCGGCTGCAGGCAGAGCAACTGGTCTGGTCTGTTGCTCGGGCGAAACTTGGCTGGTTGGCTGGAGACCAAAGTCTCCGGTCTCCCGAGGCACACCAGATTTATAGGGCCCGCGGCTGATGCACTGAACAAAATGGCTAGACTAAAATGTTAAAAATTTTATGAAAATTTTGATGATGGATTTATCACAAAAGCATGAATTTTATGGGAATTTTCGTCATAGTTCTGTTAAAATAGGTGCCACAGCTAAATGGACCACTGTTTTGCCTGGGTAATAAACTAAACTAACAATCTACAGTGTTTTTGCAAAGATTAAAAAAATAATTTGTTGAAAATTTTATACGGGATTACATCACAATTTTTTGGCCAAAAATCAAAAATCTGGGTTTAAAAGCCAATCGATTGGATTGCGAACTCGGCAATGTATTGCATTCCACATTTGGACAATTGGTTGTTTTGCTTTGAAAAAAATATGGATTTTTAATAACGATTTTTTTCTGTTTCTTCTTGGTAGATTATTTTTAAACACTCTCAAATAAAAGTTAAAAAAACATTTGTTTTTTTCCGAAAAATCTTTATATGTTCCCATTAAATGCCCATCCATCTAATCTATTCATTTATAACACCGAAACGTGCAACGCCAAGAAAATGGATTAGATGTTCGCCGTAACATCATTTTATAAGATCACGTAAAGGCTTTATAAGTAAAATTCAGCAACTGGGTAACAATTTATTATTTATTTATTTCAAGCTTGATCAATTCAGGCTTAAAATAAAGATCTATTCATCAGCTTGTGCCAGAAAAACGCAGCAGATATGTCCCAATCACCATTCAAAATTAAATCCACCGTGTTCCTGATTTCTGTGACCTGTTCGCTTATGCAGGTGGCAGATAGTTTTTTTACAGTGCATGAGGTTTTTACTCATTTTATGTTTTGCTTGACTGCAGTTTCTGGTTGCTGTTGTTGATGTTGCATGTGCTGCTGGCTGCTTTGCTTCCTTATTGGGTGAAAATCGCGACGAAGCCATGGGGAAGTCATTTTTGATTGCCAACAGATTGATTTGTCATTTTTTCTTCGCTCTCCCCTTGCAGTTGCCCCCTTGCAGATTTCCCACCCCCTCCAGAAGGCCACCCACCGCCCCCCGGCTTTCGTAATCCAGAGAGATTTTTCCATTCACAAGGCGGCGCCTTTGTTATGCATGCAATTCGATGCATTGATCTAATGGCCATTGACAGGCGCAACTGATAAATTATGAAATCAATAACAGAGCTGTAATAAGAGCGCGGACAAGGTTCATAGTTGGCATGCATAAGATACGGGCACGCACTCTCCATCTTCATCTCCATTTTTTCCAGCTACTTGGGTACTTGTATACTTGAATACTTGGATACCCGAACAATCGAACACTCGTCCATCCACAAACTGCACGATAATTGCAATTACAATCACAGTCGCCGATTGTCGCATATGCAAATCGATTCGGAATTTCCATAGAATCCGCCCGACCATTTCCATACCGAAGGCGCTCGTTGATTGATAGCTCAGAATCAAAGGCAATTGTTGTTTTCCTACCCTTTGTTGGAGGTACTAAAATGTTGTTGACTTGGCTATAAAAACATGGTTAAGAAATGAACAGAATATTCTCACTATGATCAATAAAATATAATATTATTCAGAATCAGTGATACAATATAACAAATATATACAATATACAAATATATACAATATATTTGTATTTCTTCCACGAACATAAAAATATGGTATAGTATATACAGTATTCAAAGTATTACCTTCCCGCTTTTTCCTTTTTAACTTCCTTCCAATATTCTCTGTGGAAATTATTCAGATTTTGTAACCCTGCTAGGGTATTCCCAACTTCGATGGCCACTGATAGCCCCACCTTTCTATCCGCTTGTTTTTCTTGCTGCCGGGCTCTGTTTTCATAAATAATTTTGCGTAAGCTGCGCCAACACATGGTGAAAGATGCCAAGACTGCTTACGTGCCAGCGAGCAGCATTCAGTGGTGGCCACTGGCCAGGCCACCACATCCACATCGAGATACTCAGACACTCAGATACCCAGATGCCGAGTTAGTGAGATACTCCGATACCGAGATACTCAGGAGGAGTATCTGCAAGATACGCGGCTGATGCGCAAGCAGGCCAATGACCGTTTGACCGCTGTGTAATGATCGACAGTCCGTATGGAGTATGGAGTATGGTATATGCCGCATCCATATGCAGATTCTTATGCACCGCCCGCGGATTTTCCGCTCATATTGGTGCCATTAACGGAGAACGACCCGAGCACAGCCGGCGACTTATCTAATATCCTGGCCCGTTCTTTCATTCACTTTCGGCAAATTGCCGTTTGCCGATGGCCAAAAGAGCAATGTAAGTAAAGCATCCGAGGGATGTGCATTTGCATTTCGGCGTCACTGCGTCAGTGCGTCTGTTATGAACCGATCGATTGGACGGTTTAGCATATTCAATTCCCCGATGCCGACAGTTTAACATATTCGCCAGTCATTACAAGCGAAATGCGTGGACTGGGGATCCCAATTCGGTGGCTGTGCGTTTGGTGTTTGGAAATCGAGGAAAAGTTCCATCACAGTCACGTTTGCTTGATTAAATTCGTTGACCGAATCTGGAGTAAAAGTTCACGGAGTAATTTATACTGGTGCCGATATACTGGGTGGGCACGTGGATCTCAACAAGCTTGGACAGTCGATGCCCTGGTCAGGATTCTTGGGAAAGAAGACTTCGAAATGTGATGGCTGCAGGGGCATGATTTTACTGTAAATATTGATTTAAAATACGCATAGCCCTGAATGCAAACTAGGATGAAAGGATAATGAAGAGATACCATAGAGCTGCAAGATAGTATTAATTGTTTTGGTTCTTCAGATATTTTTCATTTGCCAAAAAAATTATAAAATTTGTTTTTTGATTTTTAGGAGATCTTGTCAAAAATTTAGAAATCGTTCTATCCCATCAGTAGCATTTTTAAGAAGACCAAAATATCGGTGTTCTGTAGATCTTGGCTTCCCAAGAATAGATTGCCAAATCCATTTTTCTGCCCAATTTGGGTCAACTGGACCACGAGTTTACAGTTACCTTTTGCCAGTTTATCTCACGGCTAATTAAAAGTGTCAAGCTATTTAAGCCACTTAGGTGGAATGGCCGGGCCAAAGCAGTTGCCATTTATCATTTACCATTTACCAACAGAGCAAGTTTAAGCCCAAAAGCACGAATGTTCAAACTGTCAACGCGGCAGCAACAAAGCACACAAGAAAAGTAAGCAACTATAACAAGTTTCTGGCATTGCAATGGCAATTTATGAAAAGCAAACAAACCGAACAAAAAAACTGCAACATTGCATGGCCAAGTCCAAGAGCAAGAAAATTCAGCGGAAAATACTGTTAAATGTGCACAAACCGAAATAAACAACGAGCATTGACCCAAATTTTTAAAAATCTCCAAGACCATTTGGAGGTTTTTCTCGGCGTCTGGGCCCTCGGCAAACATTGCATAAGTCTGCGTTAGCGTATGTTAACCGAAAACCGCATCAGCAGCCGTCCTGGGGCCCCTAAAAAATATTAAATTGATCGAATTACAAAGCAAAGGCGGCAGGGAAAGTGAGCGAGGGGGAAAACTCACCGACTGACAGTTGTGCCAACAAATGTTGGATGTGGCACGTGGCGCGTTTGGGAAAACAAAAGGTGCAAAACGGAAAGGAAAACGAAAACCCAAACGATGCATAACGAATTCGTTAATAAAAAAGCAAAAACTGTTTGGAAAGTGAAAACACAGAAGCGGAAGCGCCAAAATGCACCGAGGATGATGCGCATCCGGGGCAGCAGCACTCAAAAAGGTAAATTTCGCTTTGGGGATCCCACGCCAGGTAAGCCAAATAGACTAACGGCAAACTCCAGACCGAATGACCCAAGCAGCATAAGGTTAATGGACCCCAAGAGTTTTCGCCTATGAGAAAAAAAACTGCAGCTGAATGTCTCTATCCTCAGGAACATCTTCCAGAATAGTAAAGCATGAAATATACAAAAAAAATTGTTTTTAAATATATTAATATCTCTTTTATACACTGTAAATACAATGGACACTAGACAATTAAAAGATATACCTAGTTGAATTCGACCATAATTTAAATATATATAGAAAAAGTTTGCACAAAAGATTGTGTATTTGCCTCCATAATGAAATATTTATCATAGAAAGGGCAATTTGAATATTGTTCCTTTATAAACCAGCAACGAAATATGTTTATTTCGGTAACTTTAAAAACTGATAATTATTTTCCATTTAAAAATATTTTATTTACTTTGTAGCTTCAATTTTAATAAATAATGTTGGTATCATAACGACTTAGAAAATAAAAAATGTATCCCAAGTTGAAGACAACTCAAGGCTCAGTTAATTTTCAAGGCCTCCATTCATTTATTCCCCCTTTTTTCACCAAGCCCGTGCCAAAAACGATCATCTTACATCATCTCAATCTCGAGGCGAGTCCCGATTCCCGATTCCGGGCCCGTGCCAAAGGGTTGCATCCCCCGCTCGTGCCGAGCAGCCGTCCTTCAGTCGAATATTTTGTACCCTGCCGGAAGTCCCAGTGGCACTCCCGGCTGCCTCTCTTTATTTCGAGTTTTTTACGTCCTTGTAATAAAACGAAAGGATTTATATTTCCTATTGTGCGGCAGATGACACACCTTGTAATCTGCCTTCTGTTGGCCTCACCAGCTGACTTGGACACGGAGCAATTTTTGGGTTAAAAATATGGGAAAAATCGAGAAATTCTGCAACACCTCGATGCAGTTGTCTCGTTTTTTGTCGCCTCTCTGCGGTCCTTTGTGAGTGGACCTGCCTCCGGTGTCGCATTTCGCGGAAGCACCCGTCGGTGGGTCGGCCTGCTCATGCTGACTCGTGCCGAGCGTTTATCCTTTTTATGAGTCGGCATTTGCGGCTTAAGCCTTTTCAGCCTCTGAGTCCGGGACCGGCTTAGGCTACCACAAATGTCACGTAAAGTGGGCAGTGGCCGTCGCGCCGCCGGCTCAAAGACCATTAATTTGGGACTTATGCCACATAAGGATATTAGCATTTTGGCAAGGATCCTCAACCGTCTCTGTTTGGCCAAGCGGCGACAGCATTTATCTTCGGTTAACATCTATATTTGCTCGTTTTTCAGAAGAAATAGGTAAATAATGTTTTCAATGACACATTACATTTAATGAAGATTAGCCAAAGAATACTTGTAAACTAAAATGAGTATTTACATATCTATAGAGCTTCACAGAGTCAACTTTTAACAATTAAAAACAGAAGCTGAGAATATAAAACCGATTTGATATATTTTCAAACTTCATAATATTATTGTTAGGTTGCTTAAAAACAAGTACGTAGATGTACAATTAATTTTTAAATTGGATATTTATTCAGAATATTTTTATAAAAAAAAATCATGAATCAGAGAAGACAACAAATGTATTTGACCTTTAATGATTTAGAAAAGTTCTCAAATAAATCAGCTTAGTTTTTAGGAATTATCCAACTTTATGAAAGAGAAGTGATAAAGTGGAAGTTACTTTTTTTCGATACCTTTGTGTTCGAGTGTACTTGGCCCAGACTAAACGAATTTGGCCCGGAGATGGGCCTCAATTAGGCCCTAAAAGAAGGTGGAGTCTGAAGTTTTAGGATCGCAGATTGGAAACCGAAGGACCAATGGAATTCCAGGATAGTTCCTACCTGAGTTCCTCCGAAACGCATACACTCGGAAGTCTCGCACACCGACACACACTCACCTGGGACATGTGAGCATAACGAGGGCACTCGATCAGAAACAGCTGTTTCGTGAATGAAATCCAGGTGGGTGTGAGCAGAGCGAGAGCGGCTGAGTCGGGCGAGAGAGAGAGAGAGCGAGAGAGCGCGAGGCCCACCTGGAAATGAATGAAAATACGATCATCTCCCCACTCGCTCTCGCTCACTCGGCTAAGAGAGCTGTGCCCATTAAGAGCGGCGCACCTGCCGCTATCGCTCTCTTTTGCACTCGCCCTCGCTCTCGGAGCTCTCGGCTGCGACGCCGGCAGCGACGTCGAGCCGGCCGAGCATTTAAGCTTACGACTTGACGAAAATCAAATCAAAAGATCGACAACATTCGACGAGTGCAGATCACCAGCAAAACAGCTCAAGCATCTGAAATATCAGAAAAACCCAGAAAACCAAACTCGCAAAGTCCGCAGATTTTCACGCAAACCCTTCAAGATTTTCGTGTCGTTTTCTAAAAACCCAAACAAAACACAAGTTTGTTAATAAACAATAAAAGTATTTAATGATTTTTAAGTGTCAGTGACTCTTGAACACAAAAAGCAAACACACTCCCAATCGTGACTGTATAATCAGCCAAGAAACCCAACAACTGGTGGTGATAATAAAAGAACTTACAACAACAGCGACGAGAACCAGTATAAAGTTCAATATCGCGCTGATTCAAATTAAACAAAGGAGAATCGACAGCAGCAGCAGCAGCAACAAAAAGCCAACTCGGTTTTGTCATTCAAGTATTTTTGGTCAATACACGACATACGAAATGGCAGCCTACTTGGACCCCACTGGCCAGTACTAAAGAAGCTATTGGAATCGTTTAAAGACCACCAAAAGAATCTCAATAAATCAAATATCTTAGCCATGGCCGCCTATCTGGATCCCACTGGTCAGTACTGAAGAAGGAGCAGCCAGCAGAAGTCCACATATCTTGAGTTCCAACCTGAAAGTTATCGAAAACCATATCAAAATGTGTCTCGATTTGGACCCCACTGGCACCTACTAAGGTCTCGCCCGAAGAACCCCATTTAGCCAAGCAAACAGGGCTAAATATTGCAAGGAAAAACAGTCTATCTTAACTTCAAAAACCCCCAAAACAAACACAAGCCTACAAAATGCTGGATCCCACTGGAACCTATCGGCGACCCCGCGACTCGCAAGACACCCGCCAGAAGAGGCGACAGGACTGTCTGGATCCAACCGGGCAGTACTGAACGATCACCCAAATCACCGGAGCCCCATTACGCCCTTGCCTTATCCAAAAATTCTGGGCATGATTGGGGGAGCGCGCTGGTTGCGCGTTCGCGGCCGCGAGGAGACTTCCAGCTGCCGGCGAAGGAGAAAGCTGGGGATTCCCCAGCCCCCGATGCGAACTTTTGTATTTATGTAGTTTTTGCGTAGCCTACCAATACCTATTATATTAATTATTTATTATTATCATACTATTTAAATTAAATATTGTTCATTGCTGTTCACAAACCACAAGGAAACGCACACATACATATCCTATATCCTATATTGTATCACGCATACACCATATATGTTATATATATATCCATATACACTTGTAATTGCTTCTTCAAATTGGAAAGGATTACGCAAAGAGTATTACGTTTAGTGTCATATTTCCCGAGCAAATCTTCGTTTGTTTAAATTATAATTTTATTTATTGCCAACGATTTGTAATGTTTTTTTCTCTCACTGAGAGCCAGGAAAATCATTCGGAGCGAGAAATTTTGTTTAGATCTTAAGCGTATTAAGCTATTTATATGTCTACACCTTCGACCGACATCCAGACACCCCATACACACACCCCTCACACCCATAAAAGTATAATATTAAAAGAAAATCATATTTAAAACTGAAAATTCGAGTGCATTTTCTTCTCTCTGCCGGGTCTTCTGGGTTTTCTAGCTCATGGATGGACCAGCGACCAGAACAAAATTGTCGCATTAAATTACAAGATTTTCCAGATACACAGATACCGCCGACACACACTCACGCAGGAAACTCTGGGGGCTCTGCCGCGGACAAATTGCTGCCGGGGGAGCATAAAATATGATTTTCCAAACGGCCAGCGCATATTTGATGAATCTGTGGGCATTAATTAATGTCACTGGGCGGTCGCCGATGGCCAAGCGGCCTGGAAATGATCAATACAAATTGAAAACCCCCTTTTCCGAGGGGGGAAAACGCATTTTCCCATTGCAAAAAATATTATCCAGACAATCAGAAGAGAAAATCTCGAACAGGCGCTGCTAATGCGGAAGTAAAAGTTCAATGTTCGTTTGTGCTCCACAAGTGATTAGGTCAATAATAGCACACCAGCAGCCGCAACAACAACAACAACAACAACAACAGCGGCAGTCGAGAACTTGTGATTCTCAGAGAGAGGGCATTTCCACTTAAGAGAGACGCGCCGAGCTTTTCACGCGCTCTCTCCGCCAGCAGGTTTTTCCAGCAGGAAGTCAGGTCCCCCGGAGACAGAGAGCTTCGCACACGCAGAGAGCGGAAAACTGCGAGAAAAAGAGAGTCTATTAATAGACACGCGCGCACATTAGCTTTTCAGTATGAAGTTCAGGGAAATCCACTCGGAGCGAACAGCTGATCGCCGATCGCCAAGGTTGCTGCGCCGCCGGCGATGATGACGTCGCCTAACGGAAAGCTTTCCCAGACAGTCAGCGATTCGCATTGAAAATGCAATTAAGCGATCATATCAGAGGGTAGGGATCCAATTCGATCCGATCCGCTCAGATCCGAGTGCAACCAGATCTTCCCAGGAACCCACACACGCGCTGACCCAGTTAACTTGTTGTCGGCGATATGAATGAATATCGCTTTCAGCCACAGACGACTATAAGCCAACTCATAACGCCCCGAAAAAACAGCCAAGCCAAGCCAAGGCGATGGCTAAAGAAAGTTAGACGAAGATCTAAATACCCTTCGAAAAAATAGTGGCTCCCTGGGAAAGTTCTTAAAACTGAATGTGAAGATTAGAAATAGTAAGGTAAATAGTAAGGTGAAAGGTCTCGATTATAAAAAAATTGAATTTAGGAAATTTTTTTTATTAACCCACATTGTAATTTCAATACAAAGTAGTTAATCCTTATCTTTAACTTATTACATCTTTACTTAATCTAATTTTGCTGAATTTTAAAAGTAATGATTGATATATGACTAATAAAGTAGTAGTAGACTGGCTGATGAAAGCTGTTCGAGCATAAATATTATTGGTTGTAATGAAATACAAGTGACTAAGATCCAGCTAAGATCTATGACTAAGAAAATGGTAAATCAAATAACCTATAAATATAAAAATATATATATTTGCAAATAAACATAAATTATACAAAGATATTTCAATAATTTAAAAACGGGGGAAATGTTGTGTAAGAAAAGCTACGTATGTTTTGATCAGAATTCGAAACAATTTATTCAACTCTAGTAACGAAAGATTTGTCTAATATTCGCTATAATTATTCTTGAAGAAGATGTTAAAGCCAAACTGCTGCTTGATCTTTCCTTTGTTTATACTTTCTTCCGTGTAAGGTGCGAATTCTGGAAATAAACACTCCAAAAGGGTATCCAAACAAAACCGAGAGGCCAAAAAGCCATTCCGCATAACCGCAAGCAGAACTTTCTAAGTGAAAGTTGGCCGGGGATGGAGCTACTAGAAAATACTGTCAGTGCTTTTGACTCTTCGCCCGCCTTTTAGTCAGTCATTCAGAGTGCGACGGGATGACAGCCCCCTTCAGTGCCGCCCCCGGATCCCCCACATCCACCCCAGTACGCAACTCCGTCCCACGAGACCCACACACAGATACCCGCTCACTCACACACTGGCGGACGTATAACTTGACCTACATTTGTGCAAGACAATAACAACGAAAAAAGCAACAAAATACACATACAAAACAAAATTTATACACAGCGCTGTGAGAAAAGAAAAAAGAAAAGGCAAGAAATTTCCAACGGTACATGAGCTGCTGGCCGGGTCTGATTCAATGTTTATATATGAATCGACAGGGCTTCGGACTCGGATTCGGATTCGGAATCACAGGCCCCCTCTCTCTGGGCTTTTTTTGAAAATATTATTATCGTAAAATTGATTTCATTGAAGTTGTCGAGTCGGTTTGGTCGAAGCTTTTGCACATACATATGTATACCGCTTTCTGGTACACTCCGCTTATGTATTTTGATAATTAGGCGAAAGGTGAATAAACCCATTGGCTCGATGCCGCTGCTCCGCGTTCAATTTACACATTTTGGTATTTTGGTAAAAGAAATCGAGTCAGCAGACTGCAGCCCGTGGCTCGGCGGTTCCGCATTGGAAAACGCTAGAAGACACCACAAATAGAAAGCGACAGTGGATGTCGAATCAATCTGGGACAAAAACAACTCTCCGGATGACTCGGTTGGTTTGGCTGGGCATCTAGGTCTTCAATATAAATCTGTTATTATAGCAGTCGTAGAATTTGTCACTTAAGTGCAAAAGAAATTCAGGTTAAATGTATTTTTACTATAAACATAATCCTAAGAAAATATAAAGATTTCTAAAGATACAATAAACTTATTTGTAATCCATAAAAATCTAGGAACAAATTCCATACCACCTTGATCCCGTAATACAATTGCAAGCTTAACTTGAAAATGTATACTTAATTAAATGTGTAAATATGATGTAATTTCTGTAAATTTTTCGAAAGAATTTAATCCTTATTGGCTATAGTTCCAAATTAGTGTTAAAGTAAAATACATTTCAATTTTGCTGGAACTAAAAGCCAATCGACCGTGCTATGAATGAATTGTGATAACATCCTACAAAATAGCAAACAACTTAATTTAAAGAGTTCAGCAGAGAAATTGTGGTAACTGAATTTTCCAAGATTTTCCTGTCACCATCTGGAAACTCCTTAGATCTCCAGATCACCACCAATAATTGCACTCGAGTTAAGTCCACGAACAGCTCGTTAAAAGCTACTCTTTCACTGGCGTTTTTCCCCGGGCCAAACAACAACTGAAACCGAGAGATAAACAACAAACAGCACTCTCACTGCTTTTGGGGCAAGTCGAAGCGAGAAGGTCAATGACATGGTCCAATTTCCAGAAGATTGTCTCCGCCTCAGCGGAGCAGAGCATCTGCTTTCCGTTCGGTCGTGCGTTGTTTTCAGTGTAAGCAACGGCACCCCAATGAAGACGACAACGTCAAGAGCAACGAATCGCGCAGTCCGCCAGCGAAAACAAATTCAATTCACTTTCTATTCCAATGAAAAATCGCTCAAAGCTCTAGCGGCGTCTCGGAAAAAAACACACAAAATATCAACAACAGTAACAACGAAAGTGGTAGACCAACACCAGCAACTCTGGTCTTGGTTTCGGTTTTGGTCTTGGTCATACAATCCATTGATCTTCAGTCGCTTTCAAGTGGGGTAAACAACGGAGCACGCCTCATCAACAGCAGCAACATCTATGACAACTGTAGGTACACCGAAGAAAAAACTCTTGAATTTGATTTTAATTTTAGAATTAGTACTAAGGATCATCGACTTGGATGATAAAATATTTTATTTGTAAATTCTCTTGTTAAAACTTTTTACTCCTCTCGTAAATCCTCCTTCTGATAAACCGTATGATTATATATTTAAGAAATAAATGCCTATATTATTTGTTAATTTTTTATTCATTCTACTAACTTATTAGGTATTCTGCTTATACGAAAAATAAAAAATATACGATTATCCAAATCAATGTTTTAATCAAGGTTTTTCTCTTAGATATTTTGGTTATTCCCCCAAACGGAATTTTTAATCCAAATAAATAAATCCAATTTATTTCAGTGCACCATTTGAAAGCGACTCCAAAACTAACGTTTGATGTTGTTGTCTTTTTCGCCTTTAACGGTTTCCGTTTTTTGTGTGTTGGTTGTTGTTTGTTTGTTCAGCCAGCAGCCACATTTGTTGTTGCTGGTTCATTTGAATATCTGGTGAAAATTTCACCCAGACAAGTGCCTTTTGTTATATATTCAGTTTCAGTTTCATCTCTCTGGGTACCTTAAAAAATATGAGAGTTTCTCCTAATTTGCAAATATCTCTTTCTTTCCCTGCTTATTTTTGTTTTGGCAAAGCCAACACAACAAAAAAAGAGAGAAGAAAAATATTTAAAATACTTTTGAACTTGTTTTCGCATAGTTTTAAGACGATTCACGTGTCAAATCTTACATTTCGGCTTAATCTGGCATTAGTCATGCAGTGGATTGGTTTTGATTCACCACAGGGCGTATGCGCAATATGCAGGCAAAATGGGTCGCATGTCTTTGAAATCCACATGAAGCACTTGTGCGAATGGGGGTTTTGGTTTTCCCCAGTACTCAACGCAGACTTTGGCCCATGGCCAACCAGAACCCAGGACTTAATAGGCCAACAGGCCAAAATATGCACCATGAAGCACGTACGCTGGATGGCGAAAAACAAAAAGGCGAGAAAAAAGGAAAAATGAAAAATGGGAAAAGGTGGAAAAGCGCAGAATGAAAAGTGAAAAGTTTGTCAGCAGCTAAAGAGGCAGTCGCGTTAAATGTTGAATGTCTTGGACTTGGTTTTGCCAATTGCAAATTACGTGCCATAAAAGCCAACCGAACTGACGTTTGGTGTGGGCCGTTTTACCCTCTCCTTTTCAAAGCCCATTCCCATACCCATTTCCATTCGCATTCGCATTCCCCCTGCAAAACTCACCCACTCACTTAGCCACTTTCACGTCTAATGCCAAAACACGTTGCAATTTTCATAGCTTGGCACTGACTTTAGGCTTGTTGGCCAAGTCCAAGTTAACCAATTGCGCAGCCACTTGGCCGTTTCGCGAAAATATCTAATATCGTTTTGTGTACTTAGTTGCTTAGTTGTTTGCAGCCACTATCAGTGACGTCAGCAGGGGGAGGCAGCAGCAGCACCTGTGCAAACGCGGCGACTTAATAAATACATTGCGTAAGTCGCGCCAGTCAGTCCCTGTTCCTCGGCTTTCAGCATCAGCATCAGCAGCAGCCTCAGTTTTAGTTTTCAGTCTCAGCATCTCTACTCACGCCAACCGAACCGCCCACTAGCAGCTAGATTGTGTAATAAGCACATGACAATTAATTAATAGCACCCAAACCCGAACGCACGCGCCTACAGCCCGCGAAATCAAACGAAAATAACTTCGAAAGCAGCCAAGTACGCCGTTTTTGCGACAATTCAATTAAAAACCTATTACACATTGTTTTTGGCAATGCGAAGCCCTTGAATGGGGTATATCGAATTTCAGCTGGGCACACACAAATATGTGTATAACTTAATGTGTGAAGTTAAATATACATACTGTCAAATTAAGATAGGTATTTGAGAATTTTATTTTGTAGAATTTTAATATTATTATACTTGTATTTTAAGGTAATCAGTTTGTTTATTGAAAAGTATGTAAACAATATTTTTAAATTTATTTTATAGAATTATAAATACTTATTGAAAATTGAAATAAAAATACCTTTTAACATAAGTTTATTAAAATGTTAGTATATTTGTTTTTATTTAACAAATAATATTTTATATAAGGTATAAAAAATGGATAATATCTGTTTAGGATGTAGAAATTATAATATGTAGAAACACGTAACCAAAAAGTTATTTGTATCCAAGAGCTACAATTTTTAAGATTTTGTTGTATATATGTTTACTTTTGTATAATACTTTAGAATTAACTAATTTTTTATAAATAATTTAACACTGTTACAAGCCCTGAGAGCAATAACAATTCGACGTGTTGAAGGTGTCGGAATATTCATAATTGTTTTATATGTAAAAGTATCAAAGTATTTGGCCAAAACAGACAGAAAGAGCTCTCAAGTTTAGAGCTCCCCAGACGGCAAACGAAACGTGAGCTGGCCAAAACACACACACGCTTACCAAAAGCTGGCTACCTGTGTGTTTGTACACCTGTCAGGTGAGACTCTTGTACGCTTTTTGTTTTTCCCTTTAATTTTTTTGGGCCTGAAGCTGAAACCAATCCATCTAGCGCCTCCTCTATCAGCATAACAATTAAGCTTAAATACTTTTTGCTTACTGACTGGCCCCAAAATGGGATTATTCACACTTGATTAGAGGCATGTGAAAATGGGTATTTTGTTTTTTTTTTTATTCAGCAGAGCCCCAGCCTGCATGGAGCTATCAGAATTCATTCAAAATTTACAATCCAGAAGAACGAGAGACGGTGGACTACGTGACAATATTTTTTGACACACACCAGTAGAGAAAATTAAATGCAGATCAAAGAAGACGAAAGAAGAGTCGTTGTAAATGTAAATTTTCGATCTTTATAAATAGATTTTGGGATACAGCTAAGTATCTGTAAGATATTTCGAAGCTAAGCGCTACAAGTGTATCTCTCGAGTGAGCTTTCAATGCATTTCGGTTGGCTTTGACCAAAGATATTTCCCACCTTGTGGCCACATAAAAAATGAATTCAAATAGACGAAACAAATAAAAATAAAACATAAATAAACTGGGAGGGGGAGAGAGACGGCTAGAGAGAGAGCCAGCATAGCAACATACAACAAAAATAAGTTCATTGAACTATTTGTGAGCTTTTCGGTGTGTGCGTCTGTAAAGGTGTGTATCTGTGTTTCTTTAGTTTTATTCGTGGATTATGGTATCATAGCACATAGCTTCTTCTTCGAAAGGTTTTCGTCTGCTTCTTCTTGTCCATTTTTTCTTTTTACTTTATTTTGTTTGAGGTGTCATGTGCTTCTCTTGGGTCTTGGATTTCGGCCTTTGTTTGCCGGCGTTCGATGGTAATGTAAACTTTTATAACGAAATTAAAATTGATAGCAACACACAATTGTGATTAATCATAAGCGGCATGGGAAGTTGGCCCTTTTTGCTTTGCATATTTTCAGTCCAGGAATGCCCGAGAACCCATCCCCGATTAACCCATTACTGGCAGTCCGCACTTTAGTCGCGACATTTAATTCGCCGTAAAAAAAGGGGTGCGACCTTGGGCTTAGCAGGTGAGAAGCGAAGCACATTAAAAGCAAGTCCTCTGTCCGTATCTGTATAAATTGAAATTTAAATTAAATCTCGAACAATACACCGGCGAAAATTACGATTGGAAGTATTCCTATCACACATTAAACAGAGCAAAACTCGTCTGCTTGCTGGCAAACAGAATGCACTTAATTAACTCAATTTCAGATGCATTTTTGTTTCGATTGTTTGTTTTTTTTTTTAACCCCACCAGTATCCCAATAGTCTTGGGACTATGCCAGACGATCGTCGGCACATTAGTCTTATTGTTATTATATTTCTTTGTTGCACAGATTAGCACCAATTAATTACTTTATCGTATTTTAAGCGAAACAAGTATTTTACTTTCTTTATTGTTATTTCTCCCTGAATTCTTTTTTGGGAAGAAATACACCCCGAAAACCGGAATATGACGTTAGCTGGGGAGTTGGAGCCAATTGCATGGGAATATTTCGGAGCTGAATGATCTAGTTAGCGATAAAAGGCGAGTAAATTAAAATAAAATTCCAATAAATATTACTCAGTAATTAGCATATCAGAATAAGTTGTTAAAATTATTACATACATATTTAAATCGGCTTATGCTAATAAATTAATTTATTTTTTTATAATTAACGTATTATTTGGGACTTTGTTGAGAAAATATTAGGATTTACCTCTTAGCACAAGTTAACTATTTTTATTAGAATTTAAAATAAATTAATTTATTGGTAATACGTTAGTTATAAGTCAATTTCCCCATGTAATTCAGTAGCTAATATTTGCAAAATTAAGATTTATTACTTCCTCTACAGAAGTCACTAAATTGAAATTACAAAAGGTCACGATCGCGACGACTGCACGAAAATATAGAATGGCAATCACCCCATTTATGGCATGTGTCGCATTAAAAGTTTGGCTTTTGCATAAATCAGATCAATAACCATGCAAATGGCTCTAAGGCGTTTAATGCACAAAATGCGCAACACAGACGCAATCCCGGCATCCCCCGAACCCGAGAGCCACCCCCACCAGTACAATTACCACCTACAGCGAACAACGCCACTCGCTGACAACATAAATAAATAATTAATAAATTAGAATAAGACGAGGAACACCGGGCACTTGAGCCAGTTTACGCGACAGAACTCGTGCCACACTCGTACTCGACTCAAAGCCAAGTTCAATATCAAATAACACGCGCTATGCTCGAGCTTGAGATCAGTCAGCTCAATGATCGGATCACACCGTATCGTATCGTATGGGATCGACTGGGGAAAGACGCCTAGTCATAGTAGCAAACACACACGAGATCTGATGGAGAACAGGAAGCATTACGGAGATAAAAACGCCATAAAAGCCGATTTGCAATAAATCAAAATTAGCAGCATACAACTTTGGGCCAAAACACACGCCCTTTGGCCGCGGCCAAAACCCCCTTCTCGCTCACTCCCCCGCCTTCCCCCTCCCCCTACCCCACCATATGTATCCCAGTCTATCTGTAAGTGCAGGTTGCAATCAATGCCGTAATAGCAACAACAGCAATAACAACTTCCGTATTTCATGCGCTGTAATTTAGCTCAAGTAACAAAACGCAAAGCCAAACTAAATGTTGACGGTGACGCGACACGACGCTGAAACTTTAGGCTGAGATCGGACAATTGCACGGGGAGAAAAAAGGGGTTCAAAGTCCAGTTCGATTCGTAAGGGAATTACTGAGATCATAATAGTTATATACTCCAATATTTCAAGTCAGTTTTCCTTCGAAAGAATAAATTATTAACTACATATTTTATAAGAATAAAATCCCTGTGTAGTAGATCAGACTTCAAATTGCAGAGGTATAAAAGTGTTCCATTTTAAAGATCTCTCAGATTGTATACTCTTTAAAGAACCAATACAAATATGTTTGCAATATGCGGTTAGAAAGTCTTTCTGTTATGTACTTTATAACCTACTTCATTTTAATATATTTATTTAAAATTAAATCTCTATTTGTACATGTCTTTATTGTATCGCTTGTATCCCAATAATATTTTTATTTCCTCTAATTACATCCCAGTACATACTACACAAATAAATATATTTTATTTACTTTATCTAAAGCAAAAATCGATTTTGACCATATTATTTTTTCCCGTCTGCGATCTGTAAGCCGATTCGACTGGGAACTGCCCTCCAATATTTGCTATGTGCGAGCTGGCTAGCCGAAAGGCGACTCCTAAACACGTCTGCATTCGATGAATCGATTCGATTTCGTGTTTACATACAAATTGACATAATTTGTTTATAAATGTTTAATGATCGGCGGGTGACCAGGCCCAGACGCAGATTGTTTACCATTTGCAATTGTGCAAATACACAAATATACAAAGCGAAACAGAACATGCTAATGCAGATATCATAATACGAATCGGACTTGTGACATTTGCTGCCATAAATTAAAATACTTTATGCACCGGACGCAAGAATTGTTCAACATCTAATCAGGCAATTTATAAATAGGTGATATTTATTAACTGAACAAACGCCGACACAATAATTAGATTTGTTTACAAGTCTAACTTGTTACCAACCGACAAACAAAAAGCAAAAACCGAATCACATAAATAAAGCCCGTGAAATTCGCAAATCCAGAAAACTGGATATGCATATCCTTAACTTTTTTCAATACCAATTTTATTATTGTAGAAATGCTGAAATTATCGTATTGATTGCATAACACCCGAATCGTCAGCCAGAAGAAGAAGAAAACAAATGCGCAGCCGGGAACGATTTGGACAAAAAAAGGAATAATAAAGGGGAAAAAATTAATTAACATATTTTTATATTAACTTGTCTTGACGAAAGCCATCCAAGCGTTTGCATATAATTAAGGGATTTATGTACGCAACAGCATTAAGATTCGCAGATAATAACAGTGTCTATTTAAATAAAGAAATAAGTTGGGAAAAAACGTCATGGTTCTTAGGAAAGTTTAACTAAGGTAACGTAAGGGTTAAATAAAGATTTTGTAAACAAAAGTATTGTTGGGGAATCGGTAATAGTTTTAGATAATCACCTAAAATAATAAGGTAATAATAATAGAAATCATAACATTAACAATTTTTAGGAAAATAAAATCCTTTCGCTCTGAAAATCCTTTGGATCAAAAAATTCCTTTCTCTATTTTAAAATGTTATTATGATTTTAAAACATTTTTAAGTTGGCTTTCAGGTTGAAATAGGATAAATGATTAAACCAAGCTTAAAATTCTTGAAATTATGATAGATCAATTTACTTAACTTGTTCACTCTGTAAATAAATAAATATCAAAACGTTTAAAGACTTGGCTCAATCCTTAAAATAACTCAGTAAATAAAAAGACCATTGAATCATTTACGTAAAGATTCGGCACACTTTCCAAAAGTTCTGGTTTCGCCCCTCCAAATTTGTATATGTGTTTGAAGCAGCTTATGGGCGGTTCAAGCAAAAATCAAAAACCCAACCCAGTCGCATTTCAAGTGACGCAAATGAAGGCACCATAAATTATATATATATCACCGATCACCGATATCGATCGAAATCGACCCCCGGCCAATACATATACATAAGTGCATTATTAGCGCTTTCATGGAACTGAAAATGGAAATGTCAAATGGGCGCTGGATACAGAGTGCGTAGTGCCGACTGTCGACTATTGACTATTGACCAAAGTCGAGTAGATCGGTCTCTCTGACACATTGGCATATATAGCCGCCTGGCCATTACAATTATTATTACATATTAACATTTGTAGCATTCTTACATACTTAATACATTATTACAGTAATTTAATAACATGTTCTCATGGTCAACCTGCTGCTCTGGAGTGCCAAGTGGATTCCATCCGAGTGCTGGAGTATCGCCCGCTGCATATTTTAAAGAGCCGCAGCGATTACATTGTAGCCAAGAGCCATAGTTAAGAACCAACAACAACAGGAGGTCATAATGAACGACACTTTACGGGCAATCCGCTCTAGCTCCATTGATGGCTCAATGGGGTTCCGTTCCCGGTCAAATCAAATGGAATCAAATCGCAGATACAGCTACAGATACAAACATCAAATATCACGATTTTCAGCTGTCACCCTGAGTTGCCTTAGATGCGGATGCGGACATTTGGTTGGTTTGGTTGGGTTTGGTTTCGTTTGGTCTGGAAAGTGAAATTGCATCGGTCTAATTATAACACGTGATATCATCGGACGCGCATGATTTATGCGCAACTGCACCAGATCCGGCAACAACAGTCCAGAAGCCCAGAACCTGATTGGATTGTCTTGGATTATGCACCACCGCCGCCCCGGGAGATGGAGGAGCTCAAGTTCAATGTGGAAGCGGCTAATCCGAGCCGCCAGACAAGGCGAACCCTTGAAAATGGAAGCGCCTCAATCGCCATCAAATGCAGAGAGAAAAACTATGGAAAATCAAACAAAGTATTTTAATTACGATCTTAACGGTGATTCATTTATGACAACTCTTAAATAAATCAACATACAAATTATTTAAGGTGTCTGGCTCCCACACCTTTAAAGATTTTAGAAAAATAAAAGAGCAGTTTTATTGTTTTTATAAATACCTATCGAATTGCAGAAGAAATTTTTCAAATCGTACCATTCGTTAAAAAGTTATGCGCGATCAAAGTTTTATATCTCCATCTCCCTCGCACTCCCTTTAGCTGAGTAACGGGTATCAGATAGTGGGGAGAGTTCTCTCTTGTTTAAATTACGTTTCACTAGGTTTTCTACTAGTCTTGCCATTTAAAGGATTCTTTTTGAACTTAAAGTACATAGTATCCTAAAATTTCTTGAAGAGTAGTTTGAGGTTCAATTTGCAAAACTGTTCCGATTTCCCACGGTGTAGGGGGCCTCCATCATCCACCCGATACGCCTCTGGACACCCAAAACCGCAAACCTCGACGTGCAAATGTCTATGCAAATGCGGCACCCCCAACACCTGGTATCCCCTCACCTTCGAATTGTGGCGGCTTTTGCACAAACAATTCCATTTCGCTTTTAATTTCTTCGCGCAGCGTTTTTCGTGTGTGTTTGTCAACTAAATTGGGTCTAGTTTATGCGGTTTTTATGAATCTGACCTTAGTCATGATCATGAAATGCTCACTGCAATTAGGGCATGAATGGGGAAACTCAGTGCCAGTTACCCACTGGAAAAAGGGGCTGGAAATTGGATAACAAGAGCAGGAGATTGGGGTGATTGTAAGAGATGAAATTCAATTGTACCCAAAGTAACTCAGCAGAAGAATCAATTGGAAACAGAATTCAAAAATATTGCAATAGTTTAAAAATGCTTTATATACTAACCTTAATTCACTTAGAAGATTCATCAATTGTACATCGAATATAAATGTATTTAAAATAGGACACTTATTTTAATTGAATTTATTACGTAAATTCCAATAAGCCTTTATCTTTTTAAGAACACTGCAAGGGATGACACAAATGGCTCTAAACTTAATTTAATGCGAATGTTTTACCACCACAATGACTTGACAGAAGCTAACGAACCTAAATCTTATTTGATTGACTGCGTTAAGTTCCCAAACCGACATTCGATGCCCGACACGTGATAGTGGGCTTCGTTTTCGTTCTTTGCCCCGATCGCCTGGCGATGATATGAACCCCAAAACGGCCGACTATTGACACATTGGCTGGTCGGGCTTCAAACAAGCTCTAAATCAAGTTCAAAGTCAAACTAATTATCAGCAATTTAGCTAATCAATAATAACAGCCAGCGAGCGCACACATAGAAAAATCCCCCCGGGCGGCAAACGCCCAAAAAACATGAAACATGTTTGGTTTAAGCTTGGGTTTATATTTAGGTTTTCTACTTTAGTTTGGTCAAAACAAAACGCCTCGACTAGCCAAACTACTTACACCGACTGACTCCACGAAGTCCCACACAACACACATGAATGCAAATAAATAATTAAAGGCAAACACAGCAGCAGCAAATCAACGCGACCAGTAATATTTTGGCAGGGAACTCGTTTAATTTGCATAAAGTCGCACAAATAAAAACGATGCAATTAAAAAGGCGCGCGCGTAGATCCAGTCAGCTGATGATGGGTTCGGATTGGCTGGAGTTGGATTGGATTTGGTTGGGTTGGTTTTGTTTTCGGGATGGGGAAAAATATAGGGGGCAGCAGGGGGGATCACCAGCAACTGGAGCCGGCAGTCGGGTAAATTTAAATACTTTTTTATATGCACTTTGCTGACTCTTCTCGCCTCTTCTCGCCGTTGTTTAATATTGCTCGGAATTCAGGAATCGGAATCGGAATCCGCCGTCTCGAAACTAGTTCGTCGCAGAATTAGTGCAGTAAATATACAAAAAAAAAGAATTGTATAAAAATATGCACGCCTGTGTGAGAGATAAATATGTATGTACTACTAAAATGAGCTTTATTTAGCGTGTTCTATTGAAAGGACAATAAACTCTCGGCGAAGCTCAAGGTCAACCACATCGCATTAGAAGACTGCGATCGATTCTTATTCGGGTCGCTTTAGACATCTGTATTTCGGTTCTAATTTCAGTTCAACTGGATTGTTTTGGGTATGCAAATTGCACAAGAATTGACAACTGATCATCTCAGCTGGGGGATCATAAGTAATCACAGCAATGCGAAAAAGTATTCCATTCTAACTCAAATTTACAATTCAATTTAATTAATTTTCTAAGAATTTTAAATAGATTTAGATTTCTTTAGGTATCGAAATTTTAGATCAGACCACACGTCATAAAATAAAAAGCAACACATTTTTTTATTTTTTTTTTTATTTTGTCTCAAATTATTTTTTTGTGATTCACGAATGTTAGATGAATTTTAGATGCAAGTGTGGCCGTTTTCTGGATGGAGTAAGAGGAGTATTTATGGCTTCATCGTTCTGATCTGCGTCCTTCCGTCAAGCCTTCTAGGCGATCAGACTCTAACAGCAAGGATATCCACAGTAGCAGCCGCCACAGGGTCCACAGGCATAGCATGGTCCGCAGACATTGGGTCCAAAGCAGGGACCACATCCTCCGCCGCAGGGTCCACAGCACGGTCCGCACGGCCCACAGCAGGGTCCACAGCAAGGTCCACAAGGTCCGCAGCACATGATTAATCCGTAAAGTTTCTAGGAAAAATAATAAACCATTCCGAAATTTTATACATTTTTTTTTGTTAAACATTTGAAACTTGTTTCACTCACTTTGAACCGAACAAAATGAAATAATTTGAGACTACACAACAAATTTAGATGTGTTCAGGCCGAAAGGACAAATAATAATGATACAAAAACGGAATCACAGGGGTACAATGGTTAGAAGGGTTTGACAGACGAAGCTATGGTTGCTTTATAAATGGTTTTTAAACTATAAAATCATACATTTTGCTTCGATTCAAGCCACACAACCGATTTTACAACGAGAGGTCACTATTTTTCCAGTGCATTGTAACACATAAAGTGAGTAAATGAGATTTAAATTTTTGTTTTGTGGCCGGATCATGTGTTCATTGCACCCGAATCCCGGGTGAAGTTCGCTGTGAATCGCTGCCGGTTCTCAAGTCGAGTTCTGCGCTGCAGTTTTGTTTACTCTTGATTTTGTCGTACTTTTTGATTAAGTGCATGGCGCATAGCCGATTGTCGCTGGAGTCGGAGTCGAAATCGGAATCAGAGAATCGGGGCTGAACGGGTACTATATGTATATGCAAGTGTATATAGAGTTCATTATCTGACCGAACCGAAGAGCCGTGTGTTGTTTTCAAGCCAAGAATGTCGCATTGAAAGAGGTCAATCACCAGCGTCGCGATTGCGCCTTGGATGTCACGGCTGTAATTGAGTGCAATTTATTTTATTTGCTAACGATTTTACGACACTACGATTTCGGTTAATTAACTCTACTCCCCAAAAAGCAGGAAGCCAACTAGCTGACAGAGTTTACCGGGGTTCCAGTCCCCAAATGAAACCACATTCACACACACAGTGTACCCTTCCTAGCCAAAGTATATGCTCTTATACAATGATTTGTCTTTGTGCATGACTGACTCAGCCGGAGCATTCGGGCAGAAAAGTATGGGTTGCAAATAAAAAGCGCATAATAGGCGTTTAAATGCAATTTTCTCGGCAAAATGGTCCGGCGAAATATCAAAAATTCGAATTATATGTTTTGCAGCATGTTGATTAGAATGAAATATGTGTGTGAGAGCGGAGGGTCGGCCGAGCAGAAGCAAAAACCCCGTCGACAAGCCGCACAGAAGTCCTCTCCCTTCTAGCAGAAATATTTTGGTAGCATCTCGCATCCGATGGGACGGACAAGTCCGACTCAAAGTCGGGCTGCTTGTTCTTTTTCAGCACGGAGAAAAGAGTGTCAGCCCCACATAAACCTAAATATCAATTTATATATTATTATGTAAAATCTATAGAACATTTTTTAAAAAATCTAGACGATATTGTACAATATTATATTACAACAATCACCGATGAAAAGTAATTGATTTTGACATAGAAATTCGGAATAATGCCAACTTTGGTTTAATTTCTTACTGTGTGGGTTTCTGCTTTTTTTTTAGCCAGTGATGGATGGAACTCTGGTCAATAATTTTGTGAGGGTGCCGCCAAAAGGGCAGCAGACGCTGCTCTAACTTAGTTTTTTCATATTTGGTCTTTGATGGTCTTTGTTTGAAATAGATTATTGGCAATACATATGTATAGAAATATTTGTATTTCGTCTGGCGACGAGAGTTCAAGGATTTTTATTGGGTTCAGTGAACCAAATGTCTTTCCTCGGGCCGGAAATATCGAATTCGCTTTAATTATGGCCCCTCGCGCAACTTATTAATATAAGTTTGATGAAAAGTGAAACACAATGGGCACACACAGATGTCATCATCATCGGCTGGAAAGCGCTGAATAGTGCCGTCGAATATCCCAAGGAAATCAATATCCGCCTGCCGTAAGTGTGCGCCCTAATGACTTGGGGCGTGGCACTCAACAACAGGGGTTAAAGGTGTATTCAGGTAACCCGAGCAGCCGACGAAAGTGAAGAAAGCATGTGCCGCCCCCTTAACCCCTTACAAGGGGCAGCTGAATCCTTGAAAAGGAAAAGTAAAGCGCAAAACAACAAGAATCGAAATATATATCCAAAGACTAAAGGGAAAAGCTACCTAAAAATCCGATTAGTCTTGTGTTAAACTTGAGCCAAGTTGGAAAATATGAAAAGCAAACTAATGGTTCAATCGGAGGCAATGAAGTACTTAACCGTGTGGCGTTCAAGTGCGCCATAATGACTTGTAGGCGTTCCAATTTGGGATCTCAAAGGGTTGAAAGGGTAAAAAACGATCGCAGGCAACCTGAGTAACCGAGGAAAGTGAAGAAATCGCGAGTTCTAGGCACGTGCCCCCGAAAAGGATTCAGCTGTCTCGGAAAGGGAAAGTGAGCGCTACGTGGCCCGATAGCGATCCAAATTCAGATCGAAATCAGAGGAGTGGAAGTCTGAAATTCTGATTGATCGTGCGACACGGGATGTGCGGATGAGGCTGCCGGGAATTCCTAAGAAAATGGCACACACACAAAAAACGCAGCACGCAAAAAAGGGTGGAATACAATATAATAATAATAAGGAGCAAGGCAGCCGAGGGAGCTCGTATTATTTAATTTGGAACTGGGCCTTTCTTTTTTGTTCCCGTTTTTCTGGCCCCCGGTATCAATGAATCGAAATGGAATAAAATGAAATGCGAATCCGAATGTCTCGATCGCGTGCGGCAACATTTTCACAGATTTCAGATTTCGAGTTTCGAGCTTTTTGCCCTGGATTTCTGATTCTGCGTTTTGATTTGTGCCTTCTTTGATCGGTGCTTTTTTTCTGCTACCTGTTTGTGTGTAATATCGGGGGTTGTATCTTCTGTTTAGGCTATAAATGGCATATTAATAAACTTTTATGTTTAACCCTTGAGTGCTAGAAGGGTTGTTCTTGATCAAATCGGATATTTTACATTTATGGGCCAACCTAACGATAGTTAATAGTTTAAGATAAATAATTTTTTTTGTATTTTAGAAAGTAAAGAAAGTATAACAATTTGTTTTAAACTGTGTCAATTCAGCATTTAGATATTATTAATTTAATTATCTGCTCTAATTTTTTTAGAGAAATTAAAAATTTTTTTTTATAATTTAGTTACTATTTTTCCAGAATCTTTTTAAGTAAAATTCGTAAAAAAAACCTACTCAGATGACTGAGACTTGTAGGGTTATTCCTCATTTTTGTTGCCAAATATTTTTGCCAATGTGATTATTTTTCATGTTTTTTCCCCCGTCAGTTGATGACTAATACGCATGCAAGTTCCGCGAAAAAGGCCACCCCCGCGCCCCCTTTGCATTCCACAAATAGTTGCCTGCCAAATTGCAACTCAATTATAAATTGCAAAGGGGAAAATACAAAATAAGAGGCGAACCAACCGAAAAGCGAATCCGAAACCAAAGCCAAGAAAAAGCCCAAAAGAGTCGCAGTGTAAAATTGTAGCTTAGGCAGCGGCAAAAACTGCTAATTTAACTGCTAGTTTCGCATGCTAGCACACACACACACAAACGATGGCTGAAAAACATCAATGGAAATGCCATGGAAATGCAGGTTGAGCTCTGAAAAACCCATGAAATGTGCGAGTACGAGGAAAATCTTCCGCGTTTGTGTAATGCAGGAAGATTTTGCATGATGTTTGCTTTTGTATTCGCTTTATATTTTCCCGGACTGCTGCCACAGATATATGCATATGTATGCACCATACATATACCATACATATATATACCAACATACATGGACGTTAGTGTAGTACATTGATCACACTGACGTACACTTGGAAAAATTTTGTTTATTATTAAAGGACACCCATGAACAAACAATTTTTGAACAATTTTTTGTATTGTAAATTAGGATTAAAAACTTTAACATAAAATAGAATTTTCTTTTGTTATAGTTAATTAGATTAATTAAAAAATATTGTTGAGAAGATACAAAATGGAATTCACAAAATTAAAACAAGAAATTGTCACCTCGGAAATCCATGTCCTGAAAATATATAAAGGTAACATGTGAAACTATTACAAACCTACTCTCATTTTAGGACTTTTATACCCAGTGACTTTTATTTTTATTTTAATACTTTTATTTCAGTGCATGTAAGGCGAGCTGACAATTTACCGTGAGATTTGCATGTGACGCCGAATTACTTGTGGATACCCTGGATGATCCGAAAGAATCGACTGATCGAAACCGCTGGAAAATGGCGCTAAATCGATTGTATTAATTTCTCTTGGACCGATCGATCCAACGGATTGTCGATCGAAGATCCGAGAGCAAAAGCACAAGCTCCGCTTGGAAGAAAGCAGGTGAGAGCGGCGTTCGCTCGTAAAGAGCTCAAAACATGACACCCCAGATGCGCCCGCTCCTTGGGAGAAGGGGGATAATGTGGGAGAGGGGGAGGTGGGCGAAAGGGGGAGGGGACAGCGTGCGAAAGTGAAATCGAACCTTCGCTGCCGGCGTTTGCGCTTTTAACCAGCAACAAAAACAACGAAGCCAGGCCGGTTTCAAAGTTTACAAGGGGCGCGACTGCGGCGCACAGTGTTTCAAAGTCCAGAAAAAATGTTTAAAAAAGTACTGCGCTGTTAATAAACAATTGCCCTACATACAAGGACACGAATTTTTTTCAAAACCAAGCCAGTAACTTTATAAGAAATATCAGATTTTGAAGAAAATGTATGTTAATGTAGATAAGATTGCAGTTTTAAAATAAGCTGCTTACTCCGCTTAAAAAGTTTTCAATGCTGATTTAAATATATTTTATTTATTCTATAGAATTCCAACATAAGAAATTATTTAACTTTTATTACAAAATATATCATTACACTTCATACTTTTGGTATTGTAATACTTAACCTAATAAACATGTATTAAAAAAAATAATATTAATAAACCTTAATAAACCAGATTAAGCAAATCGAAATAATAAATCATGAAGCACTGTGAGCCGGAGACTCGGTTTTTGGGCAAGTGAAGAGAGTGCGGCGAGCGGCGCTGTTGACTTCAATTAATAATAACAAAAATACGAATTTGTAAAAGTTTCGCATTTATTTTTACATACGGTGAATGAAAATCCGTTTCGGTTTTAATTTTGGCTCCTCGCAGGCACCGCAGCTTTGCTTTTTGGCCCGGTCACTGAACTTTGTCCGACTGGACTTTCGTCATGAAAATGTGCGCATACGTAAGCGACCGCCGATGACGCGTTGGCCGGGCCCTAATAAATATAATTACCCATCAATTGCCGGGTGGGTGGGCTTTTCGGCTTTTCCTCCGAATCAGACGTATTTCAGGCTAATTTGGGACAGCGTCTTAACTCGGTCATAATCCAGGTGATGTTTCGATTTCGTTTGTTTTAATTGAAGTTCATTGTATCCCCAACAACATCTGGGATTGCCTAAATGATTTTCCAGAACATTGTCAAGGTAAATGCAATGAATATTTTAAAATGAGTGTTTAGCTCTCATTTATCATAAAAATGTTCATTGATCTATAAATAGTATTTAAGTATTTAAATTGTAAATACCTCGATGTTGATTATTTTAGTTTTACATGTTGCGAAAATCTTTTTCAAACATCGTGTCCAGAATTTCGCTCACCGCCCGTGATTGCGGCTTAGCAATTCCAGGGGCAATTGGCAATGCAAATCATTTTTCAGATCTCAAGAAATATGCAGCTTTAATTAGTTAATAAGCGGCGCTGGCTCGCAGCTGACACCGTCGCGACATGGCCATGGCTTTGGTAGTTACCGTGGCTACTGGCTATGGGCTATGGTCTATGGTATGGCTACCCAGGATTCCTCAGACGACGCTGATAAAGCTGGACTGCACCACAAATGGGCGTCGAGCGCAATTAGCGCCATATATCAATTACCGAGCAGTGCTCCACTCCACATTACGTATACGCAGACGACGCGCGGCCAAAGTGTTTTCATTATAAATCATTTATTCAAATTGCATATTAGAGCGACTGGTTGTGGTCAGCACCTCGGCGCTACTCCGATTGGGTTCCGGCGTCAAGTCAACAGCTGATCGATTCGATGGAATATATATATGCATATGGAAACGGCGGGCAGTGATAACCACTTGACGCCTCCCGAGCGGACAGCTGTCTCTGTCTGGCAGCGAATGTCTAGCATAAACAATATTCAAATTAATGGCAATTTTCAAAGAATTTTATTCAAGTCGTGAACAAATGAAGACACTAACTATTGAAAATAAGGCGAGGAGCACCAAGGAAGATTCTCTAAAATATTTCGAACAAATTTCTCAAATTATTTTTGGTAGAAATTTCTTTTCAGATATCATAGAATAAATACATAAAAAAATAAATTACCCAACTTATTCTTGAAAAAGATAAAATCCTTTTTGGTACAATTCCCACTTAAAGGAGATTGTTAAAAATCAGTATTATACTTTGGTAAACTCCATTTATTTGTAAATACTGGGTTAAATACATCATTGTGTTCGTTAGTATTTTAATGAAATACACCACATTTATTCAAAAAATGACATTTACAAATATTCCACAAGTTCTCGTATTTTGGGTTTAGTGGATCGTTATTCAAAAATAGCTTTGATTAGATTCCACATTTCTCAGTCGAGACACAAACCTTCTTAAGCTAGTTTTGAAACCTAAAGTGATCTTATTTTATCGTGTAAAAAACATGACATATAAAATTGGTTTTAAAATTGTATTAAAGGCGAACTGTGCTGTTCACTTCAACACAACTTGAATTACAACGATTGGTTACAATTTACATACACATTTTGGATCGGCATCAATCATGTTTTTCTTGTAAGTTTTCTATTAATTGTTGTTGTTTTACATTTTACATGTTTCAGTTCCTATTTTTTAAGTTGTTCTTTGTTTCTATTAGCATGGTAAATGCAATTCGCTTAAAATAAATCAATAAAATACATATTTTTCGTAAAAATTTGTTGATGTAAATCTGTGCGTACATATATTGCAGTATTCATGTCAAAAATGCTGTATTCATCCTTAATCGCTAATGCGAGTTTTATAAGTTCGTTGGTTCATTTAAAGTTCAAAACTTATCAAATTATCTGATAATATATTACAAATTGGTCTTCAGTTACGAAAAGGTTGTGCGGTTTATTAAGTTTTAGTAAAGCATATTTTACGGTTTAATAAAGCGTTAAAGCAAAGCATACACCAGTGCTATCTCTATTGAAGACGGAACTCCAGCTAAGTCTTCTCCCATTGTGATTTTCATTTCAAAGCTGAAAAACATATTCTTACATATTATTAAGACAGATTCTCTAGGGTGAGTCGACTTGTTTGGAAAAATTGTTCGGAGGAGATATTTTGTTATATCATATGATATTCCATCATAGCCACTTAAATCTTGTTAAAAAGTTATGAAAAAATTATAGAGAAGCAATCGAAATAAAATTAGACACTCGCAGAAAAACAATACAATTGATTGACTTCATACCATACTTCAGTAAATCCACGATTTAGTAAAATAAGTTTGAAACCAATCAATTTAAAAGTTCCCTGGGAGTTTAGAATTTTATCCAGTCTCATTACTGAAAATGTGATAGAAAACCCTTTTGGAGAAAAAAATAAAATCTCCAATGAAGTCATATTTGATTTTTTTCCTTTCCGGATAGTTACAATAAATTATCGGATCCTCGAAATAAAAAGAACATCGATTTAAAGATTGCATTGGTTATAATATTACTAAGTTTCCTCATGGAAATGAGGTATCCGCCCTTTAATTTCCCATCAATCAAATCGACCCTCCGTAGATATTTGCAAATGGAATGTAAATTAATTAGAAGGCGTCGTTCAGCTCCACAATGGATAACCGCAGCTCGGCGGTGGGCGCTAGCTAGTTCGATCTGGCGACCATATCCAGTCCGCCCTCCTCCTCCATTTTGCTGAGGAACTTGATAACCCTCTGGTGGGGTTCCGATTGCCGGATCATGTCGATGAGGGCCAGCAGCTTCTTGATGCCGATGCACACCCGCTTGCCGGCCATATTCCTGGCAATATTCTGCAGCTCCTCGGGACTGAAAAAATCCGTGTCATCCAGCACGGCGAGCACATGCTCGGGGGTTGAGAGATTGGACACGTGCAAAACGGACGTAAAAGCCGGTAGCATTTCCATCTCTTCGAGAACATCTCGTCGGCTGGAAGTGCACAGGATCAGCAGTTTTCGGCCCTTGGGCGGTTGTTTCTTCAGCAGCACCAGTAGGGCCTGCAGCGTGAGATTGGAGTACCTGGGCCCAATGGGCCCGTAGTCCAGCAATCTCTCCACATTGTCCACCACAATGCAGCTCAAGGTGGAGCGGTAGGCGTCGTCGAAGATCTTGCGGATGTGCAGGCACTTGGCGGACTCCGTGAATCCCACCATGTCCTCTGGGGAGCAGACCTTGACAAACGGGAAATCGCTCATCTTGGCTAGATTAGCGGCCAGCGCCGATTTGCCAGAGTTGGGGGCTCCCTCGATGAGAACGGACACCAGTCCGGAGCTCTCGGTGGCCTTCGCCTGGTGCACGGACAGCATTCCATCCTCCAGAAGTCCAGTGACCGGTGGACCCCAGTTTATAATTCCGCGTGCCAGTAGATTCTCCAACATTTCCTGGGCGGCTCCAAAGGCGGGCTTGATGTCGTTATCCAAGGCGTGTACAAAATCGGCGCGGGTTACTCGCAACTTCTCCATAGCCTCAGGATCCACATGAACCTAGGGGTATTATAAAATGTGTTAATATATTAATGAATCCAGGAATATGGAATGTAAAATATAGATAATCATTTGGTTTAGCAATTATACTTTTTAACATCGTATCCGACCGAATAATAACCGTCTTTTGAACCTATTTCTTAGCTTACCGCAACCGAAATTAATTAAACGCGATAACCGAAACCGTATACGAAGGAGAAAAAACTGAAATAAATAATAACCCTAATAAGTAACCGGTTTAGTAATTTTTAAAATAAAATAACGCATTGATTCGAACGCGAAATAAGACATACATCGAACATCGAACTTTTTGAAACCTTAACTTTCGAAACTATAAGAATCCATACCTTGGAATCCGCCTTAATTAGGCGGTTCATGGCCGTGGATTGAGCCGCTCTAACCAATCCCTCTAGCTCTGCGCCACTGAAGTTCTTTGTCCTCGCCGCAATCTCATTGTTGTCCACATCGCTGGCTATCTTGTTGAAGTCCCGCATTCGTTTCGTATGAATGTTGAGGATCTGAACACGTCCCTGCTCGTTGGGCAGGCTGATCTCCATTTGCACTTCCAAGCGACCAGGTCGCAGAAGCGCCTCATCGATCATGTCCCGCCTGTTGGTCATTCCTATCACCAGGATATTGTTCAGCTGCTCCACGCCGTCGATCTTGGCCAGCAGTTGATTGACGACCGTGTCGTGGACCCCGCTGTTGCCGGCCACCGAGCCACGAGCCTTGCAAATGGCATCGATCTCGTCGAAGATGATGATGTGCAGTCCACTGTTCGGTCCCAGGCGCTTCTCCTCCTCCTCGGCCTCGGCGAACAATCGCCGGATATTGGCCTCCGATTCTCCCACGTACTTGTCCAGGATCTGCGGACCATTCACAATCTTGGGCTCGCGGGCATTCAGCATGGTTCCAATTTGCCGGGCCATCAGGGTTTTACCCGTGCCAGGTGGTCCATACAAGAGGATACCCTTCACGTGCTTAATGCCGAGCTGCTCGACCAACTCGGGCGGGAAAACGCGAGAGGCGAAGGCGCGTCTGAAAATAGCATTGAACTCCTTATCCAGACCACCAATGCCCATCTTACCAAAGTCCCAGTCCGGATTTATTATCGACTGGCGCACAATCTTACCCTTGGAGCGACCCTGCAGATTTAGGACGGAGTTCTCGGCCTTCTCGAACTGCACCACCGTGTTGCCGAGGATGCGACCGAACCGAACGTTCCGGGTCTTCGGCAGAGCATCTCCCACTGTTCGGGGATCCACTGCCTCCAGGGTTTTCACAGCGAGGCCCAGGAATTTCTTGTCTTTGAACTGAAAGGGAGTAAGCATAGGCACATATTAGTCAATATACTTAGAAAGTGAAAATTCGCCTGGGAAAAAGTTTAAATGATTTGGAGGAACCACAGCCTAATTAATAATGCTCTTACATTCTAATAATAGGTGCCTAATATAATATGGTATTATGCAGGTTTAAAAGACTATTAAAAAACATTTATGGCAGAAAGCCAATTGCTTTCTCAGCTTGTCATCAAATGTACATATATGCATTCACATTTGTGAAAGGGTACAACGCAGAAGCTTGCATCATGGTGTCAATAAGGTCATTGTTTAAAATACAAAATATGAATCAGCATCCAGTCAATCGAGAGTCTAGATTCTAGACAAACGGGTAAGTACATATATAGTATGTATAATAACATAATAATAGCAGATAACTAGTGATAATTACTTTACTTTACTAATTTACTTTTTGAGCTTCAGAATGTAATTTCGTCATAAAAATGAAAGTTACTTATTACCAAAATTAACACTGGTGAAATAATACAAATGTGTAGGTATAATCCCCAAAAAAAACTTGTTGTTAAATGGTTTTTGGGGGTGTGGGAAGCTACATTTGTTAATGGCTTTGGACATACAAGCTTCTGAATAGCTGACATGAGATAAGTAATGGGGATATCTAAATTATCTAAATGTTTTTGTTAAATAACATCCTATTTTTAGGGACTAACCAACTAAAGGAGCTACCATGTTTTAAAAAAATATTATACCATACTTAATTCCTATCCTGTCCTAACGAATTTCCTTCTGGAAGCCTATTAAAAAATAATTCTCCCTAGACCCTACCTGGAAGACCAGGGTTTGTCCGACGGTCAGGGGCATGCCGGCGAACTGCATGAGGAACTCCTTGGCCATCTCGTCCGAGTCGTAGGGCTCCTGCGTGGTGGTCTTCTTCTGCAGGAAGTCCGTCTCGAAGGACACGAGTGTGATGATATCGGCGCTGGCGTCGAATCGGTAGGGTCGCACGTCGATTTCCTGGTTGATGGAGAGCGTGGCCCACTTCCGTTGGACGAGCGAGAATCCGACGTGGCCGAGTGGCAGTTCCGCCCCGCTGATCTTCTCCAGCGCAAAGATGAAGTGCAGCCCCGGTCCCGGCGAGATGTCCGCATATCTGAGGGTATTGGTGGGGTTATTAGTGAAAAGCGTGAAAAGAGACGCCCACGTAGTCAGTGGAAAAAAACAAGACACCGAGGACACTCACTTGACCTCCTCCGTGAAATCGGACGCATTCACAATTGCCTTGTTCGTCAGCGACAGTTCGTCCGTGGGGCATTTGATCGCCCTCATCCGATGGGCCATTTCAACAGACATTTTCCAGATATAAAACTAAGATTTTTCAGCTGAATTTAACAACACAATCCAGAAATTGACTCAGCAATCAGCTGTTTTTAACGCAGCCCTGGCGCTGTGCGTGTGTATTCGCTGTGCATGCCAGCAAATGCTGCCTGCTACGACATTGCGAAACGGTTATTTGAACTCAAGAGCGCGCTTTTCTAATAAATATTCTAATATTTTGAATGAATTTAAGTGGAATATTTAATAACGAAACGGTTTTTTGAACTCAAGAGCGCGCTTTTCTAATAAATATTGTAATATTTTGAATGAATTTAAGTGGAATATTTAATAATTTATTCGAGCAACAAATGTTTACTAATATTAATATGAATAACACATTTACCAATCAATTTTTTTATTATATTTATTTAGCGACTGTCCATATTTTCCGTGGTCACCCTTGGGTTGTAAAATGGGATAGTGAAAAATATGGAGATCCCCTTATCTAGAAAGAAAGCGGAAGTACCAATTTTTCTCCAGCAACTTGGCGGCCCGGCGATCCGGCCTTAGAGGATTCACAAAGGTAGTCAGCTCCAGCAGCCGCTTGATGCCCATGGAGATGTTCCGGCCCTCCATGGCGGCCTCAATTTGACGCAGCTCCTCGGGCTCGAATCGTTTCAGAGCTTCCATCACGGCTATAATGTGCTCAGGCCTGGAGAGATTGGACACATGGCGTACGGCAGTGAAGACTGTCACCAAGCCCAGCTCCTCCAAGACGTCACGGCGATTGGAGGTGCAGAGGATGAGCAGCCCGTGACCCCTGGGCGGTTGTTTCCTCAGGAGAACCATCAGCGTTTGCAATATCTCTTCGGAGTAGCGCTTTCCCACGGCACTATAGTCGAGGAATCTCTCCAAATCGTCGAGGATGACGCAGCTTCGTCTGGAAACACAGGCATCCTTGAGAATGTTCCCTATGTGCTGACACGTGCCTGCTTCGTCTTGCCCCAACAGATCCGCCGGCTTGATGATATTGATAAAGGGAAAGTCACTTTCCAGAGCGATTTGGGCGGCAACGGTGGATAGTCCCGACTTGGGCTCACCCTCGATCAACTGGCAAGACAATCCTTCACAAAAGTCATAGCGGGGGAGAACCTGATCCGTTTGTATGTATCCATTGGACATGATCTCTTGGAGAGCCTCCCCCTGCACCCCGAATCTTGGTTTAATGGCCTTGAGGGCAGTCAGAAAATCAACCTGCGTGATGCGCGGATCCTCGTCCGGACAACAGGTGACTCCTCTTCGGAGACCGGCTGCAATAAACGCTTCTGGGAAATGCATAGAATACATTTGTAGAGAATATTTAATTTGTATTGTTTTCCCGCCAAACTATGTGACCAGCTGGGGAAATCGGTATTAACCGAAAAATACACCAGAAATGGTATTTTTGAAAAATATTGTATTCCCACTGATCGATCAGACAAGAGCGCGCGAAATTTGAGTAAGAACATAGCTTAACATTAAAGAATTAAATACACTCTTTACTCATTAATAAGGCAAACATGTTAGCATTTGAACATAACATAACTTATATTATACAATATTTCCTTTAAAAAAAAAATTACCAACCTTTGATTTTTATTATTTGATGAACTAATCGATAGGTATGCAGTTATCGATAGACGATGAGTAATGACCGTTACAGCTTAAACTACTTTTTGATTTATGATTTTCCTGAGTTCGCTCTGTTCGTTGAAACCTAGGAACATATTACAGAATCCCACTGGTTGCTCCCCGCTTTTCGACTCTTCTGCTCGATGGCCGTGCAATTATTTTCGATGCCGCATTTTTCTTCGTTTCTTTGCCGTTGACCTCGCGCAGTTAATCATTCGCATCGATAATTGGATAGTGGATGTCTCTATTCGTTCTGGGATCTCGCACAAATTTATAGCGTGCATTATATTCGGACAGTTTAATTGGGTATCGACATTTATTAATTTGCCCGGCCTGCTTTAGTATAATGCCGGTAATTTGTTGGCCCATCCGAATTTGACCACTCAAGGCTTTCAACACTCTCCATTCGCTCGGTTTCCCTTTTTTTTCAGGCCATTTCATTTGCATGCTCAAAGGGAAGGAGACTCTCGCGTCAGCTATGCACATTAATTAGGCCGGTTCATTAGACACATGTCCATCAAAAGTGGCCCAGGTCCAGGTCCAGGTCGAGTCGTGGTCCAGAGCCGAGATCCAGACTTGACGACTGCGCCGCCGGCGGGGCAATATATATACGTATATATCCCGATCCCAACTCGGCTGCCTCTCGTGTTGCCTGTTTTATGTAATTAAGCCAGGCGCTCACTATTTAAATTGCTGCCGGGTGGCGCGGGGAAGTCCAGGAGCGACACTGAAACTGTGAAAAAGCTCAGGATTTAGGCAGTTAAAAAATGTTTTTTAAAGCTAATTTAATTCGTTGTTCATAATAAGTAGAGGAACATTCTTGGCTGTCACATACTTTTCATTAAACTTAAGCTTGGTGGTTTTTTAGACTTAGGGCCTTTTTCTCATCCCTTGGTTAAATTTAAAGTCGGGTTTAAACCTTGAAAAAGTATAAGAAATCAGAGTTTAAAGCTTCCTTTAAATTTAACAGGCTGTCAAGAAAACTTATAAAAATAAAATCTAAAAAAACTCAAGTTTGTACTATTTGAAAAATTAGTTTGTTTAAATATAACCTATTTTAAAAATCCTTTTCAAAAGTTAAATTTCCACAAAACGTTTAAACATTTATTAACTCACTAATAAAGAATTTTTATTATAAAGAAACAATTTAAATGTAATATTAAAAGTTAGAATTATAATGATTAGTTGCCACATTTTTCAGAGTGCACCCCATATGCGCCTGGGTGTATCACGAATTGGCAATTGAGGGCCAGCTGAATTGGCCGAAAGCCCGGGCCTTGGCCAAGTGCAATTTGCGGGTAGGGCAGCAGCCTCCGCATCGAGATCCGCATCCTCGCGAGGAGATCGAGAGTTGCAGTCGAGACTGGAGACTCGAAACTCGCAACTCGGGACTCGAGACGTTCGCTCGTCAGCGCTTGAGCCAATAATTATGGTTATTAATCGGCCTGGGAATTGGCTGCTAATTTGCAGTTTAGTTACAAATTCTGGCCGCCAGCGTGCAATTACCCGCTTAAATTATAGCCTCAAAATAAACAAAACACCGCAACGCCAACGAGAATCGCTGGACGCGATGGTCAGTTCACTTTGTTTTTAACAAGAGAACAGAACAGGTCAGCAGTCGGCAAAAGGTCACACCAATAGCCACACGCAGAAAAATGCATTTATTACAATTGCATTTATAATACAATATGTTAGTTTTAACTAGAGTTTTTTTATCTGACATTTTAATTTGGTTTATATATCTTCCTTTCGATCTTAATTTGTGGAAATGGTAAAATTTCAATCTTAACAAATATAATGAGAATTATAGTATTTTGTTTTGTTCTGAGTAAAACAAATAATGTAAATATTTATGTTTTTAGGATAAGGATTAAGGACCTATCCTTTTTGTAATTGAACTATCTGTTTTTAATATATACAAAATATTTATATCTATTCATAAACCCACGTAAAAAAAAAACGAAAATATTTAAAAAAAAACCTCAAATGATTGGTATTATTTTTTCTGCAAAAGATCACTGTGTGCCTGTTAACCATCCAAGCACATTTGGCTTTATGCGTGTTTGCTTATCACGAGTCTTATCGCCGATTAGGCCGGGTCAATACCGCACATCAGCTAATGATGCTGCTGAGATCGGGGCTGCCAGGCCGCCAACTCCTGGAACTCGTAATTAGACGCCAGTTCTGGGGCGTTACTCAATCAAGAGTTGATGGCACAACCCCCTTTCCGTCCGGCGGAGCATCATCATCATTATCATCGCCATCATCATCGGAGGAGCGGAGCAACAGCAACTATCCTGATCGAGCCCAACTACAACATAATTTCCAGACGTCGACGCGTCGCTCTTCCAATTTCGGAGGCGCGCTGGCAACACTTTTGGGCCGCCAAATCAAATCGTGTGCTGTTTATTTAAATAACCATAATTTAGCGCACCATCCGGAGATCCAGGGCCGCTCTTAACCCGCTTCTGCCCCTGTGCCGCACTGCTTCTGGGGCTATTTATTAACCCACACACTCAACGGAACCGAACTGCACTGCAGTTCTGAACCGCGGCGATCCTTGACTTTTATGGCCTGGCACATGATTTTCCCGGCCTGTGAGAACATAAAAATTCAATTTAATATGCTCCCCAAGATCTTCGCGGACTCCTCTCTTTTTACCCATCTGATTTAGCTGGAAAGCGTTTTGTCTTCGGCCGGCATTCAATGAAACTCTGTTTACTATTGTGGCCCATTTCCAATCAATGCCGGTTATGTCAGGCCATTTAAATTTGTCGTGGGTGTTTGTTTGTGGGATCGTTTTGTCCATAATTATGGTTATATAGATTCCAATCTGAGCACGCCATAAAATCCGATTCAAATAGGTGTTCTTAGTGTTGCATACTTTTCGGAAAATCGATTGAAGAGTATTTTTCAAATGAGAATTCTGCAATTCAAAATTCCAATTAGGTATTGTTTTTTCTCCAAGTATCATGACTAGAACTATTATTAAACCATGACAGAAAGATTCATATTTTATTTAATACAAATAAAAATTCAAAATATTACATTGGTTTTACTTACTGTATACTTAAGTTTATAGTTAGAGGGTAATCTCCAAATTCTCAAAATTTAATCATTTTAAGCAATAAATCTTTAATATGATGAATTGAAATTCTTCTTTGCTTACATACTTTGCATATTACCCTTATTAAACCCATCATATATCGTTTTTGGCCAAGTGCCAGGACATAACGCACTCATTGCCATTATAAGCAATTTATGATCCCACCGTTCACCGTTGGGAACCTCCGAAAGTGGCCAAGTAAATTGGCCAACTCGCTGCGTCCGATAATCTGCAAAGATCTGTTGCCTAAGTGGATCTCTAGTTGGATGGCTGGTGGACTCAGCACGTCAAGTTTAGAAAAATGAGCTTGTTAACGCTCCATGATGAGCCCAGTTAGTGTCTAACCCGGAGCCAGATCGATTCGATCCGATCGTTCGCAGATGGAGATGGATGTGAATGTGGCGGCTGAGCAGCTCGCCCTATCCTATACTTATGCTATCCCATCCTAAGCCCATACGATCCGATCCGAGACTCATCATTAGGGCCCTGTGTAAAATTACAACACGATAACACGTAATCAATAGCGTTGCTCGGGGACGGTGTGAGCAAACAATTTGAGGGGCCACAGAGGGCCAGTCCCGCAGCCAGAGAACCCAGCTTCAATTTGCAGTTTCATTATCAAACGGGCCAAAGAACATAATTTGACTAAGACCAAACATTTGGCAACAGCAACAGCAAACGGCAAACAGCAAACGGCGAGAGGCCAATTTGCAGTTCTCGACGGACTGCCAGTGGTAGTCCGTCTATCGATCACGTTTCGAACTGAAAGGCACGACCGTGACGTCGAATCCGCCGACTCTGCACAGTGGTGAAGGAAACTATTGGAGTTGGTTAAGTTTTAAATGATATTTTTATATATTTTTCATTCTTCAGACAACTTATCTTTGACTATGTGATCATATCATATAATCACATAATTAAATAACACAATTTTTATAACAATTCATTAAGGTAAATTAGTAAATGAATATAACATAAAACTGAAATATTTCTGTCAAAATTAAAAATAATTGTAGTTTTAAATTAAGGGGTGAAATTAATGGTCCAAGGAACCAAACATATGCAAAATAAATATTAATAAAGTAAAAAAAAACGGATTATGAAAAGAATTATAGTGATTTATGATAAGGTTTTTGATTTATCATCTTCAAGTTAAGGCAAAAGTACGCTTTAAATTACAAATATTTATACGGTTTCCATAGTTAAAAATCTAGGTTACTTAATTTCTAAAATCCTTCAAAGTTTTCATCTTAAATATAATAAGATATTTGAAATGACCCCCTACCACTGTGCGATGCGTCTTCGATAATGCGGCGCTTTGTGGTTGCAGTTGCAAAGTTAGTCCAAGACGCCATTGGAAGTACTGCCGAGTGGGTGGGAGCGGGTCGGTGCGGGGACAGGCTGACAATTTAGAACTTTTATGCAATTAATTGCAACAGTTTTGTGCTAGGAATGCGCCCCGGAGGCTCCACTTCCTCCGCTCCACAGTGCCAGGCCGTTCTGAACCGTTGCTGCTGCCGTTCTAACCACTTTTGGGCCGTTAATTTAAAAATTGTGCTCACGTTCTGGCAATTTGCTGACCACCCACATGCAAATCCACCGCCAACCGAACAGAACCACCATATATCTTCGATCCCTTTCTGGGGGGGTTTTATCCAACGAGAGCGCGATTCGCAGAAAATTAGCAGCCCGACAGCGAGTGAGCAATGCAATTTGCAACGAGCATTTGATTTGATTTGATTTGATTCGAGTTGAGTTCGCTGGTTTCCGAGTCTGCGAGTTGCCAGTTTGCATTGGGTCTCTGGTCTGCTGTTTGCCTAATTTGACACTTGGGGCTGTTGTGCAATTGGCCTTATAAGTAGGTGGGTAGAACGAACCGACCCACCAATATGTAGTATGTGGGTGCGGGGCTTTGTTAGCTTTCCGTACTCAAAGATTGGCTCTGGCAATGGGTGCTAATGCTGGGTTTTGTCTCGAATTGGCCATCTTGTGTGTACGATTGAATCAACTTGTGGCCGGAATTATGAGTGGCATTCTAATCTTGATTGAGATTGTTCGCTCCAATGCTTGTTAGCTTAAATGCCAACTGGATAGTTATTTTTAATGAGCAACATTATAATAAAGGTGGGAGGCTAATAGAAATAAATAGTGAAATGATAAGCTCTTTAGAAGCTGGAAATAAATGGTAGAGATTGGTAATTTAATTTATTACAAACTTAGTTTAATATTTGTACATTTATTCTATAATACATTTTCTTGATCTTGAGATTTCCTGACAAATTAGCAGGGAAATAAAGGGAATGCCAGTCCAGAAACCAAAAACGCCGGGTCGTATTCAGATTCCGATCCAGAGAGCAGTCAAAGTCACAGTCGCAGTCAAAAGAGCGACAACAGCAACACGAGCAACAGAACCGGGCAGCATTTACGATTGCTGGTTGGGCTTCCTTGTATGGCCTGTCAAAGCTAGTCGAAGTAAAGAGTCCAGCTCTGGGAGAAGACACGCCACGAGGAGAGTCTCCTGGTCAGTCTGGGCCGGGCACTCCAGTCCGAGTCAATATATATTCCAAAAGGAATTCCGCAAATAATTGCAGAGCGTCCAAAACTTATGGCGATTGTGTGGCCGACCGGGCATTCAAGGATCACTCAAAGAAAACATTGCTTCAGATCTATACAGGATTATTTATTTCTGGTAAAACTATTTTGGGATAACTATTTTCGCTATGAGTTTATACAAAGAAAAATTGTTTATTTAATTGAATTATTCAAAAAGTTAATTTCCCATATTTTGCAAATCACATACACTCATATTTCTCAGGATCTTAAGTTTTAGAACTAGAACTACACATTTGACAAATATTACTTAAAAAATACTTTACTGAAATTAAATGTTATATATATTTACATTATGATTAATTGCTCTTTTTAAAATCTAAGTAAAACTCGGCCTATTTATCTTTATTAATTATTATTTGTGCACAATTTTTTTCCAGTGTAAACTGGCCTATCCAGCGGGGCAGTTCACGTCGCATACATCACGTGCAGCCAGCAGCAGCAGCGCACAAAAACAAAGCTTAAACAAAAAAAAGCAGCAGAAAAAAGGCAAACATTTCGAATGCAAATAAAAAGTCGCGCCAATAAACTAGACTTCGCGACGGCGGCGCAGACTCAGACAATGGCAATGCAACTGGGATTGGGACTGGGACTGTGTTCTCGTGCTCTGGGAAGAGGGATCAGGAGGAGGAGGAGGAACTGGGATCTGGCCACCGACCCTGCAAATCCGCGACGTCATGATGTCTCGCTGGGATTTGGATTTCAGCCGGATCGCGCCCCACCGCCCTCGGAGTCATCTCGATCGCAAAATTGCATACAAATCGGTTGTTTGGTAAATTTAACATAAGCGCGTCAGTAGCGCCTCTGGTCCGTGTCTGGTTTTCTCTGTCCGTGTGGCTTTCCGCGGCGAGCTTGGAATAATTTAAGGAGGCCAAGAGGCGGCCACAGAACCAAACAATCACTCGACGGCACAGTGGCCTAAAAACTGCAGAAATGTGAACAGTTTATGGGGGAGGATCCAAGTCATCGAAAATATAGTAGAATTACACATATGTATATATTTTTGCTGGATTTGAATAATAAGTTTTCAATAAATAACAGATAAATTCAAAAACATTGCCAAGCAAAAAAGTTAATAAACATATTTAAAGCATACATATAAATAAATATTAAAATTTAGACTTTAAATTTTGCATAAAAGCTTTTTAATCCTAATTTTCTCATCTTTATGATAGTTTCTATAGAGTTGGGGTAGTTTTTTATTATCAGAATTGATATTCCTCAATGAATATTCCTCAGTTTTAAATTAAATTATATATTTCCGTAATTTCGGACCACTGTGCTGTGGATCTGGGGCTTATCTTGTTAGGACTGGTTGACTGGCCGCTCCTGTCCTGTCGTGTAGGCATCATGTAAAACGCATTCAGTTGGCCCCCCTCGCCCACACCACTGTCCTTGTTCGAATATTCGACGCATCCACATCCACGTCGCCGCGCCTGTTGATCAGTGTCGTTGTCGTCTTGGATTTTGCTGTTGTTGCTGTTGCTGCTGATGTTGCTGATGTTGCTGCCGTGTTGTTGCTGTTGCTGTTGCCGCCGTCCATTTGAGTCAGGCGTTTGGGCGCTGCAATTTGTTTGAGTTACGGCGCTTGTAAGCACACTTTAAGGATCCATTGTATTCCAATCAATAAGCCGGGCATGACAATGAGACAGAGACCCGGGCTCCTTCTCGGGCTCCCAACTCTCCATTGAATGTCGCAAATGTGTGTCTTTGTCTCCGATTCTTTCGGCGAGTGGAGCGCCGTTTGTCGCCGCCTTTTAGGTCCTTTGGGTGCTATGCGAGCACTTCGATTTTGGCATTTTTTGGTAGAAAGTAATCGGAATTATCTGCACAAAAATTGCAATTTATTTCACAGGATTTTTACATAATTATTTTCTTTTTGTCAAGCAAGTTATCTATCAATTCTTAAAAAAAAAACTCTCTTATTCTTAAATGTTAATCCCGAACGAACTAATTCAAATCTGGTCGATTTCTTTGCTCTACTTCTCCATTTGCAATTCAAATGCGTTGATGTGATAGTCACATCGACTTCCTTGATCGATTCAGTGATTAACTGGTTTTGCATTTCCCAGATACCCGGAGCATTAGGCGACACCTTTGTGGCAGCGTCAATTGCCACCTCAGCAATCACTCCCGGCCCGGCCAATTGACTTCCAATTAAATGTGTCAAACGACATAGACCGTTAACACGCCAGGTCCACAGTTGTGTCGACTAGCTTGGCCGCTCATGCCAGGGAATATCGGATGGTTCTCGGCCTGAATTTCATTAGCATATCATCCGAGCGGAGCGGCAGAAAGGAGCTGCTGCAACAAAGACCACAATCAGAGCCAAATTTATGTGCAGCTACCAGAGTTTCGCTGGAACACTTTAAAAATTTGATCCAAAAAAATAAAAATTTTCAAAATTTTGTATTTATATTTTCTCATAATGTTTTAAACTGCGCTTTAAAATCATTTTAAAATTGTTAAGAAAAGTCTGAGCTAGTTTTTAAAATTTGAAATGTAAGATTAACAAAAATACTACATAATATATTCTTTAATAGCATATCAAACATAACATAATATCCACCACTTCCTAATCAAATATCCACATACCTACTTACAACTGTTAAGTATAGAGTTGTATATTAACTTAAAATTTTTAAAAATATGAATTAAGGATTACATGTGACAAATTTAATACAGAATAGAAATTTCTAAAAATTGAAAAGGACAGTTTTTGATCAGTGCAGCAAGGCAGTTGAAGGGATTAACGAGGATTAGTAGCCTTGGCAACCGCGTACAATTGGCCAGCTCGACCCGGCTGACGAACTGACCGAGTGACTGAATGGCTGAATGACAGACGGACGAACATCCGCGGAGAAGCCCATCTGAGCTCAGCTCGGCTTCAACTTCAGCTGATGGCATTTACGATAAATTTACGCAAGTCATTTGACAACGCTGCAACTGCTGCATCATTATGCAGCCGACTGCCAGGCTCAAATATGCACAAATATGCAAAGCAGCTACTGATGATTGTCGAAAGTTGTTAGCAGAAGAGCAACAGCACGGACTGCAAAACAAACAAAATGTCGCACATTAAGCGGCTGAACATATCTCAAATGTCACGTATACGTCATGTCGGCCGCTCCGCTGACGAGGCAGCGGCAATTAATTAATCCTGCACTCCAGCTCCACTTCGAAACTTAGTTGGCCCGGCTAACTAGACAGCGACTAGCAGGTTGCCAGTGGCCGATCCCTGTACTCTCGGGCCCAGGTCCAGGCCCACATCTTCATTCAGAGCCCGGCTTGACTCTTTCGCCTCATTCATGACTCTCTCGGCTGGCATATTAAAACGTGTCTAGGAGCAGGTGAAGATGTTCACATAAATTACCACCTCTTCATTAGTCGGGCGTACGGAGAGCTCAGCACAGTGGGGCAAAGGTCAATGAAGGTGTTTGCGTGCCGGAGGGATTTTCATTCAGATGTTTTTTAAGCCAGACAATAACTTAATACTCAAACTTATATTGAAGGCTCAAGTCAAAATATTCTATCATCGAAGATTTATTTATTAACTTACATACTGTTTACCAATAAACTAAAGATATACTTAAGACATAATAGTTCGATTAGAGTCGATTAAACAAATTCTTATAGGGACACTTAATCCACAGAAACTTTCCATGAGTTAGCTTTCCTGTAAAAAAGAAATACTAAATAAATAAATCCCATTCTCAAAATATTTTAACATTATTGTTCCATTTCGTTGAAGATTCCAATCCTAATATAATATCATCAACCGAAATGTGTCATTCCTGACCACTGTGCGCCTTGCTGAGCGGGCTTAATGGAATTTAATTTCTTGTTAGCCGCAGCTAACTGCAACTGCATCGCGATAAGACCTGCGTGCCTGACCCCATAAGCCGAGATCCCCGAGTGGAGCTGGAGGCTCCTCCTAGCCATCGAGCCGGCTCGTTTCCTGTGACACAGTTCTGGCAATTAGTCATGGGAATCACGTATACGCCCTGCGTGTCTGGCAGCCATTTTATGGCAAAAGGCCTCAACGTCAACGCTGGGCTTTTGTAATTTTAATTACTTCCCCTTGATGGCTGGCTGAGTTATTGGCCAGGGAGTGGGTGGGTGAGTCGCCGAAGGACCTGCTCCTCCGAAGTGACGGCTCGCCAGATTGTTTTACAACATAATTAAGCAGCATTGTTGTTGGCGTCGGTGCGAATTATGAAGTGCAGTCAAGTGCATGTAGTGCGTTGTTTTAGTCCTCCATTTTTTATTTCTTCGTTGTGCTCGGCGATAGGGGCAGGCATAAAAAACGTCACTCACCAACGCCCCTGTCATTGTGCTAACTCCTTTGGCGAGGAGGTGAGAACCGAGCGGACCATGTTGCAACTTTATTTCCATGCCCCGGGCGTGCAGGAACAACAACTGGGAGAAGCAACAACAACCAACAGCGACAACTGCAGCAAGTCAACAACAATTCGATACACACTTGCCACTTGCCATTCTGGCCAAAAGTCCCAGCCACTTGGCCACTTTGCCACTTGGCGACTGCCTGGTGTTAAAGCGTGTTGCCATCCTCCGGTCCAGATTCCGATTCCATTCGACACTCACAGCACTGTTCAAAAAATATATGGCTAATCGGGAAAGATTCTCTAAGAGTGATTAAATAATAGTTATAATTATTCATGTGTCCTTAACATTTTTAAAAATATTTTACAATTATTTAAGGAACTCATTCTAAGTTCAGCCAACTATCTATAAAGTCAAAGTTAATCAACAAGGTTGAAAATTTAAATATATAGGCAACACAGATATTAAAACTAAGTTAGAACTAAGAAATTAGATACACATCTTTCTTACAAAAATTTATATTTAAATAAATATTGTTATTTTACCCAATATTTTTATGATTACAAATATTTGATTAAATATTGATATATTCACTTTATATTCTGATTGTCTGTTTTATAATTTTGAACTATCAATTAAATATTAAAATTACTATTTGAATAAATATGGAATAAGTGAATACTAAATTTTTCTCCAAGTGCCAGCAATTCGCATGCTTTTGGAGATGGGTCCGAGCTCGGGCCTGGATTCGGGTCTGTCTGGATTCTGTCCGTCTGCTAAAGCGTTCAGCATCGATTCGTTATGATTGCATGTTAAATGGCTCCCGCTGAGTTATTACGAGACAAAATCCTTATTTATCGCTTTCTGATTTATTTGTAAACGATTTTCATGCCCATCGCCCATGGACGTGGATGTGGAAGTGGACTTGAATGTGAATGTGGCCCAAGACGAGAATGAGAATGAGCATGAGGATGGGCACCAGGACCTGCAGTCGGACTTTGGCTGGCATCTTGATGGGCTGGCCAGGTTGTTTGCTCAGCAGAATCTCAGTTGGTTCTTGCCAATTTTTTACTGATTTCAACGCCTTGTTTTATGGCCAGCAAAGGGTTCTCCATGTTCGCCTCCACCGCCCCTCGCACTTTTATTACTTCTTGTGTGCGTTTCTTATCTCTTTGGAAATTGTTGCTGCTTACTTAATTTTGACATATTTATTTTTATTATGTGCTGCATACTAAAGGTGGGAGTGGGTTTCCCCCTTCCATTCCATAGGCCTAAGCAACCCACACTCGCGATTAAGTGGGATTGTGGGGGTCAAGTTGGGGTCGGTTTGGATATTGGGTTTGCAGGCGAGGAAAGGGTTTTCTTTTTCTTTTTTTTTGGCATTTAGACAAGCGAAGTGGAAAATCCATTAGGAATTTGAAATTGTATGGGACAGGTGCAAATTCAATGAAATTGTTTAAGAGATGGAAAGAAACAAAACGTAAATAATTATTATTATTACTATTTATAGTATACAAATTGGTATGAAAAAAAAATTCCTTATCCTTTCGCAACCACTCCTTAACTCCCTGATGATTCCAGAACTGATCTTTTCTCTGATACTCCATAAACCAGTGCCTTTCAATTGGCCAATTTCTTGACACTTTCAATTCGCTGGACACCAAAACACAAGTCCAATTTCTCAGTTATGCCCGAAGAATGCAGGGGACTGAAAAATAACCAAAGACAGAGAAATGGTCGACGCCTTCTGTTAACAACCGAAACGAAAGAGCCGAACATGGCTTATTAAAACGCAAAACGGCTTTTTACGATGGCAATAAATTGGTGCCGGGTATGGAACTGATTCTGAACCTGAAGCGGTTTTTCAGGAGCGGAGTGAGGGTTTCTGCGATCCGAGATCGAAGATCGGGCTTCGGGCTTCGGGCTTCGGGCTTCGGGGGTATGGGGTATGGGAGATGGGTATGCAAAGCTAAAAAGGAGCTGCAAGCAGGCATCCAGAGAGGCCAGCGTTTATGGCTTAAATTAATAAAATAAGCTTTGTCAGACAATTTACAACGCGTCTTCAGCGAGCAGATTACGAGCACGCGGACACGATCCAACTGCCAGCAAGAAAGCAAAAAGCAGAAAGCAAGAAGCACAAGCAGCATCATCAGCAGCGGACTGAGAAACTAACAACAACACGGCAGCGGCCAGAGCAACAAAAATCAGCGGGGTTACTAACAAGAAGGTAAATTAAATTATGGGAACCGAAGTATTAAATACTCTTGCAAAAAAAATATATGTTCTTAAATTATGAAATATACTAAGAACTATATTTATTATTATAACTATTTGTAAAGAGTTAAGACCAGCGCAATTACGAATCGGAATTAAATACAATCCATCAAGAAATTTCGGATGTAATAATACCAAAACCATTGGAGACATAAATTATTTTGTAGTATTTTAAAACCGCATTACAATTTATTTGCATTTTATATATTATTTATTTTTAAGCACAAGCGGATCCAGGATTTGGTTTTGGGATTTCAAAGTGTACTTTTTGAATACCACATATCCTTTCTATTTTCAGCCTTTATTGCCTTTATTTTGAGCCTTTATTTTTTTTAGGCGTGTAATTATTTATTATTATTCCAATTATTCTCCCTTTATTTCTTTTATTTACTTGTTTTTTAAAACCTTTTGCAATGCGACTGCGTGTGTTAATAATTCCTTACTTTAGGGTATTAAAACCAAGTAGGGAAAAACCAGCGGCGACACCGTTGCCTGACTGTCTGCCTGGACTTTGGTTATTTAGAGAGATCGGAGGACGCAGAGAGCGGGAGGAGCTGGGATGGAAATGGAAATGAAAATGGAGGGGGTGTCTGGAGAGTTGCGGTGTTTGTTCGTTAATTAGTGAACATATTTCGTATAATCGGTGTCATATTAGTTATAAATTGGATAAAAGCGCAAAACGACAACTTAATTAATTTTAAATTCCAATTTATAAACAAGAAATGCAAAAGTTGTTGCCGTTGTCCGTTCGATGGTGTTGCCGTTGCTGTAGCTGATGATGATGGTGCGGCATTGATAACGATTATGGAAGTACCCAAAGCAGGATCCCAGTCGTGTTTGCTAATCATGTCCGAGGCATAGAACTAAGCCGATCCGATCCCGATCCCGAACCCGAACCCGATGCCCCCGCGCTGGCCCATCGTTACCTTTGCATTCCTGCCACAGCTTCATTTAAATTTCTCTCCTCCTGCGCTGTTGGCCTTCCCTTTTCGGCCTGTTTCCGAGAATTCGCGGACTCGCAGTCGTTGGGCCCACAATATTCGATTAGGTCGCCGGGCGGCGGAGGCCGTGTCCGCCGTTGATATATTGCCAACGATCATCAGCGATCATCATTTTGTTTTGAGCAGATTGCATTTCGCTCGCTGGGAACGGAGGAGCCTGAAGAACTGGTGAGGATGCCGCGAAATTACCTTATAACTTAATTCATTAATAAATTTATGAATTGATCGTTGTAAATTGCCGTCCGAATTTATGGGACTCAGTTCTCTGTCATTGAAATGGTTTATTTAACCAGGTCTTGGCCAAGATGAGCTTCCACCGCACCGAAAGAAATATGTCTATAATATTAAACTCTCCTTAAAAAAAAAGGAAGTTCATTTTAAAATTCTTGTACATTAATAAAAAAATTAAAATTTATTATTTCTACATTATTATTTATAGATGAAAGTAAATATTTTTTTTCGGTGTTTGACAATCTTCTTCTGACCCATTAGTCCCCACCAATTCAAAAGCCAAATACCCTCTGTAATTAATGTGGTATCTTGATTTAAAGGCGATTTGCCTAATTTATTTTGATAAATTTCAATTATTAAGCCATCATTATCAAGCTCTAGGCCCTTGGCCTGTGGGCAGGTCGGACAAAGAGTGCTCTCTGAATGAATCCGAACACCTTTAATCCATCTCGTCCATGAATGAATACGAGTTTCACTTCCTCCTTGGGGCCTATGACTGAATCAACATTTATAGGGGACAAGACGACAAAATAACACTGTGTAAAGACACTTGCCAATCGCTGAGCGCTTTTAAAATATTTTCCAAACCGTTGGGGATATCAATCAATATTTGTGCTTTTTTCCTTTTGTCAAGAGAGAGAAAGATGATAAAAATGGAAACAATAATACTGAGGTTAGGGGAATGAGCAACAGTGTCACCTTTGACAAGGGTTTCGGATGAATGAAATGAGCTTTGTCGTTTCAGACCGATCATTGATTAATGCGTTGATTTTCGGAGATTATTATTCCAAAAATATGTAAGCCATTGATACGTACATTTATGTTCTTTGATTTAGGAAGGTATTGGAAAGTTACATTTATATATTTTACATTCTAAAGAATTTAAAAATGATATTGGTAAGGATTGGTAATGATTTTAGTTGTATTTACTTTCTTTTTGAAATAAAAGGTCCTAAAATAAAATAACCAAAATATGATGATGATTTTGAAAATATATTCATTTGATATTCCAAGCTTTTATTGAATGTTTCCGCTTACCAGATTGGCTTACCTCGATGCCCCCGCCATCACTGGCTTTTTTTTGATAAAGTGAAGACTCGAAGCGCTGACAGCTCGGGATTCTCAGCATCCAGCTTGCCGCATTAATTTTGCTAATCCTGCCCGAGACGATGATGATGGGAGGACAGCAGACAGGAGGACAGAAGACGGGAGATAAAGACCGGGACAGGTCAGCAGCAACAGCAACAGAATCAGTGGCCATGCCGACTGATTTTATATGGTTATAATTCTTGCTTTTGACAGCAACAAGCCTCGTTTGTCGTTCTGCAGAGTGTTGGATCTGACCATTCCCATTCCCATTCCCATTCCCCATTCCCGATGCCAATCCGCATCCCATTCCCAAGGAATGTCAAATTAACACACAATGCGCCGACTAATACATTAAACAATATGGGGGAAAAGGAGATATTGCTAAGTCGCTGAAGATGCTTCCACTTTCCCAGAAGTTATAGACACACACTGAAATTTCGTTGCGGTCGAGTCGTAAATTATATCAATCTTGTAAGTAGCTGCCAGCATTTAGGAACAATTCTGTTAATCACTTAATTTATGCAAGTGCTACAAATCGCAACCTTGTTGCACCAGCGAGGGGCTTATCCATTTCGGGAAACTAACCGAGCCTAACCGAAGCGAACCAAACGAACCGAACTGAACGGTGGGTTAATAAACGATCATTTAATAAGCGTTTTAATGCCAAATTTACGATCGTTTTATTTGCATAAATTACCAAAGTTGCCAACTGTATGCACATTAATTTCCCAACCAAATTGCCAATAAAATGTTATTTATGTTGCTAAGCGAAAAATACAACAGGCGGACCCACAAAATTCCTTCAACGCGCCCGAAAGATCGGCGCAAAGGGAGTATAACGACGATGACTATATAGAGGCATATCCGCGTATATGGACAATCAGCCGGAGTCAAAGGTAGTAAAGTTTATGAGCTTTCGGTTGGCATTTTGTTGGCTTACCTTATTTTCCCGTCGCCCCATATGAATTTCGCCCTAATAGAGTCATAAAAATCGGCATTCGACGGTCGCAAATTGATGTGATTCTGTTGGGTAACTAACGACCTGAACCCAATCAAACCCACTCACGAACTGTATTGCCTCGATATACCCTATCTTTCGGAATCGTGATGGGTAAAATTCAAAGATAGTTCTATATAAACGTGTGCCATTTGGTTAAGTTTCATAGTACGTCAAGAGTCAGTTTTGCAATATGTTGGTGACCTTAAAGCGAGTCTGGATCCCAAGGATCTTTGTTATTACCGTGAGCTTGGCTTTAAACATATTTCTGTTAAATTTTGTAAAATCTTGCTACTTTATAGATCCTTTTCCTACAATTAATGCCAACTTCTGAAGCTGCTGGACTCTTCGATTCTATAACTTCGGCTAGCTCGTCGTCGGGTGTTTCATGTTTGAATACTTCCCTTTTATCAGGTTTATCAAAGGCCTTTTCGGGTCTAACCCCCGGAGAACTTAGTTCTATAAACCCGGCTCTATTCGCCGCTCTTCAACTTTTAATACCCATTTTTACAACCATAAGTGGCTAAAATCTGTATATTGAATTAAAATGTTTCCGCAAGAGAAATAAACAAATTTGAGCATTATAAAACGATTTTTCAGTGCAAATCACCGGTGGTTCGCCCATGGAATTCGGGTATCCAGGTGACCATCATTTCGGTCATGTCAAATACGTCCAATGCCTTGCAGAAATCATCGAATAGTATTTGATTCGAGTCCGACTGATCCATTTCCGTCATCATTGTCTCCACTATGCGCATTATCTGCACATGATCCAGTAGATTTGAGAACAGTTTGTGCACGACTATAACCAAATCATACTTGGTGATACGACCATCTTTGTTATGATCGTACATGTTGAATAGTACTGTAAGTAAATGGAATCAAATGTAAATAAATATTTTCTGTCTTAAAAAAAGTTTTAAAGTCTTCCTCTATAAAAATTGAAACTCTTACTTTGTAACTTTTTGTCCTTGATTTCGCTTTTCAGCCCTCTGGAGGTTTTTAGCGAGTGGGCCTGAAAGGTGCTCAGGAAGAGGGCGAAATCCAAAAAGCTGATGGTGACCTTATCCCCGAACATGGAGTTCAAGATGGTGGGCAATAAAGGGTTCAGTTGCAAGAGTCCCGAATAAAAGTTGTACTTGTGCAGCTGACTCGGGGGATCTTTGCCTCCTCCCGAAAACTGATTGAAGCGGATGTATAGATACTTTATCTGACTGCGACTTACTGAAGAGGGGAAATAAATCAGAATTAGGGATAGTTTTAAGCTCCATCATCACTTACATGCTGTTTTCTTCTTTAGGGTGTGCATAACGTCCGGGGGCACGGAGGGATGTGCAGTGGCCTTCCTCAAGCACAAACATCCCATTCCGTACTGCCTGCCAATTAAAACCGTTTTCCTTATAATCTCAGCACTTGAAAATTTCCTCTGACAGCATTTACTAAGAAGGGCATGGATGAGGCACTTGCTACTTAATTTCCCATTTCCCATTTTTCTCGTTTTTGATAAACACCGTTCAAGATCAGTTAAGATTAGGGTCTAGACCTCAGTTTATGCGTTCGTTGTCTTTTACGATCGCGTACACCCATAAAAAAGATATCTTCAAAGACAAGAAGCTGCGACAAGTGACATTTTGTGCGCAAGAAGTCGAGCATTCATAAAGCATATTACTTCATTAGAAACCGAAATTAAACTGAACGCATGGTGTAATTTTAATTCTAACTCTGTTTGTGCTGTGGCCGCCTTTAATGAGGTCTGCTTTTAGTCCTTTTTTTTAAACTATGAAGGTTGAACCAGCTCCAAAAGTAAAGGCTTTAAATAGTGCATCTAAACAAGTTTGCCTAATTTAATAAAGAAATATTTAAATTATGATTTAATTTCAAGGACGGAAATTTAATTTAGGGAATTGAAAATTCTAACTTGGAATTTCTAAGTGATCCAACTAGTATCATTTTATGTTGATGATGGGCAAAGGGTAAAATCGTAACCTTTTTTGGCGGCCCTAGAACTTCAAGCGCTGTGTGGTCCGCGTGCCGAGGGTCACGTCCCAGATGGTCGCATATCTGGCGACCAATTTGCGGCGAATATGTGTGCCACATGACAAGCAATTAAGCTCGGACTGCGACAAAGTACGTGTTCAAGCTGGAGGTTTAGTGAACCCGGTCGCGAAAGCGATAAATTTATGACAAATTTTCGAAAGAAATGGTCTGGTCAGAGACTGTGTGTGGTTCGGATATCGCCGCAGTGGTGGTGTTCCTGGGGGTTTTGTGCTGGTTGCTCTCCAGCGAACATTTCGACGTGGCAGCACTTAACACCACGCATCATTTTAATTATTTATTTGGCCATAAAACAGTCGAAGTCGAGGGAGGGGCCGGTTCGGGGGCGAACTGGCCAACTTTCGGCACAGTTTTCGTTAGCTGGCGGTTCGAAATCGTTAAATTTAACAAATTGCCAGCGATTTTTATCGCGCTCCAAGCCCACAACCGACCAGCAAAGCAGCCCAACCCGACCAGACTCTTTCCTGTCCTGTTCGGCCCTGCCCATAGATTGTTTTCCTTATGCTCACTCGTGCTTTTCTGAACTGGCAAATTTATTTATGACCAACGGCCGAGAGATACAGTATTTTTAGTTTCAGTTTTCGGTTTCGGCCATAACGCATAATTGGCCAAAGAGTTATGAGTGAGGGAGATGACTCAGGTACTCGAAACTTTTCCCTAATTAAGTTGAATGAAATTCGTCCAAGGGTACAGCATCCCCGGGTTTACTTCATGAAGTCGTAAAATCTTTGATGCTGTTCTTATCACTTCCCGAATCGCATAAAACCCATTTCTATCTTGTTCCCGACAAACGGTACCAAACATCCCGGGCGATAAGATTTTTTACTACTTCTTACTAGCCGAATGTCACTGCTGGCAGGCTCGAGTTCGTTGCCTAAGTCTTTCGTTTCGGTCGAGTTCGTTGCCTAAGTCTTTCGCTTCGCTCGAATTACATTCGACGTACTTACTCATTTAACTAATCTTAAGCAAACTAATTAGTGAACCAAAATGGAATTAAATCGCATAAAACAACTTAATTATTATTGCACAAATATATATTTGGAGCTCGAAAAGAGCCAGCTAATTGGCCGGCTACAACAGTCAGAGGCCAGTCGAGCAGCAACAAGAACAACAACGGCCACTGCAAACATGTTAACTGAAAATAACCTGTAATTATAATAATAATCTGTAAATTATATGGCGCACTTACAATTGCACACGGATTCATGCGCTTGTCATAAAAATCTGAAGCGGAGTTTTGAGTTAGCTTTGGCTTTTAATCTTGCTCGAATTTCATTCGAGCGGCCGCAGTTGGCGGTTGCAATAGTTTACGGCTGTGAGCTACTGCTCATGCACTGCAAGAAAATTGGTAAGAGATCAAGAATACGTCTTAGATGACCTAAGTTATTTATGTCATGGTTCGTTTTTTTTACAAATTCCTTCAACTTTCTTAGGTGGAAATAAATTAATTATAAACAAGAAAGGAAGCTAGCTTCGGCAAGCCGAAGCTTATATACCCTTGCAGATCATTCTATTAATTTACAAAACGCAAAAATGTTAAATTTCCTATTATTTCACATTAATTTTTTGATCGTTCCTATGGCAGCTATATGATGTAGTAGTTCGATATTGATAAAATTAAAATCGAAATTCGAAAACATTAGAAAAGAGTCACATCCCAGAGTAGAAGAGAATACAATAAAAACCAACGAAGCAATAATTTATTTCCTATTATATTCCCATTAATTATTTTATCGTTCCTATGGCAGCTATATGATATAGTCGTCCGATTTTGATAAAAATTTATTCGAAATTCAGAATTAGATACAAAATGGTATTTCCAAAAGTAGGAGGTGATATGTTCAAAAACACCCAAGATATAATTTTTTTTACATTTTTTTCCCGACTATTTCTATGGGAGCTATATGATATAGTTGTCCGATCCGGCTCGTTCCGACTTATATACTACCTGCAATAGATATAAGACTTTTGGGAAAGTTTTAGCCCGATAGCTTTAAAACTGAGAGACTAGTTTGCGTAGAAACAGACGGACAGACGGACAGACGGACGGACAGACGGACAGACGGACATGGCTAGATCGACTCGTCTAGTGATGCTGATCAAGAATATATATACTTTATGGGGTCGGAAACGTCTCCTTCACTGCGTTGCAAACTTCTGACTGAAATCATAATACCCTCTGCAAGGGTATAATAAATAATATATTTTATTTATTTATTTATTGTACACTGTAGCCCAAAGTTTAAACTTGGGGAACAGGAAAAGAACCGGCCATAGTTGCCATGACTTTCGGCCGGGATATATTTTTATACCCGTTACTCGTAGAGTAAAAGGGTATATTGTATTCGTGCAAAAGTATGTAACAGGGAGAAGGAAGCGTTTCCGACCCCATAAAGTATATATATTCTTGATCAGGATCACTAGCCGAGTCGATCTAGCCATGTCCGTCTGTCCGTCTGTCTGTCCGTCTGTCTGTCTGTCTGTCTGTCTGTCTGTCCGTCTGTCCGTCTGTCCGTCTGTCTGTCTGTATGAACGCTGAGATCTCGGAAACTATAAAAGCTAGAAGGTTGAGATTTCACACACATATTCTTGGGCTTCCTACGCAGCGCAAGTTTGTTTCATCGAGGTGCCACGCCCCCCTAACGCCCACAATCGCCATAAACGATTTTCAAATGTGTCTGGAGGCCACATCTTTTAAGATTTTAAAAATATATAAACGCCATTTTATAGTGTTTATTAATACCTATCGAAATGTAGAAGACATTTTTCAAATCGGACCATTCATTAAAAAGTTATACGCAATCAAAATTGTTTATATATCTATCTCCCTCGCACTCCCTTTAGCCCCAATAGATAGTCGGGACACCAACCCGAGTACAGCGTTCGCACTCCCTTTAGCTGAGTGACGGGTATTAGATAGTCGGGACACCAACCCGACTATAGCGTTCTCTCTTGTTAAATTTCCTCTTTATATATTCACGAAATCAAGAGCAATTTTTATTTTTCTGTGTATTTCAGTCAACTATTTTCGTGGCTATTGCAGTTTTATGCCGGCAGACATCAGAAACGTGATCATAGCCTCCATTTAGACGAAAATTAAATCAAATTTCATTGGCATGTGTGAAACTGTCGCGTACTCGCATAATTTGAGGCTGTTTTGTGTGCGTTTTTTATATTTTTTGTGCTCCATCCGGTTAAGTATTTCTTGTTGTTGCTGGCTGCGACCGCTCGATTCTTCGTAATTGAAACGAGTTTGCCACAAGTGAACATGTTGGTTTTGTTTTTTTTTTTTTGGGGTAATTCAGCATACAACACTGTCAGATGTTTTGCAGTTGAGTGTCGGTTATAAAGTAATTAGCCTCAATTTAATGTTTATACTTTGTTGATTATGATTATGTTAATTATACGACTTTATGTGACGGTGAAAACAGGGAAGCAATCCCATTCCCATTCCGGTTGCCCTGTCATCATCGTCATTATGATCATAACGATTGTCGCGGCTGACATTGATGAACTCGAAAGTGTGACAAGCCGGCGGATTGCTTAATGTCTGGGTAATATGGAAACTTTTCTGCCCCGAAGAGCATAAAGCTCCGGGTGGGTGCTCCTGCAAGTTTGTTGCCTCAGTCTTTCGTTCGGTTCGGCCTAATGGCGTTCTATTAAAAACCACTTTTATTAATTAAGCAAAACAACTTAATTCCCATGTAAAGCGCTGCATCAGCATCACATCATGGGCAGCTGCTCGGGCTAATTGCACCGATGCATCTGCATCTGGGATCCCGATGCCTATAGCGAACCCAAACCCGATCCCATTCCAGATCCCCACGGACACCTGAACCCCGAACACTTTGAAACGAAAACACGATAAATGGGTTTAATAATGGCGGCAATTAAATGGATACACCGCGTTCTCTACACATATTGGAGATGCGATGGAGCCCGAACTCGGGCAGCATCTCAATTACCGCTGCTCTGCATGGCGCTTCACGGTTGAGAAATTCGACGCCACTTTCAAAAACGCATCACTCAAATGCTCATCTGCTTCTCATCCGCACGGCTGCATTCTGCGGCTCTTTTAGCCGAGGCGTTGATTCTCCTCTTTTCGGTCTTCAAGCCGGCCAACTCATCAGCAATTTATTAAAACTCATCAATACTCATCAAAGGCAAAAACAAAGCAAACAAGATTGACTTCAAACTGCGATTCGATTCTTCAAAAAGAGAAAACTAAAAAAAACAGAGAAATACAGAATGCCTGCGGTTAATTTGGCGCAGCTACAGATATTGTAATAGATTTTTTTACCTTTTGATTATTAAAGGTTTTCAGGTAGGAGGAGTCAGTAAGGGTATCAGTTTTTAGTTTACAAAGAGGTATAGCATAATTTTACACAGAAACAGATATTTTTTGTATACATTTTTAAATTATATTTATATGGACTGACATTGAAATGGTAAATAATTATTTAATGATAATTTGTTAATCAGTTCTTTATGTATCAACGAAATCCATTTAAAAATATTATTTTGAAAATTAACATTATATAAGCTATAAGGAAAATCATAAATAACAATTTTCCTTATAGCTTTCTGATTATTCGCATATATCCACCGTCTGGGCAGCTGCCTTCCACTCTTTTCATCTCATCTCAGCTGGCAGCTTTTTCACCTTCTGCGCCCGTGATTTGTCTGCATTTTCAGCTCATTTATTTGTAGACACTGGGTTTTGTGCCTGTCCGTTTGCCCCCTTGCCCTTGCCGCCGATCCATTGTCAGGTTGGAAATGTGTATAAACAAAATGTTTTGCATATGTCAGAGGCACTCGGGGCGCTCGTAGCCATCAATCCCGAGGGCATCAATTTGGGAAATGCATCAAAGTTGGCAGCTCGAACAGCTTGATTAGTTGTACAACTGCAGTATCCCGGCATCCCAAGTGCATGTCGGCTCATTAGGCTTCGCCACTGATGAGCAACTGGAAATCTAGAGGCTTTGGAAGCGGCGGGAGGGAGCTGTGAAATCGGTTATCGAATACGCGTCTCTGTCTGGTGTCTACATCAAAATTAGGTTTTAATAATTGGCTCACATTTATTTGCTGCCTTAATTTGATTGTGCCGTCAAATGTTACTATGCAGTCGAATCGTCAATTAATCATTGCTCATTGATCGTTCTTGTGGTTGTTGGGGGCGTGTTAGCCTTAATGAACCTGGCTAATGCGGAGAGCGATGATGAAAGATGAGCTGGCTGGTCTGGGAATCCGGCGATAGGCGGATTCTAAAGTTGATTGAATAAAAAACCTATTTAAAAAAAACTACAAAACTGTCACCTACAACACCTAAAATAAATGATTCCAGAAAAATAATGTTATCATTTATTTTAAAAAAATTACAATTAGAAGAAATATTGGTAATAAAAACAAAAATAATTATTATTATCGATCACAGAATTTTTCAGATAATTAATTAAAATCGCTTGCAAAGCAAGTTAATAAATAACTTATATATTGGCTCTGGAATTTTTTAGTTAGTCCCAAATTACTTGGTGTCAATTCGCGAGCCTTTTCAATTCGATTAAAATGCGTTTGCCCAGCACGCGCAGCGGCAAAAAAAAACTGCGCAGAGGGACAGAGTATAAAACTTCATTAACAAGTTGGCCAAGACTTTGGCAGACCTTTTGTCGCCAGCCAGAGGTACGAAATTGAAATTGAAAATGTGCCCCGGTCCCGGATTCTCGAACTCCAGCCGGGTCGCAATCTGTGTCGCCGGATCAGCGGCAAAAGTGTTTGGATATTTGTTTAATGAAAAGCGAAACGAGAGAAGAAACCCCCGAAGAGACCCTCGGTATCCCCATAGCCTTCCTATCGGGCGGCAAATATCAAGTCATTGGCTTTAGTCACACTTAACCCATGGCCAGACAACAAGCTGAGGTCCCTTATCCGCCATTTGCTGGGCAATTAATTAAGTTGAGCATTTTTAAATGTGTGTGCTGGCTGACTTTTTGGCCTGTTACCATTTCAATGCCCGACAACAGAACGGCCAAGAGCAGAACAGAAATCAGAGGAGTCCGAAGAGTCCGAACAAGTTCTTTAACATGTCTAATTAGTTGTTGTGTTGGTCGCTCGTTGTTCTTGTTCTCGTTGCTTTTGTTGTTCTGCTGCTGCTGCGTGCGATAAAAAAAATGCATGGCACTCATTTAGTGTTTTCTTAAGCTGGGACATAAATTTGCAAGCAGTTAAAAGGCTTTTGCCTGAATCCAGAATTGTTCAAATCGGCGGTCGCAGATAAACTCATTTGCAAAATGCTGCCTCAGACATGCGGACTTCGTGTCGAGTGTGAACCGAATCTGGAGATTTAGCCCTAATTTTGTCCTTGAGCCGAAAACAAAGTATACAAACAAAGTCAAGTATTATTGCCTCTGAGGGGGTAGTAATTAAATTTTTTGATATATTTTTTTAGGTTTTATAATCTAGCTATTACAATAAATAGTTAGGTAACTATTAAACAAGAGATCAACTTGTATATATTTAAAGATGAGGTCTAAACTGATCTTATGTTTAGTCTGCATAAAAGATCTCAGCATACAAGGCTTTTTTTTTGACAAACGATTTCAATTATTTGGCAGTTAAATTTAAAACTTTTTTTTAGCTTTTAATTTAACTATTTTGAAAAATTCTTATTAAAATCTCCGAATTCCATTCTTAATAAGTACATTTTCAATCAAACTGATACCCCAAGCTCTTTAATAACATTGTGCAAAATTAAGCTAATTTAGAGCAAATATTTATGCGTTTTACATACCATTTGGCAGCTGCTGTCTCCTGGCAGGCAAATAAATCCATTTGACTAGCTCTCGGCTAGAAGTTTGAGTCCTTCTGCGTCAGTGTTGGTGCTAATTCGAATTTAATTGTTGGCCAGTCCCGGGTCTCCGGTTCCAAAGTCATTGGCGGGCATTAACACATGCTGGCCAGGGCGCCCAGGTCCCGGAGCAATGTGTTTGGGTTAAAAATTGTGTGCCAGCAGTGGCCACGACTTGGCTGCTACCCCGCAATCCCTCATCCATCCAACTGGCCAACTGACTCCTTTCTGGAACTTCGTGCCCCGTCTTTTGGCTCTATGTCATTTTAATGGCCGGCGCTGCTGTTGCTGCTTGGCTCTTTCTGCTGCTGCTGCTGCAAATGACCAATGGCGTTTTCAACTGGTTGCCGCTGCAGCTGTACACACAATCCCCCTCCCCAGAAAGCGCCCTCCCTCCTTCACCGGCGATCGCCACCCCACACCAAACGGAACTGCGTGCGAAATTGCAGCAGCGATGCGAATCGCCGGCACTGAACAAAATTTCTATCTAATTGGAATTTAAATTTAAAAAATTAAAATATTTAATATTAAAACTTCTGCTTAAAAGAGTAGAGGCTTTATATTTATTTTATATTATTAGAAAACATTTTTACCAAACAATTGTATAGGGTAATACAAATATTTAGGACTTAAAAATTGTACTAAAAATACTTACGGAATTAAATCGTTAAGTTGTCATTTAAATACTATTTTTGGCTTCAAGAGTTACTTTTAACAGGACCCAATTACTGGTGACCGGCTAGTTAAATACAAGCTTTTTATACATTTTTCTCTTTTTTTCTCCGTGTGGCAGGCAGCCCGAGTTGTGGCAGTCGAGACGTCTCTGCTCTTGCCTCCCGGTAGCAGGCAACGCTGACAGGCCACCGGCTGACGTGCCAACCACTGTCCACTGACCATCAACCATTGGCCACTTGCTCGATTCCGATCCCGCACTCCTCGCCAGCTCTGGGCCACCATTTCGGCCGGCTTTCTCGGCCAGACTTTTCTGACTTCTCGCGAGACTGCGAGGCCAACATGGCAGGCAGCTCGTTTTCGGGGTAATTAATCATGCCGCATAAATTAATGTAACCAGAAGTTAATTAACTTAAGTTTATTTGCACGGCTTTTGCTTAGGGGCACACTCATCATTCGCACAGCCAAGCTATTTCGCACAGCGCCATATTTTTTTTAGTGGGGTTAATAATTAGGACTTGGAAGCGATTAGAAACCATTTCCATAACTTAAAACAATTGCATTTTCTTCGGGTCATTATTAAAGATTGATTACATGAAGTACGCTGAGTTGCAATTAATTACAGGTTTCATATTGCACCATGTTTAAGTCATGTAAAACTGTTATAATTATCTGATTAATTTATTCCAGCTAGGTTACTTTTAAACTATAGCAATATACATTTTTAAAATATGTTTAAAAAACTTTTTCTTTCTTATATTCTCAATTTAAATTTTATTTAAGTAACCATCAAGAACTGTTATACTATTTAAATTTATATTGTTAAAAATTCTAAAAACTGAAAAGTTTTAACTGGGTGTTTTGGTGTTTATTTATATTTCTTATCTTTAAGAATACCCAGAAAGTAAAACTATACTTCAATAGCGAACCTACAAAATCGATGCAGGTGTCTTGCGACCCCTTCTAATCCCCACTTCTTTGGCAATTTGCCAGATTTCCCCTAATGAGCGGCTGCACACAGAAATGTGTTAATTAACTGGCTCAATGTGGCAGCTGTTGTTGTTTTGATTCGGGCTCAGCGAACGGCATTCACAGTGCCACCTCGATACAGTGGCCGGGGGACAGGTGTCAGCGATCCTAGGCTCTGGCACCCCGCACCCCTTGTGTAATTCTCCTGAAATCCCATTGCGACCCCATAATTTAGCCAATTGTCAGCGTCGAAACTTGGCTAACTTCGGTTGCTGGGCCGCACCCATTAATTATTTTAAAGTAGTTGGCCGACGTTGTTGCCTTTGCAGGCAGCAGATTTATCGGCTGTGCCACAAAAACTTTTAGCATACCTGCAACAAACAGCGGGTTGTATCCCCCGACTTCTGAAGGGGGTCTTCAAAAAGGTTTTAATAGCAAATGTCGGCAATTTGTCGGCGGCGACAAAGCGAAATGGCTTTTAAATTGAGCTTCACTCATGTTCGGGGGCGTGTCGTGCGCCCACATGCACTTATTGATTTTGTTACAAGGGGCTGGCTTAGATTGGGTCAAAGGTTAATTAGTTAATTGCCTGGTCAGGTGAACTTCAGAAGGTACTTGGCGGTGGAAAGGCAGGAAAGTTGGTGGGCGGAGCAGGCGGTTGGCTTTGGTGGGAGGAAAAGCTTGAAAAATGCATTCAAAACAGATATCTGATCTGAGAAATATTAGTGTTTCATCTCTGGGGCGTTTTTATTGAAGTTGATTAATATGATTTATCAATAAAGGTCTTTGGACTTAGAGTATGAACTTCTATGATTTTTCTTATAATAAATACTTGCTTTGTTAATTAAAGTTAAAAAGATGTATAAGGTACGCATTACTTTATTTAAATTAAACAAATTTAGTATTTATTATATTTAACATTTTTTTAGATTTTATTTATCATTTCTTTGGTAATAGTTTTTTTGCTTTATTACCTTCCTGAGAGTCTTTCGCCAGGTGATCAAACTTCTGAGTCATACCCGAGCAACTCATCAGAACTCATCATCATTATGGCCCAACCGATTTCAGATCTCTCCCTTAATTTGCTTCACATCCATAAACTAAAACTTGCTCCAAATGCCACACCCCCGAAAAAAGGGGTATTTGGAATGGAAATACGAGAGATTCATGGCAAGCACACCCTCCGAACTCGCTTCCAAAATTTTGGGGCCTCCCAGAAAGTGGAGCGAAGACATTCAACGTGTCCCGGCGCCCAATTCGGTTCCCAAAAGCGTTTCATAATACAAATCACTTGCCATTTATCTTGGGCCATTCATTTATAAATATAACTAAGGCAGATTCTATATAAAGGCACGGAATGAAACAAAAAGGAAAAAAGCCAGAGTAATAAAGCTTGCGTGCTCCTTGTGGGCGTGGCCGAGGAGTGCGCCAAATGGGCGCTCATTAATTTCCACAAAATGAGAGAGAATTTCCAAATAAAGCGGAATGCATCAAATTGAATTTGTTGCCGCTTTTTCGTGCCTAATTAATGTTAATTTTCATCAGGGCAGCCACATAAATTTTCCACTCCGACAAATCCACAATTATACGAAATTAACAAATCATTTGTGCGGCAATCTGTCAAAGATTTTCCACGACCGTAATTTATACTTCCTTTATGTGCAGGAAAACTTTTACAATGGCTGTGCCTCAAAGTATTCGTATTCGCTTATAGGTGCCGTGCAATTTGTGCTTAATTGGCAATTTATTAAAGTGTTTAATTAACGGAGTCAATTAAAAGCATTCGGACAATGTTATAAAGAATGCTTGATACTCTACTGCAATTGATTTTTACTATAACTTAAAATTTTATATTTATTCATTTGCTTCAACGAATACTTAAAAAGAAATTAGCGTAAATATGTATTTAAATTATTGTAAACAATAATTAAATTGGGTGGCGGCCTGAGGCCGACCATTATCCGCTAATGTTTGTTCAAAATTATTTGTTGACTTTTTCGCCGACTCGATCATTAAATTGCAATTACGTAATGGCAGAACCGACAGGTCGGAGCATCATCAGCCTGCCGTTGTGCATTTCCAATTAAAAAAGCATTAAAAAACCTTGCTTATGGCCTGTGAGGGAATTGCAATCGGAATCGAAACGGACAGCACCCATGCTCACCTGCCGAAGCGGATTCCTATTCCCATTCGCGAGATGGAGATCCATGGAGGACCATGCCTTAGTTCCAGTCGATCAGGGTGTTATTTATGGCGGCGAGAAAATTAACTTTTCCTGCTGGCTGACATGGAAACCAATTTGCCAATTGACGCCTCAACCTCCAGCGGGCATCTTTGGCCCAGACTTTGGCTTTCTGGCTTTCAGTCTTTCAATTAAATTTATGTTCGAGCAGGAGGCGCCAGCCGAGACTGACTGAACAATCGCTGATTTACGACCTGGAAACGAAGGCGCATAGAAAACACTTTGCAATTATTAAACGTACTATTTTTATGGCTGTTCCAGGTATTGCATTTGATTTTTTCCCCCTTTTTTTCTATCGACCGCCCACGATGTGCGCCAAATGAGGTTTAAACTGCAATTCCGTTTACATTTGGCAAACTTTTCCCATACAAATTGCCGCTAAATAGCTGAAGCCTGACACAACAATAACAACCCGGACGCCTACGCCGTTGCCAGCACGTTCGCTTTCGCTTAACCCTTAGTCAATCGTTGGGCGAATGACGACCCTTTTGGCTGGGAATTTTTACATACAATATCATCGATCGCAAGAGAATAAATGTAGAATTTTCACAAGTTGAGTCTTCATTTTGTCGAGTTAGGTACAATGATAAAATATATTTTTTTAATATTTAGTTAAGTTTTAAAGCATTAATAAATGATTATAATTAGCTAATTTCTTTGGATTTTTTGACTATTTATTTAATTACATTTTTCAAAGAAATTTCTGTAAGCTTCCAAATATCCCAACTCAAAGCTTAGTTACCTCAAGGGGTTAATGTTGCTGCTGTGCTGTTGGTGTTGCAACTGCTGCCGTGCTGTTGCTGCACTGCAGCAAGTGTCAGGCCCTTCAATCGCTTCAGGCGCCCCTCACTCCTTTCACCTGTCAAATTTGCACTGCCTGGGGAACTAATGACGCCCTTAATATGCTCCAAGTGCCTTGGCTGAAAGCCATTTCCCTTTCGCTTTGTTTTCAAAGTCATCGCCATCGTCTTTGTCTTCGTCATCGCGGCTGGCAGACACGCCAAAATCAAACGAAAGGGTTTGCCAACGGAAAACCCAGGAACTACAGTGGAAAAGTCGATCAAAGTAAGGTGAAATAATAAAGCTTTTATTGCAATAATAGAAGGAAGTGAAAAACACTTAAAATTTACGACTAAATAAGATATGCTTATGGCCAATAAATTCTGTTTAATTATTTAAATATGGAAACTAAAAAAACCGTAAAATGGCATTTAATGTTACTATTAACTAATCAGATACACCTGTCAGCCTAACACTTTCAATTAAAGGTGCTTAATGATGCAAGTACCTTAATAAATTGTAATCAAATATTTTAAGTAGAAGTACTAAAACATGGTTATAGCCATAATATAGTTTAGTTTATATTAATTTCTAAAATTGATTTAATTAGTTGTATCTTACCTTGAGAACTGATGGCCAACATGACCAAGAACATGTGGACGAAAATCCACTAAAGCTGTATATCTAATGGAGGCACATATTTGCGAAACTGTTTACCTATGAGAGGGGCAAACAAAGAGTAGTGGTGACCCCAACCCCATCTGTGAGGTAACCACCCGAATCCAGAGCAGCTGAGACACCTGCACTTCGCCGTAGACAACTTCATTTGGTGGGTCGAGCCGAAAGACTCATAAATTCGCCGCCCACAGAGGAAACGCAGACCAAACCGATATATATAATTGCATATGTGGGCATGGGCCCATTCCTCGTGCAATTAAGTAATTCTCACATCGTTTATGCAAAATACGAGAATTTTCCAGGCATTCTGGTGGAGGAAGCTCGCTTTCTGGAGCTCTCGAGTTTCGAGGTTCTGGTGATTGCTCGCGTGCAACCTCAACACCCTTTGCTTGTAGTCAAGTGGCCCATAAATTGTTGGCCAAGTTTTCACGGTGCCCGCCCACTTTTCGTTGCGCTGCTTTGACAACGGCAATTACCTTGAACTTTTCGCCGGATCGCCGGGGCCCAACCTGCCATATCAAAAAATAACGCAGAGAATATATTTATATTTTCTGTATATTTCTGTTTTCGCCATTGCCAGCGGGCTCATATATTTTGGGCCACTTTGAGATCTCCTCCCGTTTTGTCAGTTTAATTTTTGGTTTAGCTCGCGTTTCGCTTTAAATGAACCCAAATTGCTGGCCCATTAGCTCGGGGCTGCCCCATATGCATATATATATGCAACCTCGGAGCCATTTCTGTATAGTAAATATACTTTATAGGCCATCATTTGCATTTTGAATATCAATATTGGCCATCAATTTCGGCCTTTGGTTACTGGCATTTATTTTTTGGCCGCCTTATGAGACCGTAACTCGTAATTGTTGATTGCACTTTTTACTGTCAATTTTCGGAGGGAATGAGGGTTTCCATCAACAACTCAATAAATGAAAGGCCTTGTTAGCAGAATTTATGTTTTTTTTTGGCCCTTTGATTGGTTATATTTTGGCAGCTGATCGATAGTTGTTGTGCCTTTGTAATGAGTCTATCATGCGATGGCAGAAAGTTTCCAATAAATGGCCATCATATGTGGATGTGCATGGCTATAATCGTTTGATAAATGTCTATGTTGATATTTCACTTTGAACCGATTTTTAAAAGCAGGTTTCTATTTTATTTATTGGCTTTGTTATTTATTTTTTAAGTAGTAAACAATTTAAATTAAGCTATACAGTTGACAAATAATTTACAAGAAATTAAAGGAACACAAAATAGCCGAGATAGCAGTTTGGCAACCATAAGTTACTACTTTTCCCGCTCCCTCTCCCTTTCCCGCTCCCGGGACTTTTCCCTTTCCCGCTCCCTCTCCCTTTCCCGCAGATAGAGCTGCTGCTGCTGGATGAAGTGCTGCTGCTGCTGCTGGTGTTGCTGCTGCAGGTGTTGCTGGTGCTGCTGCAGCAACTGATGCTGCTGCTGCGGACTGAGGGCGGCCGCCGCATCGCCGGGGTTCTGCTGGAGGAACTGCTGCTGGTGCTGGGCCAATTGCTGCTGAAACTGCTCCCGCAGTCGCTGGTGCTCCTCCGCGTCCATTTCGCTGCCATAGTCATCCATGTCGATCACCTCGTCCTCGTCGTCCTCCTCGATCTTCTCGTCGTCCTCGGGATCCTCGGCATCCTCGTAGCTGTGCTGCGATCCATCGTGCTTGCCGTCGTCCTCCCCATCGCCACCCCCTCCGCCGCCGGAGGAGCTGCCTTTGTTGCTCTTGGTGTCGCTCCCATCGCCGCCCTCCTGCTGCATCCGCTTGTGCTTGGTGCGGCGGTTCTGGAACCACACTTTCACCTGCCAAGGAAAATATTGAGATGAAATATTATACGAAGTGAATAAATAATTTACGGAATTTCGTGTACATTTCGCTTGACGCCAACAAGATAAAATCTTAAATTTTTTTTAATAAATATAATATAAACGAATGTCTAACCAGTTGATCAACATTAAATATGTTTCTTGTTTTTCTTGACATTTATTGCCACCTAATTTGTTTCTGAATTTATATTTCAATTTAAAGTAAACGGCGATCATAAACAGTTATGAAAATATCCATTCTTTTAATTTGGTACTAAAAATACTTTTAAAAAAATTATTTATAATTATTGTTCATTAAAAATAAATATTATTTGGATTTTTCAGAGCAAATTATTTACTAAACTGTTATAAAACCTGCCATTTTAATAACATTCAAATCAACCTTATCGACTTCTTCCTTCGACTTTAACCCCTATTTAGTATAAATATTTTCTTTAGTGCACTTACAGGAAGCAATTGAGCTTGGGGCAGCCCTTTCGGGGGAGGGTCTTTAACCCTTGCAATTGGCTTTTGTTTTTTCCTTTTTTTTGGCAAGTCGTAAATAAATTTAACGAGTCTTTTAATTCTATTTACGGCCTGCCTCCCAGCTATGCCCCCGAGGGTGCCGAGTCAAGTGCTAGACCACCCCCTTTCGGGAATTTTAACCTGCTCCCCTGTCCCGCACCCCTCCCCCTCCCGAAGCGCTAATAACTCAGTAACTCCGGCACTTCTTGGGCTAACGACCAGACGACATGCAATCACTTAGCCCCTAACCGAAGGGGTTGAACTGGGGGTGCTTATTGAATTTGATGCGTATTAAGGGCTGCCACCCGGCAAGGGCCATCTCCAACTCCATCTCACCTGGGTCTCGGTCAGGCTGAGTCCCTGGGCCAACTGCTTGCGCTCCGCCCCCACCACGTAGTGGTTCCCCTCGAAGGCGTGCTCCAGTTTGAGCAGCTGCGTCGGCGAGAAGGCGGTGCGAACGCGTTTCGGCTTGCGGAATGGCTGGAACAGGAAATCTGCAAGAGATCGGGAAAGGTAAATATATAATGGGTGGTGGTGGTGCACATGGGATAATCTAATAATCTCACTGACTAAGAATCATTATTATTTAATGAATAAATGTGTAAGGTAAAAAACTTACTTTAATTATTTATTCAAAAATATATATAATATTAAAAAGTTATAAAACAAAGTTTGTAATATGACAACGACCAAACAATTAACGTATGTCGGCTATTTTCTTTATAATAATTATAATAAATTAATAATTTAAGTTTTAAATAAGTAGTAGTTAACAAATAAAGTCTTTATGGCCTTTGATCAACTCTGCGTCTTTAAATTAAATCAGAAAAGGTAATGTTAAATGTTTTACTATATTACGTACCAACAGTGAACGTTTAGGCACGAAATTCACGTCTTGTTTTAGTTTGTAATCAAATTTTATCGACACTTTGGCAGTTTAAACCATTAGGATTATCCATAAAAAAATATAAAATTACTAAGTTAATGGACTCAAGGAGCCATTAAAATGTCTTAATTAAATGTATTATATTTGGAAGCCAATCATGCTTTTTATTAAGGAAGTATTTATTTCGTAACTGATTAAATTGCAATTTTATGAAAATATATCAATTTGTTTATTAAAAGAGTATATCAGTTAAAATTAATCTCTGTATCAGTTACCTAATAAATTAAAACATTTATTTTATAGATTTCAGCAATATAAAGGCTAAGTAATATCCTGGCTATTCAAATATATTTATGTAGTGCATCTGGCAAGAGGAGGACTTGAACCTTCGCCGGTGGCTCTGCCAATTAGATGACGTTGTGCCTCAAATTGTTGATTATGAATTCCGCGAATGCCGCGAGCAAAGATGCCGCACACTGGCCACTCACATGTTGCACACGCTCATTACAAAACAATAAACAAATTTCCAGACATGGGCCAGCAAACACAAAGGCACAAAAGGCTTCTGGTTCGTGCCGCTGTCGGCGCTGTGTGTTTTTTGCCATGTCCCAGAATCGCTGATAAGGCCAAAACAATTGGCCAGGCCAAGCTGGCCAACTGAGCTGAGCTGGCTTTCTTCTGCCTGGACGCCAAGCCGAACACTTTAGCGCGCCTAAAAGCCGCCAACGACGCCTCTTTGGAGGACGACGAGGACGAGGACGGAGGACCCATTGTTCTTCCTTCTTCAGCCGGCACAACGTGATATTTTGACGTTTATCACGATTTCTGGAAGCCCAGATCCCCATTCCCATCCCCATCTTCACCCCGAAGCCAAGTTCACTGCCGCTTTTGCGCCTGCGAGTTAACAAATTTCAATTGAGCCACAATTTGAATATTGATATGGGGCAGGGGCTACTGTGCGAGATGCAGCTGAGATTTCTGACGGTGCAGGGGAATTTGCTTGGCCAAAAATGATGGAGCACAGTGGAACTTGGAACAAGAAAAAAATTATGGTATTTCTAAAAACATAATTTCAGTTTTAATTATTTTTAAATAAATATTATTTTTCTTATAACCTAATGAAGTGGGACTTAATGAATAAATTTAATTTAAATTCAATTAAAGACAGAACTAAACAGCTAACGCAAAATTTTGCGGTTATCCAATATTTTCCCCTGCAATATGACTTTCTTTGACCAATAATCCTGATTATTATTTTGCTAGCCCCAAAAACTGTCATCTTAAGATCAACTGCGGTTCTGATCTCACAAAGCAAACATTCAACCTTATCCAGCGTGTTGTGATATAATTTAGTGAGCAAGCCTAAGCTGAAGGTGTGCCAATTACAAAATCAATATTGGCCTAGCAGAATCGAATCGGTTTCGGAGGCAGGAAGTCTGTTCAACAGAAGCTAAGCCATTGGGAAAATAAACAGCTAATAGCGAAGGGCTGGCGAAAGGGCGCGAAGCCATTAGATACAAGATGCAACCCCAACCCCAGAAAAGTATCTTGTTAGCGCTGCCTGGCTGGAAAAACAATACCTAACAATGAGCAAGAAGGGAAAAGGAGGGCTCGGAAATAAACAAGGGGAACTTGTCAATTCGACACTTCATAAATGCAGCCTCGAACCATTGATGGCCATGTATCTGTGTATCTGACAGATGCAACTGACTGAACTGCCGACTGACTGCGTGCTTGGTTTTTGCTATGAACTTGACAAACGATGGCCAGGAGGTAGCATCATCCGCAGCCTCCCGAGTGATCTAGTTTTGGTCGTTTTTTTTAGACTCCACGATCGCTTGACATTTGTTACATTTGACAGCTAACAATGTAGCTACAAGATACAATATACAAGATACACGACTGCCCAGCGCCTTAGAAGAGGCTGTATAATTGATAATGCCGCCGCTCACAATGGCCACTTAATTATTTGTTCTCTGCATTTTTTTCTAGCTCTGCAGCAGCTCTCAATGAAGTGTGTGCGTTTTTTTCGATTTTTTCTGTAGGTTCGTGGACACAAAGGAAACCGCCGTGCGAAAATACGCGCAATTGACAATTAATTGATGTGTCCGCTCTGCTGGCCATGTTGTTGGATTTGCAGTGGCAGTGGCTCACACCCTTGTCAGCTGTCATTTTTTTGGTATATATACCTCACTTTTTTAGCCCATGATGGAAGGGGACGGGGATCGCTGCGTTTCGTTTCGTTTTCGTTTGTCCGACTGTCCTGGCCTTTTTGTTCGCCTTATTATTTATCACTTATGTGCAATTGTATTTGCTTTCTTTTTTATCGAGTTAGGGCTTAATTTTTATGCTCTCATGATTTTTTCATTAATTTATTGCATTCCTCGGGTGTCCCGCGTCCGAGGACATTGACTCGAAATCGATAATTGAAATCAAATGGAATGACAGTCGGGGATGTTGTGATGATCGATTTGACGAGAACGGCATTTTGCAGTTCGGTGATATGAATGGGATTTTGTGGGTTTCTTTGGGATAATAGTATTCAACAGGGGTTAAATAAAAATGTGTGATACGTGTCTAGACAATCATCTTTTTGATGAGATGAGAATAATTTAAATAAACTCACTCCTCTTAGAATTAAAGTTTGCTTAATATTAAAAAAAAAAAATGGTTTTAAAATAACTTATGACTTCTTTTATATTCTGAAACAATTAAATATTGCTTTATAAATAGCTTACTGTATATATTTAAAGGATTTTAATGTATAGTTAATATAATATAAGTTTTATAGTGTGTTTTAATGAGCCCAGAAACTAAATCACGTATCAAATCGTAGCAGTTATCAAATTAATGACTGTGAAGTATAGCCACTCCACGTATAAGGCCAGCTATTGAACCAGTTTAGCAATCACACATAGCAAAAGGAACCCAATGTTCACAAAATTAAGGCTAATTAACTAGTTTTACTTAAAGGAATTTAAGCATGACTTTCCAGCCTTGGAGAATTATTATAGAGTTCGCTAACTACAACATAGTTTTGTATAAGTTATAGGAGTTCGTCAATAAAATATTAATGCGTTGAAATGTTAGAAAGGTAACTATATTGTTTTCAAGGTTCGTAGGACACAAAACCAGCTGGTCCAATTACACTAGTTTACAACTTTAAATTTTATTTCGAGATAAACGCAGAGACCAATTTTTTTTGATTAGTTTTGAGTTGCTGATCACGCTGAACAAATTAAAAAAAATTCCCAAAGAACCGTTCTGAAGATATTCGCAAAAATCCAGATTTTCGGCACTTCTTTTATAAAACCTAACAGATCTAAAAAACCATTAAACCAATAAACTTGTAACTTACAATATTTAAAAGGCAATATATGCACCTTTCCGAAATGCTATTATTCGTTGTGATCGGGTCGCAATTAATGGAGGTACAACCTGTAAAAGTTCAAAAAAAGTTTCATTTCTGGCGTTTTTTTGTTATAGCTAGTTTTCATTTAATTCAAAAAAATACAAATAAAAATGTTTAAATTATTTTGAGCTTTTAGATCTATAGGCCCTTTTGTTGTTAACGAGTTAAGGCCATATATTTGCAAATGGAGTGCAAATTCTAGGAGATATGCATTTTTTAGTGAAACAACCCATTTCCAAAAAATGCTTTTAAAGGCAAGTGGCCTGCTTTTGGTAGTTTGCTTTTTGACATATGAACAAAATAGGAGTATTTATTGTACATTAAGTAGTATACCTATACATATTTCAAATACATTTAAAGTACTTAAACAAAAATCGTAAAACCAAATCTGTGGAGCATCTTTGAAGAAAATATGGTTTTCGAAAATGCATGTCTAAAATATGTTAATTTCATGAGGTTTCAGCATATAAGCGGAAGGAACAGTACCTCAACACCCCTCACATTTTTTCAATCTCTGGTTGCGAAATACACGGGGTGACACAAAAAGTGAGGGGTGAGTGAGGCTTGTAGATGGTTTTCCAAAGGAATTTGCATTTTTCCTACACCAGTGCTTGCTAAGAGGAACAGGATTTCTAACACTCTCACTTTCCCGGTGGTAAGAGAAGTTGTGTGTTCGACCCACCAAATTTTATTGCGTAATTGCCCGTTACCCAAGGAAATGCAAGATATCCGATTGGGACAAATCGGAAAACTAAATATTTTTCCTTTCCACTTTTAAACAAAATTAACCGAGTTGAGCATGTGCGGCAAGTTGACTTAGGAGTCCATGGTTTAGTTACGTTATTTGGTTCAATGCCGAAGTACTGCTTGTAAGCACTTAATATGGTGTCGGTAATTTTAACACACTTTTTTGGGTTGAGGATATAACACCCGCAAACGTAACAAAACCTTTTGGGAGAATTTTATTTGTATTTTTTTGAATTAAATGAAAACTAGCTATAACAAAAAAACGCCAGAAATGAAACTTTTTTTGAACTTTTACAGGTTGTACCTCCATTAATTGCGACCCGATCACAACGAATAATAGCATTTCGGAAAGGTGCATATATTGCCTTTTAAATATTGTAAGTTACAAGTTTATTGGTTTAATGGTTTTTTAGATCTGTTAGGTTTTATAAAAGAAGTGCCGAAAATCTGGATTTTTGCGAATATCTTCAGAACGGTTCTTTGGGAATTTTTTTTAATTTGTTCAGCGTGATCAGCAACTCAAAACTAATCAAAAAAAATTGGTCTCAATGTTTATCTTTTTTTGCTGTAAACTAGTGTTATAGAACTCTGTTTTAAGCCTTTAATACGAAGGATCTTCATCTGGTTAATGTTACCCTTTTCCTAGAACTTCATCGTCTGCATTAGAGTGCCACACCCAGAAATTGAAGCACGTGCAACCTGAATTGAGTTACTGACGTATCATCACCGCCGTTATCGCGATGATCCCCATTATCTTGTATACCAAAATTACAACACCATGTAACCTGGTATTACTCACACGGGTTACAAAACAAACGAAGACGAAAAACATTTACAATTAATGAAATCGTTATGCGAAACATTGACATTTCACGTTCATAAATCAAGCGAAAATTACAGTAGGAGCGGTGGAAAGTGAGAAAAGAGAAGGAGAAGGGGGAGCCGAGCGGGAAATGGGAAAAGGGAGAAAATAATGAAACGGCGCACAACATAATTAAGGCGTAACGGGGATATATGTACACTTGGGCAGGTGAAAGGCGTGTGAGTGTGCCGAAAATTATTTTTATATTTAGCCAGCCCGAAAACCAAAAAAAAAAACGAGAAAAACAACATGGTCTGGAAATTCAAATGGTAATTATGAGAGCAGCGAATGAAAAAAACGCGGTTAAAGCGTAATAAATGACAATGTTTTTTGAGATGCGCTTTGCGGTGGCTCTTCGTTTCTATCTCTCTGTTTTTTTTTTCGTTCTTCGGTTCGGTTCTTTGCTTGGTTGCCCCAAAACCTCAATTAAAAACGCATTAACATTTCACTGGTTGCACTTTCCGTACGTTACACATACGCCGCATGGGCCCGCCATACGAGCCACTGGCGCCGTCTGTTGGCCATTAATGGTAATTTCGAAAAAGGAAAATAAATACATATGAAAAACACACACAGTCACACACTTGGCTGGCCATTTAGGTACGCTGCTTGACCTAACGATGTGTGTAATGTTGTTTAAACAATTTAATTAAAATGTAATTTGTTTGGAAATAGTTATCAAAATGGGTTTGGTTCCCTCTCTGCCTTTCTCCATCTCCCTCTCACTTCTGCTCCTTGCCCTCTCCCTATGATGATGATGAGCCCGATACACGTCTAATTAACTTGTAATAAATGTTTGCCATTTGCTTATTTAACTTTAATTATATGGAGCTGCGCGGCAACAACAGCGATAACTGAATAATTGCTTGATTGAGGTTCTCTCCACTGTAATGGCGGTGTGGCTCGAATATGACTTTTAGGTGTGGTTTCTTTCCCTCTTTGGTTCACGGCACTCAACGGCCATTTGAAACGGCTATAATGACTAGGAAAAACTCGTTTAAATGAAATAAATATTCAGAAAGTTAGTGGTGGCATTTCTTAACTATTGTTCAAATTACTTTTAATAAACCAATTTTAACGTAGCCATTAAAATACATACATATTATTTTCAGTTTCTTAAGTGTAAATAAAATAGTAATTTAAGCTCTTTTATAAATTTGATTTGCTACTACTATTGTGTTTAGTGTTAGAATCGTTCTCATATTCAATTAATAAATATGCATAATAATCAAATTAAAGTGTATTAACTACTGCCTTTAATCTATTCCTTTATAAATCAATTTATTCTAATTGGCTATTTATGCATAAAAAATGCATTTTTTAAATTTGAAAATTGGAAAACTATTATATAATAGTGCTTAGTAAACCGGTAAATATCTTTAAACCGGTTAGGTTTTTGAAAGATTTCAAATTTAACGAAAGGCACGCGGTTAAATAAATGTATGAAGAGAAAATATCACATTAAATATACTATTAATCTAATACTTTGAATGCTTCGTAATTTGTATTGTGTTTTAGGAGTACTTACTGCCTGGAAATCGTGGAAAAATGCGTCCGTGTCGGCTGAGCAGCCATGGATACAGCGGATAGCTATCGCGGATCAGATGAGGAGCGCTCCCGAAGGGGTGATGTCCGTGCGGCGGAGGATGTCCCGGATGGGGTCCGCCCGGAAAGATTCCCATTGGAATTTGACCAGGCGGCAGATGCGGATGCGGACCATGTGGCGGTCCAGTTGGCACGGGCGGAAGTTGCTGCTGTTGCTGCTGCTGCTGCTGTTGCTGCTGGTGATGATGGGCCAGTGCGGCAGCCATTTGGAACTGGGCGGCAAGGAACGGTGGCGGCGGAGGGTGAGGGTGGGGCGGACCCGACATGCGCACCGCCATGGCGTTCGGTGAGGTGCGGTTCTGGATTAAAGCTAGATTTGGCGCCGGCAAAGGCATCGGACGGATGAGTGTTGGGTTGGGAGGATTTCCCGCTCCCGCTGGTGGAGGATCTCCTGACTTTGGAGGGGGAGGATTCGCATTTCCACTCCCTCCTGCATTCGGAGGCGTTGGCGATCGGCTGGCCGGTGATCTTGGCGGACTGCGCGATCGGTCCAGTGAATCCCTCCTCCGGCAGTAGATATATCCCCTGGGCGTCCGCCGGCCACTGTTGTTCGTGTTCGTTGGCGAGGGAGGACTTTCGCTGCGCGGCGGCGGCGAGGATATCACACTGACCCTCAGGGGAGCCGATCTCGTCGAGGATTCGCCCACAATCGAGTCGATGCTGAAGGCCAGCTTGGGCTTACTGCCCGCCGAAGCCGAAACGGAGGCTGTGCTGGCGGAAACGGAAGTCGTGGATGCGGCCATCGAGGAGCTGCTGCTCACAAAAGGACTCGTCGGCGCCATGGGCAGCATGTTGAACGTTTGCCGGCCGCAGGTGACCATTTGGTTGGGGTTTGGTTGATGGAACAAATAAATAAAACACTGTCCAACTTATCAAACTCGAACTGTAAGTCAAAGTACACTCATAGAAATTTTTACCTAAATACTAGAAAAGTCGCCCTAAAACCGAGATCGCCCTAAAACTACGAAAAATTTTCTTATTATACGGGTGGCTAGCCCTAAATATACGAAAAATCGCCATGGAAAATTATTTTTAGGGTTAGTTTTTTCAAAAAGGCAAATTTGCCCTATTTTTTAGGGCGAATTTTTATGAGTGGACTCCAAAAGTAAATTCTTATTTTTAGGGCGAAATCGCCCTAAAACGTAGAACAAAAAAGCACCAAAAATTGCCCTAAAAACTACCACAATTCAAACGAAAATTTTAAGACGCAATAAACGGATACATACATGTGAAACACGTTATGTACATGTGTGTGTAGTTGACAGGTCAAAGCAAGTGAGTTAGAATGGGTAGCCCAGCGGTCTAAGCACTCGCACTTTCAGCTTTGCTGTTTGAAAATACAGGTCGTGGGTTCGATTCCTGTGTGAGTCAACACTTTTTTTGTAGATTGTAAGTACACGAAAAAACCTTTTTTCCCGTTTCCTAATCTGATTAATTTGGGAGTGTTCCAATTGATAATATTGTGTTTCCTAAATTCTTTTTTAGATTTCTATCTCCGAAATATCGAAACTTGAAATAAACTAGAAAGCATTTTCATCCAATATTTATTTAAATGGAAAATTAAAATATAAAATCAAGAAAAAAAAAGTTTCATGGAAAACTGGTTGGTTAATAAGGGAATGTACAAAGAAAGTCATTAAGTCAAACATATTCTGCATTTTAACAAAAAGTTTTGAAAGTTTCTAAATCTTTTAAATAACCACGTGCAGAGGTTCACAACTTTAGAAATAATTTTAAAACTATTAAAAACGGTCCCAAACTTGTGTTTTTACTTAAATTTGTTTTTTAAGCAAGCTTTCTACACTATTTTCCTAATTCAATGGCAACACAGTAAAAATTGATCAGAATCGGAAGCGGAAAAGGGGTGTATTGATCGATATTCCCAATATGCGGGTGGGGGTTTTAGGAAACACGATCGCGTTCGTCGGTTATTTGTTATTTGTTACTGGTTTCTAGATATCAGATAAGCACACACGCACTGTTTTTCAGATCAGATATCTATAGGCTATATGTAGCTATAGGTTGTATCTGCGATGCTCCAGCGGTTGGCATCCGTCGGCGTGACATTGATAAACTGGAGCGGCGGCAACGCGGCGATTGGAGCGTGACCGTACCGCTTCGATGGACGATTGACGGCGGCGGCGATGGACGATTGATGATTGACTCCGGTGGCGGTACGGTTAACGGTTATCGGTGCCCGGTAACGAAACGATTGCGGTGGCCGCGCTGCGATGATGATGAGCACTGTCAACGCCATTAGCATTATGGAGCTTCTAAAGGCGTCTAATTGTTGGCTTCGCTCCTCTCCGCCTCTGTCTCTCTCGCTCGCTCTTCTCCCTCTCTCTCTCTTTCTTTCTTTTCAGCGGGGGCGTCGGCGAATCGCTGCGTGGCTCTCACGCTGAGCGTTTTGGCTCGAGTGTCGCGATGGAAAGGAAAAAGCCGCAAAAAGTTTGTGGGGCCAGCACTCGTGCTTCTTCTTCTTCTTCTGCTTCCAGTGGGAGCTATGTGTATAGGTGGCATCTCACTCGCACACACTGCGCACTGCGCCTGCGCCAAAGCAGTGCAGCAATAGCCCAGATGATTTCCCAAAAACCTGCTCTGCTCCAAAGTGGAGCCACCTCCTCTCTCGCTCGCTCTCTGTGCTCTGTGTTTGTGTGAGTGAGCGGGGGCCTCTCTCTGCACCTCTCTTTCGCTCTCTTGGCCATTTTTCGCACCAGTTTATGACAGCGAAACAAACAATTTGCGCTAAACAAAACAGCATCATTAAAGCGTTTGTGGTTTTAGTGCCAAGCGGGTTGGCCAGTTTGATGGGAGCGAGGGGAGGGACACTAAACAGTGGTAATAATAACATATTTTGCAGAGGGGTTTTCAAAATAATAAAACATATAGTGAAAGTCATTCGAAAGTCTTTTCCAATTAAACTTTTTAAATGTCTCATTGTAAACATGGCATTTTGATGGAGAAATATTTTTGGAATTGAGTATAAAATTTCGATTTCAATATTTGAAGTAAATATAAAATTATAAATTATAACAAATTTAACCTTGTTATATTTAAATTGAAAATATTTCAACTAATGTAGAAAATGTTAATTTTTAAGCATGGTTTAACTTAATGAAAAATAATTTATATTATAATTGTTAAATTGAATATTTCCGTTTTTAAAATTAATAATAACTGAAATCAAAGCCAAAATATTTATATTGAAAAGGAAAATAAGGTATTTACTGAATTATTAATTAATTACTAATTTGCTGATTATTAAGTTACATAAACAAATGTAATTAGCATAATTTTAAAGGAATTTATCAATTTAAATTTAATAATTAGTTTTTTCGAAGAAGGCTTTATCCGATTCCACTGTACACCGGCATCAACGTCATCGCTTATGCTTAGACGCCCCGTCGTCAGTGCTGCCTATAACCACCGCCCCCTCTTCCACTTTATGGCCCTCTGCCACATCCCCCACTCTCTCACCCTCGTCCTCGCCCTCGCCCTCCTCCTGGCCTTTCCACCATTCTGAATTGGCCCGAATTGGCATCTGCATCATGTTGGCCGAAAGCATTTGGACATGAAAATGGGCGGTAACTTGGTTTCTACACCTTCGGCGAGCTGCAACTGCCGGCGCACACTCGCAGCGCGAATCTCACAGATACAGCGGGTCATGGGCTGGGAATGTATCTGTATCTGGTCATCCGAGTGTCTGTATCTGTATCTGTACCCCATCCCCAGTCCTCAATCCTCATCCGCTGGCTGTGAGTTGTGAAAATAAACACCTCGTTAAAGATGCAGGAGGAGGCATAAAACATGCAGCGCCAACTTCGCAGCCTTCTCATAGGTAAATACATGCGATGCGGCTTCCCTTCTCAGTTCTCCTCAGTTCTTCTCCTTTTGGCCATGAATGGCTGTGGATGTGGATGTGTGTTGGCCCAAAGGAGCCAGGAGGGCCGAGAGGTTGGCAAATAAATTGACGTGCGCTTGGCTGGATTTGTATGCATCTAGATAAGGCCGTTGGCTGTCGATGGGGCAGCAGTTCGGCTGCCGCAGATGCAGCCGAGTATCTATATCTATATGAACGATTCTGTGTATCCGTGAGTGTGTGGCACCTCTGGGTGCGGTAATTGTAATTGGTTTTTACTCTTTTTCCTCTCCTTTCGGCCCCACCGCCTCACGTTTCGGGATAAATCATTTAATTAGTCAGACAATGAGCGGGGACGAGAACTTATGGGATGCTCCATCACTGCGAAAGGTTATCGATCGCCAATCAATGATTTTCGGGGCGTATTTTTTGGCATTTACCGCACTTGATATATGACCAGAAGGTGGGCCCAAAAAGATAAAATGCTGCAAATACCTGGTTTATCAGCTCACAAAACGCGAGGGAGCTTTCGGCATTTTTTACTTTTGGCTTTTGTGAGTGGGAATATATTGAAAAGCGATATTTAAAAACGTAGCTTTAGAATTTATTTGCTTTAGGTTTGGCTAAATGATATTTAGTCAAATTTTCTTGGGATTTAAATTAATAAACCTTTTTTAATACCGAAGTGTTTAGTTTATCATAATTAAATTTGAATTTGTATTTTTAAGATTTTAAAGTTGCATAACTCAGTCTTGCTTTAACTACATTTTTAGACAAATAAAGCCTCTAAAACTCCAAACTTTTTTACTGAAATAAAAATATCAGAAAGTTAAGAATATAATATTTGTAATAATACATAAATAAAATAATTATTCTTAATAATATAAACAATAACAAAAGGCTTCAATCTTTTCGAAACGAATTAAAGGATTTGCCTTAAAATTCCGGATCAGTTTATATACTAATTACTCCCCAGTTACTATTATAATATTCTTGGAATAAGAGTTCTTTAGCATTAATGCAAACTAATTAAAGTCGCCTAAAATTAGGTTCTTCCAGTGGAAGCACCCGTTCCATACTGCCCTTAGTCCGTCCCGGTCTCTCTGCATATGGGAAATGCAATCCACAAGCAGTTTCCATGTTCCACAGTTGGCGAGCAAGATAAACCGACAGCTGTCGTTGATTGGCTGCCCGCAGTATCTGAGTCGGCTAGAGCGGGACAACAGTAGGCGACAGCTGCTAACAAGGGGTTGCACACTCTCTTGCCATTGGAGTGAGCGGGAGGCAGGATGACGGGTGGGCAGGGGATGGGTTTTGGAAGCGGGAGGGGGTGCCACAGCGTATAAATCCAATTCATTTAATAATTGCCAACGAGATGGAGCTCATTATCACGAGTACTTTGCACGGCTTTGCCAGTTTCCTGGGGGAAGGGGGATTTCGCAGGCGGGAGGGTCTTAACAAGGGGGGTTCTTTGTGGGCAGGCTGTACTGTATCTGGTTGGCTGGGGCACCTACTCTTCTTCACACAGACGGAATATATTTTTACTTACACCATCACCATAGAATTTTGTGCAGAAATTTATTTTTTTTTTAAATTTTACGTTATGTTGTAGAATAAGTCGACTAAAAATATACTTAGTATCCTGGTTTTATGGGATTTAATCAGAGTATCTCTGTAAATCGTATATAACGCATAGTTTAGAGAATTTTGAGGTTTAAGACCTAATACAAAGATTTATAACATACAATTTTAGAGTTACAATAATAAATACATTTTCAATTTTATATTCTTTCAGTAGATAATCATTTAATTTTTTGTAAATATAAACTTACCTACTTTTAGGCCAGCAATTACTGGGTACAAATTAATTGTGCCGCCCAAGAGCTTTGTGCTAATGCTCCCCGTGTCCCTCGTCTTCTTTCACCCATCTGCCAGATACACAGATACAGTATCTGAGATATTTGTATGTAGTGTATCTCAGTGGGCCCTCGTCTCGTTAGCTTTTTTATTAGACCCGCAAATGGAAGCCCACGGATGCTGATGATTCCGATACTCCGCTGCCTGGGAAGTCTGGAGTGCGATGATGGTGACGGCTTTTCAGTGTCAATTAAAACAGCTTCTCGTTTGCGTGGATTTCGAGATGATCGAGGGGATGGGGGCTTATGTATAAATGGCGGCTGGAGATGGGGGTTGGAGATGGATGTTTAGCGAAAGCATAATTGCCACAAGGGTTGGCCGGCCAGAAGCTTCCACCGACGACCAGCGCTTCGTGTTGACACAGCTAATTGGCTTTATTTGTTTTAATAATTGAGCATTTTCGGCTCCAGCCATGGGCACTGATTTAATTAAAAATTTCCACTGGCAGTCGAAAGGGTTTCCTTCGTGACACTTTGTGTTTGTCTGGCCAAAAAGGAAGCTTAAATTGAATTTTAATAACGCGGATTAAGTTGGCGTCATTTTTGGATAAACATATAACAAGATGAATCAGACTGAATGGTAATAAATAAAAAGAATAAATGAAAATCAAGGAAAAATTGCAATATTAATTTATTATTTTTTTTTGATTACTTTTGAGTACATTTTAATTTATCTGATTTCTTGCGAATGCAAACCCCAACCGAAAAAGATAAACGACTTCCGTTTGGGCTAAGCGCTGGACTTAATTAAATGCCAATAAATATTTTGCAACTATTTGCAATGCTTAGTTGCAGATCAGTCGTCGTGGATCGGGGATCAGGAGCGATCAGGAGATCGGCAGCAGAAGATCACACAAATCCCCGAACTTAAACCAAGGAAAAGCCTGTGGAAATCCGCGGGATCTGTTGGTGGAAATGGCTGTCCACCTTGGCCGAAGGATCGGCGCATTTAATCCAATTATCGATGGCTCGAAAATGCCTTGGGAAACGGCTATTTAGACGAGAAATTGTGGGCGGGTGGCGTGGCTTAGCCGGGGTAATTCTCCCGTTCCCAGAAAGTGCGAGAGGGACAGGCAAGGCGGGAGCGAGGGAGCGAGAGCGGGAAGAAAGCCAGAGCGGTCCGTTGATTAATTAAAATTTTGATCAGCTCGCAAACGAGGGCCATTATTTAATGAGTTTTTTATGAGATGCCAGGTGTGGCATGTGGTTTATATGCACGGAGAAAAAAAGATTGAACATGTTTAGTTTTATAATATAACTTGTTTCAAAGTGTGAATAAAACTTAAAATATAAAATTTAGCATAGAATATAATTAAAATCATAAAAATTAATTTAAATAGAACTTAATATTCGTTGTCATTCATTTTTTGATTATAATGGATATAGAATTATTTTCTTGAATAGAATTATTATGGGCTTTAAGTTTTTCGCCCCGTGTAGTCAAGTGGGTGTGGCAATATACATATGGAATGGTGGGGATATGCCGATCGAGGCGCGACAACTGCCGCAAATTATCGCAAATTTGTGCGGTTCGTGGGATGCAAGCGAAATATTTTATTGCCTCATTATGCAAATGCGAATGGCTCTCGCCGATGAGGAGGCGATCAGCGGGGGGCAAGTAAGCGGAAGACGGATCAGCGGAATATACATAAGTAGGCATATAGACATATATATGGCCACTGGCCAGGTAGGACTGTCCTCAATTAGATACGCCGGCCGCCGGAAAACCGCATTGAAATTACGCATGGACCTGCCCGAGTTCGATAATTGCGGTAATGCCGATAATCTGTTTTTGACCGCTCGACCTTCGACCCTTTCCGCCCCCTAATCCCCGCGAGCCAGCCCCTAATTGTTGGCCGGCCCGAAGGGATGCGAAAGGATTCGTCCTGTTCCTGTCGCGCGCTCTAAGCAGCATCGATAATTGGATTAAATCGCCGTGGGCCAAGAAGATTTCGCGCTAGTCCCGCGCTGATCTTTGGATTTCCGACGTGGCTTTGAGGCGCACAAATTCCGAGTTAAGTTTGTGGATTTGCCGGCCTAAACACGCGCTGATCATATGTGTTCTATTGTCGCCTTGGTTCCCCGGAAAACAGCACCGCCGGATTCAGGACTCAGGATCAGAACTCAGGATCCTGATCCCCCCGCGATCAGTAGGTTCTTTTCGTTGGCAATCCCGGCTGGTAGACTAACTTCTCCCTGATCCCCGAACTTACAAATCCAAAATATTTATTTGCACTTAATGGGGGCAACTGCACCAAAACACCGGATGGATCAGAACGAAAGGATATAGAACTAATACGGACTAATATAAACAGTTTGGTACTTAAGAACAATTTTTAATCCAAAAAGGAGTTAATTTATTGTGCAATTTTAAATATTATGATATTTTGGTTCATTTTTTTTAATTCTCGCATTTTTAACATAATTTTAAAATAGAATTTTTGGAATGATTTAAGCGATACCAATTTGGTTGCATGATTCTCAGAGTTATTTCTGGAGGCGTCATAAATTCCATTGATTTTGATTGAGGGAATATTTTTCGTAATTAATGAAATGATAAACAGATTTTCCACATTAGGCCGGGCACTTTAGAATTGCCATTAGATAAATGGGCAGCACATGTGAAAGCGGGGTAGTATAAGTATATTCCCCACATATCCCTCGATTCCATTACCCCTTAGGCGAATCCTTAGACAAATCGCTGCTCATTAATATATTCACTCATCATCGCCCGCAAATGCACAAGTCATAATTGCAATTGCACTTCGACGGCGCTGATAGATACAAATGGCCGGCCAAACGCGCTCCCCAATATTTTCTGGATTCCAGCCCCTAACCTCGGGTTTTCACCTCCCCGCTTGGTTTTCTTCAGGGAAACGCCTTCGAGGAGTGGAAAATGTTGCGTGAAAATTACAAGCAGCTGTTGCAGGGCGTAGGGACACTCGGAAAAACAAGCGTGTCAAGAAGGGGGGAGAAAGGAGAAAGGGAAAGCAACCGAGACCACTGCACAAAAGGCATTTGTCAACACCCCTCACTTAAGGAGGCAACTCCCCCCGACATGGTGGCATTCCCAACCAGTTCAATATTTTGACGCATGAAGTTCAATCTCAAAAGAAAAAGACTATGTTCTTTTTGCCTTGGCATGTAGATCATAACTCGTGGGTCATTGGGTGCAGTGAGGGAAAATATTGAAAACATTTGTCAAAGTAAGTGTATTTCTTAGACAGAAGTTGCTATGGCTGAGTACTAATATTTTATTTAGTTTGGTTTTTTTTTAGTGTTTCCGGATCTCTAGACATTAAAGCAAATTACTAATTTATTAATAATCTAAAGTTTTTTATAATCTTTCAAACTTACCCAAAAATAAATTAGACCATACAATTTCAGATTATTAAGTAGTATAATTTCACTATATGATGTTTAGTGATTAAGTATATATAAGAACGTAAATTTTAAAGTTATCTCTTAATTTAAATATCAAATTGTTATCCTCAGTAAATTGGATAATATTAGAATAGTTGGCAAAAATAATTTTGATTGTCTTTTTTTTCAGTGTCCAGACATTGATGCATCTGTATCTGCATCTGCATTTGAGTGTACATCTGCCGGTTGAAAGTGTTGATAGCTGCACTTAGCCGGCGGATTCAACTCGTTCGCGGCTAATTGGGTGCGAACGTGCGGCAATTAGTTGCACTTGGAATGGCTCACGAATGCAACAACCAACGAGGAACAACCAACAACCAACGAGCAACAAGCAGGCAGCCACAAATCCCAGGCCTCAGCTGAAAATCAGAGGCACGACATCGTGAGGCCGGCATCATAATCCCGTCGAGGCGCCATGCTGATCATCGATCCACCGAACACCGATCCACCGATCCAGTGAGCCAATGATCCACCAATCTCCGATCCACGCTGATCTCGCAGCGATTATCGACACTGAAGAACGTGTAACGGTGCCGCTCTTCCCGAAAAGAAAGTGTCAGACTGTCTGTCAGTCCCTGATTTGGTTAGTCAATTGTATCTGTATCTGGGCCCCATTGTATCTCTGGCTATCCAAAACGGTTAAGCTCTTTGGCGCCATCGCAGTTTAGCTTTTTCCCATGATTTATTTACGCACATGTATCTTGTGGCTGTGCGTGCATCCCCAAATAACACAGGAAAAAGCTGAGATACAGATACAATTAATTCATTTTCGTGTCTTCGACATTTACAAAATGTTTTGCTTAATTTGTTTTGTGTTTTTTGGGGTTCGTTTGCCTGATGGGGGAGAAGTGGCCGATTTGTGGGTGTTTCTTGACAGTTTTCAGGGCTTGTCGCTCATTAGTCGGGCTTAACTGAGGGGGAATATATACAGGGGGAAACTCACTGGCAGAAAATGAGTGTGGTTCGAGCAAGTGGTTGGGTTCAGTGGTCGACTGGTGGTGCTTAAATCTTTGGGGCGGATCAGGCAATCAAGCCGAACTGTTTTGGTTCTCAAATGATGAGGGTTTCAGTCTCAGTGGGTGTGTTAACCGTTTTGATATTAGATCGAATGGTTTTTCTGATACCATCTAACTCTTTTTATAAAAGGGAATTACATTTAAGTATATAGCATACAAAAAAAATTGTTCTATAATGTTTAAAAATATTTTTAGGCAGGAAAATAAATATGTTGATTTATTATAAATTTAAAATTAGATACAAATTTTTAAAAATAATTTCTATGTTTTTGTTACCGTTTAAAGTTTTAAATCTCATACTCTTTAATGGACATTTTAGGGTCATTCCCTGAGTAAACAAATGACTGACCACTATTCAGAGTTCCCTTTCGCATTTTGCAAAAGCAAGGTAAATTCTTTTTGAAGTCATTTTGCCAGCGATCATTGTATCCTAGATTTCCGACATTACCTGGACAGTTTCTTTGTCATGGGCCTCGGGCTGATCTTTGACTCGGGTATTTGATGTTTTCCTACCGACTTTTTGCTGCCGTGTCAATGTCGCCGTCACCGGCTGGTATTATTCTTTCATTAGGCTGCGAGTTGTTGCAACTGCCCGACACTCGAATTCGGACTGGGGACTTGCATTTGCATATATATCTACATATATATATGACCCGACTGGCAGACCTCATTTCTCCTGACAGCAGAGCCGCGAGCTGTGAAAAGTATCTCGATCTCTCGGTCTGGAGCAATGCAAATGCAAATTATAGATCAGGTGCAACGGCAGTAATTGCTGCCATAATTGCGGCAAGTGGATTCGTTTGCCACATCATATACCCTCCAGTTATGAGCAGGTTAAACTGTAGCGTTTTCATAGCCACTGGTTGGGGATTGGTTCGGTTTGGCTTGGCCATGTTGCATGGTCTGATCTGTGATCTTGGATCTCCCATCTCAGAAATCAGATCTCAGATCTCCCATCCCAGATCCATCTCATCTGGTCCAAATTGGAGCGGCAATTGCAGTTGCAGTTGCAATCTGCATGTGTAATAGAGTCAAGCCAACTAATTTTGCGGCAATTTGTGCTTGGGAAATCCATGCGGAATGGATAAACGGTGGCAGGCATGCCGCTCTTAACCCCCTGAAGCCCCCGGAATCCTCCTGTGGCACATGCAGAAATTAACGAGTGATGGACAGACATTCGAGACGAGACGAGTCGAGTAACCTGCATGCAAATGCAAACTGGGGGGCGATCTCTCTTTCGCTCGGATCGCTCGCTCTCTTTCTTGTCATGTTATTAGCAGCAATTTAAGCAAATAATCAGTGCAACTTGCCAGTCGAAAAAAAACAGGGGCGTCTACGAGGAGGGGGCTGCTGCGATGGGGAGGGGGCGGGTCAACGCGTGACTTGCAGGCAGACACATCACAAATTGCAGACAAGTGTGGTTCTTGATGCTGCTAGCCGAAATAAGCAGCCAAAGTTGGAGCCACATGCAAATGCCAGCGCCAGCATTAGGCAAGTGCACTGCGAAAAATAAGGAGATAATTTAATTTGTAACTTCTAGAAAATCTAAAAAATGAATTGCTTAAAAATATAACATTTATGCCATGTTGGTGAGATTATTGCTTTATAATAACGTTTGATAAATATTGAAAATACACTTGGGCAAGACTTAAAAATTTAGATAAAAAACTTTCAATGAAATGCCACTTTTTACCTATTTTATTTTATGATACGATGTAAAACTAAGTAAAACAATTATCTTCATTGTACAACAATATGATTGCTAATTTATTATTTTATTATTTAAAGTAATGTCAGATTAACTCAAATTTTACTGGGAATCAGTTAACCCCTAAACCACTAGCCACTAAAAAATATTTAAGATCCTTAGTCAGGTTTGGGTTTCGATACTTAAAACTTAAACTGTACAAGCAAACTTAACTTCTTTTGTATCCCTGATTTTCCCAGGTGTATTAAAATTCGAAATCAGAAAGGAGTGAGGGGAGCCCAGAGATTCTAATGCTGAGTGCTGGCTCAGCTTTTTTCGGTGCTGGGTAATTTGCATTCCGTTGCGGATTGCAACTGTTGTTTTGCGCCTTGCGCCTCTCACGATCTTAGGATCTGGAATCTGAAAATGTGCAGATCTGCAGCTTGGCAATTTGGAACCGTTTTGCTGTTACTTTGTTTTGGGGCTGCCGGGGAGTTTTCACAGTTGATTTACCCGGACCGATCCGAGCTGGGCTAAGTCGAGCCCAGCCGAGGTGGTAGATCGGTAGTTTTATTTACAAAAAATTAGCACAGCTTTTGCTTGTTTACGGGCCCAATCGAAGCCCGGCTCACGGACTTAAGTGCGACCCCGAGTCCAATTTCGGCATCTGACTCTGAGGTGAGCGAGCGTTTTGGCTAATTTTCCAAATTGCTTTTATTAGGTTTCGTTTATTTGCATTTTGCGCTTTAATTTTATGCCTGATTTTCCCTCTCTCCAGACTTTTAACCCTCTGCTGCCTTTGTTACGTCGCTGCGGTTTGTAATTGTGAGCGTTTATTTTTAGTAGTCTCGTTTTTTTTGTTGGCTGCTCTTGGTTTTTGCCAGTGCGAAAATTAGCTGCCGTCCCTTTCTGCTTGGCTAAATGTTGCAATTTTCAAGTCGTAAAAAATTTAAATTTCTGTTTAAACTGAACACAAAGGCAAATGCTGGCGAAAAAATTGCAATAAAACGCTTTGGATCTTATGCAATCCTTTTTTTCGGGCGGTTAGTTGGTTGGATAACCGCTGAAAGGTTTTGCTTTGATTTGCTTTGGCATTGGGCAACAGTTGAAGAGGCGTGTTTTATCTTAAATGAGATCGCTCAAAAGCAAAAATGATTTCATCTCAGTAATTGTTTAAGGGGGATTGGAGCCGATGCTGATGACTGAGCTATCTATGAAGTAATGTTTGGTTTAGGATCCAAGGCAGTTGACCTAATAAGGGTTATAGCCTGGGTCTGATTAAAATATTTTTATAGGCTTCTTCATTATAATGTAACATTTTCCCAATTTTATTACCATTAATATCTGTCTCTGCTTTCTATGAAATCTTTTTGTAAGAACTCCCGTCACCTCCAGCTGCCCTTCATCCTCATCCCCAGCTATTTGACTTATTTTTTATCGTTCATATGCAATCGCCTATCTCAGTGGCTCAATCAGTTAAATGCTGCCTCTACAATATTCCTCTTTCCCCGTTTATGAGAAGTGTAGGCATGTAAATCAACACATAATAACTTAATGCTTGATGCTGCAGCTTGATTAACTGCACAGGGAAAAATACTATAGATTTTAATGAAATGAATTTAGTTCTATAATGTATTCCCTATTTTAATGTAATTAAATAGAAATGGTTTAACATTGTAATAAACTAAATTAATTTTTAGTTCTTAACTTTTAGTTTCTATTTTGTTGGGTGGATAGAAATAGTTTCTCCTTTATAAGTTATAGATAATATTCCTATATTCTGGGAACTGGAATATTTTTCCCTGTGTAACCTATGCCAGTCCAAAGCAAAATCATCAACATCAAACCAGAACTGAGGGCCAAAGTCAAACTCAAACTCAAACGTTAAGCGCGTGCGCTGTGACTTAATTGCTGATTACAAATTAGCGATAACAGTTGAGGATAAATACGAGTCAAAGGAGGAGAATTATGAGGATGGGAATCTGGAGCTACGAAAAGCCCTTGGCAGTTAATTAAGACATTAACCAATGCCTGCAGACTGATTTCCCGGCAATCAAGCCAGAGATCAGTGGCGAGGAAAAGCCCCTCGAAAATGGAAGCCCGGCCCAAATCGCTGACATCCGCCCACCTTGGCCAAATTGGAGGTGCTGGCCGCTTATCAGCGCCCACGTGTCGCCAGCCTGCCGCTTATTGTCGACCACTTTCCGGCCATTAAAGCCCGGCACTTGAACTTTGGGCTTGTGCCGCAATTACACCTTCCTCTCTGGCAACAATAATTGTCACTCCGGAGTTATCGATTACCTTTGGGCTCTATCCGCCAGTCCATCGATATTCGGCGGAAGTTCGGCTGTCACTTTCGATCCGTAATTATGATCGTCGCCATATTCGACGCGCTCATAAAGTAATTGTCCCCCTTTGCACACAAAAAACTCACGGAGGTGTTCAATATTGTAAACAACTCTTAATTATAAATTCAGTGCGTGGCATAAGAAATATTTTAATTATTTCCAATTTCAAGCGAGACAATTGTCGACTGGGTTGTTGGGGATTTTGTGGGATTCGTGACTGCAATCAGGTAGACATAAGTCAAGATCGATTCTATACGATGAGAATAGGTGAATGACATAATTGATGGGGGGTGAGTTGAAATTTTCAGGGAATTTTAAAGTATAAGTATTCCATTTATTATCTACATTTTGATTATACATATTTATATTTATATTATTTATTTATTTACTAAAAATCTTTTAAGATAAGATTGCAATACATTTTTATGATTCCTACCCTGTAATATTTCTTATCTTTCTTTGAGATCCCACCTCATTCTACTGCCAAAAAATACTTTGCCCTGAAAACCAAACAATCCAATCCAATCACTTGATAACCTTAGAATCGAGATATCTCAATTCCCATAAAGTGGCCTACACACTCTTTAAGCCCCAAAAGGCACCATATGGCTTAACTGAAATCACAGTAGTAAGCCGAGTTCCCCCGATCAGAACGGCCATAAAAATCAAACAGCTAAACTCATTGGTAATTCGATATTTTCGCTGGATTGCCAGCGGAAAACCAAAAACGATTTGCCGAAAAAGTCCAATCAAACCGGCGAGGGTCGATAAAATTTGCAATAAAATAAATTGCCGCCAATAACAGCAAATACAAAATATAAAAAAAAAGAAGAAAGAAACTTAGACACCTACAATGTTGGCTGAGGAATTCCCAGACTCAGTTTTGAACTACAAACGAGAGGTGTAAGACAATTTTCGTTTTAGCGCCGCACATAAAACATTTTTTATGGCTTTAAAATCGGCGCGGAGTAAAAGTTACACTTTCGCAATAGAAAGCCGGCCAGCAGCGTTGTTGAACTCCTTCTCTGGGGAGTGCTCAAAGCCCAAGTGCTAATGCCTTTTGCCAGTGGGTCATAAACCAAAAAATACACACTTTGTACCACTGGCAACCGCTCGACAAATGATGCGCCCAGTTACAGTTACAGATCCACCCGAAAACGGGGTCAAAATTTATGGCCAAAAGTGCAATATGTCTCCGGGAGGCGGGAGGCTAGGCGTCCACCCAATGAAACTGTCAAGCCATCGTATTTTAAAACAAATGCGACGAAAGTAAATAAAAACTGGACCGTCTTGGATTTCGCACACGCAAAAGGTCAAAACGGTGGGGGGTAGAGTGGGGGTTATGTTCAGGTTAAGGGGATGGGCAGTGGGGTGTTCCGGCCAACTGACATCTGTACATGACTTTGGTGGTGTTCAAAAGTCCAGCTGTGTGGGCAACACATCTCGACTGTCCGTCTTTTACATTACCTCAATTCGACAGCCATGGCGGCGGCCCCTTGGGCAACTTTAATTGGATCGCTCGGAACCGAAGACCCCAAGACTTCCCTTACCAATCCCCACATCGCAACAGCCCAACATCACGGGACTCGCGCTGCCATTAACCCGCTGCAATTGCAAATTTACGAGCCGGGCGTCAATTAAGTATCGAATTACAACTTGTTTAATGTCAATCTGTCTCGCCCGGTGCCTGTTACAGTGAGCTGTCCAACTATCTGTCCCCGTGTCCGAGCTTCAGTATTTTTCCCCTCCTTAACCCACTGACGGACAGTACCCTTTGAAAGCCCAAATTATTGAAAGACAATGAAGTATAAGAGACAAGCCTTAAAGACAAGTACTACTTCTTAATTAACAAATAATGTAATTTACATCAAAAAAAAAGGTTTCAACCAGAATAGATCTTGTAAAAATTAAAACTAATTTTTATAGAATTATTTTAAAGAGATTTTCCTACCATTAATATAAACTTTTACACATGATTTTACTTATTTATTTATTTGGAAAATTTCCGATGCATATATAGTACCTAATGGGTTAAAGTGCAACCCTCTTTTAAAATACTACTTTTCTGCGGCCGATAGGGATCTCATTGGAGCTGTCAGAATTCGCATAATTATCGCACAAATTAGCTTGTCAGTTGAGCAGAGCGATCAACATGGCGGCAGCGTCACCTTGTCTGCTTCACTCCTCACCACTGCACCCCTCTTCCCCCTCATCCACAAAGCAACCCACCCACCCCCTGACCCCAGCCTAACCCCACACCATCCCCAGTTAACCCATTAATATGCCACACCAGATCCAATCCAAAAGCGTGGGCCGCTGACAGTCGACTATGCGAGTTTTGACAGCCCGTTGGCTACCATATAATATCGGTATCGGCGGGTGAAAAACTTATTAACTGCATACATTAACATTCAATTTGAAGCGGCCATTGCTGCCCCTCGGTGACATTTGGCTGTGGATTCATGGGCATAAATCAAACAACATCGAAGAAACCTCTCGGTTCGTTTATGAATTGACAATTGAGACAACACCGGGTGGGTTGGGCCAGGGGTTCCCCCCTCGGCGTTTCTGTTGTCACGTTTGGGCTGTTAACGTGTTTCGGTGACCGATCGATGGGTCCACGGGATGGGGGTACTGCTACTCCCATCGATGAGGTGGGGAGGGGAAGGCTATCCGAGGGATCTGCGGAGACTTGAGCGCATGATGCCAGCCGATTGACACTCGCACTTGTACAATTTTAATTAAACGCCACTGGTATTGATACTTTATCTCCTCCCATTCCATTCGATTTGTGTAAGCATACACTGGGGAAAAAATGGTGGTCTTACTGGAAATTAATTGTGATGTTGGTTGGGAGCTCCTTAAATTTAATTTGATTTAATATCACCTTGAAGCACACAATATTTATAAGTAATGTTAACTTATTCTAAGATTAAAAAAAATGGTAGTATTATCAAGAAGTTTTATAACATTTTAAACATTTTAGAAATATTAAATCATACGAAATAAGCTGTTATTTATATATTTTTTAATTTCTTAAAACTACTATTTTTTTCAGTGCCCTATGATTCCCATTAACAGTCAACGAACTGTTGAAAACATTTTCCCCTGTTGCATTGGCTTTCGATTCTAGGAAACTTTTTAAGCCACAATTTATGCTCGTTTAAGGCGATAAATATAACAGAGCCCAAGTGATTGAAGCTGATTGCATTCCAGCGGTCCGTTGACTGACCGCACCCGCTCCGCTCCCCCTCCTCCCCCTTCCCACCACCCGTTACCCCTTTTGCCCATGGTCATGAGTCACTAACCATGGGCAGCTGCAGCGAACGTAATTGAATGCGTGTCAATTGAATGGCGTCGCTCGAAACTCTCAACTCGCAACTCGCGCCCATATTCGAAACTCATATCGGAATCGGAATCGAAGTCGGCGGCCATAAATAAAGGCTAAAAAGCATGCGGCGGCAATTAATAACGCTGCAGATTTGCAAAATGGCCGCCAGTTGCAACTTTACGAGCGAACGAAAAAAGGAAAAATCAAATTACAAAATTTAAGAGAAATGCTTTTTAAAATACTGAAAAAAAATCCTCTTTTAATATTTAATTTTGTATATATTTTCACAGGTTACATAAACAAATTAATTTTTTTAAAATTTAATTTTAAACAAAATGAATACAAAATAAAATATAAAAAAATATTGAAAAAAAGTTCTTTAAGAAATCAAGTTTTTTGCAGTATTGACTACCGAATGAATCGAGAACAGAGCCTTCCGTTGATTTATGCATCCCGTTGGCCATCGGAACTCGAGTTCAAAATTCCAAATCGCATTCGCATTTATTAACACTCTGTGCATTATGGAAAACTCGAGGAGGCCGTTGGGGAGGGAAAACTTGATTGATGAACTGCAATTAAAAGCGCATTTTCCTTAAGTCTCCAAGGTGATGGAAGTCGCGGCGAAGGCGGTGGAGAGTTCAGAGGGTACTTGTTTCCATTAAATAGATTTTTAATTGGGTGCTAAAGGAATGCTAGCACGATTAATAATATGCACATGTGATGGATGCCGGATTCTTAAAACTTGAACTTTTGGCACAGAATTTTATTCTTGCAAACCCCAATAATATTACTGTGAATTTTGTATTATTTATCACAGATTATAGAAAGCTGTCCACCCCAAGAGAATGACGAATTGGGTTTAACTACTGGCCGAACTTTAAGTGGAGAGCATTCCGCACACCTTAAGCCAATTTCTTCAACTTTCCACAACTTACTCACCGACTTACTCACCTGTCCCAGCCGGCGACATAACGAATTTCAATTAAAGCCACAAGAAGCTGACTTCGCGGTAATCCCTGGGACAATCATAAAGCATAAGAAATATACAGACGAAAAAAAACCTAAAAACTGATTAACATCTGGCTTCGTGGCTTGGTCAACTTGGATATGCGAACCATTAAAAATTTCGCACTACAAAGAGCCGCATCCGCATCTTCAGCCACACTCGCATCCACATCCACATCCTAAAGGTACATTTCCATGGTCAGCAAGGTGTGAGCCGCGTTGAGTTTCAATTCCATTCGGGCAGCTAATTAGCCGCCATATGTAGAGGGGGCGAAAAAGGGGGAAGTTATTCAGCGGAAATGCTATGACAAAGTGGCTGACTGCCTCTTCTTTTTCATTTTTATTTTCATTTTAATTTTTATATTTTTTCGGGGGCTGCATTTTGGCCCTGGCGATGATGCTTATCCCACAGATGAAATATTCGTGCAGACGACGCGCTGGTAAACGCTTGTCAACTTTGCTTTGATTGCGCTGCTAACGGGGGAAAAATTAATTTTTATTGCAGCCCACAGGGCGTATCAGCGATGTGGACTTCCTCCGACCTTTTTTCGCCGCTCGCACATCTCTTAGATTTCAGTTGTCAGATTCCGCAGCGACGCAGCTGAGGTATGGCTTCCGTTAGTGCGAGGGGCTACTGTGGAGCTTGGCTACCGTGGCATCAGAGGTGCAAAAATAAGAAAATAAGAAAAATACAGCAAAATAAAGAAAATAACCCACAGATGCACAGGCGAGGCCGCATTCAAATGCAGCCAGCTTAATTAGCCAAAACGTTGCATGTGTTTTGCACTTTAGTTGCCGGCAAAATCTTTACCAAATTGCCACAAACTGCCCAGCTACTCTGGCATTTGTTTCCATGATGAAGACGGTGGACAGGTGGAAGTGCTGATGGTGATGGCGATGGTGATGACGGTGTTGACATGCGAGGCCGGGAGTTCAAGCCCAGGTGTCAATGAGCTGTTCGCTTCGCACAATTAACGAAGGCTTTACACAGGTCAAGGGGAATGAAGAACTTTTCAACAGACAATAAATCTAATTTTTCAGCTTATTAAAATTTATTTTAAAAACAAAATTTTCTTAGCTGAAAGTTTTTGAAAGTTTAAAACAAATTCTTTGCATTTGTAACAATTTCTTTTTATTTCTACATAAAAACTAAACTCAAACTAAATATTCCAAGCCCTAGAAACTTCTTCAACAACCACAAAATGTTCAACAATTTATTACCACCTTTCCCAGAAAACCAACACGAATTTATTTTCATTAAATCAAATTAGAAACTTCAGAAGGGTTCAGCACTTTTCACATGCTTACTCCTCTAAAACCCACAAATCCCTGCCCATTATAAATCCAAAACAAATGCTCCAAATCATTTACGAGGAAAGGGAGCCGGGAAATGTTCTCAGTTAATAAAATGCAATTGAGTAATTGCCTTTCACATTTCATCAAAACTCATCGAATAGCTCTTGCATTTTATGGCACTTTCAACGCGTGGAGATCGAAGCCCTGGCTATTCTCCCATATAAATCACAATGGAAAACCTCAGGTCGGCGCAATAAAAATTGTAATTAATTGCGGCCTGCAATGGAAATGGAAAACACACAGCAAACAAATAAATATATTTTTTTGGGGGGGATCATGCAGCCACAAATTGGAGCGTTCGTGCCTAAAAATAAACTAAAATTAATCATGCAGCGAGCGATGGCTGATTTTTCCCACAGTATGACACAGTAGGGAAGGGTATGGTATAGCATATATTTATAATGGCATGCAGATGACCTCCCAAACGAAACCCAGCGATTACAAAATAAACCGACTAACGCTGAAATTTACCAACTAAAAAGCTAACTAGCCGCCAATTATGCCAAAGTGTTTTGCCCGGCTTATCTGTCCTCCGATTTCCGCGGAATCGAGGAGAGCCTTTGATGCCGGCCGCCTCACAGAAACGAAAAATTATGAAAAAACAATTAAAATTATGTGCTGACCTTAATGAGTTGATTAAATCCCAACATCCAAACATCCCAACATAGTGTGACTTCGAGCCTGATCACTTATCATCTGAGTCACTTACAAGCTCCGGCTCCATTATGCGTTGCCCTGTAACGTGTACACCCCCTAAAGTGGACCACACACACGGCTCGGCTACTTGACGTGCGTCTGGCCATTTGTCGCAAATGTCAACGACATGACGCCGAAGGCGGACCACCGGGCAAGAGCCACTTAGGCCGGCCTATAAACACGTCTATCGGATGCTATCGCCGACCTCGAACTAACCCAAAAATCAGAAGACATCGGGTCGAGTTACTCATATTTCTGGAATGCCGGAGGGAGGTGGAAGATGGAAAACCACAAATGCCAAGCTGGCAAAACTATTAAAAAATAACCGCGACGCGTCGTAATTCGCTCGAAACTGTGATAAGTCACTGGACAGTCGGGGCGATCCTCTCCAGATCTCCAGAGTTCAGTTCAGGAAAAAAACCCTCATCAAGCAACGAGTTCATCATCTTTTTGACAGCCAAACTAATTGACGAGACGCGCATGCGCCGTGGCCATAACAAGATATATGGCCCAGATGACAACCCATCGGCATCGGGGCATCGTTATGTATCGTAGCATCGGATTCTTCGCATCCAATCTCTGGACTTGCGTATAATTATGAGCTTAGCGCCGGGCACGGATCACCTTAATTAGCTCTATGCTCCATGCAGAGCGGTAAAAAATCAGGGGTTGTATCGGTTTCAGCAGAAATATCAATCAAAATGTGAAATTGAAACGATTGGGCAAATGATTGGCTCACTGAGCGACCAACTGTCAGTCATCCCAGTTCGAGTGGCGTGACGAACAATGAGGCTTTGATTCCCATTCGGAATTCGGAATCCGATGCCAGCACCACTGAAGTTCGGCTCGAAAACAAAACTCGGGCTGAAAAGTGTCAGAGAAATCAAATCAATTTTAATTAGGCACTCTCGTCTCGTGTGTGGGGTCTGAATCTCCCATTCGGTCTGCTACGGCATCGTATGGAATGGTATGTTCCGATCTGAACTCTCCGGCGGAGTCTGCTTGGCAAGTGGCAGCTGATTAAAAACACAAACTGCCCGCTGGTTATGCTTAAATCGCTTTAAACACACGACTAGCTTTGCTCTCTAATGTACACTGCGAGAATAGAAGAGGTATATAGGTTTTGAAACAAATATTCAGGATTAATGCAGAATTAGAAAAATATGAATACTTTACATAATATATTTGTTTTAAAAAATTTAGATTAAAATTTATATATTTATTAATTACTAAAATTTAAAAATATCCTTTTATCTAATTAATAATGATTTGTTATCCAAATATATCTTCTGCTTTTTAATTAATTTTTTCAGGGGCAGGGTTGATTTGATTTTATATTACTCTGGCTTTGAATCTTAATACTAATATTTATTTCGTGATTTGGACGTTATAAGTAATGAGCTAATACGAATAATATAATATTGCCCGATATGTGATTCACCTTCACGTAAAGAACTATTTGTTTAGTTAAATAATTACATGTAGATTGAATTATTAATTTAATGCAATCGAAAATATATTTCAAGTATTTCAATATTAGTCGCAAAGTGAAAAAAGTAATAAATCGAGATGAGCTAGAGCTTTCTTATCGCCACGAAAGTTTCCCAAAGTGCATAAAAATACCCGAACGTGCATTGACACCCATTGCATGCAATCGAGTGACATCGAATTGATTCGAATTGCCCCGAACTGAATGGCCCGGAATTGTTCGATTTTATGCGGAGGCATTTTTATTGTCTCGGTTCGAACTTCCAAGACAGAGCGGCGGCACGGGCCGCGTCTTTTGTCGGCCAATTAGCTTTAATAAAAAGTATTTCAATAAATAATGTTGACAGTGCCGAAGACATCATAATCGTGGAGGGCATTTGCATTGATAAGCCTGGGGATCGGCCAGATCTGAGGCACCGCCGTGGAAAGTAGCACAAATCTAATTATACGGACAAGTGGCTCAACAACAAAAATGTAATGAGTTTGAAAAGAAACCAACATAAAGAAGCCGCCGGGAAGAAAGAGGCCGCCTGCACATGCTGGGCAAATTAGATAATGGCATGCGCAGAATGTCCGTAACGAGGCTACTGTTCACTTTCGAAAATACTCGAAAAACAGGAGCTCTCCGGGATTACGGAGTGGTATATGGCTATATGGGTACATGGCTTCAAGTGGCGGGACTGAAAAGTCAGCGACTTGCGGGTGTTCCAATTTTCCCACAGCTAAGCCCCGGATAATGCCACATGTGAGTGTGTGTATTCGAGAAAGTCCCTGTGCGTGTGCAATGATTTTTCCCAAAACAATTGCGGATCAGGAATCACGGACTCACGGATGAGAATCACTTGTGTGTGATCCTCGTCCGGTCAATGGGCATTAAATTGGCTTAAATTAAGTCAAGTATGTGAGGCCATCAGGCCGAAACCTCCCTATATTCCATTTTCCATGGCTCTGCTCCTTTCATCTCATCTAATAATAATGGACGCATATGAGTTGTATTATCCTCATTTTTCCCTGCCTGTTTGGGGTTATTCTTTCGACTGAACAATGACCCAGTAGCTCTGGTACTTCAAGGGGTTCGTTCTCAAGTCGTTCACTTCGATTCTTGTCATATTGTTGACTTTTTGTTTCGTAATCCTAATAAATTTAAATGACGTGCAATGTGTACACGAAGGTCTCCTCACACGAATCCGTTGAAAAGGGTACTTGAACAGGGGCGTCAAATGAAAAGGGGATCATCAAGTTGGTTTGTTTTGGCGGAGTTTTATACAAGGTTGTTTTCTTAAAAAGTCTTTAAAACAAAAATCTTTAAAAAAAAGTTATACGATAATTAAAATAATCCTTATAGCTTATTTATTTTACTTAAATGAATTCAAAAATTCAAAATGCTTACTTGGGAATTTCATTATTTTAAAAATAAATTAACTTGAAAGCTTTTAAAGCTTTGATTATATAAAAGAAAAATATCTTTAAAATCTCGTAGATTTCAGAAATCACATAGATCCCTTTACTCTAACATTTTACTCCGCCTCTGCTTTAATTCCCACTTGAAGGCAAACAACTAATTGTAGACATTTTAGGTAAATTCAACCCCTTTCTCAAGAGTTCTCGTTAAGCAGCCAGACCGAAGAGAATAGTGTGAACCCATTAAAATTTAAATACAAAAACAATTATCAGGGAGTTTTTATAATTAAATTTATAGAAACATAATGCAGTTGAAGAACTGGAACTCGCCCAAGATCAACGCATCAAGGCCGACATATTTTAATTATAACTTTAATAAGACCAACCCAACACGCACTCGATGGCGAAGAGAAGAGAACCTCCGGAGCAACCCTGGTTTTGGGAAATCTTGCACCTTTCCACTTCCACCCCATGCACTTCATTATTTCCCACTTTGTATTTAAATCCGTCCTGATCCTCTTGTATGTTTGTGGCTTAACTTTTTGGCTCTTTCCGCTTCTGCAGCGTCGAGAAGAATAGAAACTGGAAACTGGAAAATCTGCCGAAGAACACCCGCACGTTGCGGGGTTCCAGATTTCGGACCTCTTCTGACTTTTGTAACAAGATCAACATGTTGAGATCGGCAATCTGGCCAGAATCGGCAAGCCAGTAGCAGAAATCAGCTGGCATTGTCTTTTCGGCTCTGGGTTCCGTTCCTTGGGATTGATTCCTTCGTTGATCCAGTTGCCGTTTGTCGGCTTGTTTGGGCCCCGAAGTTCATATATGTTCCATTATCGCATTGTTGGATCAGTTAAGATTCGCTGATCTGATAGACGGCTACCGTATGACAGCCCACTGAAGTCATCTAGGTAGTTTTGGATTCTTTTCCGGGTTCCATTTGCACACCATTATGTTGCAATGTTTGCAGTTGTTTGGGATTAGCTTTGCGTAAGGGATCTAATTAAAGGACATGTGATTTGGTATATCATTTTCTGGAAATGAAAAAACTAAATAACACAATTTATTATTAATCCAAAATATATTATCTATAATAATAGAACTGAATATAATATATTAAGATTATCAAATATTTAAAATCACCATTGTTACTTATTTTTTTTATCATTTTTTGCATTCTACATTTGAAAGTATAAAAAATACTTAAATGCATTTATGCGTGTTTTTAGCTTTTTGTCTGTTTGTCTTCCCAGCTTCGCTTTTCCGGTTTTCTATTTGTATTAATTCTGAACCCCTTTCAGAAGTCCATTAAAAACTAACCCCGTAACCACCACTATTTTCCTTTTATTCCGCGATGCACTTGAATGTGGTGCGTGCACTTAATCAACACACAAATCCTTTTAATTTAACACGCGCTCGTTTGCATTCGCGCCTGCCATAATCCTTTCAGTCTGCCCGCCATTTTTCTGCCGGGGGTTACAGATTCAGCGAGTTATGGAGTGCGGAAAGGGGAAAGGGGAGGAGGAGGAGGATAGGGGGTTGAAGCACCCCTTAAGTGCCGGCAGACGCTCGCGGGACAAACACAAAGTGGCGGCATTATTTGTCGCAATCAAATGCTGATGATGTGCCTTGATTATGCGCAGCAAATGCCTGTGAAAAATGGCATAGACGACCAGAGAATACGGGGTTGTTTTTCCCATTTCGGCCTGGGGTGGGGGTCTCGAAAACGTGCCAGGCGACATCGTCGCAGCATGAAGGCGAATATTATTTAAATGGCGTATAATAATGGCAGACTCCGCACTGCAGGACAGAGCAGCCCGTAATGATGCAAAGTCCGCTGGAACGGGAAAACGGGAACTTTGGCAAGCGCTATATTGTATAATAATCGCAGTTGCCCCGCCGACAGCTGGCAGTCCAATCAGGATGCGCCACCCAGCCGCAGCTTATTACGGCAGCCCATCTAGGACTAGGACGACATCGCAATCAGCAGGCGCTTATGGCAATTCATTTGTTTAACGACCGACCAACGCTCGAGGCCCAGACTTTTTCTATCTGGGTTGCCGGGGGAAGAGAAAGGGGCCGGAGAGAATGGCGACACAACCTCATCACAATTAGGGGTAGTCGGGAGGGGGATGGACTCCAAGGTAATTCAGAAATTCAGACCATAGCCACTTCATTTTAAAAAATCTCAGGTTTTGAAGTTAAAAATGTTTTACAATGAATGATGCTATGATAATTTTATTCAAAATATGTAAGTTCTATAATTTTTCTAAGTTGTTGTGATATTTTTCTTATGGTTTAGACTTTACTAAGCCTAAAAGTATAATTATTTTAACGTTATGATATTTATTACATTTTTAACTTCGATACATTAGTTAAACTTCTTAACTGCGTTATATAAAGATTTAAACTTTCAAAAACCGTTTGTCTGAAAAGACAATAATAAGACACAATAAATTTAGATCATTCTGGATGCTTGACAACTCTAGGCGGTATCTTCTCAGGAGATTTAAACTTTCAAAAACCGTTTGTCTGAAAAGAGTTGCACAATAAATTTAGATCATTCTGGATGCTTGACAACTCTAGGCGGTATCTTCTCAGGAGTCACGGCCAATTAATTTATTTTAATTTATGGCACACATCCGCAAAATTAAGCTACCCCTCGAAATCCACTTTCCACAAAGCACAACTCACAAATCAACCCTCTTTATCTTTCCTTTCTCCAGCTAATTTCGCTTTTATTAGGTTTGGCAATTTGTAGCCGGGTTCTTTTTCGGAGGGCAGGGATGCTGAATGGATGGATGCTTTTTGGAGGAAGGAAATCTGGGATATACATTTCATTTTTACATTTGACGTTTGCACAACTGCCAGAGGAAGAATCGCGAACGAAATGAGGCGCAATTTACAGAGCTCGTTGCGTGTAAATTGAGTCATCTGCCAGGGCACCCCGCCAAGTCCTCCGCCCGGAACCCGTCCATCCCCTCCTCATAGCAACCCCCTGCCAATTGCCATTGCCATTCGCACTCCCATTCCCCTTCCCCAGATCCATAACCATTTCCACTTTTTGCTTTTTTGTTTTTCTGTTTGGCAACGACATTTTCAAGTAACATGCACAAATTTATTTCGTTTCTTGTTCCCAACCTCCCTTCCATTTCCCTTTCCCTACATTGCCAGTCATTCGAGCATGTCCGCATATCCCTATATCCCATATTCCCTTCACCATTCCGCGTTTTTCCGAAATTTACATTTTTATGAAATTTTCCGTTTTTTGTTTTTCATGCATTTTTACAAATTTACACATTTGTTGGAATTTTTTATTGGCTGTCATCATTAGTTTCGATATGGCCAGGGGTTGGGGATCGCCGGAGTGGAGTGGAAAGTCGAGGAATGGGGCAGTCGACAAGTGTGGGCGTGTAATTTATAAAGTGTTTGCCAGGGGGAAAATTTCGGGGGAGTATATTTATGTATATTTTCGTTTGTCAGTGTGGAGAGGGGAAAGATCTGCGATAAGGACGAGAAGAGTAATTGGTTTGGCCATCAAGTTGATATGGGAGGCATATGTGTGATATGGATGGCGAGGTGTGGAATGCCAAGAGGGCGGTACTCGCTGAAGGCTGCTTAAAGGTCTCTTGGGGTTACTCAAGCGGTTATAAGATGATCTGGGGGATTTCGAATTTGTTTAGCTGGTCCTAAGGAATTTCAGCTTGGGAATGTACTTAGCGGTGGAATCATCAACGATAGGGGGTACTTAGAAAATTCCAAATAGTATTACCAAACACCACGAATTTGTGATTTAAATAATTACATTTGAATTGATTTGCAAAATGATTATTTTATAATTATTTCCTGTATCCTAAATGGTTGCCCCTTAACATTCTTATATTTTATGTGTTATTTATAATTAATTTCTTTAAACTTTTTATTTGCGTTTCTGGTATTATTTGGAAGTTTATAGATATTTTAAGATCTATGTAAAATACAGTTTAATAAATAGTTCTCTCCATTTTCTCCATTATCTTTATCAACTCCAACTAAATCTAAAGACCTTACTGAACAAAGGTCCTCATATCGGTCCGATCTAGTCGTACCATCATAAATCCCGCTCGACTGTCCGGATCTGGGCGAAACGATAATGACACACGAACAAAAGTGCCTGTCAGCCAAAATATTACCAAAACGAAAGTGTCAACCAGCCAGGTCAAAGGAGGAGTGCAATCGGGAGCAGGGGAGGTTGTGTAGAGTCTGCTATACCGGTGAAAAGTCATAAACATTACGTTGATTTTATTTCGGCAAGGCAACTACTATATTTTTTATGCCCGCTGCGAGCTGAGTCAAAGGATTGTCTCGCTGTCCTCCTGCTGGCCACGCTCGAATGCCCGTTACGGAAAGTGTCATAAAAATGCCTCGAATCTGGGATGGTTTTCCACTATTTTCCACTGTTTTGCACACACGTACTAAGCGGAGGTGATGCAGAGTACAAAATATTTGTAGGTAGCTTAAATTTCCATATAAAACAAGTATTTTGTAGCTTCTCGAAAGAAAATATTATTTAAATTTAAGTTTTAATTATATATAATGTAATATGTACAATTGTTAAATTAAATCATTTTCTTAAACTTGGAGAATTAAACTTAAATTAAATTAAAACGGTAATTAAACCCCATTTAAATTTAATTTAAGACATAAATCTAATTATTATTACATGATTCTAATGACAGTTTTAGTTTGTATTTATTGTTTGGTTTCACATTAGTTTAAATTTTTTCTCACTGCATAGTTTGGTAAGTGGAATGGTTATAGAAGGGAGTTCGACATTTTTATGACATTTTCCCTGACTACTGTTTATTCGCTTTCTCCACGCTGCCCGCCCTTTCCCATTTTTCTCGAGCACTTTTCCGACATTTTAAACATTTCTTTTGCCGCTGGCACTTGGCCTTTGTCAGATTTTCCCTGCGCTGTATCATGTCGTTTGTGTAATTTTTATGATTGTCAAGGATTAGATATAAATGTTTTATGATGTTGGCCCGCTACCGCAGTTGTGGACCAGAAATTGTGTTTTAATATGATTTTACGGCTTTGTGGTAGCTCGAAATATTCCCAACTTGATTGGCTCCGATGTGTCGTGCCTGAAATTCCAAATTATCCGATCCTTCGGTCCGGTGCACCCCTTTTGTGGCGCATTCTCTCCAAAAGGGATTTGGGCTCCTCTTGAATTTTTCCTGGAAAACGGCAGGCTCATCACAGTCCAGTTGTTTGATGTTCTTAGGTCTGACACGCCCCCCTGCCCCCGAAAAACGGCTGTCAGTCGGCTACCAAGTCGAATTTTCCCTCAAACAAACGCGTGAAAATGCAGCCACAAAAGTCGATGTCGATCCATCATAATTCCTGGGTCGCGTGGATTTACAAGCGCTCAAATTATCGGTAGATCGTTTTGGGGAAAATATGAAAATAACGAAGAACTGTGAAATCGATCGATGGTACTCTGGGTATTCTGGGAACCGCAGTTAGCGATGGCGCTTGTCTCTCAATCGAGTTGCCAGAAATTAATTACATTTAAACGCTTGGCTCCCCCAGAGAGATTTCCCCGTGTTTGTGCCAAAAAAAAGAAGAAAACAGAGGAAAAAACCGAGAAAATGGGTCTGAAAACACACTCAATTCAAATGAATCCAAAACGCACACTCTAAACGCCAACTCATCATCATTAAAGTCAATTTTTCTCGTCCTCTGTTGTCTTGTTTTGTTGCTACTCAACAATTTCTGGCCATCGAATTGAACAAAAGGAAATTTGCCACGTTTTTCATTGTTTTCCCAGCGAGAAACAAAAAACGAAAAGACAAAAAGTGAAACTGCTGTTTTTTCTCTCTCCAATTTTCAGCTGAACCGGGCTCGGGATTGGAATTGGATTGTAGACCGTGTGGATTTTGGATGGAGGGAGGTTTGAACTTCGAATAGGTGAAATTGCATCACGCTGTGCCTCGGTTTCTGTGGAATTGTTTGCAGGCTGGAAATTGTTGATTTTGACACCTTTCGGGCTGCTGCATTGTGCTCCTCTTTATTTCCATCTAATAAATGCATTTGTGCCTTTTTGTTTTCCCCCGGGGCTGTGTTGCATTTTTTATGGTTTTCAGTTCGTTTTGCGAACCCAGGCGGGGGGTCAACTGCCGAATCCTCCGGCTGGCCACTTGACTGCCGCTGGTCCTGCGGCATCGGGATATCTTTATTCGCTCATTAGCAGCACGATTGTGCTGGCTGCAGGTCCTAAAAGTCCTGCGGCTCCTGTGGCGAGGTCCTCGAGTGAGTGGGCGTGTGAAATTACCAAAAATAAAAGGTAAATTGCGTTTTTCGCCAACTCAATTATGATAAGTTCGTCGAAATGTTAGGGGTTCACTTACGAGGAATCTTGTAATTAAAATAGATAATTTAAGAGTCATGATTCTACAATTAATTCAATATGCTACACTATCACTGGGTAAACGAAAGATCTTGTAACTTTTGTATATCCAATAAATACAAATCATTTCAAAAATTACCATTAATATAATTTTCCCAATTATTACTTTTTTAAGACTTTCACAAAATCAAAATCAAAACTAAAGCTGAAAGCCAAAAATCGAAATTAAATCGAAATTAGCTACACACACGTTTTGCACATTAGACCGCAAATCAAACCGACTCAGCAAAAAATCGTTGAACTTTCGACAACATTTCGCCTTGTAATCAAAATCCATTAGTCAACATAATTACGCTTTAATGGACTCGAAAGTTGTTTATGCCTCGCGTCGAATCGAATCGAAACGAAAGCGTTGTGTAAATATGCGTGGCTTAATTAGCGGCCATAAAAATTTGATAGATTTTAATCTAACACACAAGTTGTTGTTGCGATTTCTAGCCCCATAAATCTTCGAAGACCGGCGACGGTTTCGAAGGCCCCAAACTGATAACAGAGTGTGAATATAGCACTACCAAATATTATTTGCTCGCCGCCGAATGTGTTTAGAAAATTCGATAGGAGGAATATATAATGTTGGCCGAGGGGACGAAGTGGGACTTTTAGCACGTCGCGACTATTGATGAACCTGCTCTGATTTAGTTTTGGAATTGCGATTCGGACACTACATAAATTATGCGAACTTTGTCGTGTGCCAAAAAAAAAGGTAATGTCCGAAAATTAACATTTAAATCGTAGCGAAAAATAACCCGGTAGCACATGTCATAAAACTGTCCCCATAGAAATTCAAGGATGATTTATTGGGACAGCACCATTGAAGTGCATCCATGGTGTGGAATCGCTAATGTGGATTGGATTGGACAACTGTAGATCCTGTAAAAGTAATCAAAAACTGTTTGGGCGTTTTAAGATTAGGTGATTTCTACCAGTACAAGCAGTGACTTATTTTTTATGAAACAATGCATTGAATTTCAACAAATTGACCCAATATTGAGTGTTATATATAAACATCAGAAAAAGTTCCTCTTTTTGCCATAAGTTTCTAATTTTCAAAAAAATTACGGGTTGAATTAAATAAATAAATTTCCAAAGTAACTAATATCAAATCTAGATCTAAAATTTAAATTTAAACTATGGATTTTTAAGAAGATAAGGTTTTACATTCAAGTTAAATGTGTTAAATGTGCAAGTTAAAAGTTTGCTAAAATGCAAACATTTGTTCAAAAACTCCCTCCAAGTCCTTTCAATCTATAAATTTGCACAACAAAAATCCTCAACTAAATCCTCGGAACAAGGGAAATATTTAAAAAAGAAATCCCAGTAAGCCAGCCGAAACCCTTTCGAAGTTCCTGCAAATTTGGCCAGAGTCCGCAAACAGAGACATTTTCCACCTAGCATTAGATTTCCATTTAGCACTCGTTCCGGCCCAGAAATGCAACCGCAAAAACAAAAACTATGAATGGCAGTTTAAGCCAAATTACACAAAGGCCAAGAGCAACAACAACCGCTGATGGTGGCTGTTTCAATGCGAACGGAAGCCATATGCAGAAAAGTCTGGGGCAGCGGTAAGAGGAGCGCATTAAATAGGACCCGCCCATCGAGAAAGGCAGCCATTTCGCTCACTCGCAGGGAGATATACCATATCTCTGGGGTAGATAAAGTCCACAAGGCAGGGGTGAACAAGATGGCTATAGAGCAGCGGGCTCAGTGCTTCCCGTTCTGGCCCGATAAACTGGTTTGGCCCGCCACTCCGCTGAGAGAGGGCGATTTCTCATTTTTTTTCCCAGCTCTCATTTCCCAACTCTCAGCGGCATTCGAGCAGCGCACACTTGGTGGTGCAGCAGAGCTCTCCGGATTTATTCAGACATCGAACGTCGTCGAGAGCACACGTCCATATTCCTCGTCTTCCGAAACGAAACGAGCGCGTCAATCGCTGTAGAGTTAAAGTTTCGATTGTGATTCGTGTGTGATTTATATGGTAGCAAAATATAACAAGCGTTTCCAATGCGTCGCTTGGTGTGAGAAATAATCCAAATAAAATATATCAAGAGTTATCAAAAGAACACAAGGATTACAAAAATCGAAATATCGTGTCTAACCCCCACTGGAGAAAACCGCCAACCGCCAACATAGCCGAACTAACCGCCGTATTTATGACTAAGATGATTCCGCCGGTTCCCACCGCCGCCGCAGCCGTCATGATGCCCACGCCCAAGCAGAAGATCGGTTTCAGCATCGAGTCCATTGTGGGCAATGATGTCAGCAGTGCCGGCGGCAACTCCACGCCGGAGCTAACGGGCAGCCAGAGTCCGCCGCCCGGCGAGAGGAACGGGCCCGGTTCGCCGCCCCAGACGCCGCCAGCCACTCTTACGCTAATACCAGGCTCACCTCCCCACCATCTGATGGCTCCTCCTGCCCACGGCATGCCCTATCCACATCCCCATGTCCAGCAGCAGCAGCAGCAGCAAATGGCAGCTCATCCGCATCCGCATCTTTCGCCCGCCCAGCAGCATGTGCTGCACCAGCACCTCCTCATGCAACAGCAACACCAGCAGCAGCAGCAGCAACAGCAACAGCAGCAACATCCTGGCACTCCCAAGAGCCACCAGGACATCCAGGAGCTGCTCCAGCGACTGCATCACAATGCCGCCATGGCCAGCGGATTGAGTCCGCTGCAGACACGCCTCTCGCCGGACTCGGAGCAGCCTCAGATTCCCGTCTCCCTGAAGAGAGAGCGATCACCTGCACCACCTGCCCACGAGCAGGCGGAGAATCCCGCCCAGCGCATCCAGCCACCGCATACACCTCCGAAATCCGTGAGCCCCCAGTCCTCGCAGCCCTCTTCGTCGCCCACGCTGCTCATCAGCAGTCCGCATGCCACGCCCCCTCAGCAGCAGCAGCCTCCTAACTACCCAAAGCCCGCCATGATGCATCCCGGAGCTGGAGGAGGACCCATGATGATGCCGGGCATGCCCCCGGCTGGCCTAGTGCGACCCTTTCCCATGGGACCTGGAGGACCACCGATGCCGCAGGGACAACCGGGCATGCCGGACATCAAGGCCTTGCCGCCCTACATCAACGCTCCGCCGGAACTGCCGCCCCAGCACAATCCGCACCTCATCGCCGCCGCCCAGTTCCAAATGGCCGCCGCTCTGCAGGCGGGACATGTCCTGGGTCCCGCTGCCGCCGCCGCTGCTGCCGCCGGACTGCCGCCCCACGCCGCCCAGTTTATGCCCAATCCGGGCATGGCCAGGGATAGCTATCAGCTGTACCCCTGGCTGCTCAGCCGCCACGGAAGGATCTTCCCGCACCGGTTCCCTGGAAGTAAGTATCTTAAAAATATGACAAAAGAATGTTCTTGAGATCTAAAAAGCTTAAATATTAGGTTTCTTAATTAAAAAGAATTTTATAAATTATCTAAAGAATTTTTTGGGATTTAACCCTAACGTTTTAAAACATTTTGAAGATCATATCATAAATGATATATCACAGAAATGATTTATATATAGTTAGTAAACTTTAATTTTTGAAAACCGATGACTTACCGAAACCCTCTCTTCTTCTCTTCAAGGCTTTCTGGTGCCCCCGTTCCGCAAACCGAAGCGCATCCGAACCGCCTTCTCGCCATCGCAGCTACTGAAGCTGGAGCACGCCTTCGAGAGCAACCAGTACGTGGTGGGAGCGGAGCGCAAGGCCCTCGCCCAGACCCTCAATCTCTCCGAGACGCAGGTGAAGGTGTGGTTCCAGAACCGCCGCACCAAGCACAAGCGGATGCAGCAGGAGGACGAGAAGGGCGGCGGCGATGGATCGCAAAGGAATATGCACAACGGCAGTGGCGATGAGGACGACGACGAACTGATCGACATGGAGATGGACGAATGCCCCAGCGACGAGGAGCACGACCTGGACGCCAGTCACTAAAGTCAGAAGCCAGGAGATAGATCCTCCTGCGGCGGTCCGTGAGTTCCTTAGCCTGGCACATCGAGTCCAGCAGTTCCAGTTTTCGGGGGTTCCCAGTCGAACTCCAGCGGAAGTAACATAGTTTGTTTTGTTGTGATATATTCTTAGAGCGTTCTTAAGGCGTGTTAGGCTAACCACTGTACATAGGAAAGTATTAGAGACCCCCCTCTGTCCACCATCCACAACCCTCTCTCAAGATCCGTGCCAAATCCTTGCGAAGAACCGAGGTTGAGTAGAGCTCAAATGAACGCAAGTTGTTTCCTCTCTTTCCAAAATATCTGATGAAAAAAAAGAAAAACCTAAAAAAAGATGCTTAGGCTAGACACAAACTATAACTGTACAAATTTAATGGTTTAAGCGTGTAAATATTCATGACAAGCATTACTTTTAATTAGTGAATTCCTCCTGAACAAATCGTACTCAATCCACTACCTATTGTATAATTCCTGTTTATTGTATGACGATCTAGCATTTATTTATGTTTAGTCTTAAGCACGAACCTCTAGAGTCGCTCAACTGCAGCTGGATACTATTTAAAGCCCCTTAGCATAAAGCCCTAGTGTCTAGTAACTACTTTCTAAGCCAAGACAACATTGTAAGAAATACACAAAAATATTATCATATAAAATATAAAATATTCATTATGAAAAGAAATCTAAAAATAAAGAAATGTTTGTTGGATTTATTTGGGGAACTGGGTTGGGGAACTTATTTATTTTCAGAAAATTTTCTTTCGGACTTGAATGTAAATACAACAAAGACTTTAATTTAAAATGAAATTGACTTGCCATTTAAATGGGAGTTTTGCCAAATATGTATTTCATTTAAAGGATATTATATTTGTTAATACGTTTTTGAACAATTCTGGTTAAAAATTATTTGTTTACAAAAAAAGCAATACCATTGCCAAACCAAATCGTCGAATAATGACACTTTTACCATTTCTGTAAGACATTTTTATTCGTTTTTCTCTAGTTTAACTCTCCTTAAAAATATTTTATTTTGCCGCGTATTAATTTCTGCATCTCCACCCCCTTTTAATTGAGTTCGTCCCACTGTGTGACAGAGTTGAAAATTATGCGCCGTCAATTAATTAGCGTGTGACATTTAACATTGTTGTTGCTGTTTCTGTCCACTCGACTGGTGACAGGTGCGGTGGAGAAGGGGATTGAGGGGGGCTGAGAGAAACACAGAGAGGGATAGCCGAAGGAGGCGACTATAAAATGCATTTAGCGATCGTTACTTCTTATAGATTTCATAAGCATTTTAATTGCACAATTTAAAATGCAAATCGTGTTTTATTGTAGAATTTAATTGAGCGCAGTTCGTGAGAGATCAAAGGGGCGGGGGTGGCTGTTGAAAGGGGGTTCGGCTGGCCAGGAGCTCCATATGAAAACTGGTTAATGAGCCACTCGAGGTGTGCTAATGATTTAAAAGCCAAATTTATGATTATTGGACCTACAAATTTATGCGACAATTGTGGAGAGACTAGGAGGGGGTCGTTTATCGTTATCGGCAAATCAGCTATCAGTGATCGCCTATCAGCTATCGGCTATCGAATGGGGCCTAATGAATATGCAGTGGCTAATTGCAATGGGCAAACTGCAATCTCGATTGGCCTAGCTGATATGGCTAATTAACGGACATAACGAGTCTAATTACTAGCTGTTAACAGCACTAAATTGTGGCACTCTGTCAAAGGTCCCTCTAAGTAAAATCAGGGGGGTTTTTGGGGGGGTCTTTGCAATCACAAAGTTTACAATTGCAACAGTCATAAATCAGAGCGGGCAAATTATATGTTCCATCGGCGATTGGAATCGCCGACTTTACCTATATAAACCCCACCAGCTAATGGCGAGTCTTGTTTGCTTAGCGGGCACGCACATTTGATGGAAACTTCGAGATTCGAGAATCGAGAATCGAGATTCCTGATTCGAGTTCAGAGATACATTTGCCCATCGAGGGGCAACTGTAATTAATAATGGGGCTGGGGCACGCCCCTTGCATATTGGATTCGGGGGCTTATCGGCTGGCCTGCTTTTCAATATCACTCTTCAAATGTTTCCGTAGAACGAGGCTGAAAAAAGTGAAAAAATGAAAATGAACTGACGAAGGGAGCGAACAACGAAAACGTAACGAAAACCGAAATCGGAATGAAATCCCTTGCTGATAATTCTCGGAAATTAAAACACAATTTGGTAAGTTGTTGCTGTTGATGATGTTATACATATATCAGGCATACATATGTTTGTACAACTTGTTTTGCCTCGTGGCTGACTGAGTTTATTTCTCGGTTTTTTCTGTTTTGGTTTTTGAATGCCTCAAACGGTTTGTTATGCGGCGCGCCCCAAAAAAAGAGAGATATAGAAATAATATAATAACGCCGCATTCACTTTATGGCCAGCACCACGCACAACTTGCTGCCCGTTGTTATTGTTATACATCCCATAAAGTTTATTAAGTAATCCAATTTGGTTAAATTAGCTGTGTCTCTCGTCTGGGAGTTATTTCGGATTTTAATTGAGTTTGGGTTTCTCTTTACCATCAACGCCCCTTCCCGCTACATTGCTCATTATTGTCGAATGTTGAATTTCACCGATCGCTGATCGATCGCCGGCATAATGCAAATTGTCAAGCCAAGATCGAGGCCCCTAACCCCTTAATGGCCATCCTCGGGATCCCAGAGCCCAGATCCGAGAGATCGCAGGGTTCACGATCGGGACGTGCCATATCTCGGTGTTCTGTTTAATGTGTGTTTCCTGGAAGATTAATACGGCGAAATTAAGGAAAATAAATAAATGTCAGCGCTGTACAAGATCGTTATCGCATTTAACAATAATTACCCTGATATGGGATATGCTAACTAATCTGTTAAGCCCGCTCATTCCGGCCCAGGATCGTTGGTAAGATGTTGGCCATCCGAGCCAACAGGTTTTCTTATTTTTTTCTGGCCCGAAACGACTGTTTAGTGCTTTCCGTTGTCGTTCGAGACATCAGACCTCATCGAAGGTGTCGCCGGCCGCTTGTTGTGTTAAATTAAGTAATTAATTTTAAAGTCCATGTTCCCTCCGTTTGTCTAACGAAAGACTTAGGCGACGAACTTTTTCATTTGGCCGCCGCCACGCTTGTTAACCCCACTTCCGTCATCGTTTTTAGGGCTAAGATTTCGATCAGCCGACTTCAATTGCTTGTAATTTACCGACGATTGTTCTCATTCTCTTTGGGCACTTCCTGCGGTCCAACTAGATTGGCATCACTTTTCCAGGCCCTCGACATTTGTTTGTCGTAATAATAACTCGGTAAGCGTTTTAATTGAATGATCCGCCGGTGGGCGTCTCCCGCTCCTTAACCACATAACCTACTATATATACACACTCCAGATCCGCCGTGTCATTGCCAACTGCTCGACTTGTCCCAGGGTAAACAGAATAAACATTTGACTCGACTTTGGGCCCTCAAGTGCTTAATTAAGAGCCGCAACAACGTCTCGTTTTGGCTTTTATTTATTTAACAATTTTCTGCGCCAGGGTCCACAATATTTTGATGTTTTCTAATTGCCTCAATTATGTTTGGCTCTCCGGGTGTTTCAACTGTTGTTGGACTGTTAGATCGCCAGCCTCATCACGAATCTCTGGCGCCAGACGCCGTCTCTTTCATATGCAAAGTGCTCCGGCGATCAAATATCGAATGCTTTAATTTGGTATATCAAAGAGAGACATTATGCTGCTGCTTATGATGCCAGTCTCCATCGCAGCCCCTCCCCCGGCTCGTAAAAGCGTCAAATTTCTCAATTCTCAATTCTCAGCTGCCCATTACCAATTCCCGATTTCGTGGCCAACACCATGGGGCGTCCTAATTGTTGATATGCATCTCGGTTTCTCTGCCGTTCAGTCACTCGGTTATTGGGTCTGTCGAGAGACTCTTAATATTATTTGGTGAGTTTTATGTTTTATTTCGAATTAGCCACATAAATATGCACTCTTTATGACAACCTGATGTCTGTTGTTACTGTTTTATGCTCGCTGAGCTGGAGCGCCCACGCTGCGTATGATTGTTGGCGTTTCACTGGCCAAGCACAGTGGTTAGGGGCGATCTAAAAGGGCGGGATCTAAGATTCAATTTATATATTAATTTTTTATTTCAAATAGAACCTTATAGAACCCTTGCGTAAAATAACTTAATATCTATATAGTTTCTAGACTTTTTAAAAAAACAAGAATCTATCGAATTTTCTTTAAAATTTTCTTAAAAAATTAATCTATAATATATTTGAACATAGTCATAGGAAAGTTAATTTAAAGTGCAAAGACACATTTTTACTGAAATATTTTTTTTAAGAAACCCAACCCCTGTTTTTTTAAATCCCGACCCACTGTGCAACGATTGGCTCTCGAAATAAATGCCATTCCACACTGCCCGCAGTGCAATGCATTATTCAAACGCTGGAGAAAATCCCGCCTTGGACATTTAGCTGGTTAAACAATCAATTAGTGACGACCGCAACTGAATCGCTGATGCCGTTATTGAATTATACTCGGGGCGAAGCTATCGGAGGGCCCACATAGGAACGTATATATGTAGGACCCATTGTCCTGCTCCTCCCCAAAATATAACCCCGCCCTGACAGGCCAACAAATGCTCGGATTGCGTGCCAGCCTCGAGTTGGTCAAGGTAATTATGGGTTTGCCATTTGGGGCTGCATATGGGCTATACATCTACTTCTACTTCTACACTTTGTGGCTCAATGTATGGCTTTGCAGTGTAGTGTAGCTTATTGGAGTCGGTCGGTGGTCCGGGCCAATGAGGCGTCATCTAATATATTGCAATTACAAGCGGCAATTAGTCAATTTGCCGGACTCGAACACGAAACGCTTTTCGTATAATTAAAAGCCAATTAGAATATTTATTATGAAAATTGCTCAACAAATGTGCATAATTGAAGCGATGTGAATTCGTTTAAATTACAGGCCGCTCCACCGATTTCCATCTAGTTGAGAGGCAGCCATGAGAACCCATCAAAGGGGAATCTACGCTGCTCTGTCACTACTGTCTAGTAGTTGGTTGTTTTCCATAATTGAATCAGGTACTTCCTGCGAAACAATTACGGGCACGGGAAGCTTATTACAGGTTTGGTTTTTCTTATTAACTGTTTTTTAGGTAAACAAAAACATTAATACGCCCTTAATACAATTGTGGGCAACATTGTTAATATATAAATTAATTTTAAAAGTTAAAATTTGTTCACCTAATCATTATCTCTTATTTTCTGCAGTTAATATCCCACCTGTGCTAAAGAGACTTTTATGTATAAACAGGTAATTCGTCACACAGTTTGCTACTGGCACTGAATATCCACACACACCCACACTCGAGGTCCCATCTATTCACACTTGGGGTTAGGTCAGGCCTGTCGAATGCCGAAATATTAATGAACTGGCATTTGTCACACACACGCAAACAGACGATGAAAATATTGAAAAATTATACAGCCAAGGCAATCAAACAATTAAATATAAATTTGTGGTATTCACGCCCCAAACCGAAGAAGAGAAAAAGCATCGAACAAAACAAATGAGTGCGTCCCCAAAGTTGATGACGATGTTGATGTCCGATGGCATTCCTTTCAAACTGCTGCTGTTGTGGCTGAAAATTCAAATTCTTTGGAAAATATTATGGTCAGCATAATGCTCGTAGATTATCCGCTGATGGTGAGCACACCCAAAACGATTCCCAATACAGTTTTGACAGCGTATTTCGTAATAAAGTGGAAAATTCATTGAAATCGAAGGCAACGGCAAGTGCATTTCAATTAGCCCTGTGTCGCCCGGGGACCGGGTTCTATTACCATTTCTAATTAATCAGACGCAGTGGGTGAGAGAGTGCTGCTTTATTTTGACATTTTCCACGGATATTAGATTAACATCGTTTTAAAATCAAATTAAAACATTAGACAGGGCCCACCCCTGACCATTGGGTTTTGGGTTCCCTTCGCTTTGGCCACTTGGCTTCTATTTATCACCGTTACGGCAACTGCTGTTTTTGTTTTGCCTGGCGTAATTTAGATAACAGGTAACAGGCATAACAGGGTCCTTATTGACAAGTGGCATTTTCCGGGAAACGCTCTAAACACAAAACGCAGAGCAGAAGGAAAACCTCACTCGGCTGCCCTGGACATTTCAACAGGGGTCGTCGCACAACTGGCCAGCCATCCTTTTGCCTTTCGTTTTTTTCCCTCTGACCAAACCTAAAACAGTTGTCAAGAATCCCTTGTTGCGATGTCAATGAAGATAATGCCAGGCGATTTAACCTGCTGTGCGTGGGCGTTTGTATCGCTGCATCTCGACTTCTTTTAGTGTTTGCTCTTTTTAATTGGAAATTAAACAAATGCCCGGGGTCGAGACTTATTGTTCGGCCAACGGTTTTGCGTGATTTTGGCCCGGACGGGGGGCACTTGAGCCGAGCAATTGTTGCGGTCCCTGGACCGATTGTTCGGTTGATTTCTTTACGAGCAGAAAACCGTTAGCACATAAAGATAGCCATTGTTGTGGGCTAGTGATTCTGTGTCTGTTTCGTCCTTTTTACGGTGGGAACAATGAAAATCAGCCAAGAAAATCAATCTAATTACCAAGAAATGTTTGGGATAATGATGATCAATAGATAGCAATATTTACTTGCTAAAGTACATAATTATACATTTTTATGAGAGAAAAAGTACATAAAAATTTAAGAAAATCTAAAAAAAACTTATATATAAAATCTAGAAAATATAATTTCAAGAATCTTAAAGAATTTATAGAGTGTTAAGGATTCAAACTTTTACATCAACAAACTCTCATTTTAAACATAACCTTTTTTTATAAAAATATCTTTAAACAAAAACTGACAGTGAAACGGTAATCATCCTAACTACACAGAATTTTCATTCTTATATCTTTTAAATTGATAAAACCATCGCAACACAAGAATCACCTGAAAACACACAACTTTAAAACAATATTCAGAGATGCAACATCTTTTTACACCCCCCGCTGCATAATCGGGCCATAAACATTTCATATTCGTTTGTTTCACTCAGCAAGGCAGCAAGTTCGTTGCCTAAGTCTTTTGTTTTAGTACCCCTCGCAATCCCTTTTTAGAGGCGATTGTTATAAACAGTTGCCTGCCAAAACAGCCCGGGGCTTCCGTTGAAACGTTAGTCGGAGCTCTGAATCGGAATAATAATAACCCCCCGCCCCGCTGAGCGAAGGGCTCGAAAGGATTGCCGGACTAAACGAAGCTTTGCAGGCATCGCACAAATTTGGAACAATGGCGAGAGAGCCTCAAATGACATACAGCATCGGTGGCTGGAATTTTGGAAGAAAATCTAATCATCTGTTGGCACGCCCACCGACCACCGATCTCCTTCGTGGCCAAAGGCCCAAAGGCGAAGCTGGAAAACAAGCAAACGTATTAATTAAATGTGCGCAACGCCTCCCAGATTTCAAGCTACATAGTTCCTCCCATTCCTGTTTCCATTCCCGACTCATTGTGTCAGTTGGGATGGGTTTCTTCTGCCAAAAGGAACCCTTTAACGGCATCCCGCTGTCACGCAGTCGCAATGGACCAAGTTCGCTGTAAAATCATGATTATTGCCATTATGGGCTTATTAAATATGAATTGTGAAGCCGAAATCCAGTCGTACCTCGTCCTGACTTGTGACAAAAGGCATAAGTCAATGCGGCATGCAAATGCAAATGCAAACTCAAGGGGGCGTGTCAGCAAACCGAGTCCAAGGAGTCGACTCGAGTCGAGGATTAAATTGCGCTGACATTCATTCAGGCCAAGATCCTGCGGATGAATCCAAAAGGATCGATGATCTCTAACAGGATTTGACAAAAGTTAAGCCACAAGTGCCTGCAGCTAGCGGCTCGCAACTAATCCAGCCGAAGGGGAAATCGAGGGCCCGGGGAAAAGGGAGCTGGGAAAATCCCAGTGACTCTCTCGGCTCAGGTAAATCGCTGGCAGCAATATCCAAAATAAATAAACAAAAATGTTGACCGGGCCGAGAGAGATAAATGTGAACCAATTATGCCGGTGGACTGACATTTGAAACGCTTGTCAACGGTTAAATTTAAACTAAATATTTATTTTCTTTATGCACCCAACAAAACCACAGTTTCATTGGAAATTCTCCTTCTTCCCGCTTTCTTTGTAGACGTAGGAGAAAAATCAGCCTTATCGGCCGGAAGATCGAAGGCCCGTGCTTATGCTGGCCAGGCTTTAATGGCCAATTTACCAACTAAATAAAAGTAAAACGTAACAAAATCTCTTGGCCCAGAGATGCGCCATTAATTCCAAATATATTACCGAGAGTAATTTGATATTTTCACTCGCGCGCCAACTACACAAAAACTGGAATGTAATAAAATTAATTTAAACTCTTCTCCGCACAGCCACAAAGCCCACGGCGAATGAGTAAGCGCCTCCATCTTGGGCTCGGGGTCCCATAAAGCGGGCCAGCGAGAGCCACAAATATCTGTCGTTTATTTAAATTTAGCTATCAAAAATGTTTACGATCCACATAACTGACTAAATCACCATAAACACCCTGTTCCGTGTTTGGAGTCGCATCGAGATTCGGCCCTCACCTCTCACCTGGAAATATTTCTGATTTCTTAGCCCATTCCCCCTCCTAACTCCTCTTCATCTTAGCTTGACTCATGTGGCAACATGCGGCGCTTGGATAGACAAACTCTTTGGGGGCATCTGCAGCCTCGACTTGGGCCTCATCATGATCATGATTGTGAGCCCGGGCTGAGGCTGGGTTTACCTTACCCTAGGTGGTAAGTTGTGGCAACAAGTGTCTGCCTGCCACACCAGCCTCCCCCCGAACAACCGCCCTGTGAAGCCTGGTCTCCTGGACCATCTTTGGCACTTTAGCGTGTTGAATGCGCTCATTTATGTGAAATATGATACCCGCCATAATACGCAAAAAAAAAGGAAATAAAAGAGGAGAAAAAGGAAAACATTTTAATCAATTAATTATCCAAACGAGACGGTCAGAAGGTGTTCGTGTCCGTGTGGTGCATGTAAATAATTTTAAAAGTTGCTTATGTGAAATGTGGCACTTAAATAACGCAGCGGGTGCGATTTGGCATGGCCATTATAAGGAGGTGGGGGAACTTAACGGGGAAAGTGAAGGAAAAGGAAGATATATGACCAAACGGGATATCATTTCGGAGAAGCAAATTAAATCAACCATAAACCTTAATTATAAAATATTTTATTCGTAGAAGATTCCAGTACATGAGTTATATCTTCTTTTATTCCGTTAAAACCAATATTTCGTTTTTAAACAATATTTAAATTCAAGTTTAGTAAATAACATTAAAGTAGTTTATGTGTTTAAGGTCTTATAAATCTCAATATAGTTTTTAAAGTGTACATTTCTAAGAGAACATCAATACATTGTCTTTCCCAAACTCTAAGCCTCTAAAATTGTATTCCTTTTGGTTTGAAATTTTTGATAAATGCTATTCAATTAGGCTCCCTTGTCGAAAGAACGCTAATCGCATTTTATTGATTTTAAAACGCTTGCCAATCTCATTCCGAGCAGATTTACCCCAAAATTCCTTAACCCTTTTTTATGTCTGCCTTTTTCCCAGATCTCGCTGTCTATACCCTCTTCCACTCTGACTTTTTATGTGTGCTCTTCTTAATTTATTAATGAGCCCCCTGAGCTTAAGACTCCGAAGTTTAGCTTTTCGATTTCGCTTTTGGGGATCTTTTGTCTCGTCTGCGATGCCTAATTAAGTTTTAACAAAATCTTATAATTTTCGCCGTGCATAACTTAGCCCCGTTGAAGGGGCCATTTGATTGCTTTCATAAAATGTATTATTTATTTACTTTTAATTGGCTTCATTTGATGATTTTAATGATGCGCAAATATCGGCAGCAACAATTTTTATTCACGCTAATAATATTCATTGTCCGGAGGAGCCAGGTAGAAACGGGTTTCTCGATACGAGGGGAGCTAATGATATCACACCCAAAATCCGAAATATCGGGGGATACTCACTCGCGTAAGATGGAAAGTGAAACCCATTTCGACTTCTCTCACCTTCACCTGATGCACTGCGGGCAGTGGTCAGTATTCAGTGCTCAGAAAAAAAACACGCAACAGGAGATCGGACAAGTCGAGGTGCCCCTTGCCATTGCCCCTCCCCCTTCTAACCAACCGCCCCCTGCGGCGAGAGATGATGCCTCAATCGCTGGACGGTCTTTACAATCTCATCGGAAATCACTTAGATCCCCATAAATAAGCCTCGCATACGTGGCATGACTTGCCTCCAAAAACCAATGAAAAGGAGAATCTCACCCCGCCAGACAGCATTAATTACGCCTTACTTAAATTCTAATACCCTGCGACTACAAAAATTAAGTTGTTGCCTCTAACAGTGACGCGAATTATCGTGCTGAGCCGAGGAATCTCCGTAGGAATCGGAATCTCGGGCTGATTCCCAACCAGTTGGTCACAGCGGGCTCCCTGGTAGACCAAAAAATGCCAATTCATCGGGGGAACTGGGGAGACTGGGTACTGGGACGCCCCCGCACTCCAGTCTGGTATTAACGGGCATTACAATAAATATGAAATTAATATTAATTTCAATTAATGTCAAATATTAATGTCCACAAAAGCGTCGAACATCATTTGTTGGCTGTCATTTCTTCGAGTTGTTCGTTGTTTGGCTGTTTCTTTTTCTTTGGTTGGTTATTCGTTGTTTGGTTGTTGTGCTGTGGGTCCCTTTATAAAGCCTGGCGATTTGATTAGCTCGATAGTGTCACAAGAGTCGGCATGATTTATGGGCTCGCTGCTCTGAACAAATGTGGTGAATCAGTCGCCGTGCTGAATGAATTTTTAATTTCTTTTTAAATCGATCCAATGCGCTTTTTTCTTTTTGCCCGGATCACATCAGATAAGTGGGCACTCATTAGGCCCTATAACGGTCCCCAGGAAGACACACACATCTCGACTTTCCCACTGGCTCTTTGTCTGTTTGCAAATTAGCAACATTTTCGATATTGGCCAGCTCTTTCGAGAGGAGAAGATCGATTGCTTAATTAAGCCGCGATTTGACAATGTCAAGTGTCCGGCCACAGCAAGGGGGCGATCTCTCAAGAGCACACTGTGAAAAATTATGTTTCATGACTTTCCGTTTAGTTTTATCAGCATTTACAAAGATGGTTTTCTGATGATTTTAAAGCACTTAAAAATAATAAAATTTTCTGGTTAAAATATAATGATTAATTTCATAAGAAAATTCCTTCAATAAAAAGATCACTATATTTTTATGGCATCCATATTTTAATCCTGGTTTTTGATCTGTCTTTAAAAAATTATAATTTTTAGATTGATTAAAAGCTATTGCTCTATACTTAATTTAATTCAGTATATTAGCCAAATTACACACAAAAAAACTTGGTAAAATTAACCAATATAATTGTCAAACAGTCCACAACCACAAAAATTGTCAATTCTACTAATTAAATAGTTACTTTTAAAACAACAAATACACAACAAACACACACCCAAAGCAAAAACAAAATACACCAAACGATTTTTTATAGTTACGTAACTATTCGTATATGTCAATTTTACCAATCAAATTTTTTTGTGTGAACAGTCACAAATAAGAATCACAAGAAAAATCCGCATTTGTTTTTAAATAAAATAAATTTTCTAACAATGTAATTTAAGTTAATGTTTTCATTCCAGAACATGATTTTATATGATAATTTTTTGAGTAAATAACAAAGTTAAAAATTATTTCTCTGTGCATCCGCAAAGACAAGTTTACCAAAAGCCAATCCCCCGAATCCGAACCCCCTCCCCTGACATGCAAATGAGGCGTTGGCGTTATCGATCGCAACATGTGTAGAAACGTATTTTGTATTTTGTTTTTATTACTGTCGATAAGTCGTTATAAATTGGGTTAGAGGTGCGTTCCGATCACAATGTCTTATCCATCCGTCTATCTCTTTTGCACTGCCCCCAACGCACTCGCCCTCTCTCTGTCTTGGCATACTTAATACGCTTTAAAGGTCTTAAATGATTGTCAGGAGATTTGCATAATTTGGAGGGGATTGTTTGGCTTGTATATATGGCCAAATCAAGATATATACCCGCAGAGTTCAGTTCCTATGTTGGAACATTTTAGAAACATGCGTCAACATAATTTTAACGCCAAGCAACTTAGCATAATCGATCTTATCGTCCCCTGATATATATTACGCCATGTAATTTATGTTGGCCGAGCCCTGGTTTGGGCCTTAAATCAGCCATTAGAGGAGCCCGTAACCCCGTTCTTCGTTTCGGGCTTAGAAGGAAGTCATAAACCAATGTGGTGCAGCGCCTGGGCCCCTCTCTTGGCCTTTTTCCCGGCCCCGAATGGCGCTGCTCTCGTGCCTGCTTAATATGTTGGGCATGTGGCTATATTTAAACAGAATCTCGTGCGTACGTGATGTGCTGTGCTCTTAAATGAAAACGACGTGTTTATCGCGTTATTGAAGACAGTGGTGTAGATTAGGGGGTTATAGAACTAGGGGATTACAGTAGGTAAAGTAATGCGGAACCTGTTACTTTTTAATAAATTTCTAACTTATAATAAAGCTGCAATTTTAAGCAAATTAATTTATAAGTTTTTTTATTTACTTGACTTTTCATATCCCAAAGTATTTTTTGTATTATATAAATGGAATAGAAATATAAGATTTATGATGCCAACATTAGAATATCAAGTTTATCAAGCTAAAATTTATTTATTTGTAGAACCAAACTATTAAGTAAGCTACAATTTGCTTTTATTTGCTTTTAGAACCCCCTTTTCGCCGCCCCTTACCAACAGCTAGCATCTTCCAATGAAAGTATTTTTCCTTACAACCAGTAATTGCCTTAATTCACACTTTTCTTCATACTGATTTTCGTTTTTGTCTTTACAGAGAAATGTCGATTACAATCAATGCTTGGTCTCTCATTTTTGTAGGCTGTGCAGAACGATTCTTAATGAACTTGTTTCCAGTTGACATTCCCGTTCCCCGGATCCCAAGCCATTTGGATTCATTCATAGCGAGAGATACTTCGAGTGCAACTGCAGCATCCCCTGATTGATATAGATAAGCAGCATCCTGTTTCCTCGTGATCACTGATCACTGATCACCAACGATCACTGTGCCTGGCATACTAATGAGGCCTGAAAAAGAAAGCAATTAGCAGGGCGGAAACGCCATCCAACTATCCAAACCCGTAGCCAAGTGACAATTGGAACTGGGAATCGAGGCGCCCACATCTCACTCTTTCATTTGTCTTTTTTCTGGACTCAAGATCTGTCAGGCTGAAAGCGCGAATTAGTGTTGATTAAATTATGTTAATTTTTACCCATCTACACCTCTCTTCTTCTTCTTCTTACGCGCATTGTGCTTATTGGATTGGGTTTTTGTGCGTTTTGTTATTTTTAACTCGCCAACTGTCAGATTTCATTTGTAAGACACTAAAAACGTTTTGCTCTTGCAGCCTCAAACAGACAAGAGATCACAAATGTATGTATATGGGTAGATGTGAGGATGTACTCTTCATAAGGAGGGTATATTTTACAATATATACTATACTATATATACCATCTATACTATAAAACTGTGGAATTAAATAAAAAGACTCAAAAATATAAACAATAATTGAAATTTCAAGGATGTAAACATTTAGGAATATTGTTTTTAAGGGAATATACTATCATCCTTAAAAAAGTACCTCTTTAATAGGCTCCACTATTGATCCCACATTTAAATAAAATATTATTAATATAACTTCCTGAAAATATTTAATTTATGTAGGATTTTAATATTAGCAGTTACTTCAAAATATTTTTGGATTGCCAAGTAGGCCCGAAAGAGTATCCCCCGTTCGTTCTTCACCTCCTAGAGATGGTCAGCATTTTTTATGATTTTTCGCTAGGCCCGCATCGTGTTGCAAACAGCTTGTCCTTGTCCGAACTGTCCACACAAAGCGCGACAACAGCCGCGAGACAAAGAGCAAAAAATGTTGTACGCAAGTCCATTTAAAATGCATTTACATTAACATTATGATGAGGACGGGCCTTGAGAGTGCCGGATCGGAGTGGATCGGTGCTTCGGCCTGGGATCCCTCTGTGTGGCCAGAATAAAGTCCAGAGCAGAGCAGAGCTGAGCTGAGCAGACTGGGGCCAAACAATTACAATTGTATCCCTTCGATTCCGATCGATCGCTGCGATAGCTTTGATGTCGTATTTGGTGTGTTTTTAGTGCAAGATTTGGCGCTTTTTTGTTCACTTTTCGCTGGCCGCTTTGTTTTTTGTTGGTATCACGTTGGCGGAGAGCCCGCTGCTCAAACAGAGCGGCCAAAGGTACGGGCGATACTTTGTAGAAATTATTGTTAACAACAGAAACGACAGCCACGGCCTCAGCCAAAGAGTTGTGCTCAGAGTGAAAATATTTACGAGCCAATCAGGCATTTAAGTATCACATTACAACGTGTTCAATGTTCGATGAGTTGTCAACTCATGTTTGTATCTCTGTGTCCCCTTTTGGCCCTAGGGCGTATGTGAAATGTAGTTTTGTAGCTTTTAAATGCATTTTGTTTGTCTGACTGGCCCAATAAAGCAACCAAGGTTCTTATTTAGATCGGTTTACATGGACACGGACACGCTTTTTGGGTGGGGAGCCACATCTCGGGCCCATCGCCATTGGAATTTAATAAGCGTGTTTCGCTAATTTCCCGCTTGTCGTGTTAGGCGACATTGAACTTGAAATGTCAGGCGAAAGCAGCATTCCCAGTCGCTGATTGCCGATTTTGTTTGGTTTCGTTTGACTCGGATCATCTAATTTAGCACCGTGTTGCCTGTCAATTTGTGGGCAACATTTTGTGTTAATTTTAGCGAAATGCATTTCAAAGTAAGCCGCCTGGTCAGCAAGTGTCGCCAGCAAAAATTTACGCTCGTTTTCTCGTACATATTGCGCCAAGTGAGCAGCCGTAACTCATACGCCGCGTTGGCTGCCTACGACTGCGAATCGTTAGGCTAAACTTCGAGTGTCAGTTAAACTAGAGGTTCTGTCAGGCAAGCTGACAAATGACAAATAAATAATTTCCAAAAATTCAATGAAATTGGGGAGGAGGGAACTCCCTGCAAATGTGGCAAAATAAAACGTAGAAAAAAACGGAAAAAAACAGAAAAAAACAAGAGACAACGCTATAGTCGGGTTGGTGTCCCGACTATCTAAAACCCGTCACTCAGTCAAAGGGAGTGCGAGGGAGATCAATATATAAAATTTGATTGCGCATAACTTTTTAATGAATGGTCCGATTTGAAAAATGTCTTCTACATTTCGATAGGTATATTTATTCACAACAAAATTGCATTTATACTTCTGGGAAATCTTTAAAGGCGAGCGCCAGACACATTTTAAAATCGTAGGAAGCCCAAGAATATGTGTGTGAAATCTCAACCTTCTAGCTTTTGTAGTTTCCGAGATCTCAGCGTTCATACGGACAGACAGACAGACAGACGGACAGACGGACATGGCTATATCGACTCGGCTAGTGATCCTGATCAAGAATATAAATACTTTATAGGGTCGGAAACGCTTCCTTCTCCCTGTTACACACTTTTGCACGAATACAATATACCCTTTTACTATACGAGTAACGGGTATAAAAACGAAACTAAGAATTAAGAATCAAGAAATAATATGAAATTTCAGGTCTATACTTAAGGTCCCAAAACAAATTCGAGTACATACCTTGAATTTTGTATTTAACCTTAGTAATAATTTATTAAATATTTATTTCCTTTTCCTTAAACTTAAAAAAAAAAAACACATAAAACAGCATTAGCGGACTTAAATATATTTAAATTTAAATCAAACATTTACTTATGTAAATAAACATTTATTTTCGCTTTATTACAACACACTGTGCCTTAATTTATTTCAAAATTTAATGAGGTCTCTCGTTTCGAATTGTATACAGCCAGTTTATAATAACCATTCTTTATTTGATATATTCAGTGCTGATATAATAACCTAAAAGTCCCTGTCCCACTGTCCAACTAATTTAGGCGAGCAGCTACAAAAGCCAGAGCAAACACTTTCACGAAATTGGCCAATTAAATTAACAATAAACTCGGCTTCCCCTCGGCAACCCTGTCCAACACCTACGCTCGGGAACCACCATACCATTTCCCATCCTCCCTTTCCCCATCACATGTGGACCCGACCAAGTGCCTGGGCCCACAATTTATATTTAGCCAGCCCACGTTGGATCAGAACAGGAAGCCTGGCCAAGAAGAGACGATGAGAGCGGTGCGATAAGGAGCAAACTCGAGGGCGTCGCTAGCGCTCTGCGACTCTGGCTATAAAGCCATCATATACAGCCAGACGATCTGAGGCTCTGACTGCCAAAGCAGCAACCCCGATATATCTGTACTTAGTCAAAACAATAAACGTGGAAGGTGGAACCTATTGCGAACGTAAATTAAGTCATTAAAAAATGCTAAGTTACGAGGAGTTCGGTGGAGGGAAAACGGGGGGAACTTCGACTGGGTCGTGGCGAAAACGAGGCGGAGACTTTGTCGCCCAAGTGCACTGGTATACAAAGTCTTCGGGTTAGCCTCCACCCTTCCCTCGCCCCCAAATGGGGTTAAGTAAGTCATTAAATTTGTCGCTAGACACGACCATGTTGGCCACAATGGCGACAATCCCCGCCAGCTGATGGCGGAACTGGATAATAAAATTAAGCAGACGGTGAGGCAGCTCATACAGCCAGTAGTATATAGTAGTAGTTGCTCCATTGAGGAAGGAAGTGACAATTGGCCAGGCCAATGAAGACATTCGAGCCTCTTCTGTTTCTTCTCCCACTTTCTGTAGTATCCACTTACCAGTGTGGGTGCGCTGATATATGGCCCACGGAATCTGGCAAAAATGTCTGCGATGTTTATGGCCAAGAGACATAAAATTAAGACCTTCTCTCCCAAGTTGGGCAAAACGCATAAAAGCGCTAATTGAATAAGCAAGCCAATGGCTCGTGAATCATTGTTAGACATTTATGCATGGCTAATGTCCGAGTTTTATATGTACGCGAGTAGGAAGTCAAGCGAGATCCAAGCGTAATCCAATATGGTGCAGTGCCAATGAAGTAGCTTGCAATAAATCCTACTTATCGATGGATGTATCTTCAAGTTTTCTAGTTCCCACAGATTTCTTTGTTCACTTTGCTCGCCGCTTCTCATTAATCGATCACCAAATTAATTATGTTAAAATTTCAGCTTAATTGCAAGCACCGCCTTATCATCGGAGCCACATCTCAAAAATGTTCCAAGTCTGGCGAAATTTAACTAATGTTCAATTTAATAAAATTAGTTAAACTCTCTGCAGGTCGTTCGGAAATTTGAATTTCTAAACTGAGGCAATGAGAAGTGGTTTTGGCCCATCTGTTGGGGTGTGCGTTTCTGTATCTCAGTTTCAATATCTGAAACCCATAATTTTGAACGCACAAAGAGATTTATCTCAAGAGACTTATCTAAGCAAAACGCTTGATTATACAAGATGGTTTTTAGAGGAAGGGTAGGGGGTGAAGAAAAAAAACGCCCGCGCTGAGATCTCAGAGTATCGCATTCAGATTGGGTCCGAGATTCGAGTTTTATGTACGACATGACGATTGTTTATGAAACATTTGGGTTAATAAAGTAATCATGGCATGTTTTACGATCACCTCGCCAACGGAGCAGCTCGAAAACCCCTCCCACAAAAACCCCGGGCCACTTTCTATGCAAAACGAGTTGGCAATATGTTCGGCAAAGTGCGAAGCCCATTAATGCCCCGCTGTTTTTTCAAAATATCTCTTCGCGGATTAATGAGCTTTAATTTGCATTGAGCTCGAGTCGCAGACTCAGTTCGCCGGTTCTCCAGTTCCCCGAGAGTCTGAGAACAAAAACTTCTAGACTTTATAAACACACAAGACCGACATACAAGTCGCTGGAGATTATGGCCAAGCGTGCACAAATTGACATTTATTTATATTTGAATGGCGTTTAGCATTCGAGCGGCTCTATAAGTCGCTATTTTATGGCTCTGCGTGGGCTTTCAGTGTGCCAGCTTGGAGCAGCAAATACACAAAAAATTTAATCATATTTAATATTTAATTATTTCAGTCGATCGCACAATGGACACTTCCGGCAAAGGTCAAAATATGAATAATATGTGTGATAAAGTGTATGCCGAAAATCCGAAGACCCCGCTGTTTGACATGCAAATGTTGTGTTTTATGGCCAATTTGGCATTAATTACAATAACTCAAGGGGCCCGATCGAAAGTCCAGCACTCAGATGCAAATTAGCCCGACCTTTTAGGCCCTTCACAAGTCGGCTAATACCGTTCAACCTAGCTGTATAAAATTCAATTCAATTCATATCTACTTTCCAATGGAGTCCGTCGAATGAGAACGAATTAGAGGTGGCTAAATATCGATGGTATCGATTTGGTCGTTTGGAGTTTACTAAGTTGATTTTAGGTCATACTTTTACAGTCTGAAAAATTTAATGTAATATATCTGAATCACTTTTGTGTAATTTGGAACTACTTACCAGGGATAAATCATCAATTATACTTATTAAATATCTTAAATTAAGTATTATTATTATTTAAATATTCTGCAAGTATTTTAAAGTAGGAATTATAGAAAATGAGCAGTTAAATAATTAAAACTTGATGATTTTAATGAGCTAGAAAATCTATTTATAAAATATTCAGAGTTCAAATAATACAAACGATAGTATCACATCTCTCACATTAAGGTATTATTAATATCGTTAGTTTGCCACCTCTGCCCGGTATCTCTCGCTCAATTTATGCACATCTTCGCACCTTTCCTCTCCCAGTGGATTATCGGCAGAGTGTTTCCCTGGCTAAATAACAAATTCGCCCATCAAATGCCACAAAGACTCTATCAGTGGCACACCGTTCGCACAAAAAAGGCAACAGATTGAACCAAATTTCATGGTCCAGTCAGATACAGAGCCATCGGGCCACTCAGCCACCGGCTTATTGTCACCTCCAGCCTTAACTCGATGCCAAACTCTCCAGCTCCAAACTGCACACTCCAAACTCCAACTCCAAATCCAATTCCGATTCCGATGGCAATTCCGATGCTGCCATTTCCATCTCCATCGCCATTGTGGCCAATGTGGATTGTGGATCTGGACCTGGACCTGGACCCGTGGGCCTGGACGTCTTGGCCCGAAAGGTGCTAAATAAGTTGCTCGCGGAACCACTCTCGTCTCCCTCGTGTCGTCGTGGGCCAATCTAAATATCTTAATCTGGGGGACTGCCTGAAAATTGGCTGCCCGATTCGGTTCGGTTTCGGTTTGGGTATGGGTATGGGTTTCGGTCCGGGGACTCCAGTTTTTGGGACACGTTTGTTAGTGCGTAAGCTTTTTGATAGAATTGAACGATTAGAAGTCCATAAAGCGACAAAAACATGACAACTTACGCGGCGGCTTTGCAATACAAGGCGTTGCCAATGCAAAGGATTAATGATGCCACAGCTTCCTCATCCCCAGTCCCCAATCGCTGTGGCTGCGGTTGTATCTCCGATCCGATGTCGTTGTCGCTGAATATCAAGTCTGGCAGTCGCTCAGCGGCAGCTCCGAAACATCCCGCCCCCCATAAGCCCCCCTCACCATCCCACTTCGGACTGGGACTCGGATTCAGCTCCAGTCCCAGCTCGTTAGTCGTTTTTGGTCAAACGAGATTGCTGCGACAAAAACTGAAAAAGGGTGGAGAGAAAAATAAAACAATCTTTGTATAAGTTTCGTATCTGAGGGCGCAGCACTTTCAGCTGGAGATGACATTGTGAGGTTACTTAAAAATTGAGTCTTTAATTGGAAAAAGTATTACAATGAATGAATATTTTACATTTTACAAATCACAATGTTTGAATTTCAGCCATTATTTATTCTAGGAACCCAAATATAAATGTAAAAATTATACAAAAATATACTAATATGATTTCCTCAAAATTCTGTTTGCTAGTAAAAATTCAATATTAGGTACAACTTATTATAGACATATTAAGAAGTTTTTAGTTAGCGTCTCATTTTTAGAAAATTAGCCTTGGGGACGTAACTCAATAAAATATCTTTCCAGCAGTCCATTTAGTTATTTTAAAATAAAAATTTTCACCGTGATTCACGATGCCATCAGCAGCTCGAAAAGCCAACAAGAAGAGGTACAAATAATCGCCATGATCGTCATCTCCGTGGCTGTTGTTGCTGTGGTCGCATTTCTTGGCGGATTAAGGCAGTCGGGCCAGACCCAGCGACGACTCCAGATCGTCCACAGAGTGTCACCAGAGTGGCGTGCCCCTCCCCCTGCTCCTCATCCACCATTCCTTTAACTGGATCTCCAAAGGTGCATTGTCCCCGCAGCCCGGAGACCAAAGACCAGAGACCATTGTGCGAAAGACGGCCCATTTAAAATGTGCGCAAATAGTTGCGCATGCGCGCAGTTAATCTGAGCCCGATTCTCCAGGCTGAGACAGAGCAGAGCCAGAGGCCCAAGTTTTCTGAATCTCGAGCTGCGTCAGGCTGTCTGGCCAGGCTGAAATCGTCTGAAATCGAGGCTAAGACTTTGCTTGTTATCCCAACCAGTCGGCCTGGCACTTTGGAGTGATAGTGATGGAAAGTGACGCGTTCATGTTTTGTGTCATTTCGCAGCCATTTGATGTATTGTGACAAACATTCTTGGCCAGGCCCCTCGTTTTATCCGTCTACTGTTGGAAGGAAGTGGATTTCTCATTGGGTTCGCACTATAGCACCCGAGCGGTCGAGTTGTAAAGAGTTCTCTGTGGATGTTTACGAGCATACTAAGCTGGTAGTTGCAATTTCGAGGATAGCTGAGAAATTGTGGCAGACAGCATAGATCTGGAACCAAAACAAAAATGTTATTACAGCTTACTTACTAGAAAAATACCTCGTACAGTATAATCCAAATAATCCTCTAAAATTTGGTTAAAATACTCTAGTTTTGAGAAATGATAATTATATATATTTAACACAGAATTTAAATATTATTTCACAAACATAAAAATAGATTTTTTAACTCAATTTGCCTAGGTTTCACGACTAAGATCGCTATCTTCTCATCAAAATTGTTCATGAAGTGAAACGTTCAATACAAATTCCAAACAAATCTCCCCATCACAATACCCTAACCATCTGAAATCAGAAAACAAATTGATTTCAATTTAATAAATTTACATACATAACACTCGAATTGAGTTTCCAATTAATTTATTTCATGTCAACCTCACATCCGTCCCAAACCAATTGCAAAATGGCCAAACGGTAAGGGACAGAGGAAAAAGGACCAGCAAATGGAACCCAAAATATTTGGGAAAGTAAGTTTGAGGGGCCTATAAAACCCCAAAGCCAATAACAATATCAGTAACAATATACACAACAATAAACGAACGAAAACCAATTTACAATTTTATTCTATTTTCGCACACGTATCAAGGATCCAGTCGGGATCCTACCGACAAAATGGCAGAGTGCGAGAGGGAGAGGGGGGATGCAATCAGAGAGGGAAAGAACGATGAGTGAGCAAGAAAACCAATAAAAATCGAAATTGTCGGATACGAAACGGCGCGGAATTGAATGGGAATCAATTTGCTTGCGAATCATTGAACAAATTGAAAAGGACATACCAGCATGCATGTGTATATCCACAGGATAATGCTCACTCGCACACACGGGATGAAAAGAAGAGAGAGGCAAAATGCTGAAAGTGCTTGCAAAACAAATAAACAACAAGGATGGGAAATGTGAGCGCATCCTGGCAGCCGGAATTGAGGCAAAAGTGTTATTGATCCTTAACCAGGAAGCTGGCAGGGAGCTCCATGCAAAAAAGGCACGTTATGTGGCCGGGATAAAGGTCCTGTCTCTGCTCCCCTCTCTCCCTCCATCTCTCTCTTTGCCCATCTACCCGTCTCTGTCTGCGTCGCCCCACAGCGATTATGTTTGCGCAGCCATCTTGATTGGCAATGTTATAAAATAAATACACTACGAGGGCGGTGGCGGTGGGCGGGGCACTTTCCGGAAACTCGTGTAACTCTGCAAAATTTTGGGGTGGTGCGGTGGATCAGTGGGTAAGTGGGCGAGTGGGCTCGCCCCCGGATTAGTGTGCATTGCCAGCAGCAATTGCTGCGGGATTTAGTCGCCCGAACAAAAACACAGTGGCTTAGATCAAGATTTAAGGAGAATTTAGGTAATTTTATTACAATTTTTAATATTATTAAAATGGATTTTACCCAAAATACTAATTCAAAATCTTCATAATTATTTTTAAAAATAAAATGTTTATAAAAAGTTCTCTAAGCTTAAAAAGTCTTCAATATTTTTCAGGAATAGGTTCAGACTCATAAATAGGGTCATAAATAGGTTCAGACTCATAATATTCATGTTAAAATATTACATTATAATTAATTGAACAAACAAATTAATCATTTTTCCAAGAGATGTCTAAAATAACCCTCTTATATTTGCCCCACTGTACCGGTGGTGGATGAGGGTTTCTCTGGCTGCTGGTGGCTTATTGGTTTTCAGTGCCATGCCGGCGGAAGGATAATGTCAACGGCTGACTGTTTGCCAAATTGAGCAGCGCAAAGTGCGAGGGGGAGGCTGGCTAACAGGATTCGGAATCGGATTGGGAGTTGGGAGTTGGGAGTTGGGAGTGGTTGGGCCACGAGGATAACGATGATGGGGATGGAGGACAATGTCCTGGGGGTTGAGTGGATGCGGCTGCCGAGCGATGATGACAAAGGCAATAATAATTTCACAAAATCGTTTGTCATTTACGCATGGCAAACGGTTTTGAAAGTAAACAGCCGGGTCGTCATGGGTCCCCGATATTCCACGAGATGGGGTAGAATCCAGGACAGCCTAAGCTTTATAGCGGCGAAGTGGCTGTGGCACCCCAAGGATATTTATGGCATATAGATATTGTTCATTTCGCTGTTGGCAGGCAATTTTGTGACTAATGTTTGTTTAGCTGTCGTTGGGCATTTGCAGCACTTTTGGGAGTTGGGTGGTGAGATAATTGAAGGGTTGGTAAGGTAAGGTTTTTGGGAGTTAAGTGTGAGAATGGGTGTTACATCAGAAGATAGACTAGGAAAAAATATTATGCTTAAAAATAAAAATACAAAAAATAATTTCAAGAAAAATTTGTCGGTATTTAAAATTAAAACTTTATCAGGATTTTACTTAACAGTTGTAATAAAATAAATCAGCAATAAATTGTATGATCATTGGTCACTTTCACATGATTAAACTGAAAGAAATGCTTATAAATAGTTAAGAAATAATTAAAACAAGTGAAGATAGTACTTTGCTAATTATTCCCAAGTGGTTCCTTGAGAAACGGTATATACATGAAACATAAAAAAAAGAGAAAATCTTTTAAAATAAAACCCATTCTCAGTGAGAACATTTCTTTTACCCCAAATAAACTCTTGCTTTGTGCTAATTTTAGCGCGATTTCGACAGCGGCCCCACCCATTCGGGTAATTTTATACGGTCTACCGAAGCCGTTGAAGCATAATTATGATGATTTATGGAAACCACACGAGTGCCGCGACTCGAAACAATGCCAGCCGAATGCCAGCGCCCACGCCCAAAAGCGTTTAGCTAAATGCTATATGAAAATATTATTATATTGATTTATGTGGCAGATCTGCACAATAGAGCGCCTCAAAGGAGAAGCCTTCGGAATTAATTTCCTGTCATTAGGCGGGGCATTGTGATCGGCAGACTGCAGATCGGATTTCCAATAAGACAAAAAACCCCAAATATCAAAGTCAGAAAATCCACTGAAAGAGTTACACAAAATGCGGACCAAGGCGAATCCAAATCGCAGTTCAAATAAAAAAGATCGCTGGGCAATAAAACTGAGTTTTATAACAATTTTAGTTAATTTCGGTTTATATGGCCCGTCATTAACAAAATTGGTTCCGCCAAGTTGACAGCTCCGAAACGCGTTCCAAAATCCACAAAAATATATAAAAACTTGTCCGAAAACGAACTTCATTACTCCACAGCTCTCACCCTGGTGTTTCCATTGTTCTGGTCCCCGAGTTTTGTATTGGAAATGTTTATTGTTTTTCCCCCTCAAAGTTATGTAAATTAGATGACCACGGCACATATCATAAAAGTTGGGCGAATTCCAAGCCAGCGGCAACGAGGCGTATGCTTAATGTGCCATTAAAATCAATGACTTGACATGAGAAAATGCCATTGTCGAGGCCCCCGAGATCTGCCACTCTACATACTTGACTATTTTACGAGCTCTGGACCAATTTGGTTTATCACTTCATGGATTACTGGGTGGTCCACGAACCTCAAGTGCCACACTCCCATCCTCCTGCTGAAAACAAAAAAACAAGTAGCTCGAAAACACATGTAACCATCTAGATTCCGGATTCTCAGATCCCAAATCCCAGGCCCCATTCCACTCGCAGTCGCTGTTCTTATGTAATTATGCATCCTTTGTCATGCCAATCAAACCGAGATGGAAATGGAAATGGTAATACGACACAAGTGGCACGCAGCCTGTGTGTCCTTCGAGCACTTGAAAGGATATTTAAATTTTATGCCCAATTAAAAATACAATTTCAAGGTTCATAAATCCGAGCATCGATAGCGTTCCAAATTAGGATTGCTTAGGGTTTTACTTTTACGACTGCTGGTAAGTGAGGAAAATAGGCATTATTGATAAGGTTCAAGTAGTACTTGTAGATTACGCTACGAAATGGATTGCGATGTAGCATAAAGCAATTAACTTAATGTGTTCTGTTATTTGTTTGAGAAAAAAACATTTGAAATCGGTTGAAGTAGTACAGATTAAAGGAATTAAATTTTTGATCTTTAAATTTAATACTTTTTAATTAACCAATCATTAATTTTTCAGTTAAAAACCAGTTAGACATTAATTGCTCATCATAACAGGAAAGTGACTATTAAAATAAAATTATTACTGGTCAATTATAATTATTTAATTATAATTAAACTTGATTAGGTGTTATTTGCGGTATTTTCATTAGGTACGTTTTTTTTACTATTTAGAGAGGGCCTAAAACTATTTTATTTTTGGAAATGTAAAGGTTAATCGCCTTTTTATACGAAATTACACATTCAAAATGTTTTTATCCCGTTATTTTTGCTCTGATAGTTAGTTCATTAGTTAACCGCTTCGGCTAGCAGCAAAAAACGATTTTATTTTATTCCATAATCAGCTGAAATAAGTACATATTTAAAAGCTGCCACCACATACTGCATACACAAAAGGTATATAAGGTCTGGTACATGGGGCTTATCTGCTTCTGTCTCTTTCCTTCCATTGCGCAGTCTCCCAAGCTGAGAGTAAACCGATTATCTCAGCTTCCAGTCCGTGGGCTTAGATACAAATACGAGTAATACGGGTAACTCGCAATCCACAGGCCCCAGTGGGCGTCGACCAATCTGGATATCTGAGCATTTCAACATTCGGGGGCACTGGAAGGAAGCTGTTCATCTGTTTTATTATGCAAGCGTTTAGATAATTGTGTCGCAACCGCTCGGAGAAACAACAAAAACTGCCAGCTTCTAATTTATGTGTGGCAAGTGCTCGCTTTGGCGCTCATTTAATAATTGCACGAGGCCTGGAGGTCTCATTACGAAGGACGATCCAGCAACCCACTCACCAACCCATCAGCCTCAAGTCCAGTCCCCATTAAATAAGTGGGTAATTAACCGAAATCACAGTGCAAAAATGAGACAAATCGGGAAGGTTTGAAGAAAACATTACATATTTTGGAGAGACAGGTTAATAAAGCAAGAAATCCACTAAACATTTTATTGGTAAACTTTAAGTTATTACGATTTATTTTAGTGTTTATTTAAAGAAATAACATGTTAAAAAATATGTTTTATTTGTTTCGGTTTTAAATTTAACAACAAAAATTAAGTTACATTTTATTTTGTAAATATAACTGTTTTTAAATCATCAAAAAAAAAATAGAATATTTATTTATTAATTGTTTAGTAATTTTAAAATAAAATATTTACACTAGCTTTCAAAATGGACTTGTTCATTGCTCACCAACACAGTTTTAAAAGAAATATCCAGCTTTGGTTGAAGGTAAAGTCGGAAGCGGTACACCAGACGGGCTGGAAAATAAAGAAAAAATCGGAGCGACTTAAGCGCCTGATAAACGACTTCAAAACATACAAAACGTTCGATTTAACTCGCAGAGTTAATAATATTATCGGCTTAAGACATTGTCGCCGATCCGCTTCGTTGTCCGCCAATCGATTTATTAAAATGTCAGAAACTAGTTTCCTTAGCCTTCGCCGCCCGAGTTGTCCCGGTCTGTTGGCGTGATATATATTTTGATTTTAATGCGTTATAATTTCGCTATAAATCACACGACCGGCTTATGACGAGCCGCCGCGAACGCAACCTGCTGCTGGGTGTCTGAATTGGTTTTTTCGGCTTCGTATTATTATATCCCTACCCCGGCAAGTCTGCCCATTTCTAACACTTTCATTAAGCAGTCGAAATTTATGGGCCCGGTCGCCAGTTCCACTTCAATTCGAATGCAGATTCCCTGGCCAACAGTAGCCTATTATTCGGTTCGGGGGGAAATGTCGCCCAAATAGTTAAGCTCCGATAATGGCTTTTTAAAGAATTTCCTCCGGGGTCTCTGGCTTACGGCCACCGTCGTCGTGTGGGGTGCCTTCATGGGTCCGAAGATTTGAAGATTGTATGATCTTCGAATCACCGAACCACCCAGCTAGCAAACGGTTTTTTAAACGCACAAATTCCAGAAGCAATTTGCATAAGTCACGAGTGCCTTTCTTCCCTTTATGAAACCATATCACCGGCTAATAAGGCTTGTATATTTTGGTATTATTAAATGTTATTGATCGGATGATATGAAGTATGTATTGGGAAAGTGGAGGTCTGTTTATTGTGACTGTGATACGGTCATTTGTTAGTGTCACGCTAGGTGGCTATATTTAGAACAATAAAAGCAAATCCAGTTTGTTTTTTACCAACTCACTTCAAATATATGGCTGACCATTTTTGGAATATTACAAACATTTTAATTGACTTAAAATAAATTAACATAAATACATTTATTATTTTAAATATTTTGCTTAAATACATTTTTTAAATTAATTACTTCGGCAGTTTAAAATACAAAAGATCATCTTGTTAAGATCATCTCTTCAAATGTTCATATTCTTTTACTGTTAAACATCCTTAAATGTTTAAAAACGAAATTCATTAATAGTTCATAGTCAAAGAGGAAATATTTTCCGAACCCTTTCATAAGCACTTTTCTTCCTTTCCCCAGATCTCATATCCTATCCCCTGACCTGGACAAACTGCAACCCCTCTTTCGCAGCCATTAAATGCCTTTGTGCGCATTGTCAGTTAGTCAGTTAGTTGGCCATTGAGGCCATCAGTGAGTAGCTGAGACCATCACCACCATCCGACCCATCCCATCCATATCCGAGCGATCCGTCAACCCCGTTACGCCGTTTGTCGCCGTTAATTAGAAACTATTCAAAGTCTACTTAAGTGCGCACTTCCTGTGCTCTGCGTTCCGTGGAAACGCTCTATATTCGCCGAGTGCGTGTGAGTTGAGGCGTAACTCCCTGGCATAAAATACAAAATTTATATATGTATACTGCGTGTATATCTTGCGGGCCATAGTAATTGCGGCGCTGCCTCGAAACTAACGAGACAATTTGAAAATAATTGCCTGATACGGCGGCCATTAAGCGGAGTCTGCTCATTGGCTGGTGATTTCTAAAGCATTCTCAATTGTTCGGGGTTCGGTGAACTTTTATCTGTCAACGTTTGTGCCAAGTGCCCCAAAGAGACCAAAAGTCCCCCCTGTCAAGACCCCCTCGTGGTGTGGGGTCTTCGGTCTAAGGTCTAGACCCAGAAATGGCTGCGGTTTCCTTCGCTTAATACTCGAAATGCTCTGCTAATTGCGGACATTGTTTTAAGTGATTTGTTTGTTTTCGGCTGGCAGCGGAGTTGTTGATTGGCTTTTTAGATTTAATTAGGGGAATATATACATGCATGCACAGAAAGAAAATGAAAGTAAAAAATAAAAATAAAATGTAAATTTTAAAATATTTTATGGAAAATAAGTAATCATATTTTACTTGTTTAAACTGAAGCAAAGTATTTTTACCACTCTAGTTTCTCAAATATTTTATAAACAATATTTTGTAGTTGCTAGGATAATTATAATTATTTTTATAATTATTGTATCGTAGTCTTTAAAAACACCCCTAACTTAATTCTGTTTTGTATTTATGGTTAATTACACATTATTTTCGCTCTAAGTGTTGTCAAAGATTCCTCAGATTTAACCTTCCCTCTCCGATCAAGTTTCCAACGAGATTTATTTACTCAACTCAATCAAATGCTTCGACTAACTTCGAACGGGCTTAATTAATTAAAGTCAATCTCGATTTGTGGCCAATTAGTCTTGGGTTTCGTTTTGGCCGTTTTTTCTCCCCATTTCAATGCCGCCGGCCGTTTTGGCTTTATGTGGATCAGGTTAATTAGCCGGTTCGAACTGTAATTAACTCTAAAAATAAACAATCAATTTGATGGGCATTTGATTTTTGAGACGGCGATTGAGTGCGGTAATTGCTTAATTTGGCTAAGCGAGCTGGCCGAGTTGTTGGTAACATAAGTCATGCAATAGTCGAATAAATCATTCGATTAGGGAGCATTCGCCTGGGAGACGTTGCCTCGATCTCGATTCCCATCCCCATCCTCAGAAACTGTCTGAGTACCATGTTCACATTTCACCCCAATTACCTTATCGCCGGCGACCCATTTAATTTATAATGTTTAACATCAACCCCCAGAACGAGTGTGTTTGTTCTTGTGGTTCTGTCGATGTTTCTGTTTCTGGTTTGGGTTTTGGGTATGGGTATGGGTACGGGTTCCCACTTTACAAATATATATACATATACCTCATGCCCATCCACATCCACCACCGAGATTAACGGATGAAGTCAGCGCCTCACTTGAAGTCCGACCCGGGCAATTTTTCGGTTGGCATTAAGTGTTCCCCAGGGTGAGATAGATTTCCAGCCAAACAACCCATCGACTTTACATCATTTTCATGGTCGTTTTTCCATTTTGCCGCTGCGGTTGAAGGGAGATAGCGAGCGATTTGGGCAGCGGCACTCTTCACTCTGTCAAATATTAAATTACGCTTGTTAAATTGTCTTGTTAGAATCAACTGCACAGAATCGACGCAATTTATCATATTTTAATGGGCTCCACTCGAAGAATCGGGACCGAGAATTGCCGCTTATCGGGCAGATATTGTTAGGAGGAGTTCTCGTTTTTGGAGGAGGGGTCTTGATAATAGTGCTGCCTCTATTGGGACTCTCTTTCTCTCTGTTTTCCCCACCCCGAACCGATGAGCAATGAGTTGTTGATTTCATTTGTAATGGACTTTTATTTCACTCGCCTAATGCCCGGCTATATAATTTTCGACTTCGCCTCACCTAATAATTGAGCAATTGAGCTGGAACACGAAAAGCGCCTTAACTTTTGAACTTGAAGTCCGATCGGAGAGTTCCGCAGGATATCAGCGCATGCTTATTATCACATTATGTGCTCATAAATATTCCTAGTCAGGCCCCAGTCCCAGGCATTCATTATGGGGAAATATATTTATCGGGCTGTGTGCATTGGCCGATGGACAGCCCAATTCAGAGAGCCAAAGCCGAGGTACCCAAAGCCGAGTTATTGCACTTTTTATTGCAGAAGGATGGGGAGTTTCGTCTCGAATTTAAGCAAATTGTTGGGGTGGCGAGAAGCCAAGATGAATGGCTGGGTGGGTGAGAGAATGGATCAGTGGGCATGACCACAAATTGGTGGGGAGATGGGTTTATTGCTGGGTCACGGGTACTGCGAATAAATAGAGAGATCAATGGATAGATTCGTTTATAATTTGGGAAAGGTGCTGTGCTCAATCACAACTAAGTATACAACATTTATACCGAATTTATTCTGTCTGTTGAACAGGTAAAAGTTCAAGCGAAATCCTTAAAATTTAAATCAGTCAGTCAAACAGTTTTCAAAATTACAAAATAACCACTTAACAAGTCAAATTATTGTCCATCAAGATGTCCGCACCCTGAGCACAAAAACCCATCGTTATAAGGCCCCAAAAATATATTTACCGATATATACCGGTGATATCACGCAATGCCTTCGAATCTTTGCATATCGAAAACATTTCTCAGGCCAAACTTTTTTTTAGCTGTTTATTAACGACAAATTATAATTAATTGCATCGCTCACGTGATGGAGATCGAGCAGCCTGCAGATACATTTCAGCAGGCCCAATTTATTTTTGGGCTGCAGGTGTGAATAGGCCACGCCAAGGTCCTGAGTTCCAACTCAGGCCCTCAAGTCAGCATAAAAAAAATTAAAAGAAATTTGCACACAAATATCTGGAAATCCAAAGTGCAATATGCCCAGACATGCAAAGCGGAATGGGATTGGGAATCAAGAGAAGCTGGAGCTCTACATACACTGGAAAAGTATTGGATAAAATTTATGTTTTTGCCAATAACTCAGATCTTTCAATAAAAAAATAGACAGTATTTTGACCGAACCAATTGAAATAATAATCCAAATGTGGATGACTTTTTTTGGCAACAAATTGTGAAAAAATTCCAAAATTCAAAATAAATTCCAAAATACGAATTTCTCTATATATGCCCCAAAATGATGACAATCATTAGTTCATGTTCATATTTAGGCAAATTAACACAGCAAAACATCAAAAAACTTCCTGTTTTTTCCATAAGTCCTTATTTATAATTTTCAACCAAAAACCCGATATGAAAAATTAGCCAAAGAAGGTTTTTTAATTTTTACACGAAATATTTTTCTGCGTGTAAATGTATCTGCAGCTGAATGGATGTGGATGACGTGCCAGGCACAGCAGGACTTTTCTCAATTCGGGGCTCGCAGTTGAAGGCAAATGCTGCACAAAATTATTAACACGATTTAAAACACTTTTATGGCATCGCCCGCTGTGAATGAAGTTGTTATGCATTTTATCGCGAGATTTCGCTGAATTTCCAGCAGATTGCCGAGGGATTCGGCGGGGGATTTCGGGGAGTGCAAACCAGTTGAGCTGGCCAAATGAAATTAACGCTTCGGCCGGCAGTTTTAGCAGCACTTACTTAGCCATTCCTCCGTTTTTTCCATTATTCCCTGTCCGCTTGCCAAGGCGTGCAAATCAATTTTTGGGAACAATGTTGCTCGCTTCTGGGACAAATCCCTTTTTATTTTCTATTAGCTTGTTATGACTGAGTGCATTTGACGCTTTAAATTCCGTAGAACAATCCGGGGAAACAACCCTTGAAAAGTGACAATGCCGAACCAATTGAATTTGAAAATTTCGATTTAATTGTCCTTGTGTTTTCGCTTTATTGTCTACGATTTTTCTGCCTTATTGAGCATTTCATTGTTCGACTGTTGACTTGGCACAAAATGTGCTAAACCGCCAATCCTATATTTCGTTTATTTTTTTCCGTTTTTCAGGGAATCACACAAAGAGGGACCCTCCTTCAGATTCGGAAATCAAAGCGGCAAAAACAGATCCTTCGGTGGCAATTGTAAGACAATAATTGGACAAAGGACTGGCTGCCAAAGCACGCGTGAATATTTGTTATAAATTTGTCAACCATCGCCCAGCTGCCATCCTCGATGACTCCTTGGTGACTCCTTGAAGATCCCAAACACGGATAGTGGATAGAGGCAACACCTCCGAGTCATTGCATTTCCATTAATTAAAGGCAGTCGTCGTCCGGCTGTTTTATTGGCCCCGACTTTTCGGCTTTCGGGATATCTCAATCTCCACGCCCGCGCCCCGCCGTCCTTTATCCCACATCCTTTGTCCTCCTAAGTGGACATCGTTTATTGCACGCTTTGTCTGCCGGCCTTTTCAAAATTAGTTGCGCTATTCAGTTGGCCTCCTTTGGATCGCATCGGATCGTCATCGGGCTGTAAATTACCCCAGTATATATAGTTTATATATATGGCACTTCCCCTGCATTTGCTGATTGCACCCACACGATCACGATCCTTTGTATCTGCATTTTGCATTTTGCACTTCGCATTTGGCACATGTCCCCTCGTTTAGCAGCTGTTGCTCTGTTACCAATTCCGATCCCTCCGCGCTGGTAGCGAAATTATGTTAAATGACTTAATTTATAATGTTTTGTTGGGCTGCCAAAAATGGAGGGTAGCGTGCAATGCGTTCGCAATAAAAACGGAATTCCATTGCGGAGTGTAAATGTCAAACTAGGGGTTGGGGGCACAGCGATAAGGAATAAGGAGTACGGAGGGGTGTGAGCACGCATTACTCATAAAGGTGTATATGAACATGTTAATTCCGTATGTAAATACATGAAGCACAGTCAGCAGTTCGATATGGTCTTATATGGTGGTTGGTAATAATCATCTCAGTGAAAGTTAAAACTATATAAACGAAATAAAAAGTACATATTTTTGATGATTTTTAATATACATATAACAACAACATACAATAAATAAGAAAATAAAATAAAATAAAATAATATAAATAAAGAAAAAAGTTGCTCTGATTTTTTCTATTTTTGAATTATGTATCATACCTACTGATTTTGTTTACTAAAATATTTTTAATTTAATAATACTTAATTCAATTTAAAGGCCCTTTAAGATAAACTCACTTAAAAAAAGTCTGACTCTAAATAAAATCCGCTTTTCCTTTCCGATCATCATCAAAACTGAGCAAACTTTCGTTTATAACAAAGTTGGTAATTTAATAGTAATCGTGCTGGTCGGTGGAAAAGCACCTGCCTGTCGCCGAACCAATGATCAGTGAGGTGCCTCCTCCTCTTACCTCCACTCGGAACCCCTTTCCAAGAATCTCCATCTCCTCCCATGTTCCCCTTTTTATAAGCCCCCTTTTAAAGCGATCCACGCAGGCTACAAAGTTGTCAGGCCATTAAGCTGATTGAGTTGAAATTCGGAGCTCATTTCCCATTACAAGTTGATCAGTTTTCTGCGGGCAGGGACGGCGGGAACGGGGGCTATGGAATGCCAGGGGGGAGAATCGATCCCTTTTAATTTTACGGCTTGTTTGCTTTCACACTATCATTGGGGGCAGAGTGAGCGGGACAGGGATAGGGAGCGACTGCTCCACTTTCTTGGTGCACAACCACCTGCTTGCCCCCTCTAACCCCCTACCCCTCCGCCCATGGCGAGTCCTTGGGCTGCAAGCATTTCCCGTTCGCAATTTTCACTCGATCCCCGGCTGATTATTATATTGTACGCACATGTTCCGCCATTATGGAGTTATTATGATCAATAAGACAACTTAAATGCTGCAATTAAGTCGGACCAGCGATTTCGTCCCCTCTCAGCCCCCCTAGCACGCCCCTGTTCCTCCCTGTCTTCTTCTTTTTCGTCTTCGGGTTGTTCATTTTCTGGTCTCGCGATCGCGGCCCAAATTTGAGACCTCGCAGCGCCAATGGCAACGCATATATATGTATGTACTTTTTAATGCACAGATATGGCGAAATTATTAGGACTTAAAATAATACCATTAAGGAAATAAATTTTTAATTTTAAGTATTGGAAGTAGGCTTAAAAAGAAGAAGAAGAACTTCCAAAACAAAACGGAGGTTTTTGCAAAATTTAGAAAATAGGTGCTCATTCGATTTAACTTATTATAATTAACTTTATAATTAAATTACAAAAAATCGAGTAATTGTTTATATCTCAGAAAAGGAATTATAAAAGTAGAATATCACAAAAAATATTTAAAAGTACCTAAATAAAAGTAAGCGAAATAAACTATTAATTTTTTAAGTATTTTTTTCTATATTTAAAAAGAATTGCAAAAATTGGGATCTTTTAAAAACATATTTTATAAGAAAAACTTTTACAGGTATTTTTACCACACTAAATTAAATTCACTATTTTGTGGTTAAATTATTATTTTGACCGCGATTGTCCGTTAGTTGTCTTCTCTTATTTTCTCGAGCTGCGCGTAATTGGCGCTTAATTCTCCTGCGGGATCATTTAATTTTACGAGCCCGGCCAATTGATTATAATGGACGCCATCAGACTTTTACAACATGCTAAATGCACGCGTAAACATCGCGATCGGCGAGGGGCCGAGGAAGTGGATGAGGAAGAGGCCTCTACCTCTCGAGGATCGGATCTGCAGATCGAATCGGTCTCCGTCAATCAGTGGATGTGGATGGATACCCAGATGCTGGAGATGCAGATGCCGAGGATCGATCGCGGTCCATGGAACGATCGGTGTTTGTGTTGAGTGGCCGTCGCCATTAGGCAAATTCAACGATCGATTGCCGTTCCACTGCACCACTTCCCCACTTCACCATGGCACCACCGAGCCAGCGATCCACCGAACCACCGAACCACCGAGACGATCGCGGATGCTCTCCAGTCCAGCCAATTTGAGTTTTATCGACGGCAGCAATTTGCAGTTACTTGTGAACTACCTGAGAAGCCGTTGCAGAACGCAAAACGCAGATCCCAAAGTCCAGACACGCATCCGTATTAATAACCACAAAAAATAACGATCGATTGCGGTTATTAGAGGCAATTTGGCCAGCAACATTTTCTCCGCTCCGCTGTTTTTTGCTCTTAACTCCTTTTTTTTTTGATAAATCGCTCCAAATTTATTGGTTGATTAAAAGTTATTGCACTAGCGCCTAAGTGGTTAATGATAGCCATACGAATACGTCTGCGAATAGCCAATCTGCACACAAACATTTGCACTAGCCTCCGAAATGAATTTGATTTTAATTGACAAACGCGTCAAGCAAGTTGCAAACAAATTGGCCAGCTCGATCGGTGCAACAACTTCATCATGGCCGGTTGATCGATCAGGTTGGGAATGGGTATACCCGTATGATATGGGCGGAGACCGGGGATCCATTAGCCATGCAACGATCTCAAGCTGCGCTCCTAGCTGCTCCGACAGCTGCACTCCCCTGATCGTTTAGACCATCCTCCTGCTCCCGGGACATGTCTTAATGACACATAAATGATCGTACATTGGCAAAAATAGCCATTTCGCTATGTGACTACTTCCATTGTCCTGGCTGCCTGGCTGGCTGGCTGTCCTTGTCCGCTTGACCGCTGGCTGGGGTGTCAAAAGCGGGCAACCTTTTGACATACAATATACAAGTATAACATATAGCTTACCCCCGACAATGGCCAGTCGTTTATTAGGCAAACAATGCCCCGAAACGGGTCTGAAGTGCCACTCTCTTGACGGCTCTTTGTGCGACAGCTGAGCAGCCAGGATCACAGGATCGCAGGACAATGCCAGGGGATCGGGGATCGCAACGTGCCGCCGGCTATTTACATATGGTTTAGGCCCAAGTGTGAAATTCCTTCGGGCTTCAGTTGTCCTTTTTTGAGGTTCCGAGTGTGCCTCAATTCCTCTAAGATGTTTGTCGAATAATTGACTCGCCATTGAGTCTGGAAGTGGGATTTAATTCTTTACAATTACATTTTCACACTTAAGAAATATTGATTGATTTTACATTCAAATTTTAAGGAAAATTGTTCACTGGGTTTTTGAAAGAACAAAACATATACATATGTTTCTATTTTAAGGAAATATTTTATAATTAAAACAGGAGAGAATGCTAAACTCGAGTGCCTCGACTACATATACCCGTTACTCAGCTGAGTGTGAGTGAGAGAGATGGAGATATGCAAGCAGCAAAGCAGGCAGTCGCTTAAAGTGGCGCCATCTATCGAAAAATGCATTATATCCGCATAACTTTTAATGACTATTCCGATTTAAAAAAGTTGTTCTACATTTTGAGTCGTTTGAGGCAATTGTGACGGACGGACAGAAAGACAAACTCTACGAGTAAAGGGTATAAAAAGGTTTTTGGCAGACCGGACAATCTTTGAATCATATTTTGCAAACACTTTTAAAGGCAGCTGGTACTCAAGCTAGCTATTTGCCAAATGTGTGAGGCTTGGGTGAGACTAACAGGAAATACATTGTACCATTAAGTATAAGGGTGCCTGAAATGATCGATCGGCCGATCGGCTCAGTTATGTATTTGCATACCGGACATTAAGCCCGGCAAATTACCAGCCTCGTGTGCTGGCAATTTGCGATCGTGTCGGTAATTGCCGAGTAGCTGAGACACAAACTGAAACCGAAACTAAAACTGAGACGGAGGCTGGGGCTGAGGCTCTGAGATCAGAGCTTTCCCTTTATGGGGCGGCCGTAAAAACTTATTGACAGGCCAGGGACAATTACCAAATTGTAAACGCTGACCAGGCCCTCGAGCGAGCACGCCGGGAATCCAGAAATCCAGTAAAGCCAGGGAACAAGGTGCACCGGAGTCTCATTAAACAGTACTTAACGAGCCTCGATTTATGGGCGACAAAGTGGGGCCTCGATAAAAGGGCGGCCAGCGAGGCGAAAACTGGGCTAATGAAAGCGTTAATGTAACGTGGCCAGCACCAAAAGGATCCTCTTACCAACGGTAATGATGATTCCGAATGATGTGGCCATGGATCTCCAGCATATCGTATTTGGTTTCAGTCACTTGGCCAAATGCCAGGCATAACTCATAGGTTTGTTTGTCCCTGAGTACAGACGTGTTTCGCAGAACCTGAGTACAGGGCAAACAAAATTATATGGTTTTTAGACTCAGTATCAATTTTAATATCTCAATAAATTCCAAATTACTTTTTTATAATGGATATATTAAAGATATTTATTCTAGTTTAATTTATGACTGTTTACTATGTTAATATCTCAATACCAGTAATTAATTTAAGACAGTTTACTAATTTTTTGAGTGTAAAAATAATGTCGAATATTGAAGGACTATTTCCTGATTTGTTTTTTCTTACGTCTTTAAGTTGACAACAGTTTTAAGAACGTTGAAACATTCACCTTGAATATTTTACAGTTTCTGTTGGACTTAAACCAATTGGTTATACTGTTTTCTCCCCGTGTATCTGTGTATCCGCCTCCGTGTGCCACGTAAGACAACCTGGAGCTGGGCCAAGATTTCCGCTCGTTGCGTGGCCAGGAATTTGAATTTGAACGCCAGACATTTGGGCGTTGCACGGTTGTAAATTCATTTGTTAAACGATGCGCTCATAAAATTTGCGCCCTTTTTTTTACGGCCGCAGAGAAGAGCTGGCTGATTCTGAGACTGAGACTGGGACTCAGGGCCAAAAGGCTGGAGGAAGTTGGCAACCGAAAGGGGTTTCGGGACAACAGGACAACAGGAGGCGTGGCCGACTTCCATCTCTGGCAGATCTGGCAGCAGTGCCATTCTGGCTCGAACCCCCTTTACCCCTCCCCTGCTTTTTCCCCCCTCAAGGCAGATAAAAAGTTCAACAGCAGCGCGATTTATTTGCCCGTCTTCTGCGCAGACACGGCGCCAGCTGAGCAACATTTTCTTCGTTTTTTTTCGGCTTTCGGCTGGCCAGGAGTTTAAGCCCGGCTAAAATTCTACTGTAATTATATGTCTCACACACACACGGCACAGCATTGTGCGAGAAGAAATTTCAGCTAATTTGCCAACATTTAAATATACAAAAAGGGAACCTTCCTCAGCTCGTCCAGCTGCCCCTTAGAGCGTGTTAATTCGACATGTTTTCCGCCAGCGGACCAGGGACATCGGGGGACCCATTTAGGACCGAGTATTTGCACTGCCGCAAATCGCTCGAAAGGCTCGTGAAATTCATGTGGATTTCATGGAATAAAAACTCGCGTAAGAAACGTCAAATTGCAACACCTCGCGGGCAGATACAGATGCAGGGGCCCAGATATGGGGATACGGAGGAGAATCAGGGCCCAGAAAAACAGAACGCGGAAACGAGAATGGAGAATGGAGAGACCCCAGGCTCACCCAAGTCCATAAGTCAGTGGGTCCAGTCCCCGTCCCTTGGCCCTCGTAATAATTGCGTATCTGGCAGATGCAATTTATCCGTGAATTTGTTTTTAATTTTCAACACATTCGCTAATTTGATTTTTAACTTCGTTTCGAGCACTGCCTCGGTCTCAATCACAGACAGCCCCGGCCAAATTGCTGCACCTAATCGTGAGTATGAGGATGGTCTGGGCTTCGGGATGGGGGCCCCTGGATAGGACGAGTCCAACACCCGCTTTCATATATAATTTTGTGCAACTCACTTTGGCCCAGAGCTCTGAACTGAAAGAACACTGTAAATAAATGTATGAATTTTCAGATGATTTTTAATGCCCATGAAGGGGGAAATACCCATGTTTTATTGATTGTCTACTGCCCACGGTAGGTGGGTGCCCTTAGCCTTCTATATCTTCCAAAATACTTCGAATTTCATCGTAAAACTTGTCTGACGTATTCTTAAGAAAACGTTCTAACGATTTATAAAATAAAAAAAAGTTTTTTTGGTATCAAAATTTCTTTTTAAATCACTTTTCAAAAGATTTACTTTACAATGATTTAAATTAACTTAAATCCATTCAAATACATTTTCTACAATTTAATTAAAAATAATAATATCTATCTACAGCACATTTCTTCTTATGTTGACTAGTGTAATCCATTTAATTGCTATCAAAATTTAAAAAGCAATATCTGAATAATGATCGATGATTTTTTCGCTGTGCAAAGCCTGTTCCCAAGTACGAAGTGTTTTTCATCCGCCTCTCCCTGGGCTTTTTGTATCTTTTTTAGCTGCACGGGGCGCTGCTTGTTAGTCGCGTAATTTATGTTCCACCAGATACTCGTTGGCGTTGCTGGGACCAACTTGCCCTCCCCTCCGAGGACCTGGCAGGGATCCCGATCCGATCCTCCTCCGCCCACTGCTCCTTCTCCTCCTCGCGGTGTCTCCGCTTGTCTCTGCTTATTTTCTTATCCGTTGTTATCCGCAGTACGAGTTGTTTGCGCAGGCGCAACCCAAGGGCCATGGGCGAAAAATGGAACGAAATAAAACTACAAATCGATTTTCAACGCAATGCGTTCGATGGCCTTATCCTTGGCTCCTTGGCAGCAAATGCACGGTGAGCGTGAAGGGATTAGGGTCTATTAGTGGTTAAGGCCAAATTGTCCAAGTCGTTTGGTTAGCAGATGAATTAGAGGCTCCTTAATCAAAGGATTTATTTAAAAGGCCTTTTAATAAGAATTTAAAATTTACGCGATTTTATACTAAATTTTAAAATGAAAGGAAAAGTAAATCAAAAAAGTTGTTTAATAAATCTGAATTTTAAAATATTAGAATTCGTCCGAAATTGATAGGAATGATAAACTTTAATAGAAAAATCTTAAAGCAATCTTTGAAAATGGTTGAGAATTACAGTTAAAATTATTATAAGCAACAACAAATTAATATTTAATGAACATATTTCCAAAACCTCATAAAAACATCCATAAATGGTATATTAAATTCTAGATTTCATTAAATAACATTCATTAATTACCGACTTCTGAGAAATGGAAATATGATAGCTGACTTTTCAAGAATCATGGGGTAATGGTGACCCATTAAGCTTCGCCTCCTCTTGGTGACCTCATCAAAATGCCAGTTCCCGCTTCTTCTCCCACCGACCATCTTCATATCCCCTGCCTTCCCTCTTTGCCAAATCGCCCTGGCTCGATTGCCAATGACTTTTACCCGGCTACCACTGCCAGCCACTATAATCCACACCTTGGCTTTATGGCCAATAATTTTGCAGGCAACAAGAACATGAACCGGAAACATAACAAATCATAAATTAAACCCTCGTTAAGCGAACTTATTGCCATTGCTGGCCGACGCAGAGGTCTCGCCCATGCGCCATAACTGGCCAACTGAGACCGGTGGAGAAGCCCTGTTTGCCCCTCCCTCGAGAAGTAAACCCCCCGGAATATCTGGGACTCTGGGACAAGAAAAGGAGTTCGAATTCTGCACCGCTGTTCTGCTTTTCTCCTCTACGGTCCGGAGTAATTTGCTTCATCTTTATGCCTTTCAGTGCGTGGCTGTGAGTTTTATTTTATGTTACTACTTGTTTAAATTATATTGCGCTATTAAGCGAATTTAATGAAAACGCTGCAAGGCCCCATGAAAAAGAGAGGCAGTTATAGGGTTTTGGGTTTTTTTCCTCCTGTTGTTTTTGTTTTCTGGTCTCCTCGTTAGGTGTAAAATAAGGCCCAGCAAATCGAACGTGTTGAGGCTGATGGTGATGAAGATGATGATGATGATGATGGGTCTGGGGATCTCGCAGAGACTGGCCAATTGTTTCGGCGAGATCGAGGAGCAAAAACGCGATAAAGATAAAAATCCCGGGGACAATCAGTGGACATGCCGCACAAATTGCGCTTAATCCATTGGCATTTCATTATTAAGCAATTTCGCAGCAAACGGTAGAAAAACCGAAAATCCGCTCAACGCTCTGGAGGCAATTTAAATTTTTATGCAATTTGTACAAAAATGCTGTTATTCTTGCGCAAAAGTAGCATAATTATTTCCGAGAAACTGAAACGGTCGCAGGCAGAAAAGACGATGAACCGAAAAAAAGCGCGCTTGTCAACCAAAATCATTGCAGACGACACATTATCCTCACGGCAAAACGATGCTAATCCATCACGAACCCTCAAGCTCAAGCCTCGGGTTTTTTCAGTCCAAGTCCAGGGTAAAGTTTAACTTACACTAAGAAATAAGAAAGGGTTAGAAGGAAAATTAAATGACTGGAAAACCAGGAAAAAATATTGTCTAAAAATCACAACATACAAAATATCTCCTAAATTTACATAATCGAATATTATGTAAAAATTATTTGATTATTTCGTTGATTGCAATGGTTTACTGAGTTCCTATAAATTAAATTCTCAATTTTAAGTAAAACCCTGTATAAATATTTATTTGTTAAAAATTAATAAAAATTCTTTAAATAAAATTTACTTGTTATGAAAATGTTAAGAACTATAGTTACCTCATTCAGTGTCCTTTTTTTTCCCCCAGTGCATGACCAGCAGACGAAATGTCACTTAAGCATGTGAATGGCAGGGGAGAATCGAGATTCGCGGACGGATTCCTTTCGCTGGGCTAACCAAGTGCGATCAGAGAGATCAGAGATCGGTTATGAGATCAGAACAAAAGAGCTCTTACCGTAAACGAGGCCGTCCCGTCGAACAAACAGAAACAGGAACCCAAGCCCCAAACTCCAAACTCCGAACTGCAAACCCCAGAGCCAAATCACGACGCACAGTCTGGCAAGACGATTGTTGGTCGATCGGTGAATTATGCGCGACATCATTTTAAATCGTTGTAGCAACGTCAAAGCTAAACACCGATCAGGTCAGATCGAAAGCAAAAAAAAAGGAAGGCTTAACAAAAAAAATATAAGTCAGTCAGAATCGGAGGCAGACTGGTATCCCGATACCGATCCCAATCCCTTGTCCATTGTCTTTGGGTAGCAGCCGCCCTAATTGATGCAGCACGGCCATAAATTTTGATCGGCCAACGATCCCCAGCCTGCTCCCCTTGCAGCTGCCAAAGGGGTTCCAGAGATTGCCATGAATACATCAAGAGGAGAACTCTTTTATTTCCCTCAAATCCATGTTTTCGTCCGACTCAAAATCGGATTCCGCAACTTCTTCAGGTTCTTCCGACTCCTCAGATCCCGAATATTCCACCCCAAGTCCGGCAAACGACAGGGAGTACTCCACCTCGCGATGCTCATCGGGATTGTGGTACATCCCTAGGAATCCCTCCACCAGCTCATGTTTGGCCACCTCAACGGGATCGTCCACAAAGAGAATGGTTTGCTTCAGATGGGTGCGAGGCTTCTTGGGACCCGTGGAGAACAAACGCCTGTATTTGCCCAAGGGTCGGGAGAATCCAATGTCCGAATAGAGAACCACGGCACCCAGTGGACAGTCCTTCAGACCCCTGAGCTTGAAGGGAAGTCTGAAATTCTCATCATTTATATGGGCGGTGCGGATATCGATTGACTTCAAGAGGAACTTCTGGGTGACTTGCTGCTGCTCGAGCACATAGTCCTCTATCAGACGCACTGGTTCCTTGACCATATAACTCCGACCGGGATAATCCGTCTGGGGCAGGATATTCACCTCGATGGTCTCTCGCCGATGTTCCTCGATGCCGCAGAGAAAAAGCTGAGCCACATTGGGAATAATAAGACCTCCCTTAACAAGCCATTTTTCTCGGGCGTAGACCACCTCCTTGAAAAGGGAGTCCACGAAAACTGAGTGACTGTAAAAAACAATTTCAAATCATATGCTTTTCGAATTTAATCAGAAATAAGATTAAAGGGAGAAATACCCACCCTATCCACTCGGACACTATGATATCCACTTGTTTCAGACCACAGGGCATCACTATCTCATTAATATCGCCCTCGACGAACTCAAAGATGTCCTCCATTTCGCTATTGGAAATGGCTTTCCTAACAAAGTCGGCACTTTCTCCATTGCCCACAGCTATGACCTTGACTGCACCCGCCTCCACGCTCATCAGGCTGAGTAATCCACTGCGACAACCCACGTCCATAACTATCTGCAATGAATGTTAGCCAATTAATATGTTTTGAGCAACATTACTTACTTTTTACCTTATCCTTAAAGATCCTTTCATATCGCTTGAATACCCATTCGTATGCCCTAGAGGAAATAACATCATTCAGCATCCCATCCGCCATGTCCTTCAGAAGGTCCTTTGCCAGATCCATCTGTTAGTATTCAATCACTAATAAACTGTTCTAAATGTCACACTTTGATTAACTTGGCTTGATTACTATGTTCAGAGACGAAAATTATTCATAACATTTCTACCTTGAAATTAGTTATAAAATAAATTTAAAAATATTTAAAGTATACATAGGTACCTATAAAACAACAAAAATTTAAGTATACTTAAAAAAAAAGATAATAATTAAGTTAGATAGTAACAATACTACAAAAATACTTAGAGCCTTTTAGAATATGGTTATAGTCTCTATTCATAGAATATCATAGTCCCATAAACATCCAATGATTACTATATTCAGGAAGAAAACTATAGGACTTATTCTTTAAAAATTGGGTTCCCTTTATAGGAAACCGACTAGCCCTCCTTTTCTACTTACAAATTATATATTTACAAACTTTTTTTTAAATTATACTTATACTACAAAATATTATATTTTTAAAGGGAAATAAATAGAGTATTCAAAATTTAAATACTAATTATTTCATTTCCTTCCAGGTTCCACACCATAATCCATAACCACAGTCAAATTGGACTGCAAGTAATCCTGGTATCACATTTCTTGCTCCAATCAGGCAACATAAATTCCGAATAGATTATCGCCCGGCATTTCTCAGGGTTCCCTCTTTCCAGGCGTTATCGCCGGGGCGGGTGACAACAATTAGTTATGAGCCAATTGTGGGATCGGTCCCTCTTATCAGCGGGAGCAGCGTCAGGATATTCTCCGTTCCAAAATCAGGGGGACAGCGGGTTAAGCTGTCTAACGAGTCTCTAATTTATAGGTGACTTGGTGCGCAGTGTCCCGCGCTCCGTTGACAAATGCCAGCAATTTGATACCCGAACAACATGAACGAGGAGTAACAAGAGAGAACGCTATAGTCGGGTGCCCCGACAATCAGATACCCGTTACTCAGGTAAAGGGAGTGCGAGGGAGATGGAGATAGAAACTTTGAACACGCATAACTTTTTAACGAATGGTCCGATTTGAAAAATTTCTTCTACATTTCGATAGGTATTGATAAACACAATAAAACTGCATTTTTACTTTTCCGAAATATTGAAATTTTTAAAATCGTATATAAGCGATTGTGGGCGTTAGAGGGGGCGTGGCACCTTTTTGAAACAAACTTGCGCTGCGTAGGAACTCCTAGAATCTGCATGCAAAATGCCAATCTTCTAGCTTTTATAGTTTCCGAGATCTCAGCGTTCATACAGACAGACAGACGGACAGACAGACGGACAGACAGACGGACAGACGGACATGGCTAGATCGACTCGGCTAGAGATCCTGATCAAGAATATATATACTTTATGGGGTCGGAAACGCTTCCTTCTAGCTGTTACATACTTTTGCACGAATACAATATACCCTTTTACTCTACGAGTAACGGGTATAAAAATGGGACGGGGGTTAGACCCCTTTGGGTCTTTGAGAATGGATACAAATTGAAACGTTTGCTGGGCCTACGCTTGGCTGTCTGGATGGCTGACTGTCTGGCGAGGATCGGATCCATCTGGGTGCTGTTTTTGTCTGGGACTTTGTTAATGCGCCCAGCGGGATCCCTGAGACGGGGGATACGAACAAGTGTTGACCGAAAATCAAAGATCGCTGGCTCATTTGTGGCGCTTTTGTGCGCGCGCTAGATAGCCAATATTTTATAATCATGTCCAATAATGGTGTGCATATTAATTTCATGGGCGCATAAAGCAACTTTATGGCCTTTTAAGAACTGCCATTAACAATGCCCAGTTCAGTCCGTGCACAAACACAAAACGAGCTGACAAGAGATTTTTGGACAACCTCTCGAAGAACGGAGACCTCGAATACGGAGACAATGCAAATGGCTAAAATAGTAAATAGAGTTATAAACGCATAAAAGGCGTTCATTGTGGGCCCACGGCGTTGGCTTTCACAAATTTATACGACGGGCCATCAATTAATTAGAGGCGGAGAGCGACACATTTTCACATTCGACCTGGCTTTGAAATTAATTTGTTAAGAAAGTCGTTAACGTTTCGGCTGTCCACTTTCTAAGCCTTCTGCTGCGGATTGATTGCCCAAAAACCCTCCGGCACTTGGAGGCCCTCGATTAACGACCCATTTTATGACAGTTATCAATTCGGTTCAAGTGTTGGTTTTTAATGTTCCAAGCTAATCAAGGCGTGATCCCGTTGAGCTGAAGCTCTTGAAGCTCTCCACCCGCGTTCGATCGCCGCGGAAGCTGATGTTGAGGTCAAAGTTCATGGAGCGCCCGTCCAGCTTACTGGGCCTCATGGCCAGGACACCGCGCACCCGATCGTTGGCCCTCACGAAGAGCGGTTCGTCCAGGTGGAGGAGGGTCTGCTCCCAGTGCGTCCAGGGCGACCGCGGCGAGGTGGACAGGATTACGGGTTTTCCCTCCGATTTTCCCGCCACCGGAAACGCCACATCGAAGTAGAGAACCAACGTATTGATGATCCCAGCACGCTGCACTGTCAGGAGGAAATTCGAGCGAAAGACCACCGGTTCATTGCGATCCAAGCCCAGATGAGTGGAGTGTATGAAGCACTCGTCGGTGAGCAGCTGCTGAATGGCCACACAATCCACCAAAGGTTCCCGGGAGAACTGCTTGCGCACGCAACTCATATCGATGCCCTCGACATTCTGCCAAAAGTTGAGATTGGCCAACCTGTGCGGATCCTGGGCTCCGACCAGCCAGAGATTGCCGACGCTTGGCAGGATTAGACCGCCACGGGTGAGCCACTTATCCCGGGCAAAGAGTACTGAATTGAGCATGGCCTCCATATAGAGAGCGTTGCTAAAAATATTTAAAAAATATTTATATCAATAAAGATTTAATTTCTTTAAATTATATATCTCACCCCATCCACTCGGAGACTATGATGTCCACCTGCTGAATGCCATCGGGCAGTTCCACCTGCTCCACCAAACCCTTGACCACCTTCACCACGTCCTCCTTTTGATTGTCTCTCACTATCTCCTTGGCTATATCCGCTATATCCGTGCCCTCGATGGCTATAACTTGGCTGGCTCCTGCTTCGGCGGCGAACAGGGAGAGTATACCCGTGCCACAGCCCACATCCAGGACGATCTTGTCCTGGAAAAGCTTGCGATTCTGCAGGATGGCATCGCGAAAGGCCTGGGTACGCACCGAATCCCTCAGCATGGCCATATGGACCTCCAACCGGGCGTAGGACTGAAAATAATCGCTATCCTGATCTGGCAGACTTCGCGACCTTTGATTCGAAAGAATTAGATGATCCCAAGACATGTCAAAAATGCACCAATTTCACAACTTCCAGTTTATGAATACTATCAAATTAGCTCCGATCCAACTGAAAGGTGACGGAAACTAAAGGAAACCACATGCGATCGAAAATACATGGCTATCATGTGACTAAAACTATAAAACGAATATTTTGGCTTATAAAGATTAGTTTATGTGATTAGTTTTTAGGTAATATTTTAAATATTAAAATTCCATCACAGGCTTGGGCCACAAAATAAATCTATAAAAATTGGGAATAACCACCATAAAGTTTGCGAACAATACTACGTCATTCTATCGCCATCATTAGCATGTGAATGGCCGAAACCAGATAAATCAAATTTTGCATTTAATGGACCCATTAAAAACGCCAAAAAATCGCCCCCACTCAAAAGTCCGTGAAAGAAATATGCCGCCAACACCTTAACACCACAGCCATAACTCGCTTAATCCGCCCAGCCCCGAATTTATTTTTATGGCCAAATTTAATGATTCCCCTCACTCCATTGCTCCTCCATCGAGCACTTTCACTGGGGAGCCCAAAAATAAAAACCAGCAAATTGTGCAACTCGTGCTCAACGGTAAAAACAAATTGTTTTAATTAAAAGACGGAAAAATGCCCGTTATAATTTTTCAAGTGTCATAAAAATATCTCCATAAGCAGACGCGACTATTAAATTGGCTCATTAATCAATTTAGTCACAGAGCAACAATAAAAAGGAGCACACACACGCACACACATTCGAACATAATAAACTATAATTTTTAAAGCTGCTAAATTTTATGCTAATTTGCCATTTCTGGCGTTCCATAATTAGGCCCGCACCCCAGGCAGGGGGTCGTTTTTTCTGTGTTTTCGATCTTCGATTGCGTTTGGGGACCCGGCTTTAAAAACCTATAAAACTTTTGGCACAAATCAATTAAAAAGCGACGTAAGTTTCCATTAGTACGCTGGTTCGCCGTGTTCCCAATGAGAATGCCACCCACTGAGGCGATTAAAATGCGACGATGCTTTGCATACTGAATGCGCCATTGATGATGATGTCGTCTTCTGACATACCTACTTGGAGCCCATTTGTCGCGTATTACCAAATGTTCGACATCGGCGACATATTGTGCGCGGTGTGGGAGGCCGAAAGCCAACCCACCTCTATTTTCGATTTTCACCTGCTGACCCACAAGCCAAAAACCATACAAATCTGAATTTAATGACATAACCTCAATTGGAACTTTTTTAGTCGGGGAGAATTTAATGAGTTTTCAAATTAATTAACATCTATCTTAAAGAACATAAAATTAAAGAATTAACTAATTGTTTCTTTATAAGCAGGACTATTAACTAACAACAAATTACATTTAAAAAAAAAATTTTTAATTTTAAATATAATTATATTTATAATTTTTTTTCATAGCACAATAATGTATTTAATCAAAGCAGAGATTCATTTCCCATCTGACAGCAAGTCAAATTGCAACCACAGTTAAAAGGACAATCAAGGGGTGGCTGAAAATGACTGGGGAGGGTCGATTGTAATCAACCACTTCATCAAAAACAAATAATAACATGTGCTCACTGAATGCCCGACAAGGGTCCTCAAAAGGATCAGAAAACCGAGGGGGTTGATTGGCCTATCATAATCGTTTTAATAGAGAGTGAACACTAGTCAAACAATAGGCTATGGTTTTCAATGATGGCATTCATGGAGTTGATAGAACTGAAACCGTGAAACCCTATTTTGCTGCCCAGTGTAACTTTCATTTGATCAATCAGTCATCGATTAACCAACGAAACCAATCCCCATTCCGTCCCAATTTCAGAATCCCATCGACTTTCGGGTGTTAACGATGAGGCAATTTGATTTTAACGGAGCTGCCAATATCGCAGCCCCTCCCCTCTTCACACCCTTCTCTTCATAACGCGGCCGAAAAAAATTAATTGCTGGTTGTGCAAAAGTTTGATTGATGCACTTGGTTTGGCAAAGGAATAAATAAAATTTCTGACACTTGGGAATTTTAATTAGAATGCCTTTGTTTCGGACCTCGAACCGCGGACCACGCCAAACTGGCTGGCTGATGAAGTCGTTTCGATAAAATGCAAAAATTTTGCACCACCCCGAACCACTTCCTTCGGCTCTCCACCATTACATTTCCCTTATGTGTCTTGCCTTTCATTTTATTTTTTTCTTCAAAACAATAGTGGTGACGGTTTTTCTAAGGGTACATAACTATATGGCAGAGTTGGGTACTAAATTTCTTTTTTTGTATTTCAGCTTAAGGTTTAAGTATTCAACCTACTCAAAAAGCTGTCCAAAACAAAAAAGTCATATGAAAAAAAACTTTTGTGGCGTATGTAGGTCGAATAGTTACTGGGCCTTAAACTAAATTTAAGCTCCACAAAAATGTATTATTATTTAAATATTTGTTTTTAAGAAAACATCTCTTCAAAAATTAAAAAATATTTTAATCTGCCTTTTGGAAAGATTTTGTATTAATTTTTGCATTTCTTAAAATTTTGTTTGACACTCACATTTTAGAATAAAAATCATTAAAAAGCCATTAATGCAGGAAAGCAACCAGCAAAAAGTTCAAAAATATTTTCTAGGATAATTAAATTTCTTAAAATTAATCTAACAAATATTTTAATAAATACTTTGTGATATATATTAATCCTGAATTCCCAAAAACAATTTATAAATATTTTACCTTTTCAAATAAAGCCAGATTTAATGCTACAGTAAAAGCCAAATCGCCAACTCAGGTATGCGAATTGTTGCCAATTAGCGCCCCCTGGCAGCTTGTGGACTCACGATTTCTGAGCGGCTGATAAATTAGCGAAATTTTAATTTGATTTCCTTCACAAATTTCCGCCGAACTGGGTAGCTGGCGGTGGTTGGCTGCGAACGGCTGGGAGTCGGAGTGTCTGGCCAAGTGGACACAGAAGCAGCGGCAGCAAATAAACTAAGTGAATTTATGGCCCCAGAGCAGGAGCTCGAGCACACGTGTGCGACATGCCCACACATTGACACCTACCAACAAGCAACTATCAACTACCAACTACTCGAACCATCCAATAACCGACTAAACCACACTCCAATAGGGCTGCAGGTCCCTTGGCGCGTTTTGGATCAGATCAACTCGACTCTTTGTTGGCTTTTTTGTTTATGCTGGGCAGGCACAAACGAGCTGACAGTGCCCCATGTCAGGGCGACGGTACGTGCGGCCAAACAAATTACAGGGAAATTGCGTCACCTGCAGGAATTTCCACTCAGCATTGTCAAATGCCATCAGAAATCGTTGGACATGTTGTAACATTAATTTGACATTTTACGGCCCAGGACAGGGATCCTCGGGAGTGGGGAGGGGTAACCATATCCATATGCATATCGGTCGGAGGACTCCTTAACAATCTGGCCCCAGACCGCAGAGCAACACAGGACAACGATCAACCCCCTGGCAGACAGCTGTCGAGCGGGCCAAGGATGCTGGAGCCACCAAGGGATCTTGCAGCAGCATCTCCAAGGCACTTGGAAAAATATTAGGTATTTACAAGGTGCCGATTACATGTTTTCAATATCTGTAGTACAAATAATCCTGAAGAATTCGCGGATTTGATTTGTTTTACACTTATTGATAGCTATCTTTTAATTAATCTCTTAAAATTCTAGGTGCTCTAAAGATAACTATGCTAATTGCGTTCTTATGAATCTAAAGATCAAGGATCTAGTACTCTATTTTCCTTAGTGCAGTTCGGATGCAGCTCCTGGCGTTTCGCTCTGCCAGCTGTTGCAATCTGTTGGAGCAGTGCAAAAACATTTCTGGCATTAAAACAAATTGATGCGGTCGGGAAATCTCATTGCCGGCTTAGTGAATCTGATTTGCGGTCATCGGTCGTCCTCTCGTTAACCCAGATACAGATTTCCGTACTTGGTTCCACAGATGCCCGGCTGCTGCGATTAATTTGCTGCGGTGGCGATAATTTGTTAATCGAAGCATCCTCATCGCAGCTTGTACTCAGGCCTCCTCCTCCTTTTCCTCCTCCAGTTGCAGCATTGTCCAATTAAATCTGCCGAAAGTAGGGTGGGAACCTTGGTTGTTGTTGACTCTGCTGCCCGGCTTGTTGGTTTAACGGCCGACGTTCTTTTACGACGGCATTTAGCTAAACTATCCAGCGAACGCCTCTGGGGAGACTCATCCCGGGGGTGGCTGGACTGTCTTCCATGCTGATGGTGCAGCATTTAATGCGGAAACGTGCCCCAAGTCGAGCTTCGATTAGCGACTGGCCTGGATGATGTGTGGAGGTCAGCAGTGGAGGATCACGCAGCAGCCATTATGGCCAAAGGCACGCCCACGCCTCCTTAATGGCCCGCCAATTCCCGAAATCCATTTCGGTTAAGCCAAATCTTGCTGCGTCCTAAAAAACGGTTGCTTTAATTTCGGTTACTCTGATTTTACTAGTTTACTTTAAATACCTTTGAAAGATAACTCAAATTCATGTTTATAAAGAACTTTAATTCTGATTCAGAAAAAATACCAAAATTGAGAATGAAACAAAAACATGACTTTCAATTTCCTCTTATCATTTGACATTTAAATTTGACTTAAGATGTATGTAATATTAATCTCTCTGTTGATAATATTTAAGAAGTCTTTTAAGCTACATTTAACATGAAACAAAAAATAGTAACTTAAATTGCTTATTGAGAATGATTAACATAAACCTCTTTCCAATTTAACATTTGGTACGTTTATATTGAATACCAATATCTAGCTAAATTTTTATGTGCTATAGGAAAAAAATGTAGTTTAACAACTCTAATGAAATCTAAAGATCTTTTCATATAGAAATAATAATATTTGATATCCTTTTTGTTATTTTTTAAATGTACTTTTAGAAAAGAAATTTTACTAAGCAAGGTATAAAGATGAGTTACTAATACAAAAAAAATAGACATAATTGGTACATATATAAATCCAAAGTACATTTGAATAGTTATCTAGTCTAACAAAATGTCACCAAAAAATATAACATAGTTGTGCTTATAATATTGACCTTGAATGTTCCTAACAAAAATTATCTCTTCAAAGTTTGGCGAACGCTGCTCTATGAGTTTTTTAACAGCGTCGGCGACAGCAGGACAAATTTAAGGGCTGATCCACAAAATACATTTCCTCCACTTTCTGGCTTTCTGGATCCTGAACCTCTTTACTGCGTGAATACTCTTCTAAATCCTCTAGCATATGCATTAGTTCCTGCACATCTTTGTCAAGCCGATCCTTTGAAATCCGCTCCTGGTCTCTTAAGTCTTCCACTTCTTCCGAGTTCAGACCATCCAGCTGAGGCATTGGGGAATCTGGCACTACCAACTGATCATTGGAATTATTTACCTCTCCATCCTGCTTCTCCGGCTGATCTTTCGAGTCCAACTCTTTTGAAACCAGTTCCAGATCTTTTGGGGTTTTCCTCATTGAGCGCCGATTCTGCTTATCCGACTTATTTGACTTTAGAGCAGTCAACTGAGCCATCGTGTGCTGCTGTTCGGAGTCCTGCTCCTCTGGCTGATTCTTGGACTCTTTACCCTCTAAGTCCTGCTCCACCCGCTGTACCTTTGAGTCCAGCTTCTCAGACGCCTGCTTCTCTGGTTGGTTCTTTGAGTCCAGCTCTTCTGAGTTATGAGCCTCCGGCGGATTTTGCGTGAGTTGCTCCCCTGAGTTCAGATCCTCCAGCGGGTTCTGAGTGACCTGCTCCCGTGAGTCCTCCTCCACCAGCTGGTTCATCCACTCCTCCTCTTGGGCATCCTTTTCCTGCAACTCCTTCTGGTTGCCTCCATCATCGGCCACCGTGTAGTCCATATTCAGATCCTCGACGTTGACGCAGTGACCCTTGTTTATGGCCATCTGCTGGTAGTAGCCGTAATCCGACTCTGGATTTGCGAGTGCCTGGCGGGCGTGAAGCATGGCGCCCTTGAAATCTGGACTACAGGCGTGGCCCTTGGACCGAATCACGCCCAGTCGGCGCTGGTTCTTCTCGAAGTCGCAGATCTGGTCGCGCGGCACCTTGGCGTGGTTGCAGGTCCCATAGAAGTACACGTTGTACGACCTGGAACCGACGCGGTCCAGGATGCGGGCTGGCCAGGCTCTGTAGCCGCGCACCTTGGCGAACACAAAGTCGCCGATCGTTAAGAGCGGCATCCTGGCACGTTGACGTCCCATCTCTTGCACTTTATTTATATTATTTTGGTGGGAAAATCGAATTTAAGAAGCGTTGTTTTTCCAAGCTTTTGGGGGCGGCAAGAAGAAGAGCGATCTGGCAACCTCAGCCGAATTCCAGGAAACGATTATTCTTTCCTGGAATTCGGCTGAGGTTGCCAGATTGCTGGAAGGTGGCACGCCAAAAATTTGGTTAGTATTGAACAACGTCGAATTTCCAAGGTTTCAGGTGATTTATCGGTTTGAGATCGTCTACTCCTTTTCCAAAAACCCACTTTTAAAACATTGCTTAAAAAAATAAACAATCGCTGAAGAGCAAGAAAAATACATTTTTGATGACGGTTGACTTAAAAATAAAATAATTCAATAGTTATGTAAAAAGTCAACCTACAGTATTTGTATTAAAGAAAACACATTGAATACTTTTTATTATAGTACCAGAAGAAGTTTTGAAGTTTTTAAATCCAACATTATTTGATATCCAAAACTAATCAAAAATAACTAAACTGTGGCCACTGTTCAGAAATATGTAGACAAGCAACCACCCATTCGAGTGGCCAGCGAATTTGGGTCATTTGGGTGGGCGGGCAATGTTTCTTTAATGAGCAAACAGCATTTGCATTAATGGTCATTTGCGTAGAAATTTGCACAACACGCTACCTGCACTTGGCTTCCTTTTTATTTTCATTTTATTCTCCGCCTTTGTGCGTGTGCAGTTCTGTTTTAAATTTTCGCTCACGTTCGTCGTATTATGCGCAAATTGGCTTTTTAAATTGTCGACTTGTTTAAGCTAAACGCAGCTACACTTTATGGCCATGTTCCGTGCTGCATTTAAAGCCATGCGAAATTCCACTAAGCCCTGCCATTCGCCCTCCATTCGCTTAACTCAATTATAATAATTTTAATTTAGCACAAGCATGGTCTATAAAAATGGCAAAATTGCATTATTTACCAGGCGTAATTACAACAATATTTATATGCTAATGAGCCCGTCACTTGGCGGCATTAATGCCATAACGATGGGAAATTAGGCAGATCCCAGTTCTGGAAAAGGGGGTTTCAAGTTTTCCTTGGCCAACCATTTTCATTTCGGTCGACTGTCAGTGCTCAGAATTCAATTGGAAAATGCAATTTACGATCCGGCCACGAGACCCACAACACTAATACCAGGCAGCCCCACTCCCCTCCTGTCCTCACCGAATTTTCCTGCATTTTCCTGCACATTAAGCCAACCGAAGGCTGAAGGCGGCACGGGGGCATAAGCTTACGCATGTAATTTGTAAGTAATTTTTTCAACTATCATCGGACCAGACAAACGACAGCCCCAGCGACGACGGCCACGCACTTAACACACAGAGAAAATAATGTCCAAAAACTGGATATTAAGAAAAAAATAGCGTACCTATAAAAAACATAAATATTAACATTTTTAAAGGAAATTTTTGTGACAAATAAACTTTAAATGTCCAAATAGGTCTCTAAAAGTATGCAACAATATATTTTTTATTCGAAAATGATAGGAATTTATATAGGAAAACGACTATTCTTTATTCACTGCATACTTTTTGTCATATATATATTAATCTTTATAAGTGATTTTAAAAAACTAGCTATTTCTGTAGCATCCCTATGACTTTATATTTAAGTTTAAAAACTAATTTCAGTTAAACACAAAATTTTCTATTTAAATTATATCAGATAAAATGGGGTTTAAAATTAAAATTCATTTATTCATTTTTTATAAGAAAAGTTAAATTTTTTCCTGTGCAATCCCGAAATGCATTACAATTCCAGGCGATCAAGGGGAGGAGAAAGCCAGGGCAACAGGCACAAGCCAGGGCGTTAAGTTGAAAAAATTAAGTAACGAAAGCAGTGAATAGGATTGGGAATAGGAATAGAAGTAAGCACCAGAATAGGGAATGGCAATGGCCATGGCCAACGACAGGCAGGCATAAATTATGAATCATTTGGACGCTTCCTTATGACACCAAAAGCCAGAAAAAGAAGCCATCTAAGCCGAGTTTTCTTCAGTTTGAAAGAGTTGCAGCTTTGCGATGGGGAGTACTGAGTGCCGAGTGATTAACTCAAGACGACTACAGGCGACTAACAAGTATTTATGCTACCCATCTGCGACTCAGTTTGTGCCATTTTATTGGCTCCATTGACTGGAAATGGTCAGCAGCCTCGGCAAATTGGCCAGATTGTTTACCTTATGTTTAGCCAAATGCTAATTGAAATGTCTGCATTGCGGCGGCATTGTGATTTCCCACTGCACTCGATGCATCGATTCGATGGGTGTGTCCCTCTCTAAATGGCAACTGGGGACATGCAATCAAAACTGGGGAAATCGGGCAATGCCATCAGGTTCGCGCTCATCAACAGGTTTTCGCGGAGGAAAGGCAATGGGGCTAATGAATGGCTGCGTTCGCTAATTGTGCTGCACAAGAACGGGGTAAACGGGAACATGGGAGGCAATCAAAATCAGTTAGGCGATAACCAGATGAAACTTAACTAGGAAATAAAATCACACCTTTATTTTCATAATAAGTGTGGAGCCAGGAAGAAATCCTAGCCAGTATTTAGAACTACTTATTTTTTAGTTGTTTAAACGTTTGGAAGATATATAAAAAAAAAAATAATAATAATATAACAAATTATAAAATTGATTATAATATTTAAATAATACATTTTTGTTAGCAATATAAACTTAATTATAAAATATTTACGATATACGAAACGATTGATTAAAATAATTAAAATACTAAAATCTTGTTAGCAATGTAAGCATGATTAGAAAATATTTTAATTATGTATTTAATGAATTAATAGTTTTTTCTTTGGGTTATTATTAACATTAAAATTTATACTTTATAGTACAAAGATGGATTTCCCTATTGCAAAAACTCCACCTTTCAACTGCCTTGCCAGGCACCGCTGAACAAAAGACTTAAGACACGAACTCGACCGACCACCCGATGCCCATTTCCTGCAACACTCGCACATCGATTGTTTGCATACATAATTCGCCAAGAGCCGCAGTCAATTAAGTGGCTCTCTAATTAAGTGATTAAAACGCACGCACAAACACCAGGGAACACAATTGTGGAAAATTGTGAAAATATGCAAGTTCATAAAACAAAGCCGCACGCCTCAGCAGCTGGCAGTTGAGTCCACACCCGCAATTTTATAAAAAAAAAGCAGCGGGGGCTTTTGCAGTTTTTCCAGGAACAAACACGCTTTTGCATTTTAATGCGGCACAAATGAGGCGGCGAGGCGAACCAGGCCATATGGATAAAAATGTGAATGTGAATGTGGCCGATGTGAGTCGAGTCGAGTGGATACTCACGCACACACACCGGCTTGTTTCTAGCTAATAAATGTTTTTTTAATGAATAAATCACTCAGCGATAAACATCTGCTTAATAACGTTCATTTAAAGAAGCGAAAACAAAACACACAACCAACAAACAACAACCAACAACGGCGCGAAGAAAGCCAAGCTGAGCGGAAAACCAAACACAAAGCCAGCCAAGTTCCAGCACCAATGAGTTGGCGTTGATTTCACACATTTAACTCTTTGAGCCCAATAGAGAAACTTTGAATGATTGCGCCCAGCAACGCAATCTTAGCCTCCAAGAAAGAGAAATGACCGAAATAGGATTTCCCTGCCTGCACCTATGACTTATTGCCAAACTGTAAGCAGAGCCAAGAAAAGCACCTGCCAAAGGTCTAATTAATTGTGATTATTGTTAAAAATCTCGAACCAAAAAAATAAAGAGCTGTGGAAAAATAAATATATTATTGGTAAATTTTTTCTAATACATTTTGGGCTGGAATTTCTTCAAAATCCATTCCAAAACAATTTTAAGTTTTACAAAAATTTATAACATTTGTTTCTATAATTGCTTTAAATTTACGCACCTGCCAAGCAGCTAATTAATTGTGATTATTGTTTAAAAAAAATGTATACATTTTATTCAGAGTTTTCTTTGACAAAAAAATTTGTACAATCCTTATTTTAACAATTTTAAATTTTACAAAAAATGTATACAACTTTTTTTAAAATAATTTTAGTTTTTTCTGTTATTTCTTAACATTTTAAAATATATGATATAAAATTGGATTATTGTGGTGTATTATTTTGAGGTGCTTTGAATTGTTTAGTTCTGTGCTTTTTGCAGGGTTTTATAATTAACTCCTATGATAGGAGTCCTATCATAACGACTGTATGGATAGTAAAATATTTTAAAGTCGTACTTACTATGAGTTACCTCCACTACTATTTGTCCCGCTGCTGTGCACACCCATGGCCTTGTCTGCTGGCTGTCTGCAAGTGCCACAGAATTTATTTCGTACGTCTTCTTCATGTCCATGTCCAATCCAACTTGATGGCGAGCACAGCTGACATATGCGAATAGCTCCGCTCCGCTCCGCTTCGATATGAAAATTAATAATTCCCTGGTAGTTTTCGTATGCCGGGCACACTCAGTCCAGACGGACTTGCGTACTTGCTACCTGGGAAACTGGTAAACGTGTTCTCAGCACTGTCCACTGGGGCAATCATCAATGTCAATTAAATGTTAAAATGTTGGAGGCCATTTGCGGGAGTTCGAGCAGGATGCGGACTGCGATGACCCAGGAAAATTCCACGATTGCAGATGCAGATGAAGCCGTCTCCGCCCCAAATTCATTACTCCGCCCGCCCACTCGACGGGTGAGTCCCAGTACCAATCCCAGTTACTCTCCCACTCCCACTCCCGCCCCGCGGGACATAAATCTACGCCTCCAAATCTACATATTAACGCCAGAGAAGGGGCCACTCAATGCCAACGGACAGCGCCAACGATCACTTACTTTATGATCACTTGAAAACCAATCAAGCACAATAAATAATCGCTCTGCAGCAGGGACAAGCTGCGATATTGAAAATCGCGCACCCAGATGGGCAGACAAACTGCAGGACTGCGACTCACTCGTACACATTAAATTATATTCACACTTTGGCCCCCAGAAAATGAAATGGTTTTAAATACGGAGGAAAGCCAAACAAGACGGAGATCGCATTGGAGATCAGCAAACAGCTCAGACGGAGAAGAAGGCAGAGAGAAAAAAAGGGCTACTTTAACAAAATATAGAAAATAATTGAATTTTAGCAGCATTGTTTTTCGTATAAATATGGAATACAAATATTTTGGGGCAATCCACAAAATTGTTAGAAATTAAATTTTTCAAAACACAAAATATTTTCCTTAAGAGTTTATCATTTTATATCAATTTTATATTTATACAAATTCCAAGAATATTCAAAGCTTTAAAAAAATCACTGCATTATCTTTATACACAGAGAAAATTATCAAAAGTTTTAGGTGCAAAATAAGGGGTGAAACATTTTAAAAAGTAAAACGCTTCATACAAATTTTTTTACTTTGCATTTTTAAAACGTTTTCATTTTTATTTTTAAAAAGTTTTTATATGAAAACGACACCTAAAACGTTGTATAATTTTCTCTGTGTACAAATATTTTATGCTACCTATAATATTGTTATAAACTTAAAACTTATGTTTACTTAAAAGAAGTAGGTACTAAATATTTCACAATCTTACCTATTTCAAATACTTCAAATAGAATTATAAGTTTTATCATAACACTTTAAAGATTTACGCTTTTTAAATATAATAAATGACATTACAAATGTTTAAAGATTTCTAGTACTTTTCTTCAAGTTAAGCATTTCTAGGAAAATACCTCACATATACTTTCAGTGCAGAAGGCAGGATGCGTTATGGCCAGACAGTTGGACACTTGGACATGGAAAGAGGTGGGACCGAGGATGAGGATGGTCATAAGACCTGGGCCTGAAACGATCTCTCTCCCTGGGCCAGGGTCCGTTTCAGTTTCTGTTTCTTTTTCTGTTCCTGCCCCATGCTCCTGCCTCCGACTGTGGCTCGCTTATCATCATAACAATAATGTTAAAGTGGCAAAATGGCAAACTATGCGCAAAATGCATAAAATTTATAGCCCACTGGCCTGGGCAATGGCAAAACAGATTTGTATTTGTTATTGTATCTGTATCTGTATTATTGGCCCGTGTTTTTTTGTGTTTTTTTTTGTAGTGAATTTCACGCTTCCGCTCTTGTATGGATCGCTGGTCAAAAGTTGGGCCCAAAACGAACATGATCACAATGGGACACATGCGGTGGCAGGAGCCGTTTCTTTTGTGCTGGCCATTGGATCAGTGGATCGGCTTCTGTGGGGGATAAAAGTATCTGCAAGGGGGGTTTGCAAATTCGGGGGTCTTACAGTGAAAGGTGGCGGACTCAGACATTTTATAACGAATTCTTTAGCATAGGATTTTTAAAAACATTACCAAAAAAAAATTCAATTACAAAATTATAATTACTATGAAAATGCCATGTTTTTATTAATATCTATCGAAATGTAGAAGGCAATTTTTTCATCGGACCATTCATTAATAAGTTATGAGCGAATGCAAGCAGTGCAAGCAGTCGACTTACTGAAATATTTTCATAATAAATGTTAATTAAAATAGTCTTTCGACCGAATTGGAACCATTTCAATTTCTCCCAATATTAATTTTACCTCGCCAATTTTCCCTGCCCAACCGCTTTCACCATTATGGCTATAATGGCTTTCCGCAGATTAATGCCAGTTCAATAACTCGAACATAGATCTATATTTAGCCGCGGGATATGGTGTATAATTGGTCATCTAAGAGCCACTCCCTTCGCATGCTTGGCGAAATGTAAACAATTAACTGGCAAATGCAAATATGAATGAAATTTCCCCCCCACAAGCCAATTACTCAAGGCCCGAACCCGCCGAATCGTTGGAAAGCGACGAGGAAGTGAGCTGCCAATGAGCGTAAAAGGCAAACACCTTGAAGCGCATAAATTAAACCGCATCGACAGGTCGGAAAAGCTGCAGGGGGAAAAACTGGGGAAACTATGGGAGTGAGCAGGGGAATTATTTTCAGATCCAATCCAGTTTTGGCTGCAGGCTGGCAAATCGAAGATGGCCAAAAGAAGAAGAGGTGGCCAGAATATTGCGGATGAGTGGGCGCTGGCAATTGAGCCAATTGAAAGCCCACAACACGTATACGCCCCGCTGCACTTGACTGGCCATAACGATGGCTTAATAAATGTTGAAGTCTTAAGTTTTGTTATTTTTCTTACCAACACCCCCTCCACCATTAAATCGAACAAACCGCTAGACTAACTAATGAAGCGCACACGCATAACTTAAGACCAACCATTCGACATTTGTCGGGCTTGTTGTGGCATTTCGTATTAATAAAACACACATCCAAAATAATCAAGCCAACGACGGACAAAAGAGCCTACTAATTTTTTGGAAGCGTCCAAAACTCGTTTTCGACACCTCAGGGGTGGAGCCACGCGATTGGTGCAAGCGAGACGGAGCACCGGGTGGGAGGGAGAGGGAATGACAGCCATCACAGAAATCAAGTCACAATAAAATGTAAATATTCTCGTGTTTCGAGAGCGTCGAACATTTCGCTTTGGCGATTAATTAAAGACTCATTAAGAATTTGTTCAACTCGGGCGATTAATTAAAAGGCTGTTAAATGTGAAAGGGGCGCAAACAAAGCAACCGGCTATTTAAACAATTTAACTAATGTCCATCAAAAGACTGAAGACACAAACCTGCTATAAAAATAATGGAAATATTTTATATTTAATTTTCATACTAAATTATTCAATTAAATAACTCATATAGTAATAAAGTTTTCCATTAAACTTATATAAATAAAGAAAAAATACAACTTAAATTTGTTTGTAATATAAAATAGGCATCTTTCAATTTTCCATGAAATTTCCTAGCAATAGGAAATTTGAAAATTTGATATGGGTGACAAATAGAGCTTGAAAAATATCGATACTTTCGACATATCGATTCGATAATATCGGTGTTTTGAAGGGAAAATACATATTAAATATCGCGAAATAGAAAACATTCAATATTTTTTTAGGTTTTAATTACAAAATCTGTAAATGTTTATTTCAAACAGCTTTAAAGTTTATTAATATTCTAATTTATTTTTGAAGACAAAATATACATATTTGACCAGAACTGTGGCCCCAAACTTGGCAATATGGATGTACCGAAAATGTAAAAAAAAAAAGGGGGATGACAAATGCCTTCGCTGGAGCTGTTGATAAATGCCCACAAGTTCGGGGGCTGTTTGAAAAATCGTTTGGCCAAAGATCACGCAACGACCAAATTGAAACGTCACCAGTCACGGGCGGCGCAAGATTGTTATTGTTGGCCGACTGGTGCTGTTTCTCCATGAATATTAACACATTAAAATGGTAAACGTGGTTGAGTGAAAAATTAACCCAAAGCAGCCGAAATGTGGCTGCGGCTGCAGCGTAAATTATGCAAAGTCATCAAGTCAACGTTATCCAAACATCAATGGCCTGCGAGGCCTGGGAAAAAATTAGCATAAGCCAAGCGTTTCGACGGCATGATGAGGAGCTCCTGCCCGAGGGCCAAAAGTGGCGGAAGGGAGGATTCGCACACTCCGGAAAAAGTGAGGTTACATTTTTGAAATTCCTTCAAAAACTGGCAAAACTTCCGTAAGATACATTTTTTTTATTTTAATTAAACGAAACATTTAACTTTTTAAATGGCGAAAATGCAGAATATTTCTATGGAATATCGGTTCAAATTTTAGTTTAGCATTCATATTAAGAATTTAAGTAGACTTTCAAATGTGGTGTTTTTTGTGATTTTATTTTTGTGTAAAAAAAATTATAAAATATTTATTAAAATTGCCTAACTTTGAAATAGTATATTTTTAAAAATAAAAAACACCTGACAGTACACATAGTATGAAAATTAATTAAAAAAACCAATTTTAAACCGATTTTTCACCTTTTTTTTCTTGCATTTTTCCAAAAATAGACTTTTTTGGATAGTAATAATATTTCCAGCCTTTCAGACGTTATTATATATTTTTAAAATTCATTTATAGTAATATATTTTCTTCGAGTGCAGGAAGCCCGAGTTAAGGAACAGGGAATGGCCCAGGCATGGCAGGAATGCCACATTGATGCAGTCACTTTGATAGCGCGACATTAGCAGCAATTTATATGCAAATGCAGCAGCGCAGGGAAAAGGAGAATGGGATGCAACGGCGACTACCACAAACTGATTGATGGTCTCATTTCAAAAGATGCCAAAGTGCGTAAGCCAAAATACATGGGGCCCTGGATGCAGGTAGGGATCGGGAGGAGCAGGAGTGGGCCATGTAGGCAGCATCATTAATGCGAATCATTAGCAGTGCTCCTTGATAAGATCGGGTGCAAATTATGCAGCAGTCGCAGCTGGAACAAAGCCCTCAAAAAGTCATGGACTCTCCTCCTTTCTGGCCATGATTCATGGATTCTCGAGGGGCGGCGGTGAGTGCGTAATTTTTAATTGCCAATTAAAATTGCTCCAATGAAGATGTGAAAGCTGCCCCAAAAGCTAGAACTGGAAATCCTTCGTTCGTAATTAGGGGGAGGTCCTGAATTAACCTTATTACATTTTGGCAGGCTTTTTTCAGGGGGGAAAACTGTAAGCAAAGTAACGAAATTAAGGTGAATTTTGAAATTAACTCTAAAACCAGAAAAGCTATATAAATAATCTAAAATTAAGGGATTTCCCACAACAACGTAATATCGGAATATTAAATAAAGTGGTTCACGCTCATGTTTTTAAATATTAATTCGGTCTTGGGCGAAGTTGGTTTGAATTGGGTTGTTTTTGTCTATTAGCATTTTACCGGTTTGTTTCTGGAAGATATTATAAGTATTTTCATCTACAGCAATTGTTCTTATGAATTATTTGGGTTATTAATATATATTATTTAGTTATTAGCCCAAAATGTATTTTAAACCTTTAAACAAAATGTAGAACTTTAAAAAAACTCTAAATTTAATGGTTTATTGTTTGTCTAAATCAGCAGAAAATAATCTTATGGCTTCAAAAGTAAACTTTTCCCACAAACGGTTATTTTCCGATTAAAAATGTTTTCCTATCTTTTTGAATATCGCGCTTCTTTTTAGTATTTTTTATTTTCAGTATTTAGCCGTTAGGTGAGTGTGGCCAGTAAACAGAAAACTAAAAATGTTCCTTTTGGTATCAAGGGCGAAAATGGCAGCTACCTCACCAAAAACAGAAGCCAAAAAAAATTCGCAGCTGGAGAAGAAGGAAAAGCCATAAAAGTGTGGAAATGGAACCCAAATAGACCAAAGAAGCCATCAGGACCAGGATGAGTGCGGAGGAACAGGCTAATCTGCTGCGTGTGCTGATCAACTGTGCGGAGAAGGCGGCCAATATCGCCAGGACATGTCGCTCCAACGGGGAACTGCTGGCCCTTCTCGTCCAGGAGAAGAGCGGATCGGAGGCCAACGAGCGATTCGAGCATGACTTCAAGACCCTGGCCGATGTCCTTATCCAGGAGACAATCAAGCACGAGGTGGGATCGCTCTTTCCCGCCATGCAGGATGCGATCCTGGGCGAGGAGTCGCCAAACTTCACCAACCAACTGGGCGAAAGTGTCACAATTGCTGTGGGATCGAGTGAGGAGGACACCGCCTCCTGTCTGCAGGCTGTCCTCAGTGGCCACGAAGGAGCCGCTAGTGCCCTGGCCAAAGAAGTCCATCAGGAGGTCAGCTTTGCCAGCGAGAAGCTGGGCGAAATCCCTGAACTGCCGGAGGAACTGGACTACGCCAATCTGGGCATCTGGATCGATCCCATTGGTAGGAATTTACTTAAACTGTTTAAACAATAGTATTAATAATAATAAAAACACCTAACTTAAAGGACAAGGTTCCAAAAAATTTATAAAAAAATGTAATTTTTTTTTGACTGATTTAAATTTATAATTAATAATGATTCTCTATTAAACACAACACAAACCGTAAAACGTGATGTACACTTAAAAAAATAATATTCACTGCCATTTGAAATTAGTCTTAAAGACTATGTTAGTCTTGGTATTTCTTTTGATTTTATATCCGTAGCAAGACACGTTTACCTTTAATAATTAAAAACTAAAATTCACTTAATATTTTGTACTCCTTTTCAGACGCCACTGCCGAGTACATTTCGGGCGACACCATGTTCACCGATTTTCCCGGCATTACATCCACGGGTCTGGACTGCGTCACCGTGCTGATTGGCGTCTACGAGCGGGACACCGGAGTGCCGGTCATCGGAGTGGTGGCCCAACCTTTCGGAGAGAAGTTGGAGGAGAACGTGTACAGCTCCTCAATGTTCTGGGGCGTTTGTCTGCCCACATTGCAGGCCCACAATTGCAATTTCGAGGCGAGAGACGAAAACCGTAGGCTGGGAATCTTCTCGAGCTCGGAGCAATCCGATATCCTTCAGCGCTTCCTCGATCTGGGCTACGAGTTTGCCTTTTCCGCTGGTGCGGGCCATAAGGCTTTGAAGGTGATAACCCACGAGGTGGATGTGTATCTGCTGAGCAAGGGATCGACCTTCAAGTGGGACACTTGTGCTCCTCAAGCCATTCTACGAGCCCTCGGGGGAGATGTCCTCGATTATACAGCCAGTGTGGCGGAGCAAAAGGCCGTACCGTTAAAGTACCTGATGAAGGACGCTGAATCCGACGCCGATTGGAAGCGAAATGCTGGCGGTTTAATCTCTGTGCGCGATGTCAATGTTGTAGAGGAGCTGCTCGCCAAATTGTGTGAGCAATGAATGTCGTTTGTTATTGTTGTAATCTCATTATTGATGTTGTAATTGACTCGATGTATGTGTATGACTTTGGGAGTGAGTCGAATTGTAGAGAATAGAATCTTTGGGACAAAAATTATTCCATGGATATATGCCATTTATAATTCATAGCCACATAAAGTACAAAAGCGCTCATATTCCATATTCAAGCAAACTTTGCTTCTGGCTTATTTATTAAAAAAAATTTGAAATTTTCATTGTCCCCAACATGTGTGTTAAATTATTATTTTATTGAGAAAGGAAAAGTGGCCCGCTTCTTCTAATGCGGCTAAGATAGTTGTAGATAAGAAATGAAATCCTGAAAAATTAACAACATGGTAGTCTTTTACTTATTATTTTATCGCTCACAAATCGACTCTCTCCTATGCGCTTAAATTTACAAGATGGTTAAAAAAATATAAATTGTGAATTGTTAGAAAATGTAAAAAGAATTGTGTCAAATGATTTCTTTGGTTCCGTCTAGGAATTGTCTTATAGGAATCTTTCTCAAGAAAACGAATGATTATCAAAACCGTGTTCGAAAATACACTTTGGTATACACTTAATGCTAGAAACATAAGGAATGCGATCCATGTTGTCAGTAACTTAAGTCGAAACTCACGTTAAATTAGACTGTAGGTGAGTTCAGTATGGTTTGCAGATTGGGAATCGTAATGAGACGCGTATCGGGCTCTGGGCCATTCTTAACGTCACACAAAAACATGTTCTTGCGCACGAGATATTGTTCCAAAGCGGCAAAATTCTTCGATTTGTCAAAGCCTGAAATTGAAAGATTATTACGACAGTGAAGGCGAAATGAACTGGATACCATACCATCAATATAGCATTTGGTGGCATAGACTCCATTCAACAGATCCTGGGAAATCGGCTTGAGATTCTCCACCTCCACATATTCCCAATTTCCAAAATCACAGTACAGAATCTTTGCCCTATTGTCCTTAATTTCCTGGCAAACTCCGCGATACCAGCTTTTGTCTTCGCTGAAGAGCGCCAAACAAAGTTCGCCAACGCTACAAGAAGTAAAAACAGTAAATAATAGTAACTTATGAACATTAAAGAGATCCTTACCCCGGCACATAGCCCGGCACTGTGTTGTGCTTGCACTCTCCCTGCTTGGCTACCATATTAAGCACATTCTGGAAATCCTCGGCCACCTTTCCGTTCTCAAAGAAGCAGGCGGTGATGTAGCCATTTTCCGTCATACCGCCAGCGTTCAAAAGGATAATGCTGACCTTGTCGCCCAAGGGAACCAGTTTCTTGGGCATAGCATTGAAAAAGAAGCGTTCGAAAGTCTCTTGACTGGCCTTAATATTGGATGCCGATCCGGGAGGAGTAGGAGAGCTCGGAGGTGAGGGCGGCAGTGGAGGCAGATCTTTGGCAGCCTCCAGGAAAACAGGTGCCGGCACCTTGCGTTGTTCTGGCGAGGCAGCCGGCGATGGTGCCGGAGTAAGAACTGCTTTTGGCGGAGCAACATCCGCTTTCTCCTGCACTGGCGTAAACATGAGCGGCAGCATGCGAGTCACCAAAGAGCGCTGATCGTGGGAGTTGGAAAGCAGGTCCACGGTCGACGTAGTCGCATCTACCATTTCCAGGTCAAGCATTTCCAACTGGCCGCAGAGCTTATGCAACATGTGGATAGCCGCATTGTTCGCTGGCACAGCTGCATCCGGAATATTGCATACGGTCTTTAGCTGGACGCGCATCAGGCAGACGGGTAGGTTCTCCAGGAAGCGACAAGATTTGCGCATCACCGTCAATTCCACATTTTGGGTTGCACCCGTATCAACGTTCTTGACATTATACATGCCGTCTTCAGTGCTCAATACCTGCAAGGATTAATGGGGTATTTAGCTCGATCAGATAGTTGGGAGAAACTAGATACAGACCTCGCCTCGGAAGGGTTCAGTCGCCTTGGAGGCAACCAGCACGATGCATCCAACGGAAATCTCGCTGGACTCCTGGATGGGAGTGCATTTCGTCTCCAGACGCTTGAAGATCGCAGCATACTGCTTGGAATTCGGAGAGCTTATGTACACCTCCTTGTAGCTGACAACATGAGTGATGAATACGGCTGCACCGTTATCGATGGGTTCGCGCCAGTACTTGTGGCCCAAATCGGATATCTGACCCAAGAAGGTGCTCAGCCGGGCCATGCAAATCTGCTCGCCCTTGGCGAGCAATGCGGCGTTAACAGCGCGCAACTTTTCGGGGGGCGGATTGTCCAACTTGAACTTGACCGTGAGATCTGCACCGTGAGTCTCAAGCTCTTTCGGCACCGAGTCCTTTAGCTGGGCGGCAAACACACGGATTGGCAGGCCGAGTAGCTCGCTGGGAATGCGACTCAGCTCGTTGGTGACCGAAACTCGTCCCTCATCCATCTCGTATACCAAGAATGTGGGCGTGGGCTTCACGATGTGGTCCAATAGGAAGGCTCGCCGATAACCGTCCTTGGTGCGGGCGGCCACAAAGAAGGTGCATTTCTCCTCGGGAAAGGGTCCCGTGAACGGTTGTCCTGGCTTACCGGCCAGACTGGCATTCAAGTCCGTGTTCACGTGATCCATCACGTTGATCTGCAGCAGAGCCACCTGCGGCTCATTGCTCGTAGCATTCTTCTCAAAGACCCGGATCACCTTAACCTCCGGATTCAGCTGCAGCATCTCCATGGGCAGACTGAGTGGTATGGTCATCTTGGGCTTCAAGTGGACGTGATAAACCCCGCTGTGGGTTTTGGTTCCCAGCAAACGGAGGGTCAGGTTCTTGTTGACCTGAACTCCAGTGTTTGTGGGCAATTTCACGCGGAAAGCGAAGGCCTTGAATTCCGCCATTTTGGGAACAACGGAGTAGATGTACCGGTAGGGTGTGACCACCACCGGACCATAGTCAATCATACGAATGTCGGCCTCTTCCTTTTGATCGCTGACAGCCAGCACATGACCGCGGTGCACCTTGTTGTCCACATTGATGGTCACCAGGGTGTCCACTTTGACGTTTTGCAGGCGAATCAGCTTCTTGATCTGCATACAGCGCATCATGTTGTCCGTCAAACGCTCCATGCTCTCCACATTGGCCACGTGCACCACCCAGATGGGTCCATCGTCCTCCATGAAGGTCACGCGGCACTCGAAGAACTCCTCGCCCTTCGGCAAAAGATGATCGCGCCAATTCTCGGAGAGTTCCGGCTCCTTCGGAACGACAACAGTGGGAGTCGGTTCCACAGCGGCAGTCGGTGTTGGAGTCGATTTTGGGATCGGATCTGGCGTTTTGGCAGGATTATCAGCCAGAGTTAGGTTGGAGACAGCGGTCTCCAAGCTCGTGATGGGATTCGGCGGCTGTTGAACGGGCTGCGGCTGCTGAAGAGACTGCGCCCGCTGAAGAGGCCTGTAGGCCACCAAGGGTCTGTAAAATATAGATTTTTTTCATAATTAATAGTCTTAGTAAACACATTGCATACATATAATTTCTATGGATTTGCTTTTTTTCCCGTAAGAAGTCTACAATTTAAGGACATTGTATGGAAAATTCGTTAATTTAATCTTATCCCTAGTTCTACTGGCCGTTAGTGTGCACAGTAATTATTATTTATACTAAAATATAATTTAAACAGTTATTGCTGTTACTAATGATAAACATTAAAACATTTCTTCGCTGAATATTTCGAGGATATTTTCTCACAGTCCCATTTTTCTGACCGCGACTGTGCGTGGTTGCATGTCTTTGCATGCACACACTATTTTACGCATTTACTCACGGCATGATGATGCAAACGTGCTTGTGACGCTGCCAATCCAACCGCTGGCATCCGTCCTTGCAGTAGGGCTCTCCACACCGCTGGCACATCAACCCGGCCGGATTCCCACAGACCACACAACACATTTCCTCCGAATTCGGCATTCTCCGGAATTATCAAACACAAAATTCTTAGAAAAAGCCGCGAAACGAAAGAAGAAAAGCACAAGAATTTATGAATGAGAAACGGAGAAACGAAAAGGAGGCCAAAGAAAATGGCGGGCTAACGGAACTTTTTTGGAACTGCACGTAGTTGTAAAACGTTGAATTAGGCAATTTACGACCACTTTAAATGTTTTTGCTTTCAACTAATATGTTCCTTTCGATCAGAAGTTTATATTTTTAAACGAGCCGGCGATTAAATTAGTTAACTTATTTAAATTTCAAGCTTCGAGAAACACGCGCTTCATCGCAGCGAACGGAGAAGAAAGAGGAGAAGGAAATCAGCTTTTGTCAGTCATCGAACGTTCAATTTATCGTATATCGATAGTTTGTTACGTTCTCCAGCACTGCAAAATCAAATTTCTAGCCAGATTTGGCGATTTTTTAATTTTAGACAACTTGATTTATATTCAAGTTCAATCGGAAAAGGACAGATAAAGTGATACTTCGTAGTACATTTAAATATTTATAAATATGAATTAGGCCTTTCATTTTTTGGGAGTGATAAACGATTTTAGGAGATAAACATTTCTATTCTAGGAATACATTTGAATATATTTCTCTGCTATCTCCTGAGAGTTACAAATCCTTGACTTCTTAATTAATTAAGAATTAAGAATTTAACTTTATTAGCTACTTTTTTTATTAAAAAATCTAGCTAATTTTCCGAAGCGCGAGCTGGCCACGGTCTTTGTTATCGATAATTCCCGCCTCTTCTGGGCATTGAGTGATTTTCGCGAAATATTTGTTTACCAATTGAATACTTTAAAAATAAGACAGTTCCAGCGTTTTGACAAGCAAGATGGCCAGTGGTTACAAGACGCCGCGAAAGCAGAACCTGAAATCCATCGAAAACCTTACCAACTCCGAAGATGACGAGGATTTGGACACGGCAATGGTGGAGGAGGATGCGGAGGAGTCGCCGTCCAAGGGCTCGAGGCGTCGTTCCACCCGCCGTCCAAGCCCCACCAAGAAATACCAGGCCTACAAGGAGCAAGCCAATGGAAAAGTACAGGAGGAGCGCATAGTCGTAAATTATGTTGAGATGTCGGATGCGCAGAGCAGTGAGCCGGAGGAGCAGGAACCTGAAGAAGAAAGTAATGAGGAATCGGAGAATGCCGACCGGCCCACTTCCAAGGATCTCCATCTCATCCAAACTGACTACAATGTGGCCGGCACCAGCATGTTTGGATTCAATACGCCCAAGAAACGCGATGCCATGGCCCTGGCGGCCCTAAATGCGACGCCTCGCACGCCGAAGACACCAAAAACCCCACGACTGGGGGTCAAAACGCCGGACACCAAGCGCAAAAAGCCGGCGGATCAGCCAAAGACTCCAGCCCATGTGCGCAGTCGTGTCAAGAATCGTGGGTAGACCTTTGATCTACATTTATTCATCAATTACTTAAACAAATATTATACCCTTTCAGATATTGCCAAAATAGTGGCGGACTCGGATGAGGATTTCTCCGGAGACGAAAGCGACTTCCGGCCCAGCGATGAGGAGTCCTCCCCCAGCAGCAGTAGCAGCGATGCCGGCGACTCCTCGGACAACGATGCCGCCGATGATGAGCCCAAGACGCCCGCCAAGGCCCGTCGTGCCATTGTGGTGCCCGTTCTGCCCAAAACACCATCGGCAGCTCGGCTGCGACAAACGGCGAGGGCCAAGAAATCGAATGAGTTTGTGCCCGAGAGCGACGGCTACTTCCACTCGCATGCCAGCAGCAAGATCCTCACTTCGGATCACACGTTGGATCGCCTCAAGAATCCCCGTCTGGCCGCCGATCGTGTGTTTAGTTTGCTGTCCGAAATTAAGCTGTCCACGGAGCACGAGGGATCCATTAATGCCATAATGGAGGAGTATCGTTCCTACTTTCCCAAGTGGATGTGCATCCTGAACGAGGGCTTCAATATACTGCTGTACGGACTGGGCTCTAAGCGGCAATTGCTGCAGGCATTCCACCGGGAGGTTTTGGAGAAGCAAACGGTGCTGGTGGTGAACGGCTTCTTTCCCAGCCTGACGCTCAAGGATGTGCTGGACAGCATCACAAGCGAGATTTTGGATGCGGGCGTTAGTCCTGGCAATCCGCACGAGGCGGTGGACATGATCGAGGAAGAGTTTGCCCTCATACCGGAGACACATTTGTTTCTTATCGTTCACAATCTGGATGGAGCGATGTTGCGCAACGTGAAGGCACAGGCAATTCTATCGCGTTTGGCGCGAGTGCCAAACATTCATCTGCTGGCTTCCATCGATCACATTAATACACCATTGCGTTAGTTTTTACTAGAAATTATATTGACGAACGTAAATATTTAACATTTCCTTTTTTGCAGTTTGGGACCAAGGCAAGCTGAGCAGCTTCAACTTCTCGTGGTGGGACTGCACAACCATGCTGCCATATACGGATGAAACTGCGTTCGAGAACTCCCTGCTGGTGCAGAATTCCGGCGAACTGGCCCTCTCCTCGATGCGCAGTGTGTTCTCCTCGCTGACTACCAACTCGCGTGGCATCTACATGCTGATTGTCAAGTACCAACTGAAGAATAAGGGCAACGCCACATACCAGGGCATGCCGTTCAGGGATCTCTACTCGAGTTGTCGGGAGGCCTTCTTGGTCAGCTCAGACCTTGCGCTGCGTGCCCAGCTCACCGAGTTCCTCGATCACAAACTGGTCAAATCGAAGCGAAGCGTCGATGGCTCCGAACAGCTAACCATTCCCATCGATGGCGGCCTGCTGCAGCAGTTCCTCGAGGAGCAGGAGAAGAAATAGGCCAGCCACGTAATTTTAGAACATATTAATTTATTATCTAATATTGTTAAATACAATTACAATTTCGCTTTTAAAAATGTCGTGTTGCTGTCACTTGTATTGCCCATTAGTGCGAGTGTCTTTCGTTCTTTCTTTGTCAATTTCTACACATTTAGATTGGCATGCATAAAAGTTCTTGGTTTACTAGATACACATTTTAGATGGCTAGTTTTGTCCTCCCCAAACTGATTTCGCTCCCCTATTTGCGAGTAGAGCAACACAAAACTTAACACTCCAAGTGCTCCTCGATTTCGGGGATGACCTGACCGCAATTAGATTCAATTAAAGATTAGATGAGGCGAAATAAATATGGCTAAGCAGGCCCAAATCATACGACTCCCTAGCGGTCATCCCGTGCTCCCATCCATTCCAAAGGCTAATATCGGTTACCTATTACTATACAGACACGCACATACACAGATTAAAGCATTGGACTTGTAACTAGGTAATTGTGCACTCGAAACAAAATGTAATTGCTGCGACTAAGGCTAGTTTATTTACACTTTTTTGATAGCAAATCACATGCGAAGTCAATCGGAAGTACACATACAATGGAAATCGTTCATAGTTTGCTCCTATCAATATTATTTTACTTTATTGCAAAAATTCTACCCTTTCCTGAATACCTGAATTGTACACACCAAGTTTACGATCTGCATTTTTTGCATTTGCATATAAAAATGTAATCTCGTCTGCGCCGTATTTCATTTATATAATAGTTAGATAAATTGTTATCACGTTTACTTTACTCGCACTTTTAACCTTCGTTTGCGGAAAAAGTCGAAATGTTCTGAATCAATCAGAAGAGAAACCACCCATGAGAATCTCCCCTTTACAAAATGAATCGATGCATTAGTGGTTTTTGGGTTTTTTGTTCAGTTTTTATCTGCTTACTATACACAAATTGCTACTGTTTGCTTTTATTTCGACAATGTTTTGTTTGTTTTCATAGTTTTGTACAACAAATTAATTACATTTTGCGCTTAAACAAAGAGAAACAAGTTTCCGATTTTAAATACTTAGGAAAAGAAAAGAGAAACGATAAAATTAGAGGTAAGATAAAGGTAAATTAAGAGAAGTGAATTCAGCGATGAATATTGAAGTAGATAACTTGGAGACAGCGGGAACTCCCTCTGTGGTAAACAATAAATTTATACATTCTCCTCAACTTCAAGGGGGAGGGCGTGGATTTTGGTGGGTGGGTGCAATTGCAATTAAACCTTGAATGCTTTGAAAATTGTTCCGAGTTTACATATACACAATATATAAATCAACTTCATTATCATATCCGTATCATTACTCATTTACTCGTTATTCATTAGTCATACTCATCGAATATACATCACAATCAAAGTGTACGCTTTGTAATTATACGCAGTAATCGGTAATCATAATCGTTATAATTATAATAATAATAATAGTTACGCTTTCTCAGTGAATTTCTTTATTTTGTTGTTGTATGTTTATGCCTTCGATCTTTTACTTTTACTCTTTAGTTTACTTTAAATTTAATTTATTTAATATTAATTTTCCGTTTTTGTTTTTGTTTTTTATGCTCTTTTTTTGTTTGTATTATTATTTTTTTTCTTTCCTTCTGTTTTGTTTTCTTCATTAATTGCTGCTTTTTGTTTCAAGTTGTGTTCGGACTTAAGATTAAAATTAATTCATAGTTATTACTCGTAAACATATTAATCATAGGTAATATTAAATCAACAAATAAAATACATTTAAAATCAAGTTTTATCAAATTGAATTAAATTACTTGAAATCGAAACAATAAACGGTACTGCTTGCTCAGCTTTTGCTCCTGCATTTGCATTATCTTTCTGCTGTTGATATAATTTATTGTGTTTGTAGTATTGCCGAATGCTCTTTTGAGGTTGACCGCCAATACATCGATCAAATATTTCACATGCCTGCTGCTGCATCGGTTGAAGTTATTATTATTTCTATTGCAATTGTTGTTGAATCGATTGTTGGTATTGGTTTGTTGTTGTTGATGTTGCTGTTGTTGGTTGTTGATTGTTGTTGGTGTACGGTTTTCTGCTGCTGTTGTTGTTATTATAATTATTGTTGTTGGTGTGGTTGTTGCATTGTTGTTTCAGCTCATTTTCACGCGTTTCCTTGGTGGTCCAATTGGTGGGATTTGTTGTGTTGCGAGCGCACGAAATGCCTCCGCTATCAAATGTGAATGTGTTGTGATCATATTTTGCCAGCCGGAGGTTTCCATCACATCGGTGGCATGACTGTAAATGAGGTTAAGCCGAAAGGTTAGTTAGTTAACTGGTTCGTTTGGTTTTCTTTTAATAACTTACGTATTTATGAAATCTATCGTTTGTGCTTTCAATTGATCCGCACTGTGGAGATCAGCTAATATTAGTGTTTCGGCTGCTGTTTCTACAGAGAGATTGACGCACAGCGCCTCCTCGCACATCACTTTCAGCTTTTCGAGTGCATACTGTAAGTATAATCAAGATATTTTATTAATAACCCAGTTAGAATTGGGTTTTTGGTGGGGCGGCAGACGACTTACCTTATCAGCAGCCGCTAGGAGATCATCAGCCATTTTTTCTAGATTGGGCGCCTTGCCCGTATATATGAATCGCAGCATTTCTTTAAGAACCTCATGATCCACATCGGTTATGGCGACACGATTCAGCTTACGCTCCTCCATCTCATGCTCAAACATGGCCGCAAAGACATCGCTACGCGCTGTAAGGAAAAATAAATTAAAGAAAAATTAATTGAAATTCAAACAAGGGATACATGGGAAAATTGTCAAGCATTCAAATATAATGTAGAAATCATTTTTAAAATCAAATTTGTACTTCTTTGACATTTTACAAAGAATTTTGTGCACAAAAATAAGTTTAAACGTCAAAATATGCAAAATATTTTCTTGAACAAGTATTTATAATGGTTTTTCCGTATTTAAAGTATTTTTTAAGGTGTTCTTCATGATATCTTACCTGCCAGTATGGCCTTGTGCGCCTGGAACTCTCGACCGCCCACGGAGAGCGTGACGTCGCTGAACTTCTCGTTGTCAAAGAGATTGCCGAGATCCTCGGACAGCTTGCATTCGGGCACTTTGAACTGCACGATATTGGATTGTCCGGAGATGTTCACGCTGTCCGCCACGACGCTGACCTCGCAGAAGATGGTCAGCTTGTCCTCGGGCAGCAGGCCGTTGGCCTCGTCCAGCAGGAAATCGCGGCGGATGAACTTCTTGAAGCCCCAATCTTTGCCCTGCACAAAACGGTAAGCTCTGGAAGAAAGTAATAATAATATGAATAACTGATTTAATTGATTTATAGATTGCACTTACCTTTGGGATTCCATGGCTTTGGTTTCCTCACGCTTGGCATTCAATATGGAAAATTTGAACTTGGCTCTGACTTCTGATTTATTACACGAAACTAACAGTAAATATAATGAAAGGTAATCCTTGCTCTCCTCGTCGAGACCCTTGGGGTTAACCCGTAAACACCTGGTAAGAAAAAGAAAACTCTATTTAGTAATTTGTTGATTAATTTGTTTTAATTCTGTTTACTCACCATTTCAGTTTGTCATTAGCACCGGCTGAGAATGTGGACGATTTGAGTACTTCACCCATCTCCTCCCGACAAAAACTAAAGTTATTTATGGTCCACATATAACTAAATTTAACCACTTTGACCTAGGGATGCGGGAGAAAGGAACGGAGTAAAGGGTTAATGATAAAATCCCATGTAAATCCAGTGTTCCTCCACCTGAGCCACTCTATCAACCAGCTGTACTACCACCTGTACCTGCGCATTCCCAACGGAAATGCATTTTACCGGTTTTACAACAAAATGGATTCAGTTTACACAAATTCGTGAAATCCGATCGGTTTGGTTTGGTTCGGCGGATGATGATGGCTCAGTTGGTTCGCAAATCCATAGGAATGCCGAAAACCCAAAGGAAATTTAATCCATTTCAGGGCGATTTACCTGCGTATAACACCAGTTCTCGGCGACTGGCGTATTAACTTCCGGCAAGGGCGGCGAGGGTACACGGCTGACCGCCATCGTGCTACTGGATGCGTGCAGGTTCGAGGTGACTCTAGCTGTTTGGCTTGCCTGACATTCGTTCACCGGCAATCTGCAATGAGATTAAGGATAAATAATCGGGATTAGTTGGGAATATTTTAGAAATAAACAGTTTTAATATATAAAATTCGTACAGTGGTAGGAAAAAATAATCCATTGTTCTTCTTATCTTTATTAATTTATTTTTTTATGTAATGTACTTCTAGCCTACTAGCTTCCTATGCAAAATAAGTATAAGAGCATATTACAACCACATTATAATTTTTCAATTTAAAATCATCTTAGGGTCACCTTGGCTCTTGTATGAGATCCATGATGCTGCGCTCGAATTCAACTTTGACGAAATTGCTGTCGGAATTCGAATGCCTGGCCAAAAGATTGAGCAGCTTCAACAGCAGCGAGTTCTCCAGCTTGCCGCCCGTTGAAAAACACACACAAAATCACACAGAATACAAGACACGATTTAAAATTATTATTATAAATTTTTTTTTTAGAGATATTTGCTAATTAAAACGATGGTCGAGACACAGACGCATGGACAAGACGAAACGAAATGCGCCAAAAAGTGCAGCGTTCATAATGGCTGATAAAATGGTTCGAAATCCGTTATTCCGCACAGAATAATCAGCGAACGAGAGATTTAATCCAGATAAAGATGAAGCTTTCGAAGCTTTTTAAAACCGTTCAGAGATAGTCGACAACAAAAAATAAAACGTTAACGTTCAAAATATCACAAGGAAAACACAACCGTTGCGCAGGAGCAGCGGAGGAAAACTGACTGATGGACCGGGAAAATCTCGGCAGGCAGGAGGATTTAAGAACGCTGCAGATGACAACAAACAATGGACCAGGAAAATGTTGGCCAGGAGTGGAAAATTGACAAACAATGGGTCAGCCAGCCGTAGAGGGTGGGTGAACGTGAGCTGTGAGCTGTGAGCTGCTCGCTCACCTTATAAAGGTGCAAAATAATGGTGAGCGGAGCGCGGAGTGCGGAGAGCGGTGCGGGGGGAGGATGATAGGCAGGAGCAGGAGTAGAAGGATCCGACACACAAAAGCAACAATAACAGTCCTTTTCATGTGTGTTTTGAGTCGCGCAGATGCAGATGGAAGACGGGAAATGGCAGAGGAAGCTGCGTTCTTACACGCAGAGAAAAAAAGTCTAAATATGTGAAAAATAATTTTAAAAGAGAATTTTCTAACAAATATGTTATAAGACTGCAAATACTATCTATATTTATATATTTTCTTTAAACAAATTGCTAAGTTAAGATAGTAGATTAAGTATTTAGTATTTTTTGATACATGAATAAATCTGTAGAATTTTGAAAGGATTTATTGAACAAATGAAATAATTTTCCTTTTATTAATTAATGTGGTTTAAGTTATTATTAAATAAATAATAAATCCCCTTCCTAACTATATGAGTTTCAAACTTCATTAATCTAATAAAGGTCATACTTTTTGTAATTATGATGGGTTATTTTGTAAATGGTTTTTGAAATTTTAAGGACATTAATTACGAACTGTCATTAATTTCTTAATTTTTTTCTTCCTGTGCACAACCAAGCGCAGGAAAAAGTCGGAAAATCTGTGCAAGGCTGCGGCACACGAGCGATTTACAGCTCAGCTCAGCTCGACAAGGTTGAGATTTTCAAGGTGCTGCCCGTTTTCTGCGGCTGCTGGCGATTTGATGGCCATCATCAAATCCAGCTGAAGGACCTTCAATGGGCCTCGTGTGCGTGAGTGTGTGAGTGTGCGAGTGTAGCTGTGAGCCATCAAATAGGTTGACGAGCTCGTCAAGGTGAACAAACCGTAGAGCGCGTTTTTAGCACTCTGTAGAGCCGCTTTATTCAATTTTTAGTGAGTGTGCCTTAATGTTAATGACATTGATTTGGCATTGGGGCCTCACTCAGTCCCTCTCCCTCTATCCAAAATGTACCTAAACCGCTCTTTGTCGCTCTTTCAGCCACCAAGGGCCCAAGAGCCCAAGAGCCAAACATTTTTGTTTTGTTATGACATTGAAAATCATTTGTTTGGCGCCACAAGGCGAATGACAAAATCACACACAAGTTTTGGGGCGAAAGAAGGTTAAGCTTGGGAACCAAAAAGCAGTCAGAACTTCATAATCGAATCAAGGCAGGCAAAGGTGAAAAGTATGACTCATCGGAAAGAGTAAACTTACTAAGTTAACAGAAATATAATTTGATAGATTATATTATGTAAATTAATTGTAATTGTAAAAACCTTATATCAACCATGGTCATAACTCAGTTCAAAAAGTCAATGTAAATAAATTCAAATTGTTTGGCAAACACACACCTTAGATATAAGTCCCCCGTCGCCAACCTTTTCCCTTAGTCATTCCATTAGTTTTGCTTACTTAGCCACCAGAAACCATTAGTTCTGCTGCAGAACAAACCCACATATAGAATGTGAGTGTGGTCCAAAGGATCTGAGGGCCAAAAGGTCTGAACAAATATCCGCCAGCTGGGATGCGACGAATGCAGTTGGTCATGGACCGAGGAAAGGAATCGAAGAAGAATTTCGAACACACAGATAGGTAGAATTCTTCTCCCTGGGGGTTCCGACATTTGTGTGGGCTCTTCGATCAAAAAGACTGGGAATTTATGACAAATGAAGGGAGAGCACGCGTTAAAGAAATTTAATAAATCGTTTTGGCCAGGGATAAAATAAAACAGCTGCTTATTGAGCAAAAAGAAAGACTATTGCTTTCCAACCAAAAAAAAAAAAAACTAAAAGAAAAGTTATATAATTTGCCAGCGACTCGCTTTGGCGCTTTCCACACTTCCGGCAACTTTTCATTAGCATTTAAATGAAATTTGATAAAGGCACTAGCCACAACAACAACAAAAGGCAATAATAAACGAAACGAACAGCGGCAAAAACAACAACTGAAAATGGTGAAAATTTTTCATTTTTTTTTACAACAAATTATCGCATGGCTTTTCACTTGGCGTTTTCACCAACAACAAAGGCTCCTTTCACTCGCCGCCTAAACAACAACAAATGAGTTGAGTGAGTGAAAAAAAAAACGCTTTTCAGTTGTCGCCGTTGTTTTCGAGCCAAAAGGAAACGCTTTTCTTTGCTTTTCTTTTGGTTTTTACATAAATACGGCGCCGCCGTCGCAAAAACACAGATGCAAAGATACATTTTTTTTTTTTTTTCATCTTTCAGTCGCCAGCGAGGGAATGAAGAAGAAGCAGCAGCAGCAACGGCGGCAGCAGCAATTTAATTTAAATAATGTGAACTTTCATACCAATGAAAATGATTTCAAAAGAGAAACTCAACGCAGCAGTCCAACTCCCAAAACAAACTCGACAACTTCACTTCCGCTACAAATGCAACAGAGGCAACAACACCAGGCGACGTCGGAAAAACAACATCTTGAACAACGAAAAACAACAATGATGACACCCACCCGACTGAAAGAAAAATGGTTAGCTTTGGCACAAGAAAAATTAATGGATTGTGGGTTAAGAGGGGGCTAATAATGAAGGATCAGCTTAAGGACTTCATAATATTATCAAACTACTATATAATCTATCGTAAAACAATTAAAGGTGATATAGGTTCATTGTACATACGTTCAACTTATAATTTTTGGATATTGGATAAACTATATATAAAATAGTTATAAAGTTTTTATACGCTTATGGATATTAAATAAAGTTTAGTTATAAAAAGTACAACAACTACACATAAGATTCGAAAGGTAAACCCTTTTAGCACAGGTATAAAATGTATTATAATTACATAGACATTAATAAAAAGGTATTAAATATAACCAAGGTAATCCCGAAATTTTTAGAGTGTGCTCACCACTCACGACAATTCGAAAATCTTTCTCCAATCTCCCCGTGGAGTGTCAACAGTTTGACGCATATTAATTTTAAAAACTCCCACGCTCAACATTTCTTTCGGTTTCTTCGCTTTGGCTGGGTTTGTTTTTTTTTTTGGTGGGGTTTCGTTTTGGGTCTTTCACTCAAGAGTCGGTTGTCGGTCGTCGATTCGATCGTCGTCGTCGTCGTCCATTTGCCTTTGGAGTTACTTTGTAGTTGGTATTTCTGCGGAGGGAGAGAAAGCTCAGGCCCCCAGCTTGGCGTCTCGCTCTGTCTCGCTCTATCGCTGCTCTGCTCTCCCATTCGCACTCGCAGTCTGCAGTTTTGCCTGCAGTTTTTCGTGAAAGTCGATTCGCAGAGGTTGTTGTTGTTATATAAAGCGTACGAAATCATGTAAGTAGAGTGAAATTTGCCTGCTGTTTCTTTATATTTCTTTTTTTGCTGCCTTGTTTGGCCTATGCGATTGTTTTTCGCACTAATGAAAACAATTGAAAGTTGTGGAAAATTATGTTTCCATAATTATACCCTTAAATGATTCGACTTTTCCACTGCATTGTTAAGATTAAACCAATTAATGGATCAATAAACTTTGTAATAAGAGGTGGGAATTAAGGATACAATATTATAATATCGATCTATAAATCCGATCTGATCTCATTTTGAGACAACCATGTCACAATAAAAATAACGTCCTATTTTCCACGCATAACTTTAATGTTGTTAACTTTTACATAACTACTGTTGTGCTTGCTTTTCGGATTTCAAATGCTAATCAACGTGTGTCACACTTTGTGTGGCCATTTGCTACATTTGTTTGTCGCTTTGTTGGTGTTTTTGGTTTTGTTTGGGGATTGCAGCATAAATGAAAGTTTGTGCTTGTGTTAATCACAAATAATAATGAGGGGAAAACATATTTCAATTACGTAAGAAATAGCGACAGGAAGTATGCAAAATGAGGTGCACCTATTTGGGTGATGGACACTGTCCTGATAATAAATATTAGAAGGACTAAGATGATAATTCAATTTAAAAATACTTTTTTAAGAAAAAGGAGAGGAAAATCTGTCTAAATAAAATGTTAAGAAAAATCTTAAAGACCTACTTATTATAATATAAATTAATATATATATATTATTGCATTTTTTGCAATAACTTACGAAACTTCTTAAATCAATGAAGTATCCGTAATATTGATGTTTGTATCACTTATTTACTCTATTTAAAAATATTTTAAATATTCCTACCAAAATTACGTTAATTTGCAAATTCCAGTATTGAAGAGTTCCAATAAGATATCATTTTTTTAAGTGCGCAGGCGCGTAGGCGTTGGGACTTTGACGCCGGCAGCGCAGTTGGCAGAGAGTTTCACCAAAAAAAGAAAAACAACAAATAAACCCGAAGCTAAAAATACGAGAAACAACAACTAAACCCCGAAGCTCAAAACGAGAGCAAGTTTGCTGACAGCGGAACGAGACTTTATGTAATAGTAAAAACTTGTTTGATGACGTAGCTTCAGGCCGAGCTCAAGAGATCTCTCTTCAGTTTTTGCTCTCTTCACTCTTAACCTCTCTTAGCTGAAAAAGCACGTTGCCGTTTTAGCGCGTGGCTTAAAATACATACAGACACACTCCCGTACTCGTACATATATCACTTTTTGCCAGCTGCTTTTGTTGGATAATAAATTTTCACAAGCAAACAAGTTTGGCGGGCCGAGCAGAAATGAAATCAATAAATTAATAATAAACCACATGTTGTGTGCCCAATTTTCATTGAAACGTTTTGGGCCAAACTTTTAGCTTGTTTGCATTTTGCCGCTTTTACCTCTTTCTCTGCACTTTCTAAACAAATTGTGAGTGAGAGAGAAGAAATTGGCTTTCATGCGTTTTCACATTTTGTTTTTGTCGTGCTTTCTTTTTTCTTTCTTTTTTTTGTGGCGTTTTGTTGGGATTTCTACTACTTTTTCTTTAGGCGCAGCGTCGTGATCTTGTTGGCTTAAAAGATCTTCTTTTTTATTGGCTTAGAAATTCTTGCCTGATTTCTTCGAGAGATCTGTATCTGTTCTAAATAAAATGTGGGTTGAGTGAAAGACTGGGGCGAGATTTTCGGTTTACGATTATTGGGTGAAATGTGTTAAACAAAGTGAAAACTCTGCTCGAGCCCAGAGTTCAATTATGGTAAAAATATAAAAATGTTTTCTTGTTTTTAGCTTAACAGACAGCCAGCTATGTTAATGAATTTAATTTCGCTACTTTTGAAAGTTATACATTTTAAATAACTGAAATGGGGAGACTAAAACCAGCAAAAATTGGAAAGTTGCAGTGCAACACAACGCGATCTGTTAATAATTGCTTGAATTCGGGCTTTGTGGGGGAAAGGAAATGGATTAGTCCCGAAAAGTCCATTGCATAATGTTGCAGCAACATTTTGCCGGGCCATGGAGCAACATGACCAACAGCCCTTTCACAGTGAAAATCAGTCAAGCAAACTTCCCGTCTCTTCCCAGTCGAGCAGATAAAACACAGAAACCGCATAGCGAGACCAAAGGGAAGGCCTTTGGACCCTGTATTCGAAACGCAGGAAGGGGTTTTGGTTTTGGGGTTCAAAACTCTTGTTTCCGGCTCATAATTCGAAATTTGAAAGTTTAAATCAACTTTTTGAGAACTTTCAAGGCTTTGAAAACAATATGGCTGATATATTGTAGTTTCAGGATAATTTAAAAAAATTATATAATTTTATTTTGTATGATGAATATATTTCCGGAATTACTAGAGATTAGTAAATATTTTTTCCAAGAATAAATTCCCTATAAAAGCCTAGTTATTTTCAGAATAATGTATGTATTACATAGTATGTGTTTTTCTATATAAGTATGTTTAAGTAAGGGTGCAGACGTCAGTCGAAATCCAGCTGATAAAGACCCAGTCCGCAATCAACGGCCCATGACTCAGATTTGCCATTCGTCGGCGGCGGCGTCTGGGACAAAGAACATTTTTTGTTCAAAATCTGTGTGGATTATCGGGCAATTTGCAGCAGCAAGGCCAAAGAAAATGAGCAACAAGTGCACGAAATTCAGAACGCAGCCCTAGTGAAAAGTGAATAAGTGTACGGGTATGGGAGAAATAATAATAATAACAATTACTGGCACATGGTCAAAAGCATTAAGAAAGAAACCAAGCACGAGCCATGGTCTCGATTCTGCAGCTCTCTTCTTCAATGACAAAGCAGCTGTTGTTGCTGTTGTGCTGTTGCTGCAGCTGTTTGCTGACCCCAAATGACAAAGGTTGGCACGCAAGTCGCCCACGCCCATTAATTAACCGAAAATTGAGAGGCACTCAAAGAAAAAAGCATAAAATACAGTAGAGAGAACCCCTCCTCCATCAGCATTTTGTGTTTACCAAATTGTTATATTTTTCTGTTCATCTTTTTGAGGTTAGGCGAACGCCTTTTGGGGTCACCGTGTGAAAGCAGCAACAAGAACGAAAAGGAGAGCAGCATGTCGGCGAGAAAGAGAAAGCCTACGAGCAACGAAAGAGATAGCTGGCGATATATAGCCGCTATTAAGGGTATTAAGGGTGGCTGATATATACACAGGGAACTTAATTACTTAAGTTCTGTTTATTCGCCCCGGGGAAAAGTTACGACATTTTCCAGTTCTCGATGGGGCGGCGAAATGTAGTGTAACGGCTGGTGCAGGGTGATCAATAGAATTAGTAAGCAAATCATCAAGTTTCCACACTAAAGAAACCAATTACTTACGCAAGTAAGGTCATCTCAAAAAACCATCTAGGTTACCTCGAGGTTGCTAACTAAAACCGAAACGAACCGAACTCTCGGCTATACACAACAAAAAAAAACTACAAGTCATCAAAATTAAATATACCTATATATATTTATATATACTACAGCTCACACAAGCCATCATCGAAATGGCAGAGAAACTTTTACAAAACAAACTCTTGTTTGTTCGGCGGTTTTGTTTGTTGTGGCCGTCGTTACTCAAGGATGTGACAATGGTTACTCGAAATGCGGCCCAGAACGTAAGTAGTTCAGGGTGCCAAAGGTCCTGGGAATTAAACTGGGTCATCAGCACACCACTCTGAGCCACACACATCTCAAGTGGATTTTCGTTTCGTTTCCAATTGGAGGGCTAACGAGTGTTGGCCAGTTTGCGATACCAATTACTTGTTGCTAAGCCGGGCCAATTGGAGGACCATTCGAATTCGGTCTTGGGTTATTCGAAAGGTTTTCATATAAGCAAAGTTTGAATTACTCTGTACTACTTTAGATTTTAAGCTAATATAGAGCCTTTGGAAAACCTTTTGAAATGGTTTTCAAAAGATTTCAGTGCTTAAAAGTAATACACATTTGCTTTTTAAGTGTTCTTTACGATAATTTGCATTCACTAATTCAAAAAAAATGCTTTAAAGTTCAACTTTTGTCATTTACTGATCGGCAGACATTCAAGACCACCTACTTATCATACAAATAGTATGCACTTCCCATAGCTACTGCTATTTAAAAGTAGGTGTAAATGGCTCATATGCACAAATGCCAGTGGCTGGCATTTAAGCCGCAATAATATTTATGTAAATTTACTTAGTTGCCCTACCAAGAACTATTCTGTTTTCTTTTAATTAGCGTCGAAAGGGGCGTTTAGATACACACACTCGAAAAAGAGTACAACATCTCGTGTAAATGGGCCAATTGGAATGGTATATTTACCTTTTATCACAGAAATTTGCGGCGGCGTTACAAAATTCCTTAGAATTGGGGCATTTAACTAATAATACTAGGCACAGAGGAGATTGTTGTGGTTGCTGTTGATTGTTGTTGCTGTTGCTGTGGTGTTGATGATGGCTGCTGCTGCTGTTGCTGTGGTGATGGTGTTGCTGCTGCTGCTGCTGCTGCTGTGCAGGATGGGCGCAATTATAATGTTGCTGTTGTACCGACGATTGCTGATAGGATGAAGATGATGATGATGTGGATGCAGATGCGGATGAAGAGGATGAGGATGCACTGAGGGGATGGTGATGTTGCTGCTGGTTCAGATGCCGCCTGATGGACTGATTGATGCGATTCGTTATGGAGTTGGTCAGCGCCGAATGATGGCTATGCAGATGGTGAGGCGAAGAGGATGATGATGATGATGAGGCAGCCACAGAGGAGGAGGCTGACGAGGAGGAGGATGAGGCGGCTCCAAACAGGCGGCTGGCAATGATGCTGTTGCTGTGGTGATTGCTGTTGCTGTTGCTACTGTTGCCGCCGTTGTAGTGCGTATTGCCCGCACAGGCGCTGCTGCAGTTGTTGTTGGAGGAAATCGAGGAAATCGCACTCGACGACGGCGAGGGGGCGGACCGCGTTAGTATGTGTTGCAAGTTGCTGCTGCCGAATGCCGCCTGCAATATGTTGCTGGGTGTTGCCAAATGCTGCGCCAGTGTTGCCGAGCCACTTCTACTGGTTGCTGCTGCTGCTGCTGCCGCCGCTGCAGTTGCTCCACTTTCGTAATTCAGGTGACCCAAATGCTGTTGCAAAACTGAAGGCGCAGCTTGCTGTTGCTGCTGCTGCTGCGGTGGTGTTGCTGTTGCTGCTGGCGTGTGTGGGTGGTGTTGCTGCTGCTGCTGCTGTTGCAGCGACGATCTGCGCAATAATACTGGTGGCGTCGATATCAATTGCTGCAGGCGACTGCAGTTGCCGCTGCTGCTGCTGCTGGCCGCTGCTCCTGTGGCGATTGTTGCTGCTGTTGCTGTTGCTGCTGCTGCTGCAGATGTTGCTGCTACAGATGTTGCCGTTGCAGTTGCAATTTCAGGCACATTCTGCGGCTCTCCGTTCTCGCAGCAACAATTATCGCTGGTAGCAGGTTGCTGCTGCTGCTGTTGCTGTTGCTGCTGCTCTAAATTCTCATTTTCATAGATTTCATGCACACTTCGCTTTTTCTTGATTTTCACATAGGGCTCAAACATTTTACAATTTTTATTGCAAACACTTCAAACAACGCACACTCACACACACCTTTTTGGATTTGTATTTTCTGGCTATAAAATATACAGATTCTCGTGGTTTATAAAAAACTGCTCAACTTTTGTTTGGGGTGCTTATAAATTTTTCATTTGAACAAATCTCTTTGTTGCCACATGCCGTTTGCTTGTTAATTTAGTTGCCTTACGATTTGTATAATTTTCGAGTGTGTGCTCGATTTTTTGTATTTCGAGTAGTATTTAATTTGTTTCTTTTTTTTGTATTTGTTATATTTGGTGGGCGACACACGAAGCGAGAGAGAAGGCGAATCCGAATCGAAATCGAATCGAGCGCTGACAAAACGAACGAACCGCTCCGCTTGAAAGTAAATTTTAAATTAAATTTTTAAAACGTAACTGTCAGTTGTACGTAAGTGTCAGTTGTACGTAAGTGTCAGTTGTACGTAACAGCCGCTCTCCCGCTCTCCGTCATTAACTCAGAGAGGCGAAGTCGACAGAGTGGCAGCAGAGGAAGAGCGAGAGCACGAGAGAGAAGAGGAATGAGCGGAATGAGCTGAATTTTGAAAATACAGAAATTTCCGCCGTCCACTCTCGACGCCGGCTGCGACGTCGACTGCGTTGGCGGCGCCGGCAGCGCTGCCCGTTTCAGTTCTCACTTCGTTTCATTTTCGTCTTGTTTCGTTTCGTTTCTCTCTCTGCGTTTCACCATGTAACACACACGCACACCTACACTTTCGTTTCGCTTTGTGTGAGGTCGATGAGCACATATGGTGGCGAATGGGAAAGCTGCGGGGGAGGGGGTCGATAGGGAAGGTACCCTTTTTTAGATCCAAATGTGGGATTTAGGATTAACTAATGGATCACAGTCCAGGATTCTAGGATAATGATCCTACAATCCACATTTTATAACCTAGAAGAATTACTTGGCTTTAAAATATTGAATGAACTTAGTATGGTGACCATTAAAAGTTAAGCAAACTCTAAAAATTAAAAACAATCAACCTATATGAACATACCAAAATTGTCCTTCATTGACTTATTAGAACTTCCAAAAGGATATGTTCAAGCTTTTAAAAATTACAGTAACATATAAACATACCCCTCTATACTGCGATTACTGGGTATCAAAAGGAAACAACCGTGTGAGTGAGAGAGAGGGGGAGAGCTGGAGAGAGCGAGAGAATACAGCGACACTGAAAATCGAGCGCAAGTGCAAAGAGCGAGAGAGGTTGCGAGAGCGAATGAGAGAGGGAGACAGCGTTGAGGGCCAGCTGATAAATGGCTGCGCGTGTGTGGCGTACATTGCGTATACGCGTTTTCGAGTGTGGGTGCGCGTGTGGTCGCAGGACGGAGGTTGCTTTTGCCGGCGGTCCTTGGCGTGGCGATAAACGGTAATCACTTGGTCACAGAGGCGGTCCGATCCGGTGGGCCCCCTGCCCCTTGACCACCTAGCCTTCTGCCGCGTCCTTCAAGGGCTTCCTATTTATACACATGCATACATACATACATTCCCATATCGAAAATGCGGGGCTACGGAAAAGTCATCAAGGAGTATAGGTACCATCTGAATAGCCTTCATCTCCATACACTTTAAAAATATACTCGTATGTAGGGGATCAATTCTACAAGCATTTAGTCTTGTTCTTGAAAAGCTTAAAAAGATAAATGGCTTTCAAGAAATTAACCATGTTTACCGAACTATTTTTTAAACCATTTCCAATAAGATTCCAAACAAAATATTTCCCATTCTAAAACCCAGTTTCTAAAAATTCAGTATTGGTATTCATCTTGATTTTCAGCTCGTCATTAGAAATTTATTTTTTCTTTTTAACATAACATAAATTAACCATGTTTACCGAACTATTGTCTAAACCATTTCCAATAAGATTCCAAATAAAATATTTACCATTCCAAAACCCAGTTTCTAAAAATTCAGTATTGGTATTCATCTTGATTTTCAGCTCGTCATAAGAAATATATATTAAGAAGAGACTAGACAACACAGCTCCCTAGTTTTTTTGAGTGCACCCTGCCTGTTGTTCCTTCAGGAACAGTTGACATTGGAACGCCCTATCGACGCACATCGCCGGGGAATGTAAGCTGTCGTCCTTTGTCAGCTAAGGTTTTTTTCCCCCATTTTTTGGGTGGCACATTGTGCTTGTACTCAGCCCTGGCTTGTGTGTATCCAAATGGGGCGTTGTCGTTGTCGGTGGCATTAGCCATCCAACTACGAGTATATAGGAACCAGCAACACATGTCGCTGGCAGTCGCCCATCATCACAAAACTCTGGCAGGGCCACCCAGCTGCAGATTTTTCTTTCAGCCGGCGTTTTCACTCCACAATCCCCCCGCCCTCTCTCCAAATCCACTTCATCCACTTCCCACTTCTTTCCATTCGATCCATGGCAGGCGGCAGCAGTTTTCCACTTGCAACAATTGCATCTGCAACGGCCACAACTACTTGGGTGCACTGAGAAGAAATCAACAAGAATGATAAAAGATTTTGAAATTTGTTCTAATGTTAAACTTTTGCCAATCCTAGAAAATCAAAACTTTTAAAAATATTCATTCACTTTCAAAACATTAGGACACTGAAATTTAATCCCTATTTTTAATTAATAAAATATTAAAATGAAATATTTAAAAAATTTCTGATCAATTTGGATAAGTTTCCAGTTTTATACGAAAATCATTAAAATTATTCATATCAGCAATTCTGAGAGCTTCAAGACTAAATATTCCAGTTTAACAACAAGTTTGAAGAAGACCACTTAAACGAGGTTGATTTTTTGTTCAGTGCACGACGGCAACTGCAACTACACTTCACATGCCACCACTCGGCACATTCGTCTCATTTATGGCGTGCAAATTAGCATAGGGCCAAAAGGGCTTCGTGTGTGTCCTTTTGGGCCGCGATGGCCACACACACACCAATCCCAAGACCCAAAACCCAAGACCATATCCCGTGTCCGGATCGCATCAGTTTCAGCTTCTGTCCGCCTCGCAAATCATGTGTGCGCTTGTGTGTGGCTCCGCAAGTGGTAAGTGAGTGCTTGCCTGCTCATTAGTTAGATGGCCTCCTCGTAGGCAGTTCAGTTCCTCCTGACATTGCCAGAATGTGTGAAAATTGGACAGTAATGCGATGCGGCGCCCTCCTTGTAGTTGTTTTTGTTGGTGGTTGGGTTGGTACATAAGACCATCACCCTTTGAAGTTGCGACGCTAGAGGTGTTGAAAGTAGCAACTGCGATTTGTGGGCGGGGGTCGGCAGCTTGTGAAATTGGTTGGGTAATTGAGTTATAGCCCAAAAATTCCATCAAGTTTCGACAGCAATACAATTGTGCCTAAGAATGTCATTGGAGATCTCTAACTTGAAATCTCTATCGAAATTTTTTCTTTAAATTGAAAGCTTAATGTCTTGATATTTACTTTTTAATTTTAATTTAAATACTCAGAATTTCAGCATCAAAGGTTTCTAAAGGTTCACGGACTATTCAATAAATCAACAAAAATTCCAAGGCAAACTCGCATAGAAAAATACAATGAAAGGTATTTTTTATTTCGCTTATTTTGCGTATGTGTGTGTGCGTTTGTTCAATCATCACGATCAATTTCAAAGTTATCACCGCCCACTCGGCTAATTATGCCACAGTGGCTATATAAGGGGCGATATGTCTGAACGTATGTTAATACTTGATGCCGATTTGCTCATCTTTGAAATCAAAGGCCGGCGGAGACGGACGTTCAGCGACCTTTGGGCATTTTTATTTTCGCTCCGCCAAACTGAAGGCGTTCGTCCGGCGGTTCAACTTCCTTTCGATTTTTGCGGAAACATTAAACGATCTCAACTGGTTCACCTTTCCACTTAGTCATTGAATCTTCAATGAGTCTCAATTTCATTGGCACTTTCACATTGCCCACCTGACCCCTGCTGCTCTTTTTCCTCTCTCTCTATCTCTATCTTTATCTTTATCATCAATCGATTTTCAATGGGTTTTTGTGTTGTTTTAGTAATAGAAATTTCGCCTAATTCTTTCCAATGTGTTTGAGTGTGTTTGGTTGCCCCTGTATATATAGTATAGTATATGGCGATATTGCAAAATGCTCATGCACATGATTTACTTGACACTAATTTCCATAAATAAAACAAAAGTTTAATAACATCGCCCCTGCCGCTTCAATGGGTCGCTGACAATAACCCAATTTTCAATCAAGGCAGGCGCTGCCGTTCCCCAGGCACAGTGGTTTCAATATTTGAATGGGTTTGCAAAAATTTTAAAAAAATCGGTATTTAGGTTGTAGCAAATACCTCTGAGTTTATGACATTTATTTAAGTTATTTGTAAAGTGAGGTGTAGATAGTTTTCAATCATGATAGTGACCAGTGCGACCAGGCAATCAAATTCTGAATTGGATTGGCATATGTTATTTGGAAAAGCTTTCCCTCATAAATTACGCAGTGTGACCATGCAACTGAAAATGAGCCTAAAAATAGGAATTCATTTACCATAGAAAGACAAAAGTATTTCCAAGATAATTGCAAATTTGATTCAAATCAGTTTGTGGACTTGGCTAATCCAAAGAGCTGTATAACTTTTTATGAAGTCGTATAAAAAAAACATTAAAAAAGCCAATTTTACACACTGTTTTGAATGTTTATGTGGACGATTACTCATTTATGGTCACATTTTGAGCACGGTGCAACATTGTAATCACCTCAGATGACAAAACTGAAATCGAAGCAATCAAATCTGGAGGCTGCTCTCTCGGCCGATTGCGTGGGTCGTTTTTGGTGCGTTGACGAAAGTGTTAATTGACTCGATTGCCCTCGAAGTGAAGTGAGGTGGTTTAGTGGTGATGGTTTAGGGAAGCCCAGAAAACGTTTGGCTGCAGAGATTTAAGCCAGCCGATTAGCGTGTTACGAGCTGGCTGATGGCTGATTCGAGTTGCATCCGTTAGATACGAGAAATGGAGTTGTAAAGCTGGCGCGAAGAGATATTGAAAAAAAAGAAAAAAAAAAGCTGCCGTGGGATATAACTTCCGTACTCGTGCCGCGGGTGAAACTTTTCGGAGAGCGAGAGAAAGCGACTGCAGGGAAAGAGACGGGACGACGAGAGCGACTTTTCGTAATCACTTTGCAGCAATTGGCGTTTTGGTTCGGTTTCGGTTTTGTCGGTTTGAACACAACGAGAAATTTACATTTCACATTTTCACAATCTTTTTTATTTTTTCTCTTCCTTTCCTTTCCTTTCCTTAGCTTTCCCCCCTGCCGCTGCTCATGTAACAAATGAGTGATTGGAGCAGCTTTCCGCATTTCACACACTCACAGAGGAGCACCGGCGATCATAGAAATCTGCGCTTTGTCGTCATCATTGACATCGTCGTCTTGGCCTGGCTTTTTTCGGACTGGCTGCCTTTTCCTCCGCCTTTGTTGCTTTCTTTTTGTCGACGGCTCTGGGAGTTAATTGTTTGGGTAAAATCTGTTAAGGGGCCAATTTTGTAAGTGAGATTAATAGGAACGTGGGTAGAGGAGGTTGGCTTAAGGCTTTCCGATTTTCTGGGGTTAACATGTGATGATTTATTGGGCCTTTACAAAATTCTACGTTAAAATAATTACTTTTATTATGTATAAATCTACTCTCAAATTACTTTTAAAGAACTATAATATCATAAAACTTATGTATATATCATATTATATATCATTTCATATAACATAAATTATTTTACCATAGAATTTTATTAAATTTTAAAGACATTTTAATATTTTTCATTATGATTTTTAAAGATATGTTTTAAAGTTGTTCAACCAATTTGCTCTAAATATGGTATAAGTTTATTCTTCGACTAACCAAAGACCTTTTCCTCTACAGATAACTTTTTTCCCTTGATTTCACTCTATTTATAAACCACTTTTTACAAGTATTATAAGGAAAACCCCACTTTCTTTAGTTAAAGGAGTGATTAGAGGACACTTCCCCCAAATTTAACTGTTATTTGTTTGGATTAATGATTGCACCACTTATTCACAATTTCCTCTGGCTAAGTCGTCACTAATTGAGGTCGTTTTACGTCCCAACTTGAGGCCATCGGAAATTGGGCGAAATCTGTGCGATTTGATCGCTTTCGGTCGAGATTGCCTCGATGTTTTGTAACAGAGATCAGCTTTTTTCCGGCCCATTCCCTGTCACGCGCCTATCGAAATCTAGTCCGGTGATAAATCATAAAATGATTTACAATTCGGGTACGCTCCGCTTCGATTTGTATTTGCGTTTGTTTCTCTTTTTTTTCGTAACCCAAAACCAAACCCATTTCGGCCCGGCTTTTATTGGCAGCTAATGGGGGAGGGGTGGTGGAAAGAAAAGTGTTGCCAGGCGGCGAGTTTCACTTGGCCTTGGGTCGAATTTTTATTGCCTTTGTGGTTTTGATTATACAATAATTACGAGATGGCAAGAAGACGAATTTCAGGTAGCCAGCCAAATGCCAAATTGCATTTCCTGTCATCCAAATGGGATTCTCGGGAGGTAAAGACAAATTGCCAATGTCACAACATTGTAAAATGTGCAAAAAGTCTTAGGTCCAGGCTCGGGATCATCGCACAATGTGTTCGTCAATGCGGAGAGAGAAGAAAAAGTATGAAAAAAGCCAGAGAAAAATAAACAAAGTCGAAGGTAATCCAAACTGGAGACAAAGCGATCATTCAAAGCGAGGCGAAGAACACCCAGGATGGGATTTTGTCAGATCTTATCTCGGGCCTCAAACGAAAATGTCAAAACATCCCATCCCATTGGCAAGGTAATTGTGTGGAAGGTAGGTAAATTATGAAACTGTCGTTTCGGTCTTGGCCAGGGCTAAAAATGGCAGCACCGACTGACGGATCCAGCCAATATAGCACTGCATACCTACATATATCCCGCTGCTAACCGCAAGAATGGCAAGCAAAATGGGCAGAAGTCGTACAAGTGGCTGGAGGAAGAGGAATGGATCTGGATATGTGCATCCCACGGCGTTTGTTTACGCTCATTAAACGTGAAAAGGTGCCACCCGAATAGGCAAACTGCAAGCTGGGACCTCCGGCCGCGAAACCCTAGCACCTGTAGACGAGTCTGCAGAAGAATCTACTCTACTCTGCTCTTCTCTTTGCTGCATGTGTGGTCTGTTCGGTGAAGAAGCAACCACCCCTTTCTCGCCACCATTTTCCATTCTTGGCCGCAAACAATTCTCTAACAATTACGCCTCAATGGCATATAATTCAATCTTCTGCTGCCTTTGCTCTTTTGTCTGATGGATGTGTGATGGATAGGCTCCCAAAGAGGAGAGCGGAATGCAAAGAACACACACACATTGTCTTTATACCTTACAACCAGGTGTGGATTGTGTATCTGTATCTGTATCTGTATCTGGCCATCTGAATCCGTGTCCATGTATCTGTGGCTAGGCTAATTTGAAGTGCGTGCATCGTGGACTTCGTGTGTGGCCTTAGGACCTCGGGATCAGGGAAGAGCAGTGAGCACGGGGACCACAGTGAATACCCATTCAGTGGGAAATCAATTAAGTGAACAAGGAAATTGAAGAGGATTTCCTTTGTGTATCGGAGGAAGAAAAGGTATATTGTTCAGGTCTTAAAAACTACAGGTCCTTTACGTTGAAATTTTCAAAAGCTAAAATTATTTAATTTTCTTATTAAAGGAAGTATAAATGTTTAATTTTTTATTCAGCAGTGTTTAGTGACAAACTCATATTTTATTTTATTTAACCCTAAGCAGATTCATAATTATATTTTATAACTTCTTACAGTAAACCTATCCATCATTCACTGTATCCATCGGGCATTGAATTCAAATGCCGACATCAGAGAGCCTTAATACACAAAAAAAAAATCCACAAGAATTCCTTACTGGCTCTTATATTATTTCGTGTTTTTTCCACGCGTTTTTTTTCTCTCGTTTTTAATAATTTAAATAAAAAATGCCACCAAAGTGGTTTCGGGTTATAGCTGGGCAAACATGGCTTATAGTGAAGTGCGAGTATGTGTATACGTTAAGCGCAGACGCAGAGCCTAAACACACTCGTATGGCATACACCATATACCATATAGCGTATAGCGATACAAAATACAGGGGAGACAAACAAAGTAAACATGTGAGGCGGCCTGGCCTCAGTTTTTGACTCTCGAGGAACGAGAACGACGACGGCTGACGATTCTTGCCACACACGATCATCAAGCGGCGTTGGTGGGCTCTCAAACCCTCGAAACCCGGGGCCTGGAACCACAGACGTCTCGCTCGGACGGTTCCACAGATCCCAGAGATCCCACCAGAGAACCCAGAACTCTGACCAGATTCAGAGTTGTCGGCTAAAGATTACAGGAAGCAGGCAAGACAAGCATTTAAATTAGCTAATTAGAGACAAGATTAATTTGGATTCTTTCTTGTATAAATAGATATGATTAATTTTAGTGGATAAATAAATAAATGATTAGGATTTATTGCTAAGAAAAATCCTTATAAATTGAGTAATTAATTTAGCTGGGAGTTTATATTTTTTTATTTTAATTTTCAATATTTAATTTATTAACCTTCCCAACCTTTAATACCATCCACATCTGTCTGGAAACCAGCCAAGTTATCAACGCTGGCCAAAGAGGCGGCCAAGAACAAACCTTAAACCTAAAGGCAAAACAAAGCCAACAAGTAGAATCGTTTTGTTTGTCGCAATGACCCCACCCCGTTTGCCTTTTTATGGACTTTATGGCCGTTGCTATTCCGCTTTAATTGTTTTCCCTGGCCCTCAGTCATTCCCGTAATCCAAACAGATCAAGTCCAAGGCTTCCTTCGGTTTCCCTTTTTTATATTGTTGCTGCCCCAGCCATTAAATTCCCTCAGCCTGAAGAAGCTGACCTTTGACACTCGAGACTGCGGTTCGGTTGTTTTGTTGGGGCGTCGATTAAGGCGGCGGGTAATTAATTTTCCTTTTTTTATTATCATTCTTATTATGGGGCATTTAGCTTGTAATTAGTTTGTAAAATTAGCCACAGGTTGTTGGGTTGTTTGTTTCTGCTACTTGGGTGGTTTCTGTGTGTCTGAGGAGCTTGGCTAAGTGATTTCCAGATGCTATCAATTTTTGTTGTGGCGACTTCTTGGTAATAAGGCTTGTACTTTGTTTGCTTTCGTTGGAAAGGAGACTCTGAGAAGTTTGTTTATGGGCACTTGGAGGGCTAGACGTTTTTTGTAGAAAAGGTTTCAAATTCAAAGTGAAAACAATGTCCACCCTAAACAAATTCCCATTAATTCAGGGAATGACAACACCTTATCAACTCAAGGCTGTCTTCGAAATAATCAGAAATTTTAGTTAATAAACCAGCTGATTAGAAATTTCATTGAAGTAATCAAAAGTCGATTTTGGCAAACTGATAGTAAATGGTATAACGATGACAAATGATGTTCTCAAGGAAAAGGTTTTCAAGGAAAAACGATGATATGTTACTTAATTTTAGATCTACAATAATCTTGATACACTCCAATATCCAAACTTATCCAACTCCTTCTTCCCATCTTAAGAAAACTTTCAAATCAGCTGTTGATCAAATAAAGCCAGACGACCATAAAAAATCGAAAAAGCAAACTGTGAAAAAGAAACGCCAAAAAGCAATCGCCATCGTCAAGGCCCAGTTAAGAGAGTTAACATTACAATGGATGGTAAAAAAAATACAAAAATTAAATACAATTTGGGCGTCTGCGTCTGGCGCCCTAAATGAAGACAAATTGTAAATAAACGTAAGTTTTCGAAACGAAAGAGTGAAAACTGTGTGCGGACAAACATTTAGCAGCGGGTTACATAAAAAAAGGTAAGAAAAGGTTTGGAGAGTCGTCGGCCAGATAGATGGACATTAAAATAAAGTCTGGCAGAAGAGGAGCAAATAAAAAAAAAGAAAGAAATAATAATAAAAAATGAGGGTTACGCACAATATGCGAAGTTTGGCTTCTGTTGTTGTTGCATGTGTAATTAAGCGAAATTAGGACAGTCGCCCGAAAAACGAAAAAAGCGATGCAAGTTACAATTTTTTTTGGTGAGTGTGGGGCCAAGAAAAGAAAGCCGCGGAAAAAGAGTCGAAAAATGTTCGGTCTTCAGGGAGACTCTTCGGTTATTTTGGAGTCTTCGGATCTCAGAGTCTTCGGCTTCGATCAAACTAAGCCAAGTTTTGTTTTTGTGGCTCATTCGTGTTTGCCGCTTATTACGTTTGTAGCTGCTTTTTTTTTGTTTTTTTTTTGCTTTTCTGCTGCTGTCGTGCCCCCTTTTTTGGGGCCATATGGCGACGCCGACTGCGACTGCGAAGCCGGCGACGAGGCTTGCACAAAAAACGCGTCGCGCTTGTTATGTAATAGGTAACGAACGGCGTCGCTACGTTTTGTCATTTTGCCGTTTTTTATTTTTGGATACCCCATACAGTGGGTAGTATTATTTACGGTCCAATTTGGTCGTAAATAGAAGGAAATTTAATTAATTTATGTCCAGGAACTCGTTTTTATTTTCCATAAATTTATGGTATTAGGATTTTTTTTTCAAAAGTTATTCAAAAATCTAAGCAAAATATTTGGTAAAAAAAAATGTTTTTGTGGACCCAAAATTGCATAAATTCTAAAAACATTTATGAAACAATTCTTTGGATAGATTTAATGTGTTGAAAAATATATTTTTAAATATCTAACTTAAAAATAATTTTTATAGCCGAAGATTTTAAAAACTGTGAAATCAGATTTACATTGTAATGTTTCTGTCTACTTCAGAAAACTTTGATCAAGAGTATTCCACACTTCGGTCTATCTCAACACCATCTTTTACTTCTTGTTTATTATTAGTTGCTGTTGGTTTATCGTATATTTTGGTTTCAATTTTTTCGGAGTTGCCAAAAAACTGAGTTGTCCAAAAAAAGCGAATGCAACTGCAGCTGCAACTGCAACTTCCAGCGGCAGCTTCAACTAACTGTGGGCGACTCTCGCGCATTGAAAGATAAAATTGTCCATTTTTTTTGTCTTCATTTTTATTTTTGGCCTCTCTTTTTTTGGCTGTGCTTATTTTATAATTTGCTGCGCTTTTTACAGCCAAAGCCATGAAAAAGAGGTGAAACTAATTTTTGTTTTTGGTGTGGAAATCCCTCGCAGCGTTTATGTAATGCGGGTATCTTTTCTTTTTATTTATTTGTATTTATTTTTTTTTGTGGGCGCTGCCGTGAAATGTCACTCCTAGAATGAGGAAGAGAAGAGTGCAGCATGTGTGTGCAACTGAGAGAGATGAAGTTAGGGGGGATATATCTCTTGGAGTTCCACAATTAATTCGATTGCACAACAATCGCACAAACTAAAAGACAATTGAAATTAGAAAGGCTTTAGAGCCGAGCGAATTTAATGTTTGCGGTATTTGAGAAAAAATAAAAGAAATAAAAACTAAAGAAAAAGAGACCTACAACAAAGGTTGAGCATCGTTTGCTGTGAAAGGTGAAAGGTGTAGATAATCGGGCAGCAGAGAAAAGAGAGTTTTTCGAAGTCGTCGTGTGTGATAGCGGGTGAGATTTGGGTATACAACACACAAATCGCGGGTGGCTTCGATATGTTTCGTTTCCCTCTGAGTCTTTTCGGTTTTAAATATATAAATTTTAGGGTCTTTCTCTTCGTATCTTGTTGGATTTTTTTTTTTTTGGTTTTGGTTGGGTGTTACGAATTCGAGTGAAATCGCAGCATGAAGATGCGGGGGAAAAGTGCATGAATTTGTTTTTTAGGCCACGGATAGTTCCGGCATTTCGGCGCCCTGCCCTCGAGGGAAGTGGGGGTCAAAACTTTCGGGCCATCGAGAAATTGATTGGCAAAGCGAATGGAAATTCAATTTGTAATGCGACCGCAGTGAGAGCGGGACAGCGGGTGGCGTTAATGGCTAACGGGTAAGCTAAGGCTAAGCTGGAGATAAATCTCTGTTGGCCAATTGTTATACATAAGCGGTGAAAACTGTTAAGAGGGTGTGAATGGGGCGGCATTTGCATAAATTGCATAATTAAAGTGAGCCACTAAAAGGGTTTTTACACCTTGAACGCGGAAGTGTTATACAAAATATAACAGCTGGACAAGAAAGTTGTATTTTAGAAACTTAATTACAGCGCTAAATAGAAGCAACACATTTGTTTATTTGTGTTACATTTAAAGTTAACAATTTAAAGTAACAATTTCTGGTATAAATTATTATATATGTATGTGTAGAAATGAAGAGAAGACGGTGTGTGGTGTTTTCCAAATATATTTCCAGGTTTTATTGTGTTAATCGTGAGTTCAAGTTTTGTGTGTGTGGTTTTACAGAGTAGTAACAAAAAAGTAAAGTCATGGCCTTGATGAGACCAGATCTCAAGTATAGAAAAACTTAAATATATCGTAAGAAAAAAAATACTAAAAAACAAGAGAGAACGCTATAGTCGGGTTGGTGTCCCGACTATCTAATACCCGTCACTCAGCTAAAGGGAGTGCGAACGCTGTACTCGGGTTGGTGTCCCGACTATCTATTGGGGCTAAAGGGAGTGCGAGGGAGATAGATATATAAACAATTTTGATTGCGTATAACTTTTTAATGAATGGTCCGATTTGAAAAATGTCTTCTACATTTCGATAGGTATTAATAAACACTATAAAATGGCGTTTATATATTTTTAAAATCTTAAAAGATGTGGCCTCCAGACACATTTGAAAATCGTTTATGGCGATTGTGGGCGTTAGGGGGGCGTGGCACCTCGATGAAACAAACTTGCGCTGCGTAGGAAGCCCAAGAATATGTGTGTGAAATCTCAACCTTCTAGCTTTTATAGTTTCCGAGATCTCAGCGTTCATACAGACAGACAGACGGACAGACGGACAGACGGACAGACAGACAGACAGACAGACAGACAGACGGACAGACGGACATGGCTAGATCGACTCGGCTAGTGATCCTGATCAAGAATATATATACTTTATGGGGTCGGAAACGCTTCCTTCTCCCTGTTACATACTTTTGCACGAATACAATATACCCTTTTACTCTACGAGTAACGGGTATAATAAGCTAGACCAGGCGTAGACATTCCGCCCGCCTTGCAATATACTTCAAATTGCAAAAGGAAGTCTTCAATGACTAGGAGCACCGTATGCATTATTGTGCACAGGTACCGGATAGCATCCATCCTAGCACAGTATTCTGCGCCACCAGACGCCCACTCGGACTCGGCAATAGTCCTGGCTGGATCAGATTAGGGTAGACGTCTGCACCCAGAACCACGGAGATTCCTGTTGGCCTGTAAAAATTGGGATCTGCCAGGACGATGTTGGCAAATTGTGTCCGGACTGTGTCGGGCAGTTCCCTCGCAGGAGTACGCATCCGCAGCTGGTCTTCCACGCTGAAAACCACCTCCATCCTAGGTGTCTCTGCATTGATAGGGATCAGGGAAGCCTTGCAGACGCGCTCGCTTCCAACTCCCAGGATTGGGAGATTCATGGCTTCGGCCAGCGAATTGTCAATTCGGCTTAAGCCCGAACAGGCATCCACCATGACTCGGACATCAAATTTCTTTGAGCCTACGTCGAACCGTAAATTTGCCGTGGGCAGGATAGCTGTCGAGGTGTGCGCGAGGACGGTTGAAAGGCGAGGCATCTCAGCAGTTTGGGGCGGAGTTGGGGAACGTTGACGTCGCTCCTTCCTGCGATAAAGGTGGAGCAGGGTGTGATGATCACTGCCACACACTTGGCAACGGCACTTGCTTCGACAAGCCCCCTCTGAATGCTGATGTGCCAGGCAATTGGGACAGTATTTATTGATTAACACTGCCCGCATACGACGCTCCGCATTCAACCGTAGGAAACGAGAGCAAGTCCGTAGAGGATGTATTCCTGTGCAGACTCGGCATCGGAACGATTTAGTTCCTCGAGAACATCTGCTTTCCGTTGACTGGGCGCTTCGGTGAGACGGCATTGTCCGATGACGTAAAGAAAAAAAAAAGCGAAAAAAAGTACTGAAGACTGAAGGAAAAAAGTAAAAGGATTGGATTAGCGGATGCGAAAAAAAGTTATTGACATTGAACACATAGACTCTGCACGTTGTTGTCTACGGGGAGGAACACCACCTTACTAATAGGTCTTTTAAGCAGTATTCCGCGAGTAGAGCGAATATCCACTACGCGAACGTTGTTATCAGAGCCAGGATAGACCTTCTCAATACGACCAAGTTTCCAATCACATGATGGCGTGTTGTCCTCCTTAACAACGACCAAGTCGCCTTCTGTTAAGTTTTTTGTTGGAGTCTGCCATTTGCTCCTTTTGTGGAGCTCTTGGAGATATTCTGTTTTCCATCTCCTCGAAAACAGTTGGCTCAGAGCCTTAACTCGCTGCCATCTGTTCAGAATAGAACTGGCTTCGCCGGTCACAGGTGGTTCGGCAACCGCTAGTAATGGTCCACCTGTTAGGAAATGCCCAGGAGTGAGCGCAAGGAGGTCAGAAGGATCATCAGACATTGCCGATATAGGTCTCGAATTGAGACACGCTTCGATGCGACACAAGAGAGTGGATAACTCTTCAAATGTGTATTTAAAATGTCCCGTCGTCTTGTAAAAATGGGTTTTAAAACTCTTAACTCCCGCTTCCCACAAACCTCCCATATGAGGCGCACCGGGGGGGTTGAAATGCCAGGATAGGCTTTGATGGTTAAACGTCGAAGTGACCTTTGCCTTCAGGGTCTCAAGGAAGTCTTTGTTCAATAAATTTTCAGCTCCGACAAAGGTCTTTCCATTATCGGAGTAAAGGTGAAGAGGGCAGCCTCGCCTTGACACGAATCTAGAGAACGCACCAAGAAATTTCTCCGTTGTCAGGTCTGAAGTAGCTTCCAAATGTATCGCTTTGGTAGAGAAACACACGAGGACACAAACATATCCTTTAGTGATGCGGCAGGCTCGGCCAGTGTAACTCTTCACTTCGAAAGGCCCCGCGAAATCAAGGCCAGTGTGCGTAAAAGGCCGTGAGAATGTGCTCCTGGGTTTTGGCAGCCTTCCCATCAATTGTGACTGCACCTTCTTTCGATGAATAAGGCAAACTTTGCATGTGGTCGTCACCTTCTTAATAAGATTTCTAAGTTTCGGAATCCAAAACTTCGCTCGAATGAGACGCAACATGAGTTGGTTACCACCGTGAAGAGAAATACGGTGTGTAAAACGGACCAAAAGCTCAGCCATTCGGCAGTAGTATGGCAAAATAATCGGATGACTCTCATCGTAAGACAGCGAGTCAGATGCCGTCAAACGACCACATGATCGGATGACGCCGTCGGAATCAAGGAACGGATTTAGGTTGAGGATACAACTTGAGGTAGGAAGTTTTTTCTTGGATTGAAGAAGTTTGTATTCCTCTTTATACTCATTTTGTTGGGTCTGAATGATTAGGATTCGTTGGACATTGGATATTTCATCTGCGCTTAAATCTGGCGGATAGGTGCTGCGAAAACGTCGGCATCGGTTTATAAAACGCTGCACGAACGCCATAACCCTTAACAGGCGGTTGAAATCGGAGAATCTATCCAGAATGTCCCATATTGGACATGCAAAGTGGCAACGCACTGCCTTTTTCTCAAGATCAGTTTCAGCAACTGCGTCACAGGGCTTAGGCCATTCCTGCTGTGGGCGAACTAACCATGAGGGTCCATGCCACCATAAGTCACTGTCAGCCAATTCTTCAGAGGATACTCCTCGACTAGCTAGGTCTGCTGGATTGTGCTCTGAACGCACATGAGACCATTTGCTTCCTTGCGTAGCTAATGTGATCTTGGTCACTCGATTAGCCACAAATGTTGTCCATTGGCACGATGGCTTATTCAGCCAGGCCAAAACAATAGTGGAATCAGTCCAAAAGTAGGTATCCGTAACGGCAAGTGGGATTTGAGGAAGGACTGCGGCCCAAAGTTCTGCCAGAAGAACAGCTCCACAAAGCTCAAGGCGAGGCAGAGACACTGTTTTCACTGGCGCAACCTTAGTTTTAGCTGTCAGAAGCTCAGAGGAAACGATACCGCCGCGTTGAACTCGAACATATATCGCTGCCCCAAAAGCCTTTTGGGAAGCATCGCAAAACCCGTGAACTTGGACGTTTGCGCCGGGTTGAAATTGTATCCAGCGCGGAACGCGCACTTTCGGCAAGAAGTCGTGGCTGCGAAGGAAATCGTGCCACCTTTGAAGTAAATCTTCGGGAAGAAAATCGTCCCAACCAATTTTCGCTAGCCAAATGTCCTGCATCAATATTTTTGCTTGAATTATAAATGGGGATAGCCAGCCGGCTGGGTCGAAAAGTCTTGCAATCTGGGACAGGATTTCTCGTTTTGAAAACTTCGATTTCAACTCTACTTGAGACGCAACGAAATAAAACTCATCTGCAGTTGCATTCCATCGCACTCCCAGCGTCTTTGTAGTGCTGACTTCCTCAATCTCGAGGAAGTCGACCGAGAGCAGATGGTCTTTGGGGAGAGACTCGAGAAGGTCTCTCTCATTGGATGTCCATTTACGTAGAGGGAAACCAGCTGAACTGAGCGCTGATCGCAACTCAGAAATAGCTACAATGGCTTCGGACTTTGTGTGTGCTCCTGCAAGCACATCATCGACATACATATAATTTGAAATAATGTCAGAAGCACGGGGATACTGTGCTTTGACGTCATTGGATAGCTGCTGCAGGGTGCGTAAGGCCAAAGGAGCACAGTTTACTCCAAAAGTGACAGTCTGAAGTTCGTAATCAGCGATATCCCCTTGCTCATTTCGAAAGAGGATTCTTTGAAAAGGAGTGTGTGAGGTGGTTACTCCGATTTGGCGGTACATTTTTGTAATATCGGCATTGAAAACGAACTGAAATATACGCCACTTAAGGATTTGAAGGGTCAGATCAGATTGTAGTATTGGACCGGGATAAAGAATGTCGTTTAAACTGTTCCCATTTGATGACGGACTCGAAGCATTGAAAACTACACGTACCTTTGTAGTGGCACTCTCGGGCTTAAAAACCGCGTGGTGGGGTAAATAAAAATTTGCACTGTCCGTGTCTGAGGAGACCTGCTTCATATGGCCAAGATCCAAGTACTCTTTGATGACTGAATCATAGATATTTTTTAAAACAGCATCTTTTTTTAAACGGTTTTCGTTCCGTAGAAACTGTGCGAGGGCGAAAGACCTTGAGTGCCCCAAACTCACACTTTCCGCATTTTTAAAGGGTAGGGATACTACATATTTCCCCTCTGCTGATCTGGAAGTCGTCTGGACGAAATTTTGTTCACAAAAACAATCGGATTCTTTCACAACTTTACCTGGGAGATCCTCCACCTCCCAAAACTTTGTGAGTAATGTCTCCATAGTGGGCTCAGACTCTATGGACACCTTTGTTGTGAAGGAAGCAACACTTTTTCCTCTGGCTAAAGAAATTGGGCCGGTCAAAATCCACCCGAAAATCGTTTCTTGGCCCAGTAGCGAGCCACACAGGTTAGGTTTTGACCCTGAGAGAAGTACTGACGGAAGAATATCCGCACCTATTAATAAATCAATTTGCGAAGGCTGGAAAAATAGAGGATCAGCTAACTGAATATTTGGTAGCTCTCTGAGAATACTGCGATCAATTGTGGTCGTCGGAAGATTTCCAGCCAACTGTGGCAAGACTAGTGCAGTAGTATCAACTTTAAGCAATGGTTTGGCAGGGTTGCCAATCTGGAAATGGCACAGCTTTTGAGAGACTCCAGAACTGGCTTGGTTAAGCCCTGTGACTTTAGTCCTCACGTTTTGAAATGGAATTTTAATTCGATTAGCAAGTCTTTCCGAAATAAAAGTGCCTTCCGAACCTGAGTCGATAAGGGCTCGGGCTGAGTAGTTTTCTCCTAAATGGCATACATGGACGATGGCTGTCCCTAAAAGGACTCCTTGCTGATTGGAAACAAAATGGACAGAAGTGGACTGTATAGGGGTAGATTCTTGCATAGTTGTTTGATCCTGTGCAGAGCTATTATGGTTTCTAGGAATGTCTTTATGTAGGAGCGTATTGTGGCGTCCCTTGCAGGTAAAACAGTTGTGCCTACTTTTGCACTCACGCAGATGATGTCCTCTAGCGAAGCAATTTAAACACAAACGCTTTTGTTTAATATAAGTTTCTCGCTCTGGTTGAGACATCTGGAGAAAGCGAGGACAAATTCGAACTGGATGTGCCTCTTTGACGCAGAGATCACAGCTGCGCACTTTTGGAGCAACCTGGATCTCGAAGGAGTTCACTCTTTTGGGTGCGGCACCGGTTTTGTGTTCCTTGGAATGAGAAGGAGCGCCCGAATTCACTCTGACATCCTCAATCGCCTCTAAGGTGCGATACCTTTCCTCCAGAAAAGTGTTCATCTCTTTCCAAGTGGGAATCTCGGATTTTTTGGTTAAAGACTGCTCCCATAGTGAAAGAGTGACCTGTGGCAGCTTGGATGAGCAAAGAAAGACCAAAAGACAGTCCCAATTAGACGTGGAAACTTTAGAGTGTTCAAGCGCCAGCAAACACCCTTGAATGGTGCTTTGGATTTCCTTTAAAGCTGTCCCTGATTCAACACTTATCGTTGACAGATTAAAAAGGATTTTTAATTGGCTGTTGACGAGAAGTCGCTTATTCTCAAAACGTTCTATAAGCGCCGCCCATGCGGATTCAAAACCATCATTGGTAAGTGGAGATTTGGCAACAATGGATTTGGCTTCGCCACTGGTTTTAGCATTCAAATGAAATAATTTTTCTACCTTAGTCAACCTGGAGTTGTCGACGTAAATGGCTGTGAATAGGTCACGGAATGTTGGCCAACGCAAATAATCACCGTCAAACACCTCTGTATCAACTGGCGGAAGATTACAGCCTTTAGAACTAAACTCAGGCCCAGGATTCGGCCGTGACAGTGCTGTAGAAGCCGAAATGAAAGCGATTTGCTCACTTATTTTCGATGCACATCTCTCGTAAACTGAGTAGCAATTGTCGTATTTACTTTGCAACGACGGACAGCTGCCGCCGCCTTCTTGGATGACCAACCTGGAACACAAATCAAATTCCCTCTCTACCCTTTCCCATAGGGATTGAATTTGGTCGAGACGGACCTTTAAAGTAAACGAGGTTGGTTCGATAGCTGATGGTGTGAAAATTTGTGCCTCATATCTGCTTAATCGATCGCTTGTGGCAATAAATTCCATCATTGCTGTGTCTCGATTGCCCTTTACATTGGATCTTAGATTGCCAGAAGGCCCTGTACCTTCATCTTTCTTTCCTTCGTTGGCTAATCGATTTTCGTCCCCGCCTGGCATGTTTGCTGTTTGCCTTTGTTTAGACAAAAAAATTAGTTTTGATATTAATCACGATAGATAGAAGTGGAGGCTGGAATTTATGCAAGTAAAAAACCCAATAAGTGGAAGTGTGAACGCGGTATTTGAAGACAATTCAAAAGTGAAAACAATTAATTCCACTGTAAAGGCGTACACGGCCAACACGGCGTTGTTCTCACTGGCAACTTGCTAAAAAACCCAGATGTAAGAAAATATGTGTAGAGGTTGGATATGGACAATCGATATAACAGGATAGTATATTTTAATTCCTTTTAGCTGTTGTTTTCCTTTTAAGTTGCTAATTAATTAGTTGAAAGGTGTGAATATGGTATTACCGGTTCAGCGCTACCTTAACAGATGCCCTGTGGAACTAAGGAACGTTTGGAATTGAAACGTAGATATATGAGCATGTATGTTGCAATGTGTAATTTTTCACCTAAATAAAACTGGGATCATGCACGCACACGGGGTATATGTATATGTGCTGCAATGTTTATATCACTTTTATATTACAGGAAAATATGTGCAATGATATGCACATATAAGACGGATGGCTCTGTACGTGTGTATATGTATGTATGTTGGTATGAACGTATGTTCAAATGTATGTTGGAAACGTATGTTCAAATGTATGTTGGAAACGTATGTTCAAAATGTAGTTGGAAATGTATGTCCAAATGTATGCAAAACACTTTCACACAAAAAAAAGAAGTGAACTACGCATGCACATAGGATATATGTATGTATGTTGGTATGAACGTATGTTCAAATGTATGTTGGAAACGTATGTTCAAATGTATGTTGGAAACGTATGTTCAAATGTATGTTGGTATGAACGTATGTTCAAATGTATGTTGGAAACGTATGTTCAAAATGTATGTTGGGAACGTATGTATGTTCAAAATGTAGTTGGAAATGTACGTCCAAATGTATGCAAAACACTTTCACACAAAAAAAAGAAGTGAACTACGCATGCACATAGGATATATGTATGTATGAGGATTTGAGACGGATGGCACAAAAAATGCGTGTATATGTACTTAGCTGGCTGGTATATAAAACCTGGCTCGATGAGGACCAAAAATGTATGTGTAGAAATGAAGAGAAGACGGTGTGTGGTGTTTTCCAAATATATTTCCAGGTTTTATTGTGTTAATCGTGAGTTCAAGTTTTGTGTGTGTGGTTTTACAGAGTAGTAACAAAAAAGTAAAGTCATGGCCTTGATGAGACCAGATCTCAAGTATAGAAAAACTTAAATATATCGTAAGAAAAAAAATACTAAAAAATAAGCTAGACCAGGCGTAGA